>ML682066.1:11091100-11534474 GCA_007922195.1 Podocnemis expansa
TTTATTTTTTGCATGAGCTTTCGGGGGAGAAAATCCCCCTTCATCAGACGCTTTGAAGATGGGGGAACTTAAGATGGGGGAAACATACTTTCTGTAAGTTCCCCCATCTTCAAAGCGTCTGATGAAGGGGGATTTTCTCCCCCGAAAGCTCATGCAAAAAATAAATTTGTTAGCCTTTAAGTGCCACAGGACTCCTTGTTTGTTCGTTTTCCTGAACTAGACTAACATGGCTACCCCTTTGGATCTCGGATATTCCAAGTTAACCTTGCCAGTAATAAAGGCTGTCTTTGCCCCTCAGATTTTTTCAGAGTCTCTATGCTGGGAGCTGATACACTTCTTGTACCTGGGATGCACCCAGACTAGTGAAGGGTTATGTCACCACTTGCTCTGCAATCTTGGGTGCCTCATAATGCTTTGTTGCCGTAGTTTCAAACCTGGGCCCATCACAAACAGCATGCAGTCTGGTGCGTGGCCCTCCTGCTCTCTGCCAGCTCATTCTGCGCCAGGAGAGGGAACTGCTGGCTCAGGGGCAGAGCGGGCCAGCCCAGAGGCTGGGTCCCATTCTCTCATGCCTCCCCTGGGCCACTGGTTCACCTTCGGGGTGGGGAGGGCTGGTGCAGGGGGGAGAGCAGAGCCCAGCCCCAGACTGGACTGCTCCACTCCCAGAGTAGGGAACAACTGGCCCATGGGGCAGACTCCCACTCTCTCGCCCTGCCTTTGGGCCAGCCATCTCTGACCCTAGGGAGGAACAGCTGGCCCAAGGAAGGGGCGAGAGAACGGAGCCTCACCTCTGGGCTGGCCCACTCTGCCTCTAGGCCAGCTGTTCCCTGCCCTGGGGGCGGGGTGAGCCAGCCCAGAGGGGCGGCTGGGTTCTGTCCCCTCTGGCTGAGGAGAGGGGGACACCAAAACCAAAGCTGGCTCAGGGCACCACAGCCTCTTGAGCTGGCCCTGGCTGCAGCCCTGGTCCAGCAACTTTGACACCAACAGTCTGTCGACAACACATCAGCTACAGTGGCTTCCAGCAGCCATAGTCACTACCCCTAGGGTGACTCCAACCATGGGTGGATTAATGCATGGGCCAACTGGGACACATCACAATGTGGGGGCCCTCCACCTTGCTGACCCTGGGAAGGAGGAGCGGGGTGGGGTGAGCTGACTGTGGCTTGTCTGGTCAGCCCCCTGGGGTGGTGGTGGGGGAGCCTTTGGGCCACACTAGAAGCCACACCACACACACCAGTTGTCTCCGCCACCCCTGGGGGCCAACCAGCCAGGCCCCCTTGGCCTCTGGCCTCAGCTCCCTGCCCCCAGTGCTAGCCTGCCTGGACCAGGGCCATAGGCTGGCAGGGGAGGTGGGGTCAGGTGGGAGGCAGGAGCCAGGCCACTGATTCCAAAAAACTCAAAATCCTCAGTCCCACCCCCTGAACCCCCCCCAATATGTGTTCTGGACAGTTCAGGTATTATAAGTCCATTGCCTCTGTAAAGGGTCAAAATGTAACAGTTTGCTTTGTAACTGGAGTCATCCAAACTGTTCAGCTGAAATATGACTGGCTTGTTTTTGATTAAAGAAAGAAATCAAGTTTATTTAACTACAAAGGGATGGATTTTAAGTAAGTACAAGTATCTGGCATTGAAATCAGAAATGTTTACAATGGAAGTAAAGATAAAATGCTTTCTAGTAAGCTAGAGCTTAACAAACTAGACTTGGTTCAATGTAAAATCCTTACCATGTGTTCCTAGCAACAAGACTGACCAAATTTTCAGGTCAGAATCCTTCTGAAACTCCAAAGGCTGGTTCCTTTGTCTTCTTAGGTGTGTGTGAGAGAGGGGGAAATTTTTACTCCTCACTTTTATGGTCCAGTCACCCTTTGAAATCTATTTTCCTAAATGCTAACCCTAGATAAAGTTCTTCCTACTATGAGGATGGAGCCAAGGAGTCTCACAGTGAATGAGGTTCCATGCTGTTGCTTGTTAAAATTCAACAAGCAGTTGTGTGGCACTTTTAAGACTAACAGATTTATTTTTTGCATGAGCTTTCGTGGGAGAAGATCCCACTTCCTCAGATGCTTCGAAGATGGGTGAACTTACAGAAAGGAATGAAACTAAATGCAAGGGGGTGTAAAACATAGGATCATCCCTCTCTCTCTCAAGCATTAGGAGACAGACCACTCCTTGCCTATAGGCAGCCCCCTAATCTTAAACAGATACTCACCAGCAACTACAGATCTAACAAGAACATTGAAGCAGGCACACACCCTTGCAAAAAACCACGCTGCCAAGTCTGCCCACATATCTACACAACAAACACCATCATAGGTCCTAATCAAGCGTGCTACTCCATCAAAGGCTCATTTACCTGCTTATCTACTAATGTGGTCTATGCCATCATGTGCAAGAAATGCCCCAACACCTTATATATTGGACAAACAGGACGATCGCTCCGTAAGAGATTGAATGAGCACAGAGCTGATATCAGAAATCAAAGAACAAAGAAACCAGTTGCTGAGCACTTCCATCTTCCTAATCACTCGATGACGGATTTGTTAACGACTGTCGTTAGAGATGTACCTGGGACATCAAGACTCCAAAGAGAAACAGCTGAACTCGAATTAATATGCAAACTAAATTCTGTGAAAGCAGGACTCAATCGAGACTATGGGTTCTTTTCCCATTACAAAGGGTAATTTGACTTCAGGCTTCCCATTCTTTAAGCCTGTAAACTGCTCTGATTTGCTGTTACTTTATGACCTGATCCTATGTTTTACACCCCCTTGCATTTAGTTTCATTCCTTTCTGTAAGTTCACCCATCTTCGAAGCATCTGAGGAAGTGGGATTTTCTCCCACGAAAGCTCATGCAAAAAATAAATCTGTTAGTCTTAAAGTGCCACACAACTGCTTGTTGTTTTTTTACTGGACTAGACTAACACGGCTATCCCTTTGGAAACGGTTAAAATTCAGACTATCTGTTCCTGCCCCCGCCACGCCCAATGAATGGCCACATGATCATTGATTTCCAATCACCTTTGATGACATCTGGCTAGAGGCATCAGCTTGTCCTTTGTTTTTGAGAAATAGGTTTACCTCCTCCCCGAGCTTGCCTGGTTAACATCTTTCAGTCATAATTTCAGTTTATGTTAATAACTGCACATACGATATTCTACATACATTTCACCATATTATTGACCAGTAAGTTATTAGCTTCCAGATGATACCTGAGAAGGCATACTTTGTACAAAAATTTTTATAATAGTGTGTAAAGTGTGAATAGAGAGGCACATTTGATAATGGTTCCCTCTCTACAGAAATAAAATAATCCATATTAAGCATTGGACAGATCTCTTTCCTTAAACCTGCTTAATGGTTCCCTTTCTGTACTGTGTGACAGGTAAGGTTTGTAATCTGGTTAACACATAGCTGGTTTTATTTTATTGTTAAAAATGCTAAAACTAGAAGTTAAACATAAATATTTTTGCTGTTTCTAAGAAGAATTAGAAGTTAGTTAGTATATATAAATCTATATCTCACTTTATATATTGCCCTTGCTGCAGAAGAGTACCTGGCGTATCCAAAATATGTAACATAAAATAAGGAAATTGTAAGAGAAGTAATATTTTTTCTGCAATTTATAGGGATAAGGTACATGTTCTTCAGAGTTATATTTTCATCTTCTTATATTAAACAATCCATTTTTGCATATCTTTGTATCTAAGCACTTCTATTCAAGTGCTTAGTGTCCTGCCTATTCTCATATAGTTTTGTGTCATCCTTCACCAATATCATTTATTTTTCAGAGAAGTAGCCATGTTTGTCTATGTACAACAAAAACAATGAGAGTCCTGTGGCACCTTAAAGACTAACAGATTTCTTAGGCTATGTCTACACCTAAAACCTTAGTTTGGACTTGCTTAGTCCAAACTAAGTAGTTCGAAGTTAATTCAAACTACACACATTTTTTTTTTTAGTTTGAACTAACTTTTTAGTTCAAACAAAAAAAAAAAGCAGCAAGTTGGAACTAAAAGTTAGTTCAGAATAAAAAACCACAGTTAGTTTGAACTAACTGCTAGTTTGAACTTATTTAGTTCAAACTAGCATGTTTACGTTGGGCTAATTTGAACTGAATGTGCCAATAAGTTTGAACTAAGTAGTTAGTTCAGACTAACCAGCCGAACTAACTAGTTTGAACTATGCTAATTTTTTACTTTGAACTAAGCTAATTTTTTTAGTTCAAACTAGGCAAAGCCTAGTGTAGACAGGGTTCAGATTAGTCAAATTAAATCTCCTTAATTCAAACTAATTTGCTGGTATGGACATAGCCTTTAGGGCATAAGCTTTTGTGGGCTTCTGAGAAAGTGGGTTGAAACCCATGAAAGTTTATGCCCAAAGAAATCAGTTAGTCTTTAAAGTGCCACAGGATTCTCATTGTTTTAATTTATTTTTCAGTTATTACAGTTGACTAAGAAGCAGGACTAGTTCCATATTCATGGCAGTGATAGATATCTGTCTTTTAGCCCATAAACTTCCCAATAGCTCTTAATTCTTCATAGTCAAGGAAATTTTTGGATGCATTAGGAACATTGCCTAGGTGTTGAAGATCTCACAGAAGAGATCGATACATTGATTGTGACCCAAGGTGAAATCTGTGCCTTAAGCATGGACAGGAAAGAATCTGCTGCTTCTTTTCAAACCTCACAGAAGTTCTAAAATAACAAAGAATGGCCTGGACCTTTGTGCATTCGTATTAAGTATGAGGGTTAATTTACAACCCACAGGATAGATTTGAAAATCCATCATACAGAATATGTGTGCGGTGAGGTCCAGGCCATTCTGAAATTCATCTGTCACATTTCAGATATTTGCCAACTATGACCATATCATTTAGAATTTTGGACTGGACTTAAAATATGTTTCCAGAATATTTCATCCACTCAGATCCCCAAAATAATTGTGCATCTTGATCCCAATAAGCACGAATATTTCAAAGGCAATAAGCATGTGATTTAGGTTTAAAATGTACCCTTGACAGAGTAAATAAAGAACATAGTCTTTCAGCCAACAAACAGGCAACTACTGTAAAACAAATGGATGTATTCCCAGGCTACATGAGAGATCAGTAACAGTTGCTTTTATCATTCTGCCTCTGCAGTTTAATATTTTTTGGCTGCAGTGAGATTCAGATATATTAATAATCTTAAAATCTGTTAAAGAAATGTGAGGGGAAAATGTAAATAGTAGATGATCATTTAAAAATACATCAAGGCTCTAGCACTTTCCATTAATTTTACCTGTTTTTTCTGTTTAGCCTTTCAAAAATCCCTTCTAGGAGAAGCAATTACAATGGAGGAAAAAATTAGATGGAGCAGTATTGGAGTTGTTGTCCATGCAGAGTGTCAGAGGTAATAAATTAATCCTGCCAAACACCCTTAGAGCTTGTGGCTCAAGAGTCCTGTGATAGTTTCGACTAGGGCCCCCTACATAGGAGGGTGATCAGGCACTCCTCCTCACCTTACATGGGTCCCTGAATGCCTTGAGGGCAGATAGCATGACGGAGAGCTTCCCAAGGTAGAGCTGGAGTCAGTTTCTGCTGGTGCTGGGTTGCAGCAAAGTCCTAAAGACCCACTGGGCATATCTGGTCTTCCTCAGGCAGTGGGGTTTACTTGCAGTCCCATCTGTAAATCTCTCAGACCCTGGCCAGGCAAGCAGCCTTGTCTTGCTGCACTATCCCCTGGTACCCCGTCCCCCCTTGGACATTGCAGGACTCCCCCAGCAGCAAGGCTGTTTGTAATATATCCCTTGACCTCCTCTGTATAGAGCTTGGAGCTGTCAGCAGCAAGGCTACTGCTGCACAGCCCATTTACGCATTATCTATTTCCCCAACCTACAATGCCCTGTTGTCCAGGGATATTTCTGGTTGGCGCTGGGAGTGAATCCCTCTCCTTTCTGAGGCCCTGGCTGAGCTTTTAACCCCCTCTTCCTGACAGGCAGTAGGAGGCCTGTCTGCCAGGAAGGGGCCTTTCCAGCTGCTCTCAGAGTGGGCTGTCTCTCTGGTGGGAGAGATTGGTACACCCTATCATAAGTCCTCAGTGATCTCATGCTACATTATGAATTCAAGTGAATCCAAGAACAACAGATGCTTGGAATTGCAACCAGTGGATTAGGTCATACCTTTGAGGACGCCATCCTATGTGAAGATGTGAAAGGAGATTGACTTAAACAAACAAATCCAGAATCTGTTTACACACATGGTTAAAGACAAGTAATGCAATGATCTTGGATTTTTGTAGACTCTCTGGCCATGCATTGTTGAACCCCAGGGGGTTGGACTAGATGATCTCATGAGGTCACTTCCAACCCTATGATTCTATTCTATTTTATTCTTACATAACTTTGGTACTCTGATACCTTACACATACAGAGACTGATGATTCTTTATCACCATATAACTTGTGCAGTTATTTACACCAATGCAACACAACCTCATTCTGATTTGGTGATATAGAGAGAAGCAGTGTGGTCCAGTCGATAGATTGCTGGACCTGTAGTCAGACTTGACTTCTGTTCCTTGCTTTTCTGCTAGTCTGCTCTTGAGTAAGTCTCTTTAACTCTGGGCCTCTATATCCCCTCCCAGTCTATGTCTGGTTTGTCTATTTAGCCTGTAAATATTCTGGGCAGGGACTGTCTTGGTTTGTTTTCGTGCACTATGTGATACAATAGGGACTGATCTCTGATGTGGGAGTGGCAGCGAGCCTCCTCATCCAGGTGGACACTTTCAGTTTATCAGGACTTGGACTAGCTTTGAACTTGCAGCTCCCACTCTGTTACAGAGGGGGGTGTATTTCACATCCTGAGTGGCAGCTTCATTCTTTACACAGCTATTTTTAGAGCACTCACGTGAGTCCTGCTAGCCCAAGGCTGTTGACCTCGACTGGGAGGCTTGCTGCCATGGGCCATGTGGCCATATCCTAAGTGCTGCTAAAACAAAAATGAGAATAGTAGTATTTTCTCCACCATGTGCAGATTACTTCATTTTTGGGCTATTAACCACTATAGAAGAATCCTACTTAGTTCTGGCATAATTATGGATGGCACAACACACCTCAAACTCTCCTTATGCAATTTATTTTTTACCATATTAGCAACATTTTCCTCTTTTGTCTTAACAAGCTCTTATTATGAGCATTCTGACACTTTCCAAACATATATAACGATGCAGTTCTTGCCTCAAAGAACTCAGTGTCAAAGAAGTCAAACAAGTAATATATGACAAGGGGCAGAAAATGGAGTGAACCATCCTGATTAGTCACTAGAAATGGTGTATAAAGAGCCTGCTCTAGGCACTATGAAGCCAATAGTCCTGAATGTCCTTTTGGAAGATCAGGATCTAGTCTTGTAATATCTTTTTTAATCTTCTGGCATATATTGTTTGTTAAGCTTCAGTAACTTAAAATATGCAGACAGAAACAGTTGTGTAAAGGACATCAAAGAATGTCAACCACAAGACGTTTACTGCATAAAAATGAAGTGTATTAAGGGCAGAGATTTTTCTATTAATGAAATGGATTGCTATGAAGAAATGCAAGTAGACAAGAGTAATAGCAAAGTCGTGAATTAAATAGTGGCTTAAAAGCAGGAGTCACACAGTACCACTTCATGTAACACCTTTTACTGAAGTTTCTTCCCTTGGGAATTATAAAGTGATGTCCACTTATTTAAAAGGATGAAATCATGAATGGTCCAGACAAATTACCTCACCCTCATAAACATTATGGGAAGTGACATCATGCACATATTGCTGCCATTTTAAGAGATTTTGTTAAAATAAGAATTAATTGTTTTCTTGGCTCGATCTAAGACAAGTTGGTTTACTTAGAATTAATTTAATTTATAAATGAAGTTGGATCATAATGAGCTCATTTCAGCTGGATGGAAGATGACTTCAGTTTTCATAAGCAGTTATTTTTATTCTTAGAAGTTCTACATCAGTTCTGATGTTATATGCCCAGATCCTTAAAGCTATTTAGGTGTCTAATTCCCTTTGAAATCAATGGCTGTTAGGTGCATGAATACCTCTGAGGAAATGAATGAATGAATGAAGCATGTTCAATATAATCAACAACTGACTTAATGATCTTATCACTATATATTTATTGTCTTCAGAGAAGAGACAGTGAAAACACTGGGGTGGAGAAGGATCAAAGAGAAAGACACTTCTCCTAGTGGAGCCTCGGAAATGGCTATTTATACAGTCATTTGGGAAATTGTAAGTAACTCCACCCTCAAGCAAGATACTAGGTTCATGAGGCTATGTACCTACCTGGGTAGGTAAAAACAGAAGCAGCAGGAACAATAGTTCCAGAATAGTATTAGATGGCACTGTGCTGTGGATGAGTCACATGGTCAGAGTTCTATTTAGAGTCACAGATTTTAGGGCCACAAGGGAACATTGTGATTAACTGGCTCACCTCTGGCCTAATACAGGCCTTGGGACTTCCCTGTATTAATTCCTAGTTCAAGTCCAATAGCTGTGGTTCAACTAGAACATATTTCCTTTAGAAAAACTTCTAAACTTGATTTTAAAAATTCCAGGGATGAAAAATCCACCAATCCCTGGCAAACTGTTCCAGTAGTTAAATACAACCACTGTCAAAAATGTCCTCTTATTTCTAGTTTGAACATGTTTAAGTAGGACTTTCAGCTATTGGGTCTTCTTATATCTTCTGTCAGCTAGGTAAAGTCTATCTCTATTATTAAATTTCTATTCCTAGTTTGGGCTTTTTATAGACTGATCAAATCACCCCTTAACCTTCTCATTGGTAAATTAAATACATTCAGTTCTTGAATCTCACTCTAAGGTATATTTTTTCATGGCTCTTCTCTGAACCCTCTCGCATTTTTCGATATCCTTCTAGAATGGTGGATTGTGATAAGCTCTCCAAATAACAGAAAATGAAGTGAGTTACAGTGAGGTGGAATCTAATTTACAGAAATATAGTACTAAGCTTATCCACTAAAGTGAATCAGTTAAGCCAATATAGAAGTGGTACAAGCCATTAAAACAACTGTTAAAGTAATGACACTTTCAGAGCATCTACAGATTGAGAATTACCTGTTGATTTACAAGATCATTGTATGGAGTCATCATCCTGTACATCCTTGAGTATTCAATGCTTAAGCCTTATAAGACAGATTCCTGATTGAAAAACAGAACAAAATTAGTATGAAAGAAATGAGTTTAAATCTTTAAAGCGGGTTTCCTTTATGCTAAATTATATGGATTTTAAGAAAAGACTATGAAGACATGGTCCATATAGATTTTGTTTTTGTTTTCGCATCAGGTTCTTATATATTGCATAATTTTGCTTTGAACTCTGATGGATCATTAGAATTTACATATCATTTATACCAGCTTTACAAAGCCTCATGCTGGAGTTCAGAGTTATTTGTCACATATTCAAATTTTATACCATACTAATGATCTCTGGTAGCAATGAGATTTCCAAAGGTTACTGCTGCATATTGGAATGACCTTTCTCTGATACAGTGACAAAAGTTTTTTTGCCCCATTTTTCAATGATCATGTAAAAGCGGTACTTGAATCTAATCTTCATTCACTTTAATCACTCTTCTTCTTCACTGCTAGTGGCAGTTTCCCAGGTAGCGGTCTGTCTGTCTGTCTGATATGATTTTCTTGATGATCACTTCTTTTCAGAATACATGTATTAGAATTTTTAACTGAAGGTTACAATACACAGCAATAATACTAAGTAATACGATTCAAATATAAATGAAACTGGGCCAACAAAATGATGCACAGAAGCTGGGATCACTATTTAATGTTTTGCTCTTACTGTTCTATGTTTTAGATTCCTCTTTCAGCTATACTCAGGGGTTAAAGTAAGCCAGAACTCCCTGGAACTGCCCATGAATTTGAGGGGCCAGAGTCCAGGGGCCCTGAAAAACAGAAAACTCAGGTTTAATGTATGTTCCACTCTCCCCTGGCATGGACCTGTGGCCAGGCTGGGAGGAGTTTTCATATCTCCCACGAGGGGCATTGCTGGCACTGGGCACATAGGGCGCTTGCCCTGAATCCTGGCGCCAGTGCCCCTGGTCTGGCGGGGCCCCCCCTCTCCCGGTCTCCGGCCCAAGCTCTGGGGCCCAGCTGCCCATGGCTGCGGCAGCCCTGTCCCCAGCTGGGGATCCAGGGCCCAGCCGTCCACGGCCGTGGCAGCCCCATCCTCGGTGGGGGATCCAGGGCTCAGCTGCCCATAGCCACGGAGGCTGCTCCTGGCCCTGGCCCCGTCCCCAGCCGGGGATCAGGGGCTCAGCCGCCTGCAGCAGTGGCAGCTGCTCCGTCCCTGTCCCTGGCTGGGGATCCAGGGCCCAGCAGCCCGCAGCTGCTCCCAACCCCGTCCCCAGCCAGGGATGCTGGGCCCAGCCACCCGTGGCTACTTCCAGCCCTGTTCCCAGCCAGGGGGCGTGGCCAGTGGGCTGGCGGCATGGCCTGCAGGCCAGGGGCGGGGCCTGGGCTGGTGCCCCTGGTCCCTCCCCAGGGCAGTGACGCCCCTGTCTCCCGCCCTGAGTATGCTCAGATGTGTGCTCAATGTGAGAGCGGCCTGGCCAGGGAGCAGCTCCAGATAGGTAAGGGGGGTCAGGGAGTTGGCAGGGGGACCCAGAGATTAGGAGGGTTTTGGGGCCCATCAAATTATACTTTAATCACTGGCTATACTTATATTTTCCATAATGTAATGAACTATAAGGAGCTGATGTTTAATCTTTAGACTTTTTACATTAATTTTGTAAATAAAATGTTTCTATTGAAAATATTGTTCATTTCCATATTCCAGCTTTAGTCATTTAGAACCTGATCCAGAGCTCATTTAAGGCAATAGATTGATTTCAATGGATTTTGGATCAGGCCCTTAGATATTAGTGAAGTAGAAGATAATACTTATATAGATTTATTACTGATGCCTTGTACTTAACAGTGCAAAACAGAACAATAACCACCCATTTCAAATGGTGTTTCAAATAGTTGTTTCACATGTAAATGAAAAACATAATTAGAATACATATTATGATATATAGTTCTGAGTTTCTTCTACTTCCAGTGGGATTTAGAAATTACTTCTGGTTGTGGGAGCTTCATTTAATAAAAACGCTTGTCTTTAAGGCACTGTGTTTGGGTGGGTGAGCTTGGTTGAACATTAAAACATCACATTCCAGTAAGTGACAAAATATCTTGTGAGTAGGGGTGAATCAACTCATGTGTTTGTGTTAGTCACTTAAGAGTTGTGCTGGTGCAATACAATCAAACTACATTTAGGGGGATGGGGAAAGCTAGCAAGAAATTCAAAGCAGATCATGTCTCCTGTCTGTTTTGGTAAAGAAAAACAGTAGAGATATTTCTATTTGAAAAAAATAAAATAAAATAAAACCCAAGGAGAAGTAAATGGCACCCTCCTAGGAATACATAGTATCTTCAGCTTATTCTCCTCTTCTTTTTGAACTAAAATGACAATGGTTCTTTCTGTTTATCACATGGATGAGATGCAGTCCTGTCTTTTGGATTGCTTTTCTAGTCTTCATTGCCATATATTATATCAGCTACAATGCAGGCTTTTAATCTGCTTTCTTTACTCCTTTCTATATTGTATATGTTGGGATTCTAACTTTGGCATATGACATACATACACACTTGCATTTAACTCATTTCCTCTTTTTTGCTTCCTCAGACTAGATACAATATGCATTTCGAATGCATTTCATATCACTTTTCTGTTCCATTACAGCCCAACAATTGCTCCAATCCTATAATTATTTCTCCTTCAGATGCTTTGTAAAACAAAACGAACAAGGAGTTCTGTGGCACATTTAAAGACTAACCCAAAATTTATTTACTCTTTGTTTGTTTTGCCGAACTCGGCTAACATTGCTACCCCTTTGGAATTTGTAAAAAAACTTCTCCCTGAAAGTTTGTTTTGTAAAGAACATATTTTCTCCAGAATAATGTTTTCTTTTTAAAACTAGTGTTTGAATTTTAAAGCTGTTTTCCTCTTGTTGTCAACCAGTAACTCTGGGTGCTTTGACTTTCCGTTGGAATTTTGCATGATAAGGGCTGTGGGATAGACACCTAAGATAATTAATGCCTGATTGATATTTTTGTAGGGAACAAATTACTTTTATGGAGAATATCATGATATAACACTTTACCAATACTGAGGCATTTCATGCAAAAGGGGCTGACCAAATGAATCCTTACATCACACTGTGCTCAAAAAGGGAAAACTTAAGGGATCGAACAATATAGAGGGTGCGCAAAAGGCAATCCAGGATAGACAAGGATGACTGAGCCTTGTTCATGCCCTAAATGATGTCAAACAATTTGGGAAGGATTCCAGTGTTGTTCCAGCATCTTTTTATTAGCAATCCAGAAAGCAGTCACTACTGTATTTTTTAATTTGCCAGCTGTATAATGAAGAAGTGAGAAAATGAATGAGTGAATAGTCCATGTCTACTTTACTAATTATACTTATTATCATTACTAATTATATCCTCTCTGAGAGCAGGCTCTGAGCTTGATCAAGAGTCACAACTCTCATTTGTCCCTAAACATGAGTCATTCTGATTCTATGTCTAAAGCTCGTTTTCAAGGACTGGAAACTCATATCATTTTGGCAATAGTTTACAGCTTATAGATGGTGCCCAACTGGAGTTATGGCAAAAATAGTTGCAGATTTATCACAGCTTATTATTTTATTTCAAAGGCAAATAGTTTTGGAATGACCTGCTGTGATCAACTAGAAAGAATTCCAAAGGTGATACAAATTCATCAGATGGTGTTTGACTTTTGGCATTCTTCTCACCATTGAGACAAAGTATTCTTTCTTTCAGAGTTCTTAGTTTTCCTTCTTAAAGGGCAGCCATGTTAGTCTAATTCAGCGAGAGAAACAAAGTGTCCTGTGGCACTTTTAAAGACTAACAGATTTATTTATTACATGAGCTTTTATGGGAGAAAATCCCACTTCATCAGAGGCTTTAAAGATGTAAGTTCCCCATCTTTCAAAGTGTCTGACAACGTGGGATTTTCTCCCACAAAAGCTCATGCGATAAATAAATTTATTTGTCTTTACAACTGACACAGGACTCCTTGTTTGTTGTTCTTATTGCAGTTATCATCTTCTCCCAGTCTTTGGAGTATTTAACTGTACATTTATTTACTTCAGATGTTAGATAGCCAGTGTCTGTGGTAGTTTCTGTGATGTGGTACCAGTGACAGATTAGGAGCCTCTGGGCCCTTGGGCCTCCCACATTGGTAGGCCCCACCAGGGGCCCTACGTGCCCTCACCTAGGGCCACAGACCTCCTGCAGTCTAAGGTCCTGCTCCCTGTGGGACGGCCAGCACTTGGTGGGGGACTGGGGCCTGAGGTCAGCCTTGGCCTAGCTGATCAGTACCCCCAGGGCAGTAGGGCTGACTGGTGCATGCTGGGCAGCTTCCAGTACTGCTTAGACATGCCATAGGCTATACTGCATAGTGTGGCAGCTGGCCTGGCCTGGCCCTGGCCCACCCCAAGGGATGGACCAGGCTGGCCGGGGGGCGGGGGCAGGAGAACAGAGCCTGGCCTCTGAACCGGCCCACCATGCCCCTGGGGATGGACTGGCCAGCCCCGAGACGGGGCAAGACTCACAATGCAAATACAGAGCCCAGCCTCAGGTCTAGAGCAGCTCCACTCCCCCTCCCACCACTGCCAGACAGCAAATGTACCCCATGTTATGTGAGCCCCTGGGCACAGGACCTGTATGCTTGTGATTTAATTGGTCCATATGTGGTACCTGTCCAGCAGGAAAAATATTGAAACTACAAATTCATGTTAGGCAACTGAACAGGCATGAGATTGTAGTGATATTTGGCTACAGTTCTGTGGGTTTTAAAATTGAGTTTAGCAATTAATATGGTGCTATACGTACTGAAGTATAAAGCACAGGGAATGAGAAAGAGTATGTTCCCCATTCCTTCTGCACCAACAGGGTATAGGCTGAGGGAGAGGGAGAGGGAGCACAGGCTGCTGCTTTTGAAAGGGTTGAGTAGCTTCCATTCTAGCATGTGATCTTCAGGAAGCATTTTGGCTGAGTCAGCCAGAATATGTTCAGTGTCTGCTATTGTTGAGTAGCCCCAAAAGATGTATGCTAGTTCCTCAATGTGGGTTGTGACTCAAGTGTCACAATGTAGCCCAACCTTTTTCTCTAGTTATTATTAACCAAAATGGCTCAGCTAAGATAAAAACCAGTTCTAGTCTTCCCTCAAAGCACTGAATTACTACTTCCAATTCTTTTCAAAGTTTAAAATCTTTCATTTAACTGCCACTTAGCCACATTTGGAATTAGTTTTTTAATTCACTGAAGTATTTGGGTTTATCCAGATAAAAAATCAGTGAGAAGCCATTTTCATAATGCTTGTTGTGAGATTCTCAACAGTTTGAGACCTCAGCAATCAATATCTTCATACAGACTCTTGTGCCCTTATCCAAACTGAACAGTCCAGGTCTTTGGGGTTCATTAGTTTTACTTCCAAGTAAGGTAAAGAATGTTACTGTTCTTCTGGGCCTGAGCAACTAGTTCAAGGCCTTGTCTATGCTGATGGTGATGTGTGGGGTATGGTGTGTAGCTATTCACCACAGTGAAAAGGAGGCTGCATTCACACTGCAGGGTTAGCTACACATGGCAGTGAAAGGCTATGGCAAGGCTGCCAGCTGATGGAACCTTTCCTCATTGCCTTCCCCCTGCCAGAGCCTTTCTCTGTTGCCAGACTTTCCCAGCAGTAGTGAAAGGCTCCAGCAGTAGGGAGCTGCTAGACTTCTTCCCTGCTGCCTTTCCCTATGGCCTCGACTAGAGAGAGACTCTGGCAGTGGGGAGGCAGCAGATACTACACTACTATTTTTAGCAGTGTAGGTCTAGGAGGCACTGTCGGGGCATGTAGATATCCACATACGGTAGTTACCTTAAGGTTCTGATGTATCTTTACTCATCTGTGTAGTATGTTACCACCTACACTGCTATTTGTACCCATATTAGGAGATCTGCAGTGTAATATACACCACATGCTGTTGTAAGTATAGATACAGCCTAAGTTTGGAGCCTTGAAGAATCAATGATACAAGTCAAGTTTATTCTTGGTGTAATCATGTTTATGCACAAAAATGTACACTTGGTTCCTTGAACATAACAGAAAAAAGCAAGAGCAGGCAATTTCCTTATTTACAAATCCCAAATTTCCTTGTTCACAAATCACAAAGGGTATGTCCACACAGGCTTCTTATTTTGAAACAACAGAGGTTGTTTTGAAATAAGAAGCAGCATGTCCACATGATGCACAGTTATTTTGAAACAACGGGACCCGTTCGGACATGTTGTTTCAAAACAACACCATTGTTTCGAAACAACATGTCCAAATGGCCTTGTTTTGAAATAACCATTTCAAAACAATGGCTATTTCGAAAGCAGGCTTTCCCTTAATTTGAATTAACAAACTGTTAATTTGAATTAACTTATTTCAAAATAAGGACTTTATTTTGAAATAACTCATTTCGAACTGGGTTATTTTGAAATAATGATGTATGTGTGGACATAGCCAAAGTCTGCTACTCCAGTAAACTTTATGTTCAAAAGACACTAACTCCCTGCTTCATCTCAACTCATTCTCTTGGCTTTCTCTGCCTGTGGATTTCCTGGTCCCTGCATTCGCAAGCGGGGAAACCAAAGTCCATATGGTTTTGCTTTGACATGCCATGCAGCCTCATGCCTTGTCAGCCACCCCAAAATCTCCAGTTACATATATTTTAACTACATAAAAAGGCTTCCTTGCTCCTATTGGCTATGGCCACACATACATCATTATTCAAAATAAGTTATTTTGAAATGAGTTATTTCAAAATAAAGTCCTTATTTCAAAATAAGTTAATTCAAATTAAGAAAATGTTAATTCGAATTAAGGGAAAGCCTGCTTTTGAAACAGCTGTTATTTTGAAATGGTTATTTCAAAACAAGGCCATTAGGACATGTTGTTTCGAAACAGTTGTTTTGAAACAATGGTGTTGTTTTGAAACAATATGTCCAAACAGCATTATTTTGAAATAACCATTTCGAAATAACAGCCATTTTGAAATTAATGGTGTTTAAGCTGTTTTGAAATGATGGTTCTTATTTCGAAATGACAGACTCTGTCATTTCGAAATAAGAAAATGTCATGCGGACATTCAGTTTTTTGTTTCGAAACATCCAGTGTTGTTTCAAAATAACAAACTCATGTGGACATACCCATTGACTGAAGGAAAGTGCTTGTGATCTTTGTAATGCTGTCTCCAGTTGGCTTTGTATTAAATTAGAGCCAGGGATCACCCAATGAAACTAATAGACAGAGTGTTTAAAATAAACACAAGGAAGTACTTTTTTATACAACACACAAGCAACTTGGAGAACTCTTTGCCAGGGATGATGCAAAGGCCAAAAACTATACTAGGATTCTAAAAAGAAAGAAAAGTTCATGAAAGATTGATGAACCTATGAATGATAGCAAAAATAGTCAGGTATGCATCCCCATGTCCTTTGTGTCCCTAGCCTCTGACTGCCAGAAGCTTGGAGTAACCCACAGGGGATGAATGACTCGATGATCGCCTGTTCTGATCATTCCTTGTGAAGCACCTGGCATTGACCACTGTTGGAAGACAGGATGCTAGGTTAGATGCATAATTGGTCTGAGTCAGTATGGCCATTCTTACGTAACTCAACTGATGGCAACTGTTTATGTCTTTCAGAAAAACAGCATTGTCCCTGTTCCAAAGGGGTAGCCATATTAGTCTAGTTCAGCAAAACAAAGGAGGAGTCTGGTGGCACTTTTAAAGACTCACAATTTTTTTTATCACATGAGCTTTCATGGGAGACATTTTGGGAATGTGTAGACTGGAGGCTTCAGCAGATTTAAGCAGGTTTAAGTTGACTTAAGTAATTCCCTGGCCACATTTGGAGTTAATTAAGTCAACTTCAGCACTTACTTAAGTCAGCTTAATAACTCCTGCCCTTAAAGTCGACTTTTAAGGATTGAGTTGACTTTATTAAGTCGACCTAACACAATGTGCCCATTAAAGTTGATTTAATAATGTCAACTTAGTGCATTAAAGCCATTTAAGTAGGCTTTATAAAGTTGACTTAAGCCAGGGGACTCATTTAAAGTTGACTTTATTAAGTCAACTTCAAATGGGTCTCCTGCTTAAGTTGACTTTACAAAGTCTACTTTCAAAATGTGTCCTCACTAAATTGACTTAATAAAGTCAACTAAGTCAACCTTATTAAGTCGACTCACCTGACCCCTGTAGTGTAGACATAGACTTCAAGAGTTGGATGAAGTGGGATTTCCTCCTATGAAAGCTCATGTGATACATACATTTGTTAGTCATTTAAGTGCCACCAGACTACTTGTTTGTTTTATTGTCCTTGCTGTTTCCTTTTGTATTTCTTTCTTTTGGTGACATTATAAGAAAATGAAGGAACACAATATTTAAAAGTCAAAATAATCATCATACACCAGTTATTTTCATATAATAGCCCAGGAACCGACTGTGGGGGAATATTGCAATTGAAGAAACTTCCCAGCAATAATAATGTGACTCTTAGAGCTGCTAAGTATCAATTATACTGTAAGCAGAGAAAGCTCATCTGATAAATACACTTGTTAATCTTTAAAAATGCCACAAGACTTCTTGTTTGTTCTACTGAACTAGACTGACATGGCTAACCTTTTGGAACTGGACTGATTCCTGTAATTCTTTTATGGTTGGTATGTGATCTGAAGAAATTCCTTTTGTACTGAAAAAGTGTAATTTCAAAATTACACACAGGTTCTCAATTCTTCTGTTTCACAGTATTAAGTAAGTGGGGGTAAGTTTAATAATTGCAATCTTCAACTGGTCAATTTAAAAATAGCCACCTTCTAAGGTAATGGAAAGAATTCTTCCCCAGTTGAAATTTGCTGATTCATGGAACTCATGTACTAATCATATTATAGCAATTTTTATATGGTACAACTAGATAGAAGTTTGATCTTACCAAAGAAAAAAAGTAATTAAAACTGACAGTCCTTTTTGTATGCTGGACGGCAGTATAATTTATTGCACTGTGGCTGTGATTATTACAGCTATAACAATGTAACTAGATACACCATCAGAAGAATCTGTTGTTGCAAAATGTAATAAACTTTTCATTGGACATATTCCACCCCCCACTCCATTAATAATATCTCCCTCTTAGAAGTGAATCCAGATGTAAACAGCTGTTGCTCTGTTAAAAACCTTCTACATGCTATTACATCATCACAAATGAAATCTGTCACTCCTTTCAGTGAAACTAGCTTGTGTCAAGGGCTAAAGTCCCTTGTGTGTTAAAACACTAATAGCTTAAAATAATTAATCATGCTCAGAAGAGAGCAAACTGTGCTTTACTGAAGATTTAGTAAGAGTCTAAATCTGGAGCTGTATATTTTTGTGACTGTACTTGTGTCCTGCTATAGCAATTTTAAAAATTGATTATCTTAGATGATATCCAAAATGACCCAGTCAAATGATCTCCAGTTTGTGTTGAGGACTCACCAGCATAATTGATTTTCTCAGCCATTCTATATTTTATTAATACTGTTTGAGTGGCTAGATACCGAAAAGCATTGCAAAATTTATTAACCTGTTTTGCCAGAGGACATAGGTCCTTGATGTGCTGGTGGTGAATTAGATACTGTCTGTTTTCATATGGAAATTTTAAATAATAATCAAACCACAGCTTTTTGAGATTTAAATACAAGGGGTAGGGCGGTGGAGTATAGCTTGAGCTCTAATTAACTCCAAAGTTTATTCATCACAGTGTAACAGTACAGTCACATTCATATCCTGTGTGAGGTCAGCAAGTGGCAGAAAACAGAGGTGGAGAAGGTTAAAAGAACAGCATCCTGCTTCCTGATGTAAGGACTTTTTAGACATAAAACCTTAGTTACTGACTATTCTGAGTGAAACCTGCACACTTCTGTCTAGTTCATACTGCTTAGTGCATACATAATTTAAGTCAAACTGAAAGGTCAACAAGAACCTCATGTACAGAAGACCAAGGTGAAGAGAATAACAGTGAAACTCAGGATAAAAAAAATTATAAAAGAAAAAACTAATAGAGTACCATCAGCATATACAGTAGAGATGGGTAAAACTAAACACCAGATCCAAACTCTGAGAAAGTTCAGCTCCACATCCAAATATTTCAGTTCTGATCTGGTCTTAATTTGCAGTTCATACCTTTTCAAACTCTTTCTGTACAGAGAAATCTTAGATTCTTAACTCACTTTTTGCTCTTTCCACACACAAGGATGACCCTGCCAGCAGGTTCAGAGATTTGAGGATCTTGGGGGGCAACCACTGCACCCATGGGGTATGGGGTAGATTTGGGGTACACTTTATTAAAATGAGTATAGGGTAAAGTGAGCAGTGGTCAGTGTATGTCGTGTTTGTCACAGTGGTCTCTGTAAAGTGTTGGGGGGGTACCTAACTTTGGGGAGTAGGGACAGGTTGGGGGGCAAAGGGGTTTCTTCAGCTAACCTAACTTACAACTATAACCCTACTCACTATAACCTAAAAGGTGCTTTAATACACTATAAGAAAAAAGGGGGTACAGCACAGAATTAGCATGTGGGCTGTCAGAGAAGAGTGGAAGCAGGTGGGGGAGCAGGAGTTCAAAGGCTGGGGGCGCAAAGAAGGAGAGAGGTAAGTGGGGGGGGTCTAGGGACAGTGGGATGGGGATGCACGGGGGCAGGGGGACAGGCAGGGGAGGACGCGTGGGGGTGCGGACAACGGGGGAAACAGGAGTTCAAAGGCTGGGGGAGACTTGGAGGAGAGGCAAGACAAGTGGAAGGGGCTCAGGGGCAATGAGATAGGGATGCACGGGGCCTCGGAGCAACTGGAAAAGTGGGGGGGGCTGAGTGTGGGGGTATGGGCAATGGGGAGAAGCAGGAGGGGCTGACAGGGGATTCAGGGGTTTGCGAGGGAGGCAGAAGGGGTGA
Source organism: Podocnemis expansa (assembly GCA_007922195.1). Lineage (NCBI taxonomy): Eukaryota > Metazoa > Chordata > Testudines > Podocnemididae > Podocnemis > Podocnemis expansa. Next base: position 11,111,179 of record ML682066.1, read on the forward strand.
AATGGCAGGGAAGGCAGAAGGGTCTTGGGGAACAGTGGCTGGGAGAGCAGAAGGGGTTCGGGAAAGTTGCGGCTGGGGGGGAAGGCAGAAGGAGTTTGGGGAAGTGGTGGCTGGTGGAAAGCGGGGGCAGCCGCAGAGAGGTCGGGGAGCCGGTGGAGAGACCGAGGAAAAGTGGCGGCAACCCGGGAGGGCTGGCAGGTGGCCACGGGAGTGGCTCGGGAGCCGGGAGCCACAGGGGCACAGAGCTGCAAGTGTGGCGGGGCGGGGAGAACCGGCAGCGGCCGCGGGAGCGGCTAGGGAGCTGGGAGCCACAGAGACGGGGACAGGGACAGAAGGAAAGTTGAGGCGCACCGGGGATCCCAGAAATGAAGAGGGGACAAGTAAAGTTAAAGAGAAAAAGTTTATTTAAGTTGGGGAGGTTACAGAGCGGAGGGCAAAGGCAACTTAACCAAACAATTCTAAAGGCTACAAACTAAAGGAAACAATCTTAACAGCTAACTTAAGACTTCTAAGGCTACCAATTAACTTTATACAATGTTGCAAAACACAATGATTCTCTTAAAGCTAGTTTAAGCAACCCAGAAGGAAAAGGGATACACTGAGTGAAACAAAGTAGCAAGAGGCAATTACAGACACGCGGAGCTCCTAACATACACACTGAAGTGGGAAATAAACAGAAAGACACACACACAAGCCTGTAAAGCTGGGGAAAGCAGTTTTAAAGCAGCCCTAAAGAAATAGAATAACTTTATTCTTAGAGAAAGGTTGCAGGGCAGACTCTTACCACTCCTATTAGCGGCAGCAGCATTACAGGCGAGACAAAGGAGACTCGTAATCAGCCGGCAGTTGTACTCCTGGGGGTAACTCGTGAGCGGAGGAGGCAGCTTCTGGTTGATCAGGCCAGGCGAGATGTTGAAAACCGTCCTGCCTGAGCACCCCAGAACCTCAGCTTTTAAAGACTATTTCCCGCCTTTCCCTGATTACAGGGAATGTGGAGAACAATGGGGGTATGAGTCATGCCCTGCAGAACCTTGCAGTTAGGCAGAGCCCACCTACACCAAGCCCTGCAAAACAATGGGCCCCCAGTGTGGTAACGGCCATCCAGTTGAGTTCAAGGGGGCCATCTAGTTAAGGAGAAGGGGCCATTGTTCACTTCACACATTCTTATGTACTTTAGTGATGACCTGGGAGGGGTGGCCATCAAGGTAACTGCTATGAGTCACAGACAAAGGAAAATTGCTGTTGGGTTGAAAGCTTTTCCTAAGCAAGGGTGGTTTAACATGCAAGATGAAGACCACTGTCTCCAAAGGCAAAACAATGGGAGACTTCTAATACAGAAGAAAAGCTTTGTGAATATCTCCACAATACTCTCAAATCACTACATGGGGACTGGGGACCAGAGTTTGCCTCCTTGTGGTTCTGTCCTAAAGTGTAGTGGAACTCTTGAGATTTATCTGGATATCAAAGTATCTCCTTGAGTTAAAGACCATCTTCATGGAAGATCTATGCCTCTTCACTAGCTCTGGCGTCCTCCTTCACTCTTGGTAACAGAGTTCCCTAAGAACAGCAGCAAACAAGTAACTGACCTACTTCTTATTTTGTGTGTGAGGGGGTGAGGTTCAGGGTTACTGCAATCCACATTCACACATAGAAAACATAATATGAGTCTGAGTAGCTGTCACAGGATGCACATCTGTGTACCACAGGGCTATGATTGGTATGATTTTTCTGTTAACTTTTGCAATGCAATTGTATGGTTTCGTTCCCAATATGTTATGCAAGGTTCCTTTATGAATGCTCATAGCATATTCTATATGAGCACTATGGTATCATGCTTCCTGCAGTATCATGCATGTCTGCACATGTGGAACAGGTTACCTGGCTCTGTGAGGAGGGAATCAAACAGAACTCTCTTCTCACTCTGGCCAGAGGGAGCTAAAAGGAAACTGAAAAACAAAGAGAGACAGTTTGAATAGGGTAGAAGGTGCTGGCTTGGGCCAGAGAAACACCACTTTAGAAGTAACTGCAAGATAAACAGCCTACCCCACATTCCTGGATGGACCTGTCTGACTGAAAACCATCAAACAGCCAGAGTTGGGGGTAAGAAAGATGAGAACAAGCTAAAGTGTGATCCTAACTGGTGTTATAGCAGGACCAGCTCAAGGGGCTGTGGTGCCGGAAGCCAAATTTTGATTTGGTGCCCCCCATCTCATTCATGGTGGATGAAAATGGTTTTCCAAAGTGCATAAATCTCCAGCATCTGCCTGCAGAGGGATTTAAAGTGCACTCTGCCTACATGACTTAAGCTGCAGGTTGACTAACAGTGCCTGAGCTGCTAGGAAAAAGTTGAAGAGGCAGGAGCCAACCTGATCTTCAGGGGGCTAGGCTCCCCTAAAAACTGTCACCTGAAGCCGTGTCTGTCTCTTGCCTCACAGTAGAGCCAGCCCTGTATTATAGTGTCATTTGTGTGTTTCATTTTTTATTATCTCTTGGTGACTCCTGACTCACTCATTAAATGATTGTTCATTGATTGGCTATATACTCACTTAAAATCATATCCTGATCAATAAATCAGTGCTTGATTTATCTAAAGCTATGTGGATTTTAGAGGGTATGAGTGAGGGAGGCTGGAGCATGATACATTTCTTTGTTAAATGGACAGACATGAGTGTATGGTGATTGGAGAAAGAGCTCAATCCCTGTAAGAAAGAAGTTCCCACTGTGGTATCTGGGGCTGGGGATGCTCACTAGGGAACCATTGCCCGAGCAGCTAGAGGGCATGCATTCAATACCTGGGACTGTTCACATACAGGAGGTTGGTGTGGACTGACTGAGGAGTGAGTGGTCACCTGGCAAAGTGGGGTAAATTGGGGTTCAGGAGTGGAGATCAGGAGCATCACAGTGACACACTGAACCATAAGCAGGGAGCAATGTGTCACAGTAGGGCTTTCAGAATTTGACCCATAGTAAATAAATTGTTAAGTGACTAAAAAGAAGCTTAATATTTGCTATGTTTCTGATTCATCTTAATGGTGTGCCTTGCTAGAAGGATGGACTTATTGATCTAGTAACTTTTTTTTACATCTTTTAGTATTACAGTCATATAAAAATGCACCCTGTCTTTCATACAGTTAGAAATGTCATCTTATGCATAGGTAAAGTAAACAATACTAATTCAGAAATTACTTCTGAAAAAGACTGCTGATGGAGTGCAAGAAAGAACGATTCTGTTGAGTTCAGTAGAGTAGCAGATGTCAGACAAGTGAAAATCTGGTGTGAGCAGGAAAGTTACAAGGTTAGTCTGGAAGGAAGGCATTAGGCTGTGTGCAGTACAGGGAGCAGCTGCTAACTGCTACGATACTAACCGGGTGCGCTGTAGGAAACTGATATAAATGGTTCTTCCAATGGGAACAATAATAGCATGGCCAATCAGCAGAAGGTAAGCATATGCAACTGCTGAGCCTGGGACGTATGAAGAATGAAGTGGAAAAAGAAGGGGAATGAAGTGCAGAGAAAGAGAGTCCTTTTCAGATCAGCACGAACTCAGGAAAGGAGTGGGAAAAGGAAGAGGAAGAGGGGATACCCTAAAATCAGACTGGAGGTGGAAAATCCTGGAGAAAAGAAAAGCAGGGGTAAAGAATCATTCTATGATAAGAATTATAATCCTGAATTTGAAAATAATGTAATTTGTTCTTAGGATACTAATTTTCCTATGAAGATCATGCCAGCCTATGCTCATTACCTCATTGCTGCGCATTCCCTTCTTCAATCACACCCATTCCAAAGATCCAAAGGGTTGGCCATCTTAGGCTAGTTCAGCAAAACAAACAAGGAGCCCTGTGATACTTTTAAAGACTGATCAATTTATCACCTGAGCTTCCATCTTAAAAGTATCTGTCAAAGTAGGATTTTCTCCCACAAAAGCTCATGCAATAAATACATTAGTTAGTCTTTAAAAGTGCCACAAGACTTCTTATCTGTTACAAAGATGGCCACTGTTGCCACTGTCCTATCTGGGGCCAAATCAGGTAGTCTTACTCAGGTGAGTATTTTCACTGTTTTCATTAGGTCTAGTGGTCTCATCATACCTTACTGTCCTGACTCAGTAAGTGACTGTGAATTTGGAATGAAGCTTTAGGATAGTTTGCCTTCTGGAATATTTTTATAGTATCATAAATGATTTTATAAACCAGGGGTGGCCAAACTTGTGGAACTCAAGAGCCCCACAAGTTGATTATTAAAACCTTCAAGAGCTTCACTGAGGCATATAGCCATATACCTTTCCCTACTAAGTTGATTTGCTGACGTTCTTCCGCGAGACACATTTTTTCATTCAAGAGCCACATGTGGCTCCCAAGCCGCAGTTTGGCCACACCTGCTTAAACTAATGTGAAATGTGAAAGGTAACAATGGCATGATTAGATATGAGCAAGGGACAGAATATAAAGGAATCACTGGCCATTCTGAAAGGTAAAATTGGGAGCCCCAATGGTGTTATATTAGACTAATTTTATTTAAACTGAAGAACAGGAAAAGGTTGAGATGGTAAAATCAAGACTGGAGACAATGTGAGGAACTCCAGTGAGAAGTAACAAAAACCAAATGAATGGGCAGCATGATGCTAAGTGTGGGATTCAGGAACCTAACTTTTGGCAGCACGTTTGAAAATGCTAGCCTCTGTCTATTATATTTATGAGCCTAAATATCCAAGTCTGTCTTGTCATAAGACAGGACAGCTGACCATAGTGCAAGGAGGAAAACGTCATTCCTATTTCACTGTAGCAGAGGAGCTTTTCCATGATTTCTCAATCCTCGCATTTTCTCCTTTTATCTAATTTATCACAGTTATCTTTCTCCCTGCACTCCAACACAGTCCACTAATTAGCCTGACACTTATATCTGTAAGAGAAGGTTCAGAGATTTATCTTCCAACACACAGCTTCAGAAGACTGAATAACCTTCCTGATTGTGTCATGAAGCATGTATTCATCATGAATCTTCTGTTTACTAACCTTTTAAACATTTAACTTCCTTACCCTCCCCTAATAATTGTCTTGGGAATACTAGATCCTTTGTTAACTGTTGGTTACCACACCCCCTTCAGGTAAGGTTAAAACAATAGTCAATTTCTCATATTTGATTCCTTTTGGCAAGCATGGAAGCAAAAAAGACAAGTTCCCAGTTCAGAGTATTTGTTGTTTCAAACAAACTTGTCCCACTTTGGAAAAGGGTTGTTGAAGAAATCTCTCAAGGGCTACATTTACACTGGTGGCTTAAGTCAACTTAAGCAACTCTCTGGCCACATTTTGAGTTCATTAAGTCGACTTAAGCACTTGCTTAAATTGATTTAGTAACTCCTGCCCTTAAAGTCAACTTTAAGGGTTAAGTTAGTGCATTAGAGGCATTTAAGTCAACATTATAAAGGCAACTTAAACAAATGGGGGTCTTACTAAGTCAATTTAATAAAGTTGACTTAAAGTCGACGTTATTACTTGACTTACCTAAGTCCTGTAGTATAGATATAGCCAAAGGTAGTTAAGGAAGTTTTAGAAAGTAGGGGAAAAGGCACTAAACTACAAAAATGGCAGACAGGAAACAAACTCTCTTTTGCTATGGATCATTTTAATTGTCAGTTATTTCTATCTTGATCCCAGGGAGTCATCCATTGGTGGACTGTTTCTTTTTGAGCATCCCCCTCCTTATCTTAAGACCTCCCTTCCTGGCAGTTCAGAATAATTTAAAATTATTCTTCCATATGCTAAGAAAGAATTTTTATTTCCTCCCCATGAATTACTATGTGGGGGTTTCACGCCCAGGCACACCTTTATTGATAAGAGAAGCAAATCCTCTACAGATATCCCCAAATATGTGCTTTCACCCACACATTCAATCAAGAGTTTGACTCAGACAAATAAGGAAAATAAATTTCAAAGTCAATAAATGCTAAAGTATGAAAACATGAAAAATAACAACGAGTCCTTTTTCCAACCTCAACTTGGGTTGAGTTGTGGTAAAGGCTCTCACCAGATTTTTATTTTATCTCACTGAGTTCACCAATACCTGTTTTTATTTTCTTTTTGTATATGGTTGCTAGTGTTTCTGTCCGTTCCCTATATTGCAGGAGACCAGATCTTCATGTTGCACATTTTCCCCTCTTAGAAAGCACTACATTAGTTGATGTGACTGTAAATAAAATCTAAAAATTTTTAACCTCAGTTAAAATAATAATGAAACTTTAAAAAGGTCAAAAGGAAGTAGTGATGCAATACAAACCAATCAAGACCACCTGGATAATGAATGTTACCTGTTTGAGTCATGTGATTAGTGTATGTAGTGAATGTTAGGCCCAGGATGCTATGCAGTTCAACTTACTACCTTCTCAGACAAAGTATTCCTTTGTTCCAGTTGTTGAATAGCCTAGACCAGTGGTTCCCAACATTTTCATGGACGGGGACTCCGTTTTAATATCAAAAAATTTTGCTCCCCCCGGCCGCAGCTGGGATCCAGCCCCTCCTGCAGAGTGGCAGTGCTGCCACTGGGGTCTGGCCATTGGTGGGGAGAAGCGGCACTGCCAGGGTCCTGTCCCTGCTGCTCTGCAGCAGTGCTGCCAGTGGAGTCCAGCCCCTGCCACAGAGTGGTGGCACCACCACTGGGGTCCAGCCTTGGGTGGGGAGCAGCACTGCACCAGGGTCCTGCTCCCATTGCTCCATGGTGGTGCTGCTGTTGGAATCCAGCTGTGCTGTGGAGCACTGCTGCTGGGGTCTGGCCCCTGCCACACAGCGGTGGCAGCACCACCAGGATCTGGCCATGGGTGGGGAGTAGCACCACTGCGAGGGTACTGCCCCAGCCACAGAGCAGCAGCACCACGAGGGTCCTGCCCTGGCCAGTGAGCAGAGCTGCGGCCAGGATCCAGGACTGGATGACAAGAGGTGCCACTGCTGCCATGGTCCCCAGCCTCTCCAGGGGGGTGGCACCACTGCCATCATGGTGCAGCCACGGCCCAGGCCTGGATCAGCTGCTGAAATCTGTCCCTGGCTGGGGAGCAGGACCACCACCTTGGTCCAGCCCTGGCCTGGGAACAGCCCTCCATCCCCACCATTGGGCCCTCTCGAACTCAGCCCCACCACCCCAATGCCCCTCCCCCCAACTCTACTCACCCCACTTCCTACACTTACCTGAAAGCTGCCACAGGGCAGGAGATTTCATAGTCCCAGCTCCCAGGAGTGTCTGCGAACCCATTGCAGTAATTCTGCAGCCCCCCAGAGCTCCACAGACCACAGTTTGGGAACCACTGGCCTAGACATCAATTTTTTTTCATGCCTTGTCTTTTCTCTTGTGGTAGCCCTAAGTTGGAATCCCTGTGCAGTTCTCACAGAAAAGAATTAGTGGTCACAGCTCTCTTTTTCGTCTTTGTACAACATTGCAGTTGTTGAGATGAATTCACTGTGTGGAAAACTGTGGTCTTTGGACAGGAAAAAGGTTAGGTACAAGGCTGCTGCTTATGCAGTCAGTGGACTGTTAAAGTTAACATCTGAAAACATTGTAGCAAAAAAATCAGCATTGCAACGATCTATACTTTATAGCACCAATATAAGTGAAGGTAAAATGCTAACCAAAAAGAATTTTCAAGTTATATAATATGCCATTGTATGTGTAAATGTTTGCAGCCTCACATCCTGCTCCTACAACAAATTGCAGTCAATGAAGAGCAAATGTAATATATTTCTTAAAGCCTTTGTGGGCAGAAAGAGCTTATCCTATCCAATTTACAAAGCTGTCTTTGGGAAGGATGAACAGTTCAAATCTAAATACTGTATAAATAAGCCTGAGTCTGTTTGGAAACATTTGAAGTCATCCTCCCTCGCAGGAGACAAAAAAATAAAAATGCTTATTTGGTTTATGTTGGCGTTCAGGAGGCGGAAATAATGTGGTTTCTGCTGCTAGTTCAAGTGCTCAAATTTAGCTATGAGGTGGAAGTTATCTTCACTGTTCTGTGAATACAGCAAGCTCTAAATTATGAATCCAAACATCTGATGAAAAATTAACTGTTAAGAAGTGGATTTTCAAAGCAGTCTGCAAGAGTCTGTACACACATCTCTTTCTATGTTTATGGAATATGAGCATTTTATCTCCTGTGCACTGCTTTGGAAGTGTATCTTCTTAATCTCCCTTGTGTTACATTTGCAATCTGTATCAGTACGTAGCGTGTGCCAGGATTGTTACAAATTACTATCGAACAAACTGGTGCTGAAAATTCCTACTCTATGCACATATATAAATAGAATAGAATCCTTAGAGCTGTATGGTGAGAATTCTAGAGAATTGGTGTTTATATTCACAGGGGTATAAGTAAGACCTAGAAGGTTGGGTATATGTGAGGATGCTTTGAACTGGTGATTTTACAAGTGAGGAGAGAAAGCCATTCACCTGTATTCTTAGTGAATTTTCAAGTCCTTCATCACAGAGCAATAAAATCAAAAGTAAACAAAACAATGATTCTCTACTGACAATATAAACCTATATTTGCTACTCCCATAAATATAACAAAAATAATGAACTTTTTTCAATTATTTTAATCCAAACTCTAACCCTTTCTAATTATAAATCACTAAATACAGAAGAAATATAGGAACCAAGTTACAGCTGTGATTTGTGTGTGTGCATGTGTGTGTGTGCGTGTGTGTGTGTGTGGCATTCTTTTACTGGGTCAGACTGATGGGGAGAGGGTTTAGATTACTTGAAGATTTTTTTTCTCCTTTCAGGAAACAGAATTTGAGGGGCCAGGAGTCAAACATGCTTCACGTCTGGAAGGATCTAGCTTTTATCTAGATCTTTATAACTTGACTGAGCTTCAGGAAAACAAAACTTTCTTCAGGGGGAAAAATAAAAAAGTCCAGTAAGTTACTTCACACTCACCACTGTGTAAATACAAATGCTGATTTATACCTTGACAGAACAAGCTATTTTTCCATAATTGTTTGAAAGGCTGGGCATGGGTATCTTGTCCTTGTGCTCGAGCTTTTTAAGGCCAATTGAAGGAAGATGAAATTACATTTGATAATAAACAAATGCTGAGGGCCTGACACTGCTTCCGTATATAAAGGTTCACCACATAAGTATTCACCTGTGTATGCAGTCAGGCTAGATCTTAACTCAGCCTGGAGCCTTCTCCTAGCTAGCTAAGCCTAGTACAGACAGTATTCACAATTGTGAAGTCCCCCTGCAGGGCAAACAGATGGCTTTGTAGTGGAGCCATTCTTACATTGATGAAACTTATCCTTTTGCTTGACATCTGGAACAAGTGATACCTAATGTGTCAACCTGGCAGTCATATTTCCTTTTGGAGAATGAGTCTGAGGGCTCCTTCACTCCTCTTCTTTGTTCTTTGTGGCTGGTGAAGTCAGTGCAGCTACTCAAAACACTTAAAATTAGGCACATGCTTCACCTTTATGAATCAGGGCCTGTGGTCAGATCTTGCTAAGGGATCACATACCTGTCTGGTCCTCCTCATTGCAAGGGTTTCACTCATTTTGATCTCAACATTACCTCTATTCCACTCATATCTGGGCTTTGGCAGACTGAGAGACTTTCTTGTGGAGGAGTGACACTGGAGAAAATCAGACTCTCTGCGTATGCCTACACTGCAGTTAAAAACCTGAGGCTGGTCTGTATCAGCTGATTTGGCTTATGGGCCTTGGGCTGAATGTCTGTTTAACAGCAGTGTAGACATGCAGGCTTCGACTGAAGCCCAGGCTCTAAGACCCTGTGAGGTGGAGGGTCCCAAAGGTTGGGCTGCAGTGCATTCCCAAATGTTTACACTGCAATTACATAATTGCTTAGCTTGAGCCAAATCAGTTGGCATTGGCCAGTCATGAGTGTCATATCAAATTATAGTATAGACATACCCTATGTGGCAGTTTTGGGGTCTATTTTGATTGAGTAATTGGGCTGGAATCTCCACAAAAGCAGGCTGTCGTATAAGATATCCAGAACTGTGTTGTGTTAATCTAGTCAGAAACACTGTGTGAACAGCCTTTATTATATTTTACTCACTTCTGGTCCTGGTAAAAACTAGGTGGTTGTAAGACATGAGTAAATTGAAAAGACATAGATGTATCAATCAAATCTCTAGAACTGGGGAGATTCAGGTTCTGGTTTGAGACTGGGATAAGTATTTGAATAGGGTTTTTTTGTTTTTTTTAAAATCTGAGCTGACTTACTTATCCCTATACTATCTAGTGAAGGTAAAGACATCCACAGAGTTTTATGGCCTTTTTTTTTGATCTCTCAAGTCTTGCTTCAGTAATTTTTATTTAAATTTTTCTGCTGCAACAGACAAGGAAAGCAAAAATCCACCCTAACCACATTTTTTTATGAACAGGAGAAAAAAAAGGAAGTTAATAGCACACTATTAATATCACTGGAGACCTCAGATGTGAGTGTCACAGTCAAGATGGGGGCCTGCCTCTAATAAACAATTATCAATGACATGCTGACCCAGAGCCATCTCTGAAGTCAAATTATTCTGTACACAGCTCATGTTTTTATCTTCTGAACTAAATGAGTTCCTGCATGGTAGCAAAGGAAGTGGTGAACCACCCCTAGTAAGACTTTATATTAGGTTTTCAGAGTGCTGTTTTACAAACTTACTGTGGTTACATTAGCAGCCATTTATAATATTTTTAATCTCTCTATTTTCAAGAGGAAATGTACTGGGGAAAAAAAGCCTTTTCAAAATGGTCAGAGATTAAAACAACTGCTAGTGGCTAAAATATGCATTAAATTTAGTTTTGGTAGAATACCCATTATCAGCAAACGGAAGTTGTTCAGACAGTTCTTTGATACACTGAGTTATTGATGTGATAATTTCTATACAAAATACACTGAAAAATTCCTTATATTTCCTGCTGAAATGTGTTTCTAGGTGAAAGGTTTTGAGTTTCTGCATTGTGGAAGTGTGCATTGTGTTATGCCACGACCCTTCCTGAAGTATAATCTCCAAGGGCTTGTGTTACTGAATATATAAATTTACTTGAGGAAACAACATACTGTAAGGCCTCATTTGGCACAAATATATTTGAAAACTTATTTCTACATTTAAAAACTTGGGGGAACATAGTTTCTTAATTTGGAAGGGTTGCTAACTGACTGACAGAGAGAAACTATGTAGATAAATCCTGTTTTTTCTGTATTACTTTTACTATGCACTCTGCCCCCAAATAACTTGGTTGTGGGGGGGAGCATGTTTAGTTGTATTAGGGAGATGGAGAGAAATCTTTCATTGTCTTCTGATATATCCAGTCATGTATTTGGAAACCAGTCGTGCTGTTGATGGATAATTTGCCTGTTGCAATATGATAATTGTTCACTTGATCTTGTGCAAAGCTTTCTGAGATATGTTTTGCACAGCACTTACTACAGAGACAGCAAAATATTAATAAAGTAATGAAACACTTTATAATACAAAACTGACCATTTATAGATGATTGATTTTATACACTGATCCATAATGTAGCCAAATGACCTTGACTGCTATCAGGAAAAATACATTGCTTGTGTAAGAAAAATGAAAATTTTATGTAGTGTGTTTTTGTCATATTTTCTGGATAAGTAGTACAATGAAGTTCCTGATCACTGGTAGGTATTACAGAACTTGTAACTTTTTCACAAGGCTGATGATGGTAATCTGAGTATTTTAGCTAAATTACAGATCTGAGTAACATTCTGCATTGGACTTACATTCTGCTAGCTAATTACCTCAGGAAGTTTCAATTTAGAAGTGGTTTTCATTTCACCAATTTAAAACAAATACAACCCTCCTGCACCCCTTCCCAGAATGGCAGGCTTTAAATTGTGAGTAAGATGAGCCACTTTGATACTTGTAAGGGCTGCTGATATAAATCACTATTCTAAGCAATACTATTCTAAGATTAGAGACCTTTATGTTGTGTATAAGATGGTAATTCTCTACTGGTAGCCTAATTGCAACCTCACCCCTGCCTGAAGCTTCACCCCTTACCCAGAATTCACCCCAGAAAAAGACAACTACTTTTGTAATAACAATAAAACAACTGATTGATGAAAAAATGCATTCTAAAATCATATGAAAATACCAGCAATACTTTGCATGTGCCTCTAGGCTGCCAACAACTCAGCAATCACAAAATCTTGATGGGATAGTCAGTTGGGCAGCCCCTGCCGAAAAACTGTCTCTAGAGCTGATGACAACACACAGTGGGAAATGAAAATAGAATCATAGACTATGTCTACTCCTAAAAGCATAGTTCAGACTTGCTTAGTCTGAACAAAGTAGTTCAAAGTTAGTTCAAACTAACTGCATATTTTTTAGTTCAAACTAGCCACACTTTTTTAGTTCCAACTAACTTTTTAGTTCAAACTAAAAAAGCACAGCTAGTTCAAACTAAAACTTAGTTCAAACTAAAAAAATGCAGTTAGTTGGAACTAACTGCTAGTTTGAACTCATTTAGTTTGAACTAGCATGACTACATTGTGCTATTTTGAACTAAATTTTGAAATAAGTTTGAACTAAGCAGTTAGTTGGGCTAACCAGCCAAACTGACAATCTTTTTTGTTTGAACTAGGTGAAGTATAGTGTAGAAAGGGCTCAAATTAGTCCAGATTAAGCCTCCTTAATCCGGACTAATTTGCTAGTTTAGACATACCCATAAAAACTGGAAGGGACCATAAGAGGTTGTTGAGTCTATCCCCCTGCGCTCATGGCAGGACCAAGTACCCTCTTAAACCAACCCTGACAGATGCCTGTCTAACCTACTCTTAAAAACCTCCAATGATGGAGATTCTACAACCTGTCTAGGCTAGTTATTCCAGTGGTTAATCACCCTGAGTTAGGAGTTTTTTCCTAGTGTCCAGCCTAAGCCTCTCTTGATGTAATTTAAACCTATTACTTCTTGTTGAATCATCTGCAGTTAAGGAGAACAATCTCTCTCCCTCATCCTTGAATGAATGTTTGAAATATTTTCCTCATCTTTATTGACTTTTGATATTTCTATAAAAACCCTTTTACAAAAATTTCAAAATTTGAAACATGTCAATCAGCTCCGCAGGTCTGGCTGTCTGGTGCAGCTGAGTGCTGACTGCTCAGGGTGTCAGACCATAAAGTTCATCAGACTTGCGCCTCCCGCTATAACTGGTACAGCCACTGCAACTAGCTTGTAGGGTTGAGCTTCAAGTCTCAGTAGGACTCATCAATCACTCATCCACCCTCCCAGTCAGCAGTGGAGAAACTCTTTCAGCTAGTCTCAGAAGACAGTAGCAAAATCTTTCCAGCTATAAGAGTAGTTAAGTTCTAGAATACACTTCCAAGGGAAGTTGTGTTATCTATCTCTCTCACTGAAAAATTGTTAGAAGAGGTACAGATTGGGCAACCACCTGACAGAGATGGGGTCTAAGTTTATTTTGTCCTGCCTTAGCACAGGGGCTGAACTAGATGACCTTTTAAGGTCCCTTTCAGCCTACATTTCTATGATTGTTTGCTATAGGCCGTGGGTGTTTGCCTACTTAGGAGGATAGTGACTTTCCTTAGCTATTGCTGTAGCAATGGGGTACTGCCTCCAGCTATGGCTTCTGGCCCTTTTAGGGGATCAGGTAGTTCAATCCCTGGCCGTAACACTCTGCATTCACTCTATCTGCACTGTGTAGTCAGTGGAATTACCTTGATTTACACCATCTGCGGATGGGATTCTCCATTGAGAAGTTGCTAAATTGTTTGATTGTCCTTCATTATTCACCTAATTTTGGTATCAAACATTAGGCAGTAAAAAGGATTATAATTAGGCCCTCAAGGAAACTGCCAATGTATTTGTGTGTGTGTTTTCCCTAGTTGCTGGTATATTTTAGGGACATGTGTTAATACAGATTTTTTGAAGCTGAATAGTCAATTCTCAACATTTTCTTTTCTATTCTTTTATTATTTTACTATTTAATTATTTATTACTTTATTATTTTATTATTACTTCATTACTCTATTATTTTATTACTGGAAAATGATTAGCAGCTACTGTCTGTGTAAGTCCCTCCTGTTGCAAAAATCAGATATTTTCTCTAATTTAAACAAAAAGCAAAACTATGAATCAAAATCTCACTAGCTCTATTCAGTCAGACACCCCTTCAGTAAAAGCAAAGAATCAGTCTAAAAACCTCAGGAATTATTATCCCCCTAATCTCTGCCTATAAATATAAGACTTTTAAATTAATGTTGAAATTTGGGTTTTCTTCAGCTTCTGCCTATTTTTTAAATGTTAACTTTCTTTACCCTTCACCCCACCCAGCAGTCATTTCTCTCTGCAAAGTCACTTTTTTTTAAAAAGAAACAAAACCTTGATTGTGATTATAATCCATTCACTTGAAATGCACTGAATTTAATAAATGCACAACAACCTCAGGCAGAAAATATACCATTTTTGCTGTTCCTATTTGCCGGCTTTCTTGTTGCTTAAATCTTTGTCTCTAGCTGACAGGAAAAAGTTTCTTTCATTATATAAAATGCCTCTTCTGTGAACAGGGATGGTAAGCATGAGCTGCAAGATTATATTCGTGTATTAAGTTGTTCATTCTGAATCACTGTAAATCTAAAGTAAAATTCAACAAATATCTATATATTAATGCATTGCTAATATATTTAAGATAAATGACAAGGTTTTAATTGAAAGTCATGTTTTTTTTTAAATCACTCCACATATGCTTTAGTTTTCCTGAAAAGTACAAAAAAAAATAATGATTTTTAATTTGCTTTGATACATCCTGGCAATAAATAATACCACATAAGAGGAACTTTCATGAGTGGCACAAACATAATCAAATCTCATATGCTGTACTGTACAGACCATACATTTGAATCATGCTGGCAACTGACTACCTCTGTTTATTATTTGCATATTAAGTTAAATACTGCATTGTGAGGTCAGGAAATTTTGTTTCTTAGTGTGAAACAAAATGATACCATATATGACAAAATGCACCATCCGGAGCTTTTTGCTGCTGTATGTCTGTCTCTCCAGGAGATAATGTTTCACTGTTCTAATACTCCTGTGGAGGGTCGCTGTGCTTGTGATTTATGTAGGTTATATAGGTTTGTGATTTATATAGGTAATGGAAAGAATACATTTTCAAGTATTTTATTAAAACAATTTTTCCACAAGCAGTGCTCAGAATTAAAAAGTAATAATTTAAGTTACATCACAATAATATTTGATTTTACTAATTTCCCCTTTATGCTTAGAACATATATATGAGAGAGGCTTTAGCCCATCCATCCTGAGTTTAAACTTCTAGCTGTCAAGCATTTTCCTATTTTGAAAGCTACATTTAAGATATATTCCTATCCCTACTTTCAAACCCATTACACAGCTGCCTTATGGGTGTGTTTGGTCAAACCTGAAAATACTTTTTTCCCTTCATGTTACGCTGCACTCTGTTTTGATAATATATTTTTGGTGTGTGAATGATTATTTTGATATACAGTGTGCCAAAGGTAATGTCTCATGAGCAAAAAACTGTTAATATACATGACTTTTTAAAAAAAGTTGCTGCAAAATGCCAAGAGACAAGGTGAAGTATTGTAGTATTTTATCACTCTCTTTTGTAATAGCTACATTTTAGACCTAGCCTTCCAAAATGCTTTCCACTGTTGGATGAAAAGTATCAGTAGAGTTAGAGGTAAGGGAGAATGATTACATTTTCCAGATAGATTTAAGAGATGACTGGAGAGGTTGTCATTTGATACAAGTTGACCATTGACTTCAGATCGCTAAATCTGCCCCAGGCAGTCAGAGGCAGAAATATATGCAAAGGCTGTTCAAAAGACAGAAGCTGCAGGCAGTGTGTGCGTGCATGCGTGCATGCGCAGGTGTGTGTGTGTGTGTGATTGTTTAATGTTACACTGAAGATGTCAGGGTTAGATGAGTGGAATATACAATGGGTCAGACCCTCCACTAATGAAAATTGATGTACACCAGCAGAGAAACTGGAATTAAGAAACCAGAGGTAATATCTGTGAGGTATTCTCAAGCAAATCCTTGTAGCATTTTAAAAAAGAGCCTAAACCTGCAGTGCTTATTGCACGGGGCAAAGCTCCCATTGATATTAATGGGAGTTTTGAATGAGTATGGAGTGGACCCATAGAACACTTCTGAACTAAATGCTGAAATAATATGACACTTCTGATTTTAGAGAGATGCCTGTTCAATATGGCAAGAAACATAACACTACTGAATGACCATTACCTGTACAAACGCAAGTCAAAATAGAGTGGGATTATACCACACGTATTTCAAGAATCTTTTGTGGACTGAAATTCAAGGTTCCAGTTTTACCATCCATCAGCCTGCATTCCATGGCAGATTGATACAATGAGATTGCAGGAATGACTGAAGTTGCATGCGACTTCTAATAATGCCTCTAAAAACTCAGAAGTAGTCACTTGACAAAGCACAGAAAAGGAGGACAGAGGAATTTTTATTTTTTTATAATTGTAAATATGTTAGCACAGTCTTTGACAATTAAATAAAAACTGAAGCTATACCTGTAACTGCAGGCAACGGCTGGAGTGAAAACAAACCCTGATGTATAAGAGGGATATGTAACCCTTCTCTGTATCATGTGACTGAATTTTATTTCATGGCCCAGTCTCTTACCCATACTTCTTTGTGCCCTGCATTATCAAAAAAGATACACAACATTTGTGTAGTAGTGCATTTTAAAGACACATAACCTCCAATCTCATTGTTGTCTCCTACTACAATGGAAATACAAAACCTGGGCACAGATTGAAAAGACTTCTTTAAATGAAAATGTTTGATTTTTTGAGTATTTGTGTCCACATACATTTTTTTACAAATTCCATCTGGTCATCTACTTCCATTGGCTGTCATGTACAACATGTTAATGTGCCTTGGCACTGATGTAATGAGGCACATATGGACAAATGAGTATTGGTAATGAAACAGTCCAAATTGAAATCTTTTTTAAATATATGGGGATGAATGAGCTACGAACCAAATTGTAGATGTCATTTCAGATTTATTTTACTTTCTTCTTTCCATGAACATTTCTTAGCTACCTGTGTCTGCTGATGTCTTTGCACAGAGGTGGCCATGATACAGAATAGTGGATCCATTTTTCTTAGCCTTGAATCAAACGGCTGTTTGCTCTTTCCAGTTGAGCTCGTAAATGTGTGCAGGTGGAATGTTCATTAAAAGTGGGGGAAGTTTATTGATGAATTATGGTAGAAGGGAATTTTTAAAAGTCTTTAAACATCCTGTCCTCACATTTCTTCACTTAAACACAAGTATACGGGTATATCCATTTTACTTATATTCAGGCTCATGGGGAGGAATTCTCTCTGCTACACCCCTGAACAGTGCTGTGTCATTGTGCAGGTGCCAGAATAAGCCCTTTACATGTCTGGAGGAGAATTCTCTCAGTTCAAGCACTATACAGGGTTGCTAACCTGTGCTATGAAGGCCCTCCCTCACATCCCCTAATGTAGGAAAAGTGCCAAAGCAGCGATGGAAGCATGAGGGGCTGTGGCTGGATAGGGAAGTGAGGCCACAGCACACACTGCTATGACCATTCCAGGCAGTTTCACCTTGCAGATGTCCAAAGAAATCATCCCAAGCAAATTTGCTGTATCTTTAGGTCAGGTCCCCGCACAGGCTAAATAAAACTGGAGGCTGTTTCATCCCTTAATCAGTCTCAAGCTCTTTGGATGCTTTAAAACCAACTCTGAGTCCTGCGATCTCTGAGCTGTGCCTGTGTATGATATGTTTCCAGGAGGCATAACACATGTAAGTTACAACAAGAGACAGGGCAATCCTATGATCAACTGAGACTTCTTCAAGGTGCTACTGTGATGAAAAACCTGGAAAAACAAGGTGGCCTGCATGGCTTGTTTCAGCGTCTTTTCAAGATGATTGCTGTGTAGGGCTATGTAAACAGACCCAGGCATCAGCCTAATTAGATAATAATTTCCTCAGCATTACTTGTTATTTTCTATTTACAGGGTATCTATTGTTATAATATTTGCATCAGTTACAGGCAGAAGATCTTAAGAGGGCATATGCTTTCTGATGGCTCTTTGGAATATATTTTGTTTCTTCCCACTGTTATGGTCTTACTATTTCTTCTTCCATTTTAACTTTTCATTATATTATACTTATGCATTGATTCATTAGCCTTCTAGTCATCAAATATGTGATCATCTTGGAAGGAGGCATAAGAATTTTTTTTTCAGAAGTTTTATAAGATATCCTGGCGAAAACTAGATTAAATTTTGATTTTTCACGTTCTAAAGAGAAAACATTTGGCATTGTTTTCTTTAAGGTCCCTGCTAGAATTAAGCATCTATGAAAATTCATACAAACAGTTATTTTCTATTAAAACTAATTTTGTCTTCTCTGATAAGTTTCAGTACAAGCATTTATCACCAAAATTATCCACAGGAAGTCTTCCATTTTTACTTCTAGTGGCCACTTTAGAATCTAAAATTTAATTAAATGTCTAATGCCACAAAGTTAAGTAAGGATGAGATATATTTTTGCATTTAAAACAAATTGTCAGATATTAGGGTCTGTGACCAGGAAAGCACTTAAACATGTGCTTAACTTTAAATACTGGATATTTTTCTGAAACATAGGAATTATTTTGAGGGAGTTCTTTGACCTGTGTGTGACAGGAGGTCAGACTAGACTACCACAGTGATCCCATCTGGCCTTTCACACAAGGGGTATGTATGTCTACATTGCTCTGCATTTTTGAAAAAAACTTTTTTTGGGATAAGTATTTCAAAATAATTATCTCGAAAAAACTTTTTTCAAAAATGCTATTTCAGGACAACAGTCGGGGGACTGCTCATTGTCCTGAAATACCACAGCTTTTATCCCCCCGAAAAATAAAGTCTACACTGGACTTTCATTTTCACAAAAAAGCAAGGCAATGGATGAGATAGAGATGCTTTTTTGAAAAAAAGCCTTTGCCATGTCTGGGGATGGCTTTTTTTAAAAAACCTACCTTGAAAAAGGCTTTTTCTTTAAAACAACCTGTCAGGTTTAGCTTTTTCGAAAAAGCACTCCAGTATCTCAAAATACCAGAGTGCTTTTTTGGGATCGCTAAGCCTTGTTATATTTTAAAAAAAAAAAAAGCCATTTTGATGTAGCTTTTTTGAAAAAAGCCATCTCCAGACATGGCAAAGGCTTTTTTTCAGCAAAGCCTCCCTATGTCATCCATTGCCTTGCTTTTTTTCTGAAAAAGAAAGTCCGGTGTAGATGTTCTTTTTCAAAAAAAAAAAAAAAAAAGCCACGGTATTTCGGGACAACGAGTGGTCCCTAGACTGTTGTCCCAAAATAGCATTTCTGAAAAAAGTTTTTTTTAGATAATTATTTTGAAATACTTATCCCGAGAAAAGTTTTTTCGAAAATGCAGAGCAATGTAGACACGGCCAATGAATTTCAATGATCTAAATGATCTAAGCTATTCATGTGATTTAAGTTCTCTTTAACTGTTTTGCTGGAGCAGAGGGTAAAAAGCTTAGGAATGGTAAATTCCAAATAAAATCCAAGTCTTAGAGCATATTACTTGTTGTTCAATATTCTCTTTTTAGTATTGTTATTCATAAAGTGGTCCGGGTATAATATTAACAAACAATGAATTGAAACCTAAATCTTTTACTATTTTACAACATCTCTTGGCACATCTATGATTAAATATTTCATAGTTTGAATTCTTTTCAGTAGAAATGCTTGTTAGCTTTAAAAGTGCCAACATATAAATTTAATACAGTAAATTACTTTCCTGATGTGGTCTTCATGAGTACCTGTATCATAGTACAGCAGGCTCTATTAGATACTGAAATCAGAAGTACTTCAAGGCTGGAAGCAAGCGCCATAGAGAATCTTCAGTTCTGTCAGCTGATGGTGCGTTCCTAATAAGCATTCACACACGCATTTATGGTAGCAGTAAAACAGTCTTTATTAGCACTATCAGATAGAAGACAATACAAGTATTCTACATCCACAGTCCTAGTTAAAAGTACTCTAGGATGGGTTAATTCCTGACAAAGTTTATAAACGTAGATCAATATTCCCTCTGGTGTTCCACAGGCCTAGTGCCCAGGGTTCTCCATCATGTCTATCATTTTATTGGAGGCATAGTTCCTAACAGTTTAAAAAATGTTCCTGGAACAATTCTAAAGAAACCTGAGAACTACTAGAAGACAAGCAAGGCAAGGACTGGGAAGGGCTAAGAGTCATGGGTGGACATCCCATTCTGGCCCTGCAAGAGCTATACCAGCCAATTAAGCTGCAGATAAAGGAAATTCATGGTGATAAATTAGAAGGAAGCTCTCATGGGAAGGAACAGATTGGGCTTCTATAAAGCCACGAGGTAGCAGAAAGGAAGCTTGCAGTCTCTCTCCCTGAGGAAGAAGGCGAGAAGAAGCAGGGCTGCAGCCCCTGGCCATGGCCTAAAGGGGGGCTTCAGGGCCACAAAAATGTCTGTCCCAGCTGGCCTGAGTGGTGAGCTGCCACTACTCACCTTCACCCTACCTGCCCAGCTCCTGGGTTGGCTGATCTACTCACCAGCAAGCCTGGGGCAGGGCAGAAATATCATGGCTTCTTGACTGCCTCTCTCCCACCTTGAGCATCAGTGCTGGTTTGAACTGGCCTGTGGCCCCCACT
Organism: Podocnemis expansa; assembly: GCA_007922195.1. Lineage (NCBI taxonomy): Eukaryota > Metazoa > Chordata > Testudines > Podocnemididae > Podocnemis > Podocnemis expansa. The sequence continues at coordinate 11,131,890 of ML682066.1, forward strand.
GCAATCCTCCTACAGCAGCATGTCTCTGCCCCCCCGGCAGCAGCACCAGCCTGCATGCTGACTGCTGCCCCCTACCCCCGCAACCCCTTTGGCAGTGGTGGCCAGGGCCACAGAGCCTCCAATCCCACCCCCAGCACAGGGGAGGGCAATGGGGGGCCAATGCACTTCTGCTTAATATGCAGAAGGTCCTGAGTTCAATTCCCAGGGGGTTGGACTCAATGATCTCATGAGGTCCCTTCCAACCCTATGATTTGATTCTATTCTATTCAATAAGGGTGGGCAGCACCAGCATATCCCAGGCCTTGATCTGGCCCTGATGGTAGGAAGAAGTCTAGGGGTGAAAGCAGTGTGTAGATTAGGGGTCTGAAACATGCTGCCTGTGGAGTAACCTGCTGTGACCCCCTGATCACCCCTAGAATCCAGTGGCTCCTAACCTCTTCCACCCTAAGTCAAAAGTGTCCCATGGGGCTTTTCAACTGCCGAGCCCCTCTGCTGTCTGGGAGCTCAGCATCAGCAGGGCTTCCGGGGCAGGGTGGGCTGAGCTGCATCACCAGACCCACTACTGTCATCAACCAGTGCCACCTGGGAGCCACACCACTGACCCTACTTTGGCAAGTCAAGAACCTGGAACAGGCTGGGTCCAGGCAAGGCTCAGGTGTGGGGACTCAAAGAAAGATGGCCTGGAAGTGTGGGAAGGGTTCATGGGGGGTTGTGCACTGGGGGAGCTCCAGGAAGCCCCACTGCTGGCCAGAATGCAGCCAGGGCCAGGCGGGCAAGGGGATGCTTCCCTAGCTGCTGGCCACAATACCACCAGGTCTGGGCGGGGAGGTGGTTTCCCTGCCACTGGCCACAATGCCACCAGAGCCAGGTGGGGGGGGGTGCCTCCTTCCACCACAGCCACAATGTGGCTAAGGCCAGGCTGGGGTTATTTCCCCCACCATGTCTGCAATGCAGTGAAGGCTGGGTGGGGGAGTGCTTCCCCTGCCACCGGCCAGAATGTGGTCAGGGCCTGGAGGGGGGTGTTTAGTTATGGCCCTGCGGGGGCTCTGGCTGGCCTGTTTGCTGTCTGGTCCCAGCGTGCATCAGGGAGCTAGGCTGTGGGTGCTCACCTTCAATCCAGGCTGTGGGATAATACATGCAGCCTTTTTTTTTTTTTTTTTTGAAATAACCTTTTTACACCATTTAATTTTGTTTAAAAAGCTAAAACCATTTTTAAAAAAAAATTCATTTCAATGAAATGTAATTAAATTTTAATTAACCAGACTTAATTAAATCAATTTGAATTCAATAAATTAAATTTGAATTTCATTTTAATTAAATAAACTGGTGGTCCTTCAGGGTTTAAAAAAGTATATTTTTGGCCCTCAAGCCAAAAAAGGTTAGGAATCACTGATTTATAATGTAAAATTTTAAGATCTAAAAGGGTAGCCATCTTAGTCTAGTTCAGTAAAACAAACAAACACAAGGACTCCTATGGAGCTTAAAGACTAACAAATTTATTTTTTGCTTGAGCTTTAATGGGAGAAAATCCCACTTCATCAGAGGCTTTGACGATGAGAGAACTTATAGAATGGGAGGAAATAAATGCAGTGAAGTGAAAGTCATAGAGACAGGTCACACTGTAACAGCCAATCAAAACAGTTGTAAAGATTCAAACACTGGGGAACAGCATGCAGAGGGAGATGAGGTCAAATCACCTGTAGTAATGAAAGAAAAATCCAATGTCCCTATTAAGTTCTGAAGCAATACAACCAAATTTACAACTGAATTTAATTTCAGTAGCTTCTCTTTGGAGCCTTGATTTAGTATTCATCTGTTAGTAATTAGTGTTTGAATCTTTACAACTATTTTGATTTAATGTTACAGTGTGACTTGTTCCCATGACTTATACTTCCCTGCATTTATTTCCTACCATTCTGTAAGTTCCCCCATCTTCAAAGCCTCTGACGAAGTGGGATTTTTGATGTTGGATGTTGGAATTCCAGAATTCTACCAGTTGCTGTCACAAGAAAGATTTCCCAAGTTATTCTCTGCTTTTGCAAAGGTAATGACAATGTTTGGAAGTACATATATATGTGAACAGTTTTTCTACTCCATGAAAATTAACAAATCTGTATTAAAGTCAAGGCTCTCTGATGAACATTTGCAAGCAACACTGAGATTGGTTTCATCTCAGGATATCAAACTTAATATTAATGCTCTTGTTGATGCAAAATGCTGCCAGCTAAGTAGCCGAAAACGAAATGTCAAAATTAGAACAGACTTTTCATGGTACCATTTTGAAACAGTTAATAAATTGACTTTTACTAGCATACTATATTACACTTCATTTTTTACTATACTTTGTATCGTTGTATGAAAAGGTTTCAGTGGTGCGACCCATGGGCCAACATCCTAGTCCTCATGCAGCCCTTGTGGTGATTTGAGTTTGAGATCCCTAGCGTAGATACACACCTTAAATATTCACTGCAGGGCCCTGGACTTGAACTCATGGTAGAAGGGAGGCCTGGGTCCCCCTACAAACACTGCAGCATGGTATTGCTCAGAAGGGCAATGCTAAATGACTGTAATATTACTGCTGGAGTGACACAGTCAGGGCAGTGGGCATGAGGACTATCTGATGATGCTTGTGGAGAAAGGCCTTAAAAGGCCACCCTGCTGGGTCACTTGGTGCTATAGCTCCTTAGAGGGGACTCAGGCTGACAGAGACAAAGTGATGGAGTGCATCTGGTGGCCATTTTGTTCTGAGTTTTAGTTTTCTGAAACATAAGAAACAATGCGAGTTTGTTGTACGACTACATCTCACTTTATCAGGGCCAACTCAGTCAGGACCAATTCAGTACATTTCTCTTTTTTTGTGGTTGACAACTGACTTTACATTAAAATAGTACTTTATATGAACAAACTTGCTCAAGTTACAAATGTGTGATTGATTTGAATGGTTCCACAAGAGTAAATGAGAGCAGAATTTGGCATGCAGAATCTTTAATATTAGTGAGACTGATACATTCCAGGACAGATAGAACAAGACTTTCAAATACAAGGTTGAGTTTACAGGGATGGCAGTTAGAAACGCCATTCCTTTACTTCCAATCTTAGCAGATTTGAACCGGAATTGAGTCAAACAAAATATAAATTGAACCACATAATGTAATTTTTACAGAATCATTTTGCAAAGGAAAATCACATTTTTAAAAGTATTGCAATGAAATATAAAAAGAAGAGAGGGTGAACAGAAAGAAGAACTAGGACTTTCTGAATCTCATTAGAGGCTCTGCTCTTCTCAGTTTGGAAGATCATAGGAAGATGCTCAGATTCTATAGAGACTGGGGAGCAGGAAAAACCCTGTGTTAGATTTCAGTTTGTTTCTAGAAGAACTCCAGTGATATGGGGAACCTTTAAGTCTCCCACTCCTGTAAACAGTGCCATGTAGCATGTTTGTGTTTTGTGCCTGAGTAAAACTAAAGCATACTTCCAGCCTTCAATTTGATTAGCATTTTTATTTCTTAATGTCCATGAATCATTTAAGTGGCTTTAAAGTGAGTTTCTGATTGCCAGCTATGGTTTTTACCAGTCTGCAACCCATGGTTGTGGATTTTTCCTCCAAGATTTCCTGTTTTGCTATATGACCACCCATCAAGGTATTTTAATTTTTTTTTCCTAATGAATTAACCCCCAGCCATATTAAAACTTTCAGTCAACTCATAAAATCTGAAGCTACTTTAACACTTTAATCACAAAACATGGTTAGGAAGTATGTTATTGGAAGGCCAATTTTTCTCACTACTCTACAGCATAGATTGTAAGTGAATGATTAACAGATGGATTCAGGTACTTTGATAACTTTCTACATGAAATCTAGTGATCTGGTGAGCACAGAGAATTTAACAGATCCTTGTAAAAGAATTTTTAAAGCTTCTAAAGGCAACAGTACCTACTAGGTCTCAGAGGATCATTTTATTTTATTTATTGACTGTAAAACACGGAATTGTAAAGAGAAGCATCCCCCAGATGCTATTCTCTTAGATGCCAAAATACTCTAATATATCCAAAATGCAAAGTAAGATCAGTATTCTTGGCTGATCTCTCAATTATGGAGTACATTTTCTATGAACAAATTATTTTGTCAGAGGTGATATTATGTGGGTGAGCAATTAAAAACCTTTTAATATCTATTCAAACAAACATTTATTAGACAAACTTACTATAACCAATAAATACACATTCAGATATTGTTTTGCTAGTGTAGCAATATCCTTGCAGTTACAAATGCAGTGACAGAATATAGTTCCACAAACTGTTTTTCTTCCTTTAGATATGATGTGGTGTTCTATGCACTGCTAGGATGGCACCTACTCCTTGTCACTCTGGGGAATAACTGGTGAGGTTGATGCTACTTCCTACAGTTGCATGTTCTCCTTTCTGTCCCTCTTTCTGAAGCTCCTTTTCAGTTCATCAGCTGCTGTGGCTGCATCTCCATGTCTTCAGCCTCTGGTCAGGTCACTTCATGCCTTTTCCTCTTACAGGGTATCAAAGTCTTCCTTCAGCAATCCTGGGAGTCTTCCCATTCATTGCCTTGTGCTGCCACTCCCTCAATGGAACCTGAGCCCACCCTCTACTCCAGGTTCCAGCTCATGGACCCTCTAGTCAACAGACAAGATCTGTTCCCTCCTGGACTTTACTACCTTTCATTGTCTCTTTTTCCTTACCATCTGGCACTACCTGCTTGTTGGGCTTGCCAGCCTCCCAACTCCCTCCTCCCAGGGAGTAACTGGAGACTTTTCAAGTAGCACCTCATTCTGCTGCCAATTCTTGTTTTGCTTCCTCAGCTGGGCATCCTCACCCAATCTGGGGACCACTTAGCTACTTGAATCCTTTCAGCTGTGGCCTTTTGGGTTAATTATCCCCTGTCTTTGTCTTCATTAGACCTTTCTGGGCAAGTGTGGTGTAAACACCCTGTTACATACTTTGTGTCCCGGATAACCTGTCATAGCTAACAGCTAGAGTGTTATGAGATAGCTCAGCCAGTTCTGTCTGGTCTTAGAGCAGTAGAATAAACTTAGTCTCTGTGTGTTTACATCTCCCTGTGTTCCTATCTGTTCTCCCTGTGAGTGCTGGTAACTTCCAAGTATCCAGACATAAAGTGGTGATGAGGATGACGGACCTGTGCTTATACTGGCATCTGTGAGCAGCAAGACTAAAACGTAAGGAAAACTTTTTATTGTTTTCTGTGGCTGTTCTGTCTGATGTTGGAAATCGAAAGCGAAGCAGACAGATTGGGAAGGGGAAGGAGGACAGATTGGGAAGGGGGAGTGCTAGTAAAAAGAAATCAGTTGCAACTGTGTATGAATGAGCCCCACACATGAATAAAAGACACTAAAAGAAAAGAAAAAAAAATCAGCAATGACTACACTTACTGGGCCTCTGGGACATTTTGATGAAACTGTTGAACAATGGAGGTCATATACTTAGTGCTTTGAGATTTTTGTTATTGCAAACAGAATTGAAGATGACAACTTTCTTACATGTTATGAAAGCTAACATGTTTAGTTTGCTGTGCAGCTTAGTGCAATCTACTAAACCAGACTCAAAATCTGATGGTGGGATTGTGAAAATGCTGGCAGCACATTTCTCCCACAAATCACTGGAAATTGCAGATGGATTTAGGTTCCACAAAAGGAATCAAGAAGGTGAAAAGTTGCTCAATTTGTAGCAGCTCTTAAGAAACTTACTGAGCACTGTTAATTTAATGATGTGTTAAATGACATTGCATGATAGGTTAGGTTGTGGTCTGTGCAAGTGAAGCAAAACAGAAGTGTTTATTCTATTGACTGACCCTGCCAACCCGTTCAGAAATTTGAGGACCTTGGGGGGCAATCACTGCATCCGTGGGGTACAGGGTAGATTTGGGGTAAACTTTATTAAAACAGGTATGGGAGTGGGGTGAGTGGTGGGGTGTATGTGTGGTGTTTGTCACAGTGGTTTTTTTGTGAAGTGTTGGGGGGCACTTAATTTTGGGGAGTGGGGGCAGGTTGGGGAACAATGGGAATCTTCAATTAACCTAACTTACAACTATAACCCTACTCACTGTAACCTAAAAGGTGCTCTAATGCCCTATAAGGAGAAGGGGGTACAGCACAAAATTAGCATGTGGCAGTGATAGAGAAGAGTGGAAGCAGGCGGGGCAGGCAGGAGTTTAAAGGTTAGTACAGGGGGTTTCAAAGGAGAGGAAAGGCAAGTGGAAGAGGGCTCAGGGGTAATGAAATGGGGATGCACGGGGGGCTCAGGGCAACAGGGGAAGCAGGTGGGGGTTGGATAGTTGAAGGGGAGACGGGGGGTTGAGCAACAAGTTGGGGGGTTGGGGGAAAGGTGGGGGGGTTGAGTGGCAGTGAAGGGAGCAGTGGCAGAGGAAAGGGGCTTAGGGGAGAGGGAAAGCGAGTGGGGGGTGAGTGGGAATGGCAGGACGGAGACACACGTGGGAGTTGGGGCAGGGACACTGAGGCACGCAAGGAGTTGGGATAGACGTGGGTGTTCGGGGAAGCAAGAGGGGCTGAACAGAGGCTCAGGGAGATAGAGGGGGGGCTAACTGGCAGGGAAGAGCAGCAGCAGGAGCAAGAAGGGAGAGAGGGAAAAAAGAAGGAAAAAGGCAGGAGCCACAGGGGCCGGGAGAGCAGGGGTCAGGGCAGCCGCAGGTGGCGGCGGGCAGTTGGCAGGAGTCGCCAGGGAACAGGGAAAGGTGGCAGCGGCAGTGAGGAGGCAAAGGGAAAGGGGGGGGCTTGGGGCAGCTGTAGAAAGTGGCAGAGGACTTGGAGGGCTGCAAAAAGAGGCAGAGAACTGGCGGTGGTGGGCAAGCCACAAAGAAGCTGGAGCGGTGGCGCCGAGGCAAAGGGAAAAGGGGAGGGCTTGGGGCAGCCGACGGGGCAGCCGTAGAAAGTGCAGAGGACCGGGAGGAGTGGCGGTAGACCGGGAAGGCTGGCGGGTGGCAGAGGGAAGCGGTGGCAAAAGGAACAGTTTCAGGGGGCTCGGGAGGGTGAGATGGAGGAGCGGAGGAGAGAGGAAGTGGTGAAAAGGGGGTTGCAGGGGAAGGAGGGGCTGTGGGAAAGGGAACCGGGTGCAGTGGTGAACTTGGGGCACACGGGGGGGTTCGAGAAATAAAGAAGGGACAAGTAAAGTTTAAGTGGAAAAAGTTTATTTAAGTTGGGGAAGTTACAGAGGGGAGGGCAAAAGCAACTTAACAAACAACTCTAAAGGCTACAAACTAAAGGAAACAATCACCTAACTTAATACTACTAGGGCTACCAATTAAACTCATACAATGTTGCAACACGCAATGATACTTTTAACATCAGTGCAAACAATTCAAAGGGAAGAGATACATTAAGTAATACAGAGTAGCAGCAGGCAATTACAAACCCAGGAGCACCTTTAACACAAATGAAACAGCAAGCAAAGAGAGGAAAGAAGAAGACAAAAGATACGCAGGAGCCTGTAATGCTGGGGAAAACAGTTCCAAGGCAGCAGTAAGAAAAATAAGGTAGTTTTAATCTTTAGAGAAAAACTGCAGGGCAGACTCTTACCACTCCTATTAGCAGCAGCGGCAGCAGCATTACAGGCAGGAGAGAGACTCGTATTTGGGCTGGCTGTTACACTCGTAGTGGGAACTTGTGGATACGCTCTGGGGGAAACTTGTGAGCGGAGGAGGTCGGTATCTGGGTGATCAGGCCAGGCGAGATGTTGGGAACCGTCCTGCCTGAGCACCCCAGATCCTCAGTTTTTAAACTGTGTTTCCCGCCTTTCCCTGATTACAGGGAATGCAGAAAACAGTGGTGGTATGAGTCATACCCTGCAGGACCTTCCAGTCAGGCAGAGCCCACCTACACCAAGCCCTCTAAAGACAATGGGCACTCAGGGTGGTAACGGCCATCCAGTTAAGTTCAAGGGGGCCATCTAGTTAAGGTGAAGGGGCCATCTGTTCCCTTCACACATTCTCTATACTTTAGTGATGGCCCGGGAGGGGTGGCCATCAAGGTAAATGCTATGAGTCACAGACATTGACAAAGGCCAAATGTATCTTGCAGAAGCCCATTGAAATCCCATGGAGCTGGCTACATAAGAATGGCTGAAGCACTTAGTTGCATGAGTGTCTGAAGTGTCACAAGACCTTACCAAGACAAGAATGGGGAGCTGGAAATTGTACCGCTGTGGAAAGTCTGATCTCCATGCATCAGAATGCTGGTGTGAAGACCTAGTATATCAGCAATGTGGTAAAAAGGGACACATTTAATTTGTCTGCAAACATAAAAAAAGAACTATCAAACAGAACAGGGAAGCAAGAGAAAAAGAAGTCTGCTATCTGGTAGACGAAAAAGAAAGCCCTGCATGCAATAGTGCAGGCTCTGGATGATCAAAGTGACAGCCAATCAAAAGAAGAAGTGCCACTCCACATTTTGTCCCTGACAGTTGGCTCACATGAATACTGGGTAACTCTGAAAGGTAAACCTGTACACATGGAACTGAGCTCTGGAGCAGCAGTTTCACTGGTCACAGACATGTATATGGAGAAGCAAATACATCTGCTTAAGCCAACAAAAATTATTCTGAAGACATACTGGAGAAGCTGTACCTATGTTAGGTACTACTGAAGTTAAAGTAGAGCTCAATGGACAGATTACGGAATTTCTACTACTGCTGGTGGAAAGCAATTACCTTGCCTTAATAAGAAGGGCTTAAGAAGATCTGGATGAATTGGGCAGAACAGCATGTGAGGGCTAAAGGAGAAACAGGTCTGGCAGCTATATTAAAGAAACATGCTGCTGTTTTTGAAGGGGGCTTGGGAAGTACAAAAGGAATCACTCTCAAACTGAACATTAAATTTGACAACCATCTAAATGTCTGAAAGTCAGAACTCTGCCATATCCCATCAGGCCAAAAGTTGAAGGTGGCCTGGAGTACCTAGTCAATGATGGAGTCCCACCTGCTATTTACAGCCAATGGGCAGCATCTGTCATTCCAGTACTGAAGAAAGATGGCTGTGTTTGAATCTGTGGGCATTTTAAGGTTATCGTTAACCTGGTGTACTGTGCAGAGCAATACTTTCTTTCCTGCATCAGTGACCACTGTGTTGGCTTGGCTGATGGGCAAAAGTTCAAGATTAATCTGTGTTAGTTATATTTACAGATGCATGTTTATAAGAAATCCCAAGAGATGCTGACTATCGTGACAAATTAAGGACTGTACTGATACTGCTGCTTGACCATCAGAATAATGTCTGCTCAAGCTAAATTCCAGAGGGCTATGGATCAGATATTGAATGGCCTGCCAGTAGTCCAGTGCTATCTTGATGACATCCTGGTCGCTGGCAAGAATGAGAGAGTCACCTTAAGAACTTGGATGCTGCTCTCAAAGATTGGAAGAGTACAGCCTACAAGTCCACAAAGACAAATGTGAATTCTTCCAGCCTCTGTTGAATATTGGCATATGTCATTGGTGCTACTGGCCTTCATAAATCTCCTACAAAAATTGACACTACTGTAGATACTGTACCTCCTCAAAACATGCACCGATGTTGCTCTTTTATATGGCTATTGAACCATTATGGAAAATTTATTCCACAGTTAGCAATTATAACTGCTATGTGAACTCCTCTGCCAAAACATGACCTGGAAGTAGGCTGAAGCTTGCATTTAACAAAGCTAAACATGCACTGATAAATTAAGAGGTTTTGACACATTTTGACCTGTCCTTACCTCTACAGTTGTCCTGCAATGACTTTCCTTATGGTGTGGGAGTGACTCTGCCTTCTGAAAAGGACAGACCCACTGGCTTTGCATCACACTCTTCAAGTAAGGCAGAAACTAACTATGCCAAAATCAAAAATGATGCATTCAGAATAGTTTTTGGAATTTGGAATTGTTACTAGTATCTGTTTGGACAGAAATTCATATGTCTCACCAACCTCTAACATCAATTTTTGGACCACCCATAGGGATTTCATCACATTAGCTGGTAGTCATATGCAATGGAGGGCATTGTTGTTTTCTGCACATACATGAGATCAAATATCAGAGATCCATCTGTCCTGCAACACAGATGGTATCTCAAGACTGCCTTTACCAGTTAAACAGCAAGATATTGTCCAGAAAAAATATACCTATACTTTGAACAGGTAGACAACACACCCATGACTACTACTCAAGTAAGGAAGGCAATCTCATTGACCCAGAACTGTTCTAAGCTATGGACCTAGTGATGCATAGAACATCTCTACGGGTTTCTCAGTCTCATCTGATCTTTGGCCCTACATGTCCAGAAGGATGAAGTTATTGATCCATTCTGGTTGCTTCTGGGGTAGTGGCGTTGTGGGTGGAGGGTGTGAATATCATTATCCCATCACTACTGTGGTCACAGATGTTTAAACAGTTACATTCAGGTCACCATGGAACAGTTTGCGTGAAAGAAATTGCACAACGCTACTTTTGATGGCCTGGTATGAACAGTGCCAATGAAAAGGTAAGAGCTTGTACTTCGTGTCAGAGTGTAAGCAACACACATCAGTTGGCATTCCTCTACCCATGAGACTGGCTTGAAAATCCATGGCAGTGCATGCACGTTGATTTTGCTGACTCATTTGAAGAAATCACATTCCTGGTTGTTGTAGACACCCTTTCTAAATGGCCAGAAGTCTCTGAAATGCTGTCCACTATTGCTGAAAGCACTATCCAGAGACCATATGAAATCTTTAGTTATTTTGGTTTGCCAGAAAACTTGTGAGCAACAACAGAGTGCAGTTCATCTCTCAGGAGCTTGAAAATTTTGTGAAAGCATCACATCACTTCAGTAACATATCATTCATCTACCAATGGATTAGCAGAAAGGTTAGGGCAGACAATGAAACAAGCTTTAAAATCTGCATGGCAACATTTGTCCATTTAAATATATTTGGACACCTTCTTGCTATCCTACAGGAACACATCTCATGCTATGACCAAAGAATCTCTGGCCTTTTTAATGATGGGATGACAGCTATGAACTTGTTTTGATCTGCTGTAACCCTCCAAAGTATCACAAATTGTGCAATGTCAGCAGCAGAACTGAGTCATCAGCTATGCACACAGAGCAAAGGACTATACCTTTAGTCTCAGACAGCCTGTTCTAACAAAACTATTATTCTGGAGCTAAATGACTGCCTCCTACAGTCATCTCACAGACAGGACCTATTTCCTACACTGTCCAGACTGCAAATAATCTCAGCCAGTGGCAACATGTAGATCAGTTGTAGCTAGGTCATACAAGTCCCATGGACACATCTCTGCTTAATTACCTGACCTCACCATTGCAGGTGAGATGTACTTGGTCAAGAGTCACTTACTCCTGACTCCCCTCCTCCATCTACCTCTGCAGCAGATACATCACCTGTACCAATAACATCTTTTGGTTGAAGAAGTCTGCCATAATCCACCTAGAGAGAGAAGGCCTTCTCATCAGTTGAATCATTATCTATGGCAAACCACTGCTTACAGGACAGAATAATCCCCAGAGTTTAGATGGGAAGTGAGGCATTCTACCCTCATTCCTTTGTTTTCTTTTTGTTCCGTAAAATGGATGTTTTCATTAATGGAGAGGAATGTGTTGTGTATTTTGTGTTCTGCCTAGCTTACAATAGCTAGCAGATTTAGAATATTATGGGATAGTTCAGCCAGTTTTGTCTGATCTTAGCATAGCAGAAGAAACTCAAGCTCTGTGTACTTACATGTTTCCATGTTCCTGTCTCCTGTTTTCTCTCTGAATGTAAGTAATTTCCAAGTATCAAAACATGACACCCCATCACAGGGAAACAATCCTGACCTCCGTATCACCCTATATTTTCATACCTGGCCTGTTTGCCTAAGCATGTTGATATAATTTCTATGGATTTAAATTGATCAGTATCAAATGCTAGCTTGAGGAGGGAAGGAATGACAGCGTCTCCTTTGAGGCTTTGTCTGTGCGATTCCATTTATAGTGTGCAATAGGCTCATACATGTGAGATTTGAATCTTTTGACTAGCAGCCTCTCTGGGAGCTGTAACTGGACTCTTCATGTCCTTGTGCCTTCCAACCCAAGGGCCTATTGGTCTCTCAATCCCTTTTGCTCTCAGTCCCCCTTACAACCCTTTATGGAGAGATGGAATTCAGTGATCTCTGTCTGCTACAGCATAGCTCCCTTCCATTGAACTAGTTAGCTTAGTGACAAATTGCTGCTTAGCACAGATGTGCCTTTCCACGTAATGGCCAAGCCCCACATATGATGGATATATTCTTTGACTGGTTGTCTTGTTTTATCTGAGGGAAGTGTCAGATTTAGAAAGATGTTTCTCATGCTTCAGAAAAGCACTCTCCTTGCAGAGCTCTCACTCCTTTAGCACCCTGGTAAGTAGTGAGTAGACCCTGAAGAATCCTCTTTCCCATTCCAGGAAAAGGCCTGGAGCCAATTGGGTCAGGTTACCAAATCCAAACTGGGGGCAGGGTAGGAGGAGGGGCGCCCTGGGTATATCTGTTCCCTGTCTACACAGACATACCTTGAAGTTGACTTAACAAGGTTGACTTAAAGTGGACCTTGTTAAGTCAACTTCTAGGGCACCCCCCCTTCCCCGTGTAGACACAGCTGAAAAGAGGAAAATATTCTTCAGTATCTCACCCACTTCAAAGTGGTACAATTTTTTTTTTCCCCAGCAACTTGGCCTGTCTGATCTATTTGATTCAGCAGTTGTCTTCCCTTGGCTGGTTGTTTTGGCTCTATCAGAGCAAGAAACACTGAAGTAATCCAGTGAAACTTACTTATTCGATCTCTCAACATAGTGGCTTTGTACTGTTCACCTCTGTCTCTCATTAACTGCTGCCAGACTAATCATGTTACCCTGTCTATCCCCTCACCCTCCCCTTTAACCCTTTGATTATCTTACGTAAGTCTCTTTGTTTGCAGTTGGGGGTCACATGACCAAAAAGAATCTGTATTTGAGAGTGGAATTTTATGCATGAAGTCACTTGCAAGTACAGATTTGCACACTCAAGCACACAGAAAATAGAGGTTTTGTAGACAACTCCCATTTGAGCATACAAATTGAGCATAAATTAGTTTTTATGTGTGTTTAAGAATTGCTATAGTCAGATGATACTGCAGAAAACAGCACATGCAAGTGATTTGCCTACTTATAAGTGAAGAGTTGTTTGAGTCCTCTGAACATTCGTCTATATTAGCGATCTCAAACACATGGCCCAAGGGTCGCATGTGGCCCACAGAGCTGCCTCCTGTGGCCCCTGATAACCCCCAGAATCTTAGGGCTCCCACCTTTCCAACCTTGGCGTTTTCAAAAGCTGAGCCTCACCTCCTCACTGCGTTATTAGCCACTGACAGGGAGGAGCTGAACTGCTGCCTGGGAACTGCCCTATTCACATGCAGCACTTCATCAGGGACTGCCCTATTCACATGCAGCAGCTGAAGCAGGCTGAGCTGTCCAAAGAAGGCTCAGGTAGGTGTGTGTGTGTGTGTGTGTGTGTGTGTGTGTGTGTGTGTGTGTTGGGGGAGGGGGGAAGGCCTTAAAGGAGAGCAGCCTGGGACTGTGGGAAGGGTTCACGGGGGGCTCCATTCTGGGGGAGCATCAGAAAGCCCCACCACTAGCCACACCACAGCCCCCAGGGCTTTCCCTGCTGCCGGTCCTGGCACAGGCAGGAGGCATTTCCCCCCAGGAGGGTTGGGTAGTGTTTTTTCTTCCGCCTGCCCCAGTGCTGCTAAATTCTGGCAGACAGAGGATGTTTTCTCCTCTGCTGGCCCCACTCAACCAAATTCAAGTAGGCAGGTGGGTAGGGGTTGTTTCCCCTTCTGCCAACCCCAGAGCAGCTAAATTCGGATGAGTGGGGAGTGTTTTCCCCTATGCCAGCCTTACTGCAGCCAGATTCGAGTGGGCAGGTGGACAGGGGGTGTTTCCCCCTCTGCCGACCCCAGCACAGCTAAATTCAGGTGGACAAGGGGTGTTTGCACCTCTGCCAACTCCAGCATGGCCAAATTTGAGCAGGTGGTGGGGAGGATGTTTTCCCCACCACCAGTCCCAGCACTGCCCCCAGGGCCAGGCAGGGGGCTGCTTATTTATGGTCCTGTGGAGGGCTCTGACCAACCTGTTTGCAGCCCGTCTCTCTCCCCCCCTCCTGGTTTGGGGTTACATAGAGCCCCTTCTTTTTAAAACAAAAAAACCCCAAAAATCTTGTAAAACAATTTAATTTTATTTAAAAAATTAAAACTTTTATAAAAATTTAATTTCAATTAAATTTAATTCAATTTTAATAAATCAAACTGCAATTAATTTATTTCAATTAACATCAATTTTTATTAAGTAAATTTAATTTTAATTAAATTAACCAGTTGCCCTTCAGGGTTTGAAAAAGTATAATTTTTTGCCTTCAAAGCAAAAAATAATGGGAACCTGTGATGGGGCTGACTCACCCCGCACTGCAGTAGCCCAGCCAGCCCTGTGGGTGGTGGAAGCTCCGCTCCTTAAGCCCTACTGGACATGCTCAAGCTGCTGCTCCAGTATAAGAGGGAGCAGCACAGCTCAGTCAGGGCTGACCAGTGGAGGGGAAGGATGTCTGGTGGAGGTGTCTGCTCTTGAGTTAGGTGAGCCCTGTTCTAGAGGAGACTCAGCAAACAGAGTGAAACCTACGGCGTGGTTAGTACAAGAAGAGAGCCCTGTGACCAATGCCCTGGACCTGGGGAGAAGCCAATGACTACGGGCCCAGGGAAGAGACAGTGTCTCTTCAACATTGGACTAGTTCTGCACCCTGCCCCAGGTAGGAAGCAACCCAGGGGGCCCATGGGGGGTGCACTGGGGTGTATAGAGGAATAAGCTAGTGTGTTTTGGTTTGGATCCCTGCTGACTGGGTGCTGTAGCCCTGGCACCCATAGGGCCCTGGGCTGGGGCTCAGTGGAGTGGGATGGTCTGAGCCCCCCTGCCTAGGCACTGAGCACTGCCCATAGACTTGGTGGATACTGACTGTGGTGGTTAGGCTATGCTGCCCTTGTCCAAGGGCTGCTCATAGACTTTGTACATACTGATGGGGGTGATTAAGCTGTGCTATCAGGCCAGTTCACCTGGACTGCAGGGCCAGACCTATACAGGAACCTTGTGATCAGAGACTTGGGGGCTGCCCTCCCTGATATCCTTCCCCCTGTTTCCCTGTGAGGGGCTGCTACGGTGGGCCTACCCGGCAACAGAACCAGTGATTTATAATGTAAAATTTTAAGTGTTTGTTTACTCTTTGTCTCTGATGATTTTGCCATCTTGAATGGAAGTAATTCTAAAAGGAAATGTGTTTTGGCTTTGGAAAGACTGTCAGAATTAGAATAGACTTCATGTTACAGTTTCAAAAAAGTTAATAAATTAACTTTTATTAGCATACTATATTACTCTTCATTTTTTACTGTACTTCCACATCGTTGTATGAAAAGGTTTCAGTGGTGCAGCCCTTGGGCCAATATCCTAGTCCTCATGCAGCCCTCAAGGTGATTTTAGTTTGAGACCCCTGGTCTATATGATGTTATATAAGCCCCTGCTCTCTGACCTTGCTGAGGAATAATAAAAGAAACAAACAACTCTTTTATACCAGTGGTTCCCAACATTTTTATTGGAATACCACCTCTTGAGATGGATCAGTGGAAGTATAATTCAGGGCTGGCGAAACAGACTCTCTGAGCCGCATACAACAACTTTCAGATGTTTGAAATCTGGGATGTGCCTGCTGAGGCTTCAGAAGGCCTGGGGCTGAAATCCTGGCAAGTACCTCCCACAGGGCAGAAGCCATGAGAGCCTTCCTCCCTAGGTGGTGCCTCCCATGGGGCAGAAGTCCCAACACCCCCTTTCCTGCAAAGCAAAAGCCCCTAGCTCAACACTGGGGTGAAGTTCTGAGCTCTGGCAGTTATACTCTGTGAGGCAGAAGCCCTGAGACCCCCTTGTCCCTGCTGGGTAGAAGCCTCTATCCCCACTACCCAGTCACAAGGTAGAAGCCCTGAGCGCCTCACTCCAGTCTTGTAGGCAGAGACTGAGGGGAGGGCATAGAGGGCTCTGTGAGCCATACTTTAATGGTAAGAGCTGCACGTGGTTCCTGAGACATGATTTGGCTATTCCTGATAAAATCCCATGCCCTTTATATCATATTCTGCTACCACCTGTCTTTTTTTTTCTATCCATTTTCTCTTGCTTTCTTCTTTTTTCCTCCATCTTTTTCTCCTGTCACCCACCCAGCTTCTTATTTACTTTAGTTAGTTTTGCAGGTGCTTGAGTGCAGATCCTCAGAAGATATAACTTGTCATTGTGCTATTCATGTCAGTGGAGAGATGACAATTTATAGCTGCCCAGGACCTGCCCTCAGTAGCTATTAATGGTGAAAAGCAATTCTGAAGATCTTTTAGTGCAGATAAGCATCCAGTTGGTGGGGAGTTATCAGATGAGTGTCAGCAAGACTGGTAGTAGGTATAATCTTATTTAACACCTTTGTTAATGTTCTGCAAGAGGAAGTAAACAGCTCACGGATGAAGCCTGTAGATTACACTAAACCAGTAGATGTTTAAACGGTTAAAGGAAAATATGACAAAGGACCTTGACAGATTAGAAGCATGAGCAGAAAATTACAATGATTTCAACCTGCAAAAATGAAAACTATTCAATTTCCAGAGTATTGATTTGAACAGTTTAGTTCGTCTCCATTTTTAATTACATTATGTACCAGTCCCGTGCATCACCAAATCCTATAACTGGGTTCAGAACCCAAAAATCCAGGGATAAAATTACTGTACATAGAAAGGTCAAATTAAACTTTACCAGAACCATAAAGAATATGTATTTGCCTCTTGTTCTCACTGTCAGCTCATGGTAAGAGATGCTACCAAAACCAAAGAATTCATCACAAAGAAGTAAACACATTGTGTTCAGCAGGCATTACAAGTGTCTAACATGAATATCAAATCCCAAGGGAGACTGGGCATATATGGAGTTTCACAGGCTCTTGGTTTAGAGATATTTTAGTTAATGCCCAGGTAGTCCTGAAATGTCAGTGTTGTGGCTCTTTTCCCCTTCCCCCTCCCCCACACACCCACCCCGGGGGGGGGGGGGTGCGCGTGTGTGCACACGTGCAGTATTGGACTTCACATCCTAAAGAAGAAAATGTCGCCACACAAATAGGAGTTTGGGAGAGAGAAATGTCTGATATAAATTGCTCTGAAAGAAGAAAATGGAGAGAAACAGCTGACAGTTTCAATAGCCTTTTACTTAAAAATAATTTTAAACAAATCTTTCTACCCCACCATCTGACAAATTATCAACTCTGAATGAATGTGGCAGATGCTGCCTCTATAGTTATTGTGAAATTACACAGTAAAAGGCTAGGATTCAGTAAAATTTATTTCTATTTGCAATTTTCCATTATTTTTGGAAACTAAACAGTTGGAGTGAAATGAGGCTTATTGAATCTCATCTATCTTGTTCTCAGCTTTTGTTCTATTTGAAGCTGACCTTAGACACTTTTCATTTTTAATTTTCTATAGAAAAATGCTTAAACATTTGCAGCCAATACTGTAATAGCTTAATAGTTAATTAATGCTGCAAATAACCCTTGGCCCCTCTTTTCCCGATTTAGAAATATAAATCTAGATTTGAATAATATTATGGCTCTTCCATGATCTGTCAGAAAGAAAATCTAAAGTTAAAGCTGACATACACAGTTAACTTATATGACTGAAAGATGGGGAAAAAAACCCCAAGAAGTTGTGTGGCAGTTTAAGACAGATTTATTTTTCACATAAGCTGTCGTGGGAGAAAATCCCACTTTGTCAGATGCTTCAAAGATGGGTGAACTCACCCATCTTCGAAGCATCTGACAAAGTGGGATTTTCTAAGATGGGTGAGTTCACCCATCTTTGAAGCATCTGACAAAGTGGGATTTTCTCCCACGACAGCTCATGTGAAAAATAAATCTGTCTTAAACTGCCACACAACTACTTTTTGTTCTTGCTGGACTAGACTAACACGGCTATCCCTTTGGAAATTGAAAGACAGAAGCCTCTGTGGTTGGAGGATGGGGAGAGAAATTTTAAAAGCTAATATAAACAGAAGAGAAACTTCAACTCGGCGTATGTACAGTAGTGATGGCACCTTCATTTGAAGGATATTTATAATATAAGTTTTCTGAATGTCTCATTATGCTGAAATATCTGTCATCTCCCAAAGTAATTTTTCTGCTGTAATTAACTTGCCAGTTACCTTAAAAAAAAAAAAAAAAAAAAAAAAAGAGGCAGTACGGAGAACAAAATATTGTGTTAACACCAGTAGTTGTAGCAGCAGGAGGAACAAATCTTCTCAAAGTTCTTTTGCCTTGCTCAATCCCCATCATTCTGATGTGAGGTACAAAGCCTCCTAAACAAATGATTTTGCTCTGTGTTGGCCAGGTTAATATATTCTTAATTTAGCAGACTGAAGTGAGGTTATAGGAATTAGCCATTCTTGACTTCTTTTGTAACTGGATACATGACTGGCTTGTGTGAACCTTTGCAGACCCTTAGTTGACACTTCCTGTAACAAAAGATTTTGATATTTGAAAAAGTGTATTTTCTTGCATATGTTATAGACTGTTTCAGAAATGTCTCTGGGACCTCTTTTAACCTTCCAAAAGGAGATCTCTACAAAGTCAGAACTGGCACAAACTACAGAAAAGTAGGGCCAAACTTGGAAGAGATTTCTCATGGTAAAGCTGCAGGGTGCACAGAACAATGACATGGCCACTAGAGTCAGATCCCTACCTTTCATGGCAAGTTATGAAACTGAACTTTCTAAAATGCAAACTCCCTTGATTTGACTCAAAACTTTTAAGCAACAAATTTATAATGCCACCTTCTTTTTTTGTTTGAAATCTCAGGGTTCTACCATAATGAAATCAGTGACAAATTTCAATCAGCAGTTTAAGTATCTGTTGTTGCTGCTGTTAGTTATACCTCCACACACTGTGAGATTTAAAGCTATGAGCCTACTTAATTTTCCTGTCCTCTGAGGGGACCAACACAGGTATAAGAACATTATACAACAAAAGCAAATAAAGCCGGAAGTGGGCATGTCATCACAGCAATTTGTTCATTTGAATCTTGTTAAGTTTTAATTAAATATTATCAGTAAAGAGATGGCATGCCATTCTTTTTCCTGCTCATTTTCACAGAACAATAAACAAATAATGACTGTTTTATAACTTTGAAAGTCTGAGATGACAAAGGAAGACTTTTAATTAAAGCATACCCAAAAAGCTGCTTAAGCAACTGAAAAAGACAAATCTGCTGAAGTGCAGATACTTTATGCTATTTATAGACAAAATAGCCAACTTCTAAGTCTCAGTTTGTGTCTGGTTTACAAACTGATTTTGAATTTAGGAAGCAGGGCTGATCCAGAAATAACAAGGAGAAGGCACCAGGGAAACACACTGCAGGTCGAGCAAGGGTAAGTCCAAGATTAGTGGTGCTCAAATCAGCTGACACTGCATTAGATAACCCAGAT
Organism: Podocnemis expansa; assembly: GCA_007922195.1. NCBI lineage: Eukaryota > Metazoa > Chordata > Testudines > Podocnemididae > Podocnemis > Podocnemis expansa. The sequence continues at coordinate 11,151,451 of ML682066.1, forward strand.
CTTGAGTATCTACACTGACTGTTAACTTCTAAGATTTTTTTTGTAACCCAGTTTTGAATTTGGAGCACCAGCATCTACATGCCAGTGCACAGACACAAGTCAAAACAATCATACGGTAGAGCAGACCAATGGTGCTCAACATTTTGGTGCTTGTAACAAGCTTGGCAGCATGTGCAACCCTAGGACACACCAGCCCCTCTCCCCCAGCCAAATCCCACCTCCTCCCACCAAAAAGCCTCCCCACCGCCGAATCCAGGCTCAATACTGGTAAGCTGCTGCTGTGCTCCAGCTCTGGCAGGTGGCTGCAGGCTCTCTGTGACACACTTACCGCTGTACAATAAAGGATCCTGACACAGTGGTTGAGAACTGCTGCCCTAGAGTATCTAGCACTCTTCTGAAAAGTGGCCACTTTAAGCCCTTTGAGTGTTACACTCTGCAGGAAAGCTTAACTGTCCACCCTGCACATAACAGGAAGTCTGAACAGCTCATCAACAGAGTCAGCCAAAACAGTCATTTCAGTCTGGACTCCCAGGAACCAGAGCCAGAAGGCATCTTTTGAAGAACTTCTCTTGCTTCTATTTTTACTCCTATGTCATAAAATGGGGAGATAAATGGTGTTTGTTTACTAATCCCTAGTTGTCTGTGATCATGCGTTTACTTTTTAGTATTTTAAATATGCATCATATGAAGTGATGTAGTAGTAGCAGTAAATTTGCTTGAAGATGTGAAAAGCTTTATTTATAAATGTCTTAGAAAAATATAACATACCTCCATGACCCTAACAAACCAACTCACTAGTAACAAAAAAAACAAAACAAAAAAACCTTTACTAGGCGGAGGTGATGGAGGAAGGAAGGTATGAACAAGTGCAAACAGTGAAACCACATACAAGATAAACTCTACTGTTGCATGGCCTCTGGCTCCATAGTATGGTGGGGAGAGGGCTAGAGCCATCCACAAGGGAGCAAGTCAATATGGAGGAGTTTAGGGCATTGTGTTGACCTGCCCAGCTGTTCATGGGCCCTAACTGCATGGGCCACAGTTTTCCAAGCTGCTGTTTCTGGACTAATCCCAGCGTAACACAGGGGACTCAGGCCATGCTGTGAGTAATGATAGCAGGAGCTGGTACTTTAGCAACCATTACTGATATCAACTGCTTACACTCTTCTCTTTGCTCCTCCTCCCTTAGCCACTGTTCTCTCTGCTCTCCTCCTCTCTTAGCCAGTGTGCAATAAATAAATTTGTTAGTCTTTTAGTGGCTCAGGACTCCTTGTTTGTTTTTACTGAACTAGACTAACATGGCTGCCCCTTTGGAACTTGTTTTGTTCCAGGAACTGTGAAGCAAGTACCTGCTCCCACCCTGAAATCAAGGCTTGACTCTCATCATGTCCTTTTTTTTAACCAGACCTGTTGTTGGCTCTGTCGAGAACCTCAACCATAAGTTCATCATGGAAATACTTTCACTTGGAATGGTCTATGAAGGTCCAGGCTTCTGCTGCAATGGGAGTGAGCTGTAGAGGCACTGCAGCCAGCAGAGGTGGGGGGGGGGGGGCCGCCCCAACAGGGCAAAATATTGAGGATTATTGTCTTAAATAGCTCAGTATGGGAGCATGCACAAAAAAAAATTCTCCTGGAATTTCAAAGACATAAAATGATACTGAACTGCATTAGATTATGAGACGGATACTGCAAACCACAGAAAATGCCCAGGCCCAGCCTGATCAATTGCAGTGAAAGATGTGCTGCAGACACACTGGCAAGTTAAAAATACAAAGTTGCTCTCTTAATTTAGTAAGACAAACAAGAAGTCCTATGGCACTTAAAGACTAACAAATTTATTTATGCAATAAATTTGTTAGTCTTTAAGTGCCAGAGGCCTCTTTGTTTTACTGAACTAAACTAACATGGCTGCCCCTTTCTAACTTTTAATTTAGCAAACTGCAGAACTACTTGATGTGGGAGTTTGGCAGAAGGTACTGTCTATGACCTTGCTACAAAATCTTTTCTTTTTTAATCACTTCAGACCTTCCATGCTTTGGAAGACATAATAGTTCTTGTTGTAGCTGGCTAGCAAAAGGAAGTGTTATTCCAAGTTGCTGCAGTTTATGCAGCAAACACATTGAAACATACATTAATAGAACAATGCATCTATGAGATCAGCTACCAAAGAGGCCCTGGAAAATATGCCCTTCCCTAAAATATGATTATCTATCTGGAATCCCTGCTTTGTGAGAAGTTTGTAGCTCTTAGCACCCAGGATTGAATAAGAATTCTTGAGGGAACCAATAGCATCTACATCTGGGGTCTCAAACACACGGCCTCTGGGCCACATGTAGCCCCTAAAACTATTTCCCGTGGCCTGCAATGACACAATCATTACTGATATTTGCAATAGCATTGTATGGAAAGGTGTCAGTGATGTGGCCCTCGGGCTATCATTATTAATCCTCATGCAGCCCACTACTAGTCCTCATGCAGCCGTCATGGTGATTTGAGTTTGAGAACCTTGATCTACCTGGTTGTCCATGCTTCTACATCGTTGTCTGTGCATTGCTTTCCATTCATGGTTGGCTTTCCATTATTGCACCCTTAACTGTGTAACACACAGAACTCCATAGTCTTCCTTCTCCCCTTCCCTGCCATGGCACCTTTCTGGACAAAAATTATCTATGGTCTGCATGTACTATCTTTAATGAAAAAGGCCTGCATTTGTAAATGAAACACATTTTTGTTCCCCCCTGCCCCATCCGCAATTCATTCTTTCCAGCACTCTTGAATGGTTACAGAGGAGCATACTTAAGCAAAAGGCAAGGTTATTATTTTTAAGGAACAGAAATAGCCCTAGCAAAAAATCCGTGGCTTTCTAGTAATAATACACTTAAAATGTGTTCTTTAATGTTTGCATTTCTGGGTTACCATTTTGAACACCATATAGTGGTGGGCAGAGGAGACACTGCCGGGATAAATTCTCCATCTGGTAAATTCACCACCTTCAAGTGTCTGAAAGGGGATTTTCTCTTACAAAAGCTCATGTGATAAATAAATTTGTTAGTCTTTAAGAGTGTCAAAGGATTCCTTGTTTGTTTTTTGCTGGGGTACAATCCACCATTAGCAGATAAATGCTGCTATAGGGGGCTTCTCACAATTTTTGCATTAGTTCAGAATGTAAATCCCTCCCATTAGTGTATTAATAAACATTAAAGTGGAACTAGAAACTCATCAAGCTCAGAGGCTATTTCTGTTCCTTCTGTGGCTGCTGCAGCCTGTATAGAAGGCTGTTCTTCAGTGAAAGCATTGAACAATTCCTCCAAATATGGACCCAGAATGTGTGGCTGCTGCTTCTGCTCTTGCTTCAAAGTATATTCTATGACCATTTGTAGCAACAGAGCCATTTCACTGTCCTCATTCAGCACTTGTTGCTGGCTTCTTTCAGTCCCCATGCCTGGCTTTCCAGGTCGTCATGCACCATAGTTAACTCCATGCTGGGCATAGCGTCCAGCATCATTCAAAATCCTTATGAAAAGGTACAATGTCAGCAGGTTGCCCAGAAAGGGGTTCTGGTCTCTGGTTTTCCAGTACTCACTCTTGTGCCAATTAATTGGCTCCCTGCACTGGTCTGGTAAATTTACAAAGCTGTTAGCTTCCTTGCTATTTGTTGGTATTCTGGTCATTCCTTGAATTCCAAATGAAGTGAACACTCAAGAGTTACCAAATCTGGCTGTGTGTCTGTGATCATGAAGCAGCATCCTTTGCAAATGTTTGTTCTGTTCCATCTTCATTGCAGTCACAGAGGGCTATCTGGTGGTGTGTTTGCACCTTAGTGGTCAGAAGACAATGGATGAGTTAACACTGACTCACCAAGTTGCTGCTGTACCCCAAGGGAGTTGCTTCAGTTTCACTGCCGTCAACTGTAGAGTCTTGAAATAGAGAGGACAATGGAAGTTGGTCTATGAGATGGAGACATTTTTGGAGCCAAGTCACAGGGCACATTTAAGCTCCTGGATCCAAGCCTCAGATTTTTGCAATTTGTATGTAGATGGAAGAGGCATTTAGCCTGACCACTGTTCCCTCTAAGCTGTGCACGTGTGCATGTGCACACAGGTCATGAAACTTGTGCACACAACAAAATAAAGCACACACAAAAAAATTCAATAGTACTAATATTGGTGCTCAAAGAAATGTCTTTGCGCACACACAAATTGTTTGCGCACACAGTCTACGAGTAGTTAGAGTGAATATTGAGCCTGACTCTGAGTCCAGGCTTACACTACAGTAGACTGCAGACATACCCTAAAGCAGTGGTTGTCAAACTTAGGGTCGGAATCCAGTACTGGGTCACAGACCCTCCCTCAGTCACTGGGTCACAGCACCCCTTGCTGCCACTGCCAGAAGACTGGAGTGCATTGCTCAAAGATGTAATTGCTGGGTCATGGGTATAAACGATTTTTTCAACTGGGTCCTGAGGAAAAATGTTTGAAAACCACTGCTGTAAGGCAGGGGTGAGTAACCCACAGCATGTAAGCCAATTTAGAGCAGCATGTGGCACGCTCTTTGATGCCACCAAAATGGCCACTCCTGGATGTAGACTAGACCATATAGATCCTCTTGTATGTTCTGGTACTCCATGAATATGCACTTCCCAGAAGAATCCTCACAAGTGCCTCCTCTCAGCTCTTCCATACAACCTCAGGATCTCTTTGATCTTGATAATTTCAGGGGGAAGGGAAGATATGGTGCCTGTCTTTATACAAGATGAAGCCAGATAGCTCACTTTCCATTGTCTTTTTTGTCTCCACAGGTGATTTGAATTTCTAGATCTGTCCTCTCTTATCCCCCAGGTTCTTTGGAACCAATCCTGTATAAGTCACTGTCTCTCTCAAATCTTCTACATATTCTGGATGACAAGATGTGCCATGCCCAAACAAAGGATAGTAGGAATGGGGAAACTATAAAATTCCTGTTTCAAACACCTCCCTCAATAGAGAAGTTGGAGGCAGAGCTTAAGCAAAAATATTATTTCTGATAGGAAAAAAAGATGAAAATTTTGGGGTAAGCCATTTATTAATTTCTTTGGGAAAAGTACCAGGAATAAAATTCTGGCCCCCATGAAGTCAATTGCAAGTCTCCCTTGACTAAACTGCCATCAGAATTTCACCTTTGAGTACTGGCCCCTTTTCAAAAGGGTATAATCAATATGAGCCCTGTAGTCCAGGTTGGAAGAATTTTGGGAAACCAAAGGCAGCACAGCCTGGAGCTCTCTTAGTGGGTCAGATCATTGCTCTTCTATGTAACATTTCTGTTCCTGTAATCCAGACCTACTGAGCTTGCACTACTATGTATCCTAGCATGTTGAATATGAATAGCTACTGTTTTGTTTTCTATGTGTATTTGTTTTGCATTCATGTATTAATTTTTTCATAGAAATACTCAGTGATGACAACACTTGATGAATTATGAGTTATGTCACACAATTGATGATATTCCTTGCTTTGTTCCCAATAAGATGTCAAATCTATTAATGGATGCCCAAGAGTCTTGTCAGGAGGTGCAAGGAGTCCTGTGGCACTTAAAGACTAACAGGTTTATTTATCGCATGAGCTTTTGTGGAATCCCATTCTGTAAGTTCCCCCATCTTCAAAGAGTCTGAAGTGGGATTTTCTCTCATGAAAGCTCATGCAATAAATAAATCTTAGTCTTTAAGTGCCACAGGACTCCTTGCTTCTTTTGCTGAATGAGACTAACATGGCTGCCCCTTTGGAACTTGTCAGGAGGTGAAATTTTGTGTTCTTTCTCTTCAGATATACCACAGAAAATCTGAGCATAAACTGAAAACAAAATAGGCAAAAGTTTATAAGAAAAGAAGATCCATTACACAAAGATAATCAGCAAGTTTAACAGGATTAAAAAAGGAAAAGTTTTGCTGTTCAGTTTAATACATAGAACCAGAGATTAGTGGTGGGACTGGTATGGTGTTCAAATGAAAGAAATCAAGGTCTCCTTGTGAAATGGAAACTGGATATTCGAAACTTACCACAGCTAAATTCTACAAGGAGATAAAAAAAAAAAAAGGTATTGAAGACAGCAGGCTAGAAACTTGAAAGCATACAGAAGAGCATGATTTTAATTTTAGAATCCCACCAGTGCCACTATAGTTAGTTACATTCAGACATCTGTTAAAAAGTTGGTATTTCAAGGCTTCTAAAATTGACATGCTTCATCAGAGTCCCTCAAAATTTGGTGTGCCACAGGAGAGTGCACGTTAGGATTAGCAACCCAAATCTGGAGCCATTTGAGCCAGGGCTTCCAGAGGTATTTGCCCTGGGGGAAAAAAAAATAGCGACTTAAAAACACAAAACCGTTTCTAGGTAGGTCCCCCCCTCCCCCGCCCCAAACAATAGCAATCGAACTATTGACTGAAATACAGGTCAGAATGGTCTCAGTATCTTGAGTTTTTTCCTGAGGTAACATACCATACCCACTAAATCTTTGGGGACCCAACTGAGAATAATATTTGGGGAAAAAGGTCTTTTTTTGGAACCAAAAAAAAAAACCTTGTGTGCCAATGCAGAAAAACACCTGCACCATTTTATATGTTTTTAAAGGTCCCATCTAGTAAATACTCTAAAATTGGTTTGAAATTTGATACACTTCGGTAGCATCACTGACTCTAATTTAGGTTGACTTGATTGAGGGGTTCTTGAGTTAAAGTCCCTAGCACACTGATTTCCTTTTGTTGCCTTTTAAACTGAGAGGTAGTAATCAGGGGATAAATCATACATGTTTTGATGGTCCTTCCTGACTTTGAACTCACTCTTCAATTAATAGAACTAAGGATAAGTTAACCACACCCCTTAACCTATGACAAAATGTGTTTAGGACTAGCACTGGCTATAGTGTGCCTACAATTTGTGAGTTGCAGGTGGCAGTTTTATTTTGGGGGAATGTAATCAAAATATGTGCAGATGGAAAAAATCAGACATGTGAATGCTTCCTGGGGGAAGGGATATTAGGAGCAGAGAACATGTGATTTGGGGCTTAGGAGAAGGGGAATAAATTGTGATGGATGGTTGGGGAGGCAAAAGAGGTTGTGGCCTCAAATGATTGAGGCATACTACCCCCAGCCCCCCAGTGCTGCCATTGCACCTCAACGCTTGTGGATTCCATTTCCACCAACGTAGACCACTCCACCTGCATGGCAGCCATCCTTCAATTCCAGCTGTGCAGGTTCACTTGAATCATCCTGCATCCGGGCCCAGTCCTACCACAGAGGTGACTTTGGCAGTTGCCTAGGGTGCCAAACACTAGGGGGTACCATCCTGCTGTGTTCTCCCCACTGAAGAAAATGTAAGTGCTGGGGGCAGGACTGGGAGGAGTGGGGGAGCTGGGGCCCCTCTGCTGGCCTGTGGCTCGGGCAGCCTACAGGCCCCTGCTGCGCCCGACACACCACCTGATGCCCTGCTTGGCCTGGTGAACCACCCAATGCCCCACTGTGTCCTGTCTGGCCTGCGCCCCTTGGCTGGCCCACAGCTCGGCCAGGCGATGAGGGGCTTAGGAGGAGTGGGAGAGAGTGGGCCCACCACCTGGCTCACTCAACCTGTGTCACCAACTGGGGGGATGTGCCAAAAATCACAAGCACTTAGGGCACCAAAAAAACCATGGGCCAGCCCTGCCTGTACCTCAACCTGCCTGTACCCTACACTTCTGTCAGTGATCCCCAACCATGACCTCCTGAACCACCTCCTCTGCTAGTGAACCCCACCTCCCTGTACCCCAACCATATTTGAAGCAGCAAGGAGTCCTGTGGCACTTAAAGACTAACAAATTTATTGCATGAATTTTTGTGGGAGAAAATCCCATTTCATCAGATGCTTTTCTACCAGAATACCACAAATAATCTACATCCCACCTCTCCTGAATGCCACAGCAATTCCAGTGTTCCCATCCGCTGGCACCCAACTGTTTTACTCCACAGTTCTGCCAGTGCACACTAAACACTTCTGTACTCTGGTATATTTGAAGGAAGTGTAATAGGCAAGCTTTGGATTAGCTGTTTGAGAAAATTTACACTTTACTTGTCTCTAAGACTGGGGAGAGAGTTCTGGTTCTTGATAGCCAGGCAAATTAATGTGGTGTTTCCAAACTTGCAATAAGCCCCAGAATGATCCAGATCTTGTTCCCTTCAGATTGAGCTGGGCTTAGTTCAGGTTAATTAGAATCACCTGCGACCACCAAGGCCCAGCTAGAGTTGTGAGGGGACTCGAGAGTAAGGAGAGCTACCAGTAATGTGTGAGGAGTGTTACAGTCAAGCAGAGGAATCAGACTAGAGCATAGGAAGGTAAAAGAAAACAGAGGTGTCTTTGGAAGTTGCTGAGAGGAAAGAAGTATAGTTGCTAGCAGTGCATAGCTGCCCTGGGCTGGAGCCTAGAGTAAGAGAATCAGCTTGGATCCCTTTCCCCTCCCCCCACAATGTGTCTACATCAGCACCAACTGCCCAGAGACAGGGGTTGCCCTAACCCCCCATATGGTATCAGTATATGCCTCTTAAGCACTATTTAGAATAGTAAGCCACACGGTGGCACTATTCAACAAGGAATCAGAAAGAGATTTGTGTATTCCATGTATACTGAAGGATTCGTCAGTCTGCTCAATGCAGATCTACTGCATTGTGAGAAAGCAAAAGTTGGAATCCTAAATGTACAAATGACATTCTGTCTTCTGTGATTTATTTGGGCTATTTTGGCTGCTTAAATTAAGAGTGAGTAGATCCCTTTTTCTGTGACCACAATCAGAAGTTTCTAAATGCTACCTTCAAGGTTCTCTCTGGAGCATGGGTGGGAGGATGGTATAGTCAGTGCTGAGTTAGAGAATTGGAAGCCTTAGCTCTGGTCTATACTGAAAAAACGATCAGCCTAACTTTGTGAGCCTTTTGCTCCGTAGTTAGGTTGACCTATCTCCCACTGTGGATGTGGTTAGATCAGTGAAAGAATTTTTCTGTTGACTTTGTTACTACCTCTTGGAAGGAAGGATTAACCACAGCAACAGGAAAACCCCTTTTGTCACTGCAAAAAGCATTTACACTAAGGCCGCATAGCTGCCGCTCCATAGATGTACTGTTGTAGCATCTGTAGTGTAGACAATCCCTCAGAGTTTAAACTAACTTTCCAGTCTTGACCTAGTAAATCCTGGCTCAGTGATTGGCTTTGAGGCATTATGACAGGACTTGGAAGTAGAAGAGTCATTTGCGAATCTGTGTGGTTGCTAATGCAAGTGTCAGAGTTAGGCAAGGGCAAGATAGCACTAGAATAACAAGACTGAAAGAGTACACAGACCTATTTTTGTAACTTGTAATATATGCAATTGCTTCAGGCCAGTTTAAAATGCAAGCCAACATAAACTAGGTATAAATATACACGAGTCAAGCAAATGTATTGCAATAATTCCATATGAAAACATCCCTCAAAATCAGCAGGTTTTACTGTACATCCATGAATTATGACATTGTCAGCACAAGCACATTTAAAGGGACATTGGAAGCCATAGCCATGAGCTGTTAATCCAGTTAGGACCCTGTGAGAGGGCAGTGGCCCTGCACCAGCAGAAAAGGGGTTAAGAAAGGCCCTGGGGGAGCAGCCAATCAGGTGGAGGGGCTGTAGGGCCAATCAGGTTGCAGTGAGAACTAAAAAAGGTGGTAGCAAAGACAAAGCTGTAGCAGTCTCTCTCAGGCATAGGAGGGAGAAGGTTCTATTTGTGCAGGGGCTATAGGATCAGCATCTGGAGCAAGTCCCTATGGGCAGCAGAGCTCTGAATGAGGACTATGCCTGGAACCTACTGGAGGTGGCCTGTGAGAACCCTGCTAGGGAGCAGAGGACTAAGACTGCTGGGGCTTGGGAGGAGCCATAGTGGAGCTAGAGGAAGGCTGTGACAATTGGGGTCAAGTGGAGCCAGAAAGATTCCTGAAAGAGGTAGAAGATGTTTTGGAAGGTATGGGGGAGATGGAGTGTTGGCCCAAGGGACCTTTTGTTGATTTGGGGTTGAGGTGATGGCTGTGGAACAGCACATGGGGTCCCTGGACCAGGCCTGGAGAAACTGGTGGGCTGGGATCCCTCCTCCTGACTGCAGGTGAGTGGTGAAAGACAAGAGGTGGTCACTGTGGCCTAGTGGGCTGCTAGGACTGGATTTTTTCCTGGAAGTGTGGGTTACCTGAACTGGGGCTCAGCTAGAGAGCTGGGTTGCTCTGCAAAGGGTAGAAAACACAGAGTACAATGTACACGTGTGTGTGTGTGTGGGAGGGTGAGGGTGGATTTGAGATAAATTCCCCATAATAACATTGCCAGGAGTTCCTGCCAGGGGGATGGTCTGAGGGGTCTGTGACAGACCCTTACTCCACTGTAGGTTGGGCATGGGCATTCCCTGGGCCATTCAGGCCCTTTCCTGAATCCACATTCTGAGGAAGACCAAAGCCCCAACTAGTCTGGCCCTGGGGAGTGCTAACTGTTGAGAAAAGGCAACAGTTAGTGACTCCCACAGTTAAGCCAGCTGTCACCTAGATTGGGCAGAGCAGGCACAACAAGTCTGTAGACCCTGCCTCCCAGGTGAGGCAGGGTCAGCAAAAAGAGTCTGTAGGCCCTGGGTGGGGTGGGGCCGACACAAAGAGTCTGTAGGCCCTGCCTCCTGGGAGATGCAGGCTAAAGTGTCTGCAGGCCCCAGCTCCTGGACAGGGCAGGCTAGGCACAAAGAGTCTAGAGGTCCCGACCTGGGAATAGTAGTGGGAACAGTGCTTGGAATCCTCAGTGACTCCTACTCAGGAGGGTATGAACATTCTGCGTGGTCCAGAAAGGGGAGGAGGGGGATGGAGGCCCACCTGACTCCACTGCCTCCCAGCCCAGGGCCCTACCAGTGGAAGAGGGGCCTCAAGTGCAGAGCACTAACTCCTATCTATGTGTATGCTCAGCTGGACTGGAGGCAGCTGCCCCTGCACTACTTCTTCCCACCCTGAGACTGAGTACCTGTATCAAAGGGGATTCCTCAAGGTCTTGAGGGTAGATAGCCTATGGTATCCCAACTAGCCTCACACTTTTTACAGGTAGCGGATCTGGGAACTCTTGAGGTGAACGCCAGATGGTAACTCTTGTAGATTGCAGGGTCCCTCAGCAGCCGGCCATTGCTCCAGGACACAGGGGCGTGGCAGTTCCTTGGGGTCACTGGGTTCTTCTGACTCTTGGGGGTACCTGGCAAGGGACAGCTAGTCAGGAATGCAGCAGGCCCCAGGAAGTCCTCTCCCCCAGTCTACTGCTCTGGGTATACCCTGCCAGTCACTAGGGCCGGGTAAGCTAGGCAGGCCTTTTGGCCTCTTGACAGTTGAGGAGGGGGGCAGACCTACAACAGGGCCTATGTCCAGCCTTGCTCACAGCATCAGGTTGGGAACATCCTTCCCCTGCAGTGGCTTATCTCCAACTGAGCTGATGGGCTGGCATTTTATACTTCCCCTTCCTGTCTTTGCTCCGCCTCTCTGCTTCCAGGGCCTGAGTCCTGCAGTGATTGGGTCCATCCAGGAGGGGCATTTAGGCCCTTTCTTGGGGCCGGGTTCTGAGGAAGGCTGAAGTTCTTTGTTACACCCCCCCCTCCCACTTCAAGTCCAGCTCCCAGCCTCTGGGGCTGGCCTGCGCCACTTTCCCTAAGCAGGATAAATCATCTGCATTGGTGTGGTATCAACCTGCCTGGTGTTGGATGGTAAAGGAAAAAGGTTGTAGGGCCAGGCACCAGCATGTCACTTAGGCACTGGTGTCCTTCCTCTCCTGGAGCCACTAGAGAAGTGCATGATCTGTGATAACCATGAAGGGACGTCCAAGGAGTTGTTAACTCAATGCTTCCAGGGCCCATTTAATGGCAGGTCCTTCCTTTCTGATCGTTGCATACTTCTGCTCTCAGGAGAAGAGTGTGTGACTTATATACAGGCTCAGAAGCTCTTCCCAGTTGATCTTCTGGGTGAGCCCTGCACCTAGCCCTGTGGCTGTGGCATCTGATTGTACCAGGAATGGGCAGGTGAAGTCGGGGATATGCAGGATGAGTCCATGACACAGCTGGCCCTTCACCTGCATGAAGGCTTTTTCACATTCAAGGGTCTACCAAACCTAGAGCAACTGATCTTTTGTGAGTAGGTCCATCAAGGGGGTGGAAAATTCAGTGACAAAATGACTGTAGTAGTCCACCAGGCCTAGAAATTGTCATACTGTGTGTGTGTGTGTGTGTGTGTGTGGGGTGGAGGGCCTGCACCTTCCCAGTTAAGGGCTTCAGGGTGCCCTCACCATGGGGGTTCACAAGGTACATGTCTCTTGCCATCCTATGCAGCATTTTCCAGGGTTTGCTGTTAGACCTACATCCCAGAACATCTGCAGCACCACATTCACTTGATCCAATTAGAAGTCCCAGTCACAGCTCTACATGACAATGGCATCTATACAGGCCACCATGTAGTCTGTCTGGGGTCTCAATAGCTGATCCATCAGATGCTGAAATATCACAGGGGCCCCATGGAGGCTAAAGGGCATCCTCACGAATAGACACAGCCCACTGGGTAGCAAATGCAGTCTTCTCTTTTGATGAGGTGTCCAGGGGAATCTGTTAGTATTCTTTGAGGTCTGGGATGGTAAAATACTGGGTCTCTCCAAGGTGGTCAAGCAATTCATCTACTCAAGAAAGGAAATCTATACAAAACTGGCAGGATCTATCTGGTTTGGGGACCAATGTGATAGGGCTGTGCCATTCACTAGTTCGATTACCCCAATTTCCAACATGGCCTGGACCTCTTATTCCACTGGAGCCTAAAGGTGCTGTGGGGAGATCTCAATCCACTATGTACTACTTCACCAGGAAGGGTCTGGATTGAGTGATAAATTCAGGTGGTCTTTCCTGGAGTTTTAGTGAAGATCATTGTGAAAGTCATCAGAAGATGTTTTGGTTGTCTCTGGACCTCTGAGAGAGCAGTGGAAAATTGTGGTTCACTGGGGTCGTCTTTATTGGGAATCTGCAGGCCCAGGCCTAGGTTGGGGGTAGGTGTTGGATAATCATTAAACCCTCCCGTTCCTGCCAGTGTTTTAAGAGATTGATGTGATAAATTTTCTTCATCTTGGGTTGGTAAGGTTGTTGGACTTCAAAGTTTACTGGCCCAACCTGCCTGATTACCTCATCCAGCCAGGAGTTTATACTCAGCAGATGGAAGCAATACCAGGACCTGGTTGCCCAGCTCGAAGGTGTGGGTCCAGGCACCCTGGTTGTAGAATGGTGTTTGTGTGGTCTGGGTAGCTTTTTAAATTTTTTTTGTGCCAAAGTCCCCACTTCCTGGATCCAATCCTTCAGGCCCATGACATACTGAAACAGCTTTTGAGCTGGTGAGGTTGTCTTGCTCTTAATTCTGCTTCTTTAAGTCTGGGATTCCCCAAGGTGGTTGGCCATACAGAAGTTCAAAGGGGGAAAACTGGGTGGAGGCTTGAGGTACCTACTGATTGCTCCACTGCTTCTGGCTATTCAGTAGGTCCCACCTCTGTAAGTCTTCTGGGTGGTGGTGGGGGGGGGTGGATCTTTCACAGCAAGCTTCTTCTTCAAAGACCAATAGGTAGCCCTCCCCTGGGCTACTTCCTACCGCAATTTTTGTGGCCTCCATGAAAGCATCTTAGAGATCTCCAGCTCCTTCAGCAGGAGTAGCAGACTGTGAATCTGTATCCTTGGTTGAAGCCCTCACAACACATCCTTCGTGCTCAGTATCCTCCTGCTATGAGGTAGAAGGCTCCTCTTTATACTGATGTAGTAGCTGGTGTGTGGCTTCTGTTACCAGGAGCATTGGCTTAACCCCTTTGTCTCCAGTGCAGGATCTGTCACATCATACTATTAGGATTTCAGAGACATACAGTAATTTAAAAGTAAGCCTCCTTAAGGCAATATTGAAGGCAACTCAGATGAAGTGAATAATTGGCATTAAATTGGAATATGTGTCTTTGGACTCAGACTTTTGGAATATTAAAATAACAATCTTCTGAAGTCAAAAGGACTGCTGTACTGAGATGGTAAATCATATACAGTACCTAAACAGGCTAATTTAAAGAAACAAATGTCCTGAAAGACTCAATCACTTATAAAAAGATGAGCTATCTTAATATCAATAGCAAGAAGCATGTTAATTCCCATAGTGTAATTAGCTGGAGTTGATAAATTGCGTATGGAAAAATGAGGATTCTGTACAATCAGAATGAGCTCCTCTGTACTTTCCATTTCATTAGAAAATGAAACACCCTTAACCTAATTATGAATGTTGATAATTTACAATTGTGAATTGAAAAATAAAAGATAAATTAATTAGTTGTGCTAATGAAGCTTTAATTTCATTTATAGTTTCTCAGTCTTCTGAGAAAAAGAAAAGATCTGTGCAGTACAAGGAATAAACTATTGCTTAATGCTTTTGCCTCTTTTTATTAGAGACCAGGTTCTTGGCAACTTTACCCTATTCCTTGTTGCTTATTCTTCTGCAAGTGCTACCCCAATTACCTTGCCAGTGTGCTGGGATGTAAATTGTACACCATTGAAGACACATGGAATATCTCTAGCAAAGGAGTGAAACTGGGTATACAGAGAGGTTTTGCTTTAAAGACATTGAAGTGTAATTAATTGGTTGGTTTGGATAATATTTAGTCACTAAAATTATGATCATGACTATTTATGAATGCATTGAGCACATTCCCATGTATGTAACCTTTTACTTCGTAATGAAGAAAACAGCTGCATCTGTTCGAATTTTTGAGGAAGGTGGTAGCCCTCAGCTAGGCTCTGCTTATTGTTCCTGCTGCCATGTTTTTGGCCATGCTGAGTGAGGACTTGCCAGGCAAAGTCAAAATGTTAAAGTCATAGCTCATGCCTCCCAAAATTATTTTCCCCCCAAAATCTCAACTTTTGAGTTCTTTTTATTTGCTTCCAGTATTTTAAGCCCTTCAGGTTCCATGGGGTAACATTTTCATTCTTTTCTTCAGGACCATGAGGCCTAGAAATGTGGTGGTGTTTTGTTTTTTTTTTTAACAAATAAAAAAGAGCTGAAATTCTCAAGTATTCACAAACTCCAGCACATGTGGCTTTATATGTGGGAAGTATGCTGGACAGCAGCAAGGTTCCATTTGAATGTCATTTGATATTCACTTTGGGCCAGATTTTCAAAGGTATTTTATAGGCACCTAGTGGAATTTACAAAAACTCTTGGGTAGATTGGATGTCTCATTGCCATTGATTCAAAAGCAGGTTTATGCTGCTACTTATTTTGATATAACTTGCATCATTCAGGGGAGTGAAAAAGCCATCCCCATAGTGATGTAGGTTACAGTGACTTGAGTGCCATTGTGGACAGTACTGTCAGTGAGAGATGTAGCAACTGCCTCTTGTGGAGGTGGAGAAGTTATGCTGATGGGAAAACTCTCTCCAGTCAACACAGTGTCTTTACCAGATGCGCTACAGTGATGTAATTGTATTGATGCAGGCAGCTGTGCTGATATATTGCTTTAGTGTAGACAAACTCAAAGAAAATTCACTGCTTAACCTGTTAAGGAAGTTGAAAAAATGCCACTAGTTGCCTATATGCATCTTGAGGCATGTAAATACCTTTAAAAAACCTCACTTGTTGACTAACTTTGACCATTCAATATTTTTTTTTAATTTTTAGGAGAAGAGACAGATGTCCATAGCTGGAGATATGGTTGCTTCCATCCCATTAAAAGGCAAGCAGTCTCACTGTTAGGAAAAAATGTGAAAAGATTTTAACAGCCTAATAATAGATGTGTGAGAAAGTACACTGACACAAAATTCCTTTTAAGGAAGAGATCTCTAAATAGGTATATAACTGAGATTTCTTTGGCGAGGAGTCAAACAGCTTGTTAGTTACAGCGGAACTTAACTGTGGGCACATGTGATCCTGTGGTATTAAACCATGAAACCACTTTTTCCTACAGCACATAGCAAAGTTCCTCCTGAGGAGAGTAGAAAACTTTTCTGAGGTAATCTTTTAGAATCTGTTTTAACAATTATTTGATCTCTAAAACAACTATTAGGTGGAATAAGCATGAATCAGCACTCAAAAGTAGCAGAAATCTGAGGCTCAGGAGATCTTTACAGGCAGGCATGTAATTGCATTACAAGTAAGATATCTTCACCTGCCATTACAGGCCCAGTGAAATTAGTGAGACTAGTGTACCTGCCCTGTAGTGATTTTGAAAAATCTATCATGTCATATAATAAGTCAAAAGAACAGGTATTTGAAATGTTTAAATTAAACCTTACTGGAAGACAGAAAAGCATGTTTATTATATTATAAGTCAATAAATACAAATTTATTTTGATGAGCAGATAATATAAATGACTTGCTGATTTAAATTGCACAATAATGCATGAGGATGCACCTAAACTTTCAATGCACTTGGTATGCTCTCCAGCTAAACCCCAACAGAAGGTAAGCAGTGGTGGATTAGGGGCCTCTGGGCCCATGAACTCCTGCACTGGTGGGCCTCACCCAGGGTTCCACTTGCCCTCACCTGAGGCTGCAGCTTCCCGCAGTCTATGGTCCTGCTGCCTCAGCAGGTGACTAGGGCCAGTGGCCAGTTCCAGCCCTGCTGATCGGCCCCAGTGGGACAGCAGGGCTGGCTGGAGCATGTGGGGAGGCTTCTAGCATGGCCTGGCTGTGCTGCAGGACCGTACTGCATAGCATGGCAGCTGGCCTCAACATGTCCCCAGGGACAGACCAGCTGGCTGGGATGGGGCAGGAGAGCAGAGTGTAGCCTCTGGGCTGGCCTTGCTTGTCATTGGGGGTGAACTGGCCAGCCCATGGTGGCAAGGCAGAACTCGCAATGAAATTGTAAATCCTGGCTTCCAGCTCAGCACTGTGGTGAAGAGCCCCACCACACTGTGTGGGCCCCTGGGCATGGGCTCTGTTGGCCCATGCATTAATCCACCCATGAAGGTAAGGTCCAAAAATAAGTTATACAGGCACTCTGTAGAGCTTCCTCCTAAAAATGTCTGTTTCTACCAAATACAGTGTTCTGCTAGTATTACTTCACTGTATGCAATTTGTCAGTAAGAATTTTTATTTTCAAAGATGAAGAGAAGAGCTTTTACAGCTTTTTGTTTTACAGTGCTCATTCAACCACTGTAAGTGAAATGAATTTCAAAGATAATATTTAAATGAAAGAATCAGACTTCTATGATACATTGAATCTCAAAGGTTTACAAGGAAGAAGATGGCAGTTCTCTAAACCTAAAGCTTCTGCATGCTGTTTGACTCAGCATTGTTCCTGTAAATTGCTGAGCTAAGAGAGCAAGTACAGCATTCAGACATTGCATTTTGATGTACAAAAGGTAAAACTCATGATTTGCCTTTCATGAATGTATGAAAATGTAACCAAATTATTTGTAGATGCCCAAGGTAGATACTGATCTTTTTCTGATGAGACCAAAACCAATTAGGGATTATTAAACATATTGAAAACTATATTTTTCAGATATCAGCCTTTGTTTTCAGTGATGTTATGAATTCCTAATCTTGTCAGATATGCTGGTAGCTGACTGGAAATGTAAATTATGGGAAATATTTTTCGAAAATGTGTACAGATTGCAGGATCAGATTCTACATTCCTTGTCGCATGAGCTTGTGTGGGAGAAAATCCGACTTTGTCAGATGCTTTGAAGAATGAAGCGGGATTTTCTCCCACAAAAGCTCTTGCAATAAATAAATCTGTTAGTTTTTAAGTGCCACAGGACTCCTTGCTTTTTTGCTGGACTAGACTAACACGGCTGTCTCTTTGGAACTTCACATTTCTTGTGTATCCCAAGTTGTCAGTGAAGTCAGAGGAGGCTTCAGGTTTGGAAAAGAATGTAGGATGAGGTTTATGCTACCAAAGTTACTAGTTTAGAGTCTTGAATGATTACTAGAATTAATACTAGTGAAAATATTGTTTGAAGTCATAGAATCATAGGGTTGGAAGGGACCTCACGAAAAAAGCAGGGCCACTCACTCAATCATGACAGCCAGGGTTTTGTCTAACTGAGCCTTAAATATCTCCAAAGATGGAGATTCCACCACTTCCCTAGGTAGCCCATTCCAATACTTCACCAGTCTCTCAGTAAAAGTGGCTAGGGTGCTAGTCTGTGCACTGAGAGGCCAAGATTCAATTCCTGCTGCATCACATGCTTAAGTGTGATATGCCAGTTAACTCTATAGAGAATACATAGATTATATTAGCACAGTGTCAATCCAGCCTCTGCTGAAAGAAGGAGGGTTGACACCACCTCCCTCAACAATGCTGGTTAGGCCAAGAGAGGCCCTCTTCAGCATAATTACATCTCTGCTGGGGTTTTTGTCAGCATAGCTATGTTGCTGGGGATATGGTTTGTTTTTTTTGTGTTTTTTTTCACACTGCTGAGTTGACAGACATAGCTATGCTGGTATAGATTTAAAGTGCAGATTAGCCCTTAGTCTCTTGGTTCCTAAACTGTGAATTATAATAATGCCTTTCTTCAAACATGTGGTGAGGCTAAATGTATATTGAAGATAGTGAAGAATTACCATACTGTGCTAAGGGGGGGCCACATAAAATAGAATTTCCATTGCAATCCCTTTCTTTTGGTCTTTGCACATATTCAGTTTAATAGGAATGCATACTGAAACTGAATTTGATCCTAATATTTCAAAAAATTCAGGGAAAGAAAACATCTAATTTATACTCATAAGTATTTACTACAGAAATTTCATTGTAAGGTTGATACTCATCTACTTTCAGATAGAAAAACCACACCAGATGACCTGCCACTTGAGAAACTGTGGAGGTGCTAAACAATATTTTGTCCACATCCGCAGTTAAATAGTTTCATCTGTGCTTGTTGCTGCTGCCACCTATTGTTTATAACATGCAAGTGTGTAGTGTAGGCAAGATGCTTTTAGAAGCTAAGTGGTGACCAGAGCCACAGCAACCTTCTCCTGCACACTTATTTTTTTTCAGCGATATGATGTGCAGAGCTTATCTTCAGCATGAACTCATTCAGGATCAAAATTCAGTTACTGGGGAAAGGAACAAAGCTAAAGGCCCTAAGAACCTTCTATTCATCAAAGTTTGTGAGACTCGCCTCTAGTGAACAATTCCCTTCAGTTTTGCTTTTGATCATGTGTGAAAATAAGATCCAGTAGCAACTTGATATGAAATGTAAACTGTGACTAGAGGTGCAAAATGTTCTGAACAATGCAGCTCAGACATACACAATCAATATTCTAGTACACATATACCAGGGCCATCCCTGGGGGTGGTTGAGAGGGATGATTGCCCTGGGCCCTGTGGTTCTTTGGGCCCTGTGCTGTCTTGCAGTGAACAGGGCAGCGCAGGGCCTAAACCGCTGTCCCCCACCCCCTGTCTGCTGCTTTTGGCACAGAGCTGAAGTCAGGGGGGAAAGGGGGTGGAGCAGAGCACAGAGCCAGCCTCTGCTCCCAGCTGGCTCTTTGCTGCCCCCAGAGTCGGGAAGAGCTAGCCCAGGGGTGGAGTGGGCTAGCCCAGAGGCTGGGCTTCTCTCTCTGAGCCAGTTCTTCCACCCTGGGGGCAGTCAGGGCCGGCTCGGAGCCCAGCCCCTGGGCTTTGCCTCTGCACCCCCAGGGTCAGGGAAGAGGCAGCAGTGTGGGACTGGCCTGCACACCCATCCAGCACAAGGGGTCAGGGCCTTGCACAGGCCAATTGGTCCCAGGCATCGCACACCCCTTGGGGATGGCCCTGACATATACATTCACTCACTGGATTGTTCTATTTATATATTTTCCTTCTAACTCTGTTAGAATGATTGTTCTTTATTGATCAGTTTGAATTTAATTAGGAGCTTAAAGATTGACTGGTGTGAATTTCTCAAAGAGCTATAAATTTTCTTAGTGTTCATTTTATTCCATTGGTGATGAAAACACAAGACTTTATTTTTACAAACTTTGCTTTATTGGGAAAGTGGGGTTCTGTATAGAAACAAGACAAGATTTTCTGACTGTTTCTAGGAGCAGCTAGTTCCTGGAACACACGAGGGTAGAGTCAATTCTTGAGTTAGTCCTAAATGGAGCATAGGATCTTAACCAAGAGGTGAAGATTGCTGAACCACTTGGGAATAGCAGGCAAAATGTAATTAAATCCAACATCCTTATAGTGATGAAATACCAAAGAAACCCTCCAGAGTAGCATTTAACTTCAAAAAGGGGAACTGTACAAAAATGAAGAAATGAGTTAAATGGAAATTAAAGGAAGCCACAAGAATGAAATGCCTGCAAAATGCTTGGAAACTTATTAAAATGCCATAAGAGACTCAAACTACATATATCTCCAAATAAAACAAATAGAGGACTTCCCCACCCAAAGGCAAACATGGCTAAACAACAGAGTAAAAGACAAAGGCATCCTTTAAAAACTGGAAGATGAATCCTTCTGAGGAAAGCAGAAAAGAGCAGAAAGTATGGCAAAGTGAAGTGTAAAAGTATAATTAGGTAGCACATTTGAAAAGCAGCTAGAAAAAGAAACAAATTTTTTTGAAGTACATTTAAAAAAAAAAATACATAAGCAGGAAGCCTGCCAAGCAATCACTAGGGCCACCACTCAGGGAATACAAAATCACCATGGAGAAGCTAAATGAGTTTTTACATAGGTCTTCACTGCAGATGATGTAAGGAAAACTCTTAGTTTGTGAAATTTGAAAATACCCAATCAGCTAATTCTAAATGACTGATCTAAATAGTTGCTTTTTATCTCTTATTTTATAGGCATGTATCTCTTAATAATTGTTTGAGTAAACTGTCCTTTTTCAGATTAGTTTGTGTTAAGACTCAAATCTTGACAAGACCCAGAATTGGGCAGCATGCTGCAGTATATGATACTAGCATATCTTTCTTTCATTTTGCCTTGCTCTCTAGATGCTAAACTACCATTTGTCTCTATCAAATTCTCATTTTTTAAGTAGGAAAAGTCTCTAGCTGTTATAATGCTGAGAAACTCAACTTCATGTTTTCAAGGCTAACTAATGCATTTGTGTTGGCCTGATTGTGGAGAATCTAAATTGCTCTATGCACATCAATGGGGGTTAACTTGAGTGCCAGTGATGTTACTTTAAATGTCAACATTGGTAACTTTCTTTCATTAAAGCATAGGAAAAGTGAAGCACTGTGCTTTGGACACTTGCACTTCCCTCCCATCATGAACCCCCAACCATCTTTGAGGAACTTAGCAGGGCCCCATGCAGCATCTGAACACCTTCCCAGGAGCTGACCTACAGAAGCCCAATGAGTCATAATCTCAGTGAGGGGAAACCAAACACCTGGAGCCCAGTGGAGTCCATACATGCTTTCAGACCCCACAGAGGGGAAGCTGAGCCCAGATAGCATGGATGGCTATATTTTGCATATCTGTTCAAACTTCTGTGAGCAGCATCTGATACAGGGTGAAGTTTATTTTGTGGGAGGAGCTTAGAGTATGACCAAAATTACCGTTTTACCCCCTCATCTCAGTTTCAGCTCAACCCCTGGATATAAAGACTCTCACAAATTGCAGTTTGTCTGCAAAGCTTGCATCTAGATCTTACTTAATTTCTCTTTTGTCTCAAAAGAATTCAAAATGATTGCTACAATACTACTTCTAGACAATAGGTAAAATGAGTCATTTCCTTGATGTATGAAACGTTAGCAGCCACTTCCTTTCAACAACACTGCTTTTTTGCATCTGACAAAGTGGGTTGGAGCCCACAAAAGCTTATTCCCAAAGAAATTTGTTAGTTTTTAAGGTGCCACAGGACTCACATTGTTTTTGCTGTAAACAGCCTAACGTGGCTACTCCTCTGGAAATTGCTTTTGCTGGTATACATGTTTAGGATGTTTCCAGTTTGAACAGATCCGATGGTATGTTAGCCATAGAAACATTTATTCTGATCATGGAAGGAAAAAGTGTAATAAATTATCCTGGAGCTTTGCTTCCTACTTATTGGTGTCTGACAAGGAGGAAAAAAATGTCTCCTTCAATCCTGATTCCTTATCCTCAGTGAAGAGGAGGAATGAATGTCTCCCAGGTCCTTGAATTTATTTCTGACTGATGGTCCTGGATGCTCCTCTAGAGGGCACACTGAAGTGCCACAGCTTCCAGCCTCAATCCTCTGTAGCTTGGGGGGAACCAAGTCCAAACAGCTCCCTCAGCATCCACATTTCAAACTGTTCTGAAGGGAATGAAGATCCCTCAACTAACAGACTTACTGTGAATGGAGGATAAAAGAGTAGAAGTAAAGGTATAGATGTTTTTAAGCAAGGGTAATCAGGAGAAAACTGTTAAGGAATGTGTTAAATTCTCAGTCACTCAGGTATCTTTAAATTAAGATTGAATGACTTTCTGCTTGAAACAAGAGTTGCTGAGCTAGATCTAGTAATCACTGAGTAAATACTGGCTAAGTTTGTAATATCTTTTTTGAAAATAAAGTACTCTCATCTTAGCAAATTGTTTCTGGTTTAGGAATTGCTCTTGACTATTCCATCTCTCTGA
Source organism: Podocnemis expansa (assembly GCA_007922195.1). Lineage (NCBI taxonomy): Eukaryota > Metazoa > Chordata > Testudines > Podocnemididae > Podocnemis > Podocnemis expansa. The sequence continues at coordinate 11,174,010 of ML682066.1, forward strand.
ACTAGAGATGGTCAAGAGCTGTAAAATTTGGATCCATTTGTGGTCAGTGGTGTAATTCTGCCTATGAATAGGAACAGACATCATTTTTAGATTTGGATGCCTAATCTTCTCTCTAGTATAGAACATTCATTCTTGGGGTTTCGAATTGGAGCCACTGTCTGGTCAAATAGGCCTAGCTTCCCACATCCTATCTATTTTTAGGGAAATGAGCCTAATCTGTCCCTGTTTGGCAGCAGCAGAATAATAATAAATTATGTCAGTCTTGCTGCTTTTATTTTTCTGTCTCATCCTGGGCTTAAATGAGATCATAGAATACATTATGTAAATAAGGAATCTTCAAAACAAAAACAGCTTCTTATGAACCTCCATGAGTTTTCAGTTTCATAGCAAAATCCAAACCAGGACATTATTAAAAAATTTCACAGCTCTGCCATTAAGTTCTAATTCCAGTTTTGCCAATGACTCACTGTACGACCGTGAGCCAGTCACTCTGCTAGAATAGATTGGTGAAGGTTCACAGAAACCACGTTGGAGTTTCAAGAGGACCACCTAAACTTAGTGGGTGTATCTAAAAAAGTGGCCACATCTCAGAAGTTCCTCAAGAGCCAACACCACCATGGCTAAATGTTTCCTTTTCTTATCTGATCTGGTCAGAACATCTTTCAGAGCCAGGAAAAAAGCAGGTTGAATTGAATGACAGTAACTACTTAAGTCTTAGACTATTAGGCTATGTCTACACCTAGCTGGTTAAATCAATTTAAGTTAAATCCATATAAAATCATTAAATCGATTTAAGCTAAATTGATTTAACAGGTCCACAACAAAAAACCCCAAATCGAACTAGTATGTCCAGACGCAGGACTTGCTAGTTCGATTCTGGGGAGAGGTATCCTGGGAGAAGGAAGGGAATGGGTGCTGCAATTGATTTAAACAGTTATTTCAAAATAACATGTCTGAACAGTTATTTCAAAACAACTATTTTGATTTAAGCAATATTTTGATTTAAAACCAGGTTTTAAGGAATCTCTCTAACTTTCCCTGAATTGAAATAAAGGAGCTCCTTATTTCAATTCAAGGAAAACATCGTGTGGACATAAAGTCTTTTAGATCGAAATAACCAGCGTTATTTTGATCTAAAAGCTGCATGTGGACATATCCTTATTGTAATTGTGAGGTTGATGCTGCTTCTTGTGCTGAGTGAGGACCTGATTCAACAAGAACGTGCTTAACTTGAAGCATACAAATAGCCCTCCTTCTTCTGTTAAGTGTTCTGTCAGACTGGGAAGCTAGCAAATTCTTATCAACAATGAAATGTTCAAAAAGGTGGCAAATGTACCCCATCAAAATAAATGTTTCATTTGCAACATACACATCATTCCTTGAATCCTAAACAATTTGCCTGTTATGGCAATTTTGTAACCTCATGAGGAGACTTAACTACTTCAGTTCTTGTAGTACAATCAATTTACAGTATTTTTATCTCCTGGGCTTTCTTTCAATCACCATTTTTTATAGTATGTTTAAAACCAGCCTTATTTCCTGAAATTGGAAAATTAAAGGTTTCAAGAGACAATTAAACTTAGTGTTTCTAATTAACAAATTGCTTTTTGCCAAAAGAGCAAATGTCTCTTCAGTCAATGCTGGTATGTCATTTCTGTACTCTGTGGAATAAAATGTCTAACACCTCCTCAGTGAGAGTGACAGTTTTCTGATCTGTCTCCATCTTTCTCCCTCACTTCATGGGCTAAAGAGCCTACAGGAACATTTTTCTCTTAAAAGGTGCTCTGAATATCATGTATGTTTGTAATGTGCTATTTTAAATTGAACATTTGTAGCTCATATATGGGCTGTTGGAGTTACTTGATTAGACAGACTCAGCAAGAAAGAAGACATCTCTGCCACAAAGTCCTGTGCGTGTGTTTCATAGATGACTACATGAAGTTTAAGACCAGGGACAAGTAGGATCCTTTCAGATTAGATCATCAAACTCTTCCTCATTTGCTTGGAGCTTAAAGGCCTCTTTTTTTCCATAGCAGCCCCCAGAATCCTGGCACTGGTTTCAACCATGAGCTGTAACAATGGAGTTTGCACTTCTAAGGGCTCTTCTATTAAATGTTGGCTTCAGGTTCAAAGTAGGAACTTAAAGAATTCAAGACCCTGTATGGGGAACTTGTCACAATTTCTGCTTAAACCCATCTTGCAAGGGACAAAATTCAGACCTTTTTGTGGGTAGAATCCTTTCCAAAGTCAATGGGAATTGTGCCTAATTATACACTAATGCTATGGTTGGACTAATCTGAATTCTGTCTATGGTAAATGGTAATTTGTGCTCTCTATGTATGGCTATTAAACACATAGATCCCAATAGTAATCTTAGTTACACAGACATGGCAAAGACAAATCATCTATGAGATTCTAGTTTATTTTGAGCTAGCTGTCCTGAAAAAGGCCTACAGTCCCTATGCCATATAATTAAATATTATATTCAGGGTGTTTGTAATTTACAATCACTGGGCCTACAAAACCAACAAAAACTATCCCCGAACTATATACCGGTAAGCAAATTTAGCAGGAGAGAAGGAAATGAAGCACTGAAACAGAAAGTGGAGCATGTTGCCTAATATATCATGCATATTTGTGATGGTGTGAGGGACTGAAGTCTTCACATGGCAAACAAGTTTCATTTCTATGAATTGCAAAGGGGTAGCCATGTTAGTCTAGTTCAGCAAACAAAGCAGGAGTCCTGTTACCCCCCCCCCCAAAAAAAATTGAATCAGTTAATTTACTAATTTCCAGACTGTCCCACAGTCTGGGGTCTAATTTGGAAAACCCTCAGGGGCAACGGGGTCTGTTTTTCACCTAAATGGACAGATACCAGAACTCCAGGGTAAATGTCCCAAGTGGGGGATACAGCTACAGCGCCACTGATCAAGCACAGACCAGAAGCAATAAAAGACTTAAAGCCAATAGTTGGTCAAAGGCAAAAATCAGATTTATTGTAATATCTACTCTGGAAAAACTGACAGGTAACTTATATTTGCTTTACAGATAGCTTAACAATACCATAACACATTAAAACTATTCTATACAATTATAACATAGACATAAAACTTGGGTACACAAAAGAACATTCAGCAAGTGGGGATCAGGCACTTGCTGGATGGAGAGATTTCAGCTCTTATTATTACTCCTTTGAGTCTTAAGCTGGGTATCTGTCTCACTCTTCCTAGGCAGTTTACTTATAATCATAAAGTTACATTGTAAGGCTTTGGCTTCCTGGCAGTCCTATAAAGGTCTTAGGGCTTTCTGCTAGTGTTCCTCCCCTCCTTGGGACCCTTTTCTTACCCCAAAATTGGAGAAGAAGGCAGAGTCCCTCTTTCTGCTGCAAAATGGTGGCTATTTTGCTGGGAAATGGTGGCTGGCAGCTGCAGGGTGAAGATCTTTCTCTGCTCAGCCCCAGTCTGGTTGCCATGGAAACTGGAACTCAGGCGTGGCTTGGAATGTTCAGCAGCTTGCAGGTGCAGCTGCTTGGAGACCGGAGCCACAAAGTATCAGCCGTTGCTCATAAGCTCTACATAGAACTCAGTTAGCTATTTGCTTATGAGTTGTATCAAAAAGCCCTTCTGAGCCTGCGTCCAAAGACCCAGCTCAAGGACTGGATCCTGAGTCACCACTCAGAGAAACAGCCCCTTTTGCCTTTCGGAGACTAAGCCCAAAGACCCAGCTCCCAGGCTCCCACTAGAGAAGTTATCACTCTCTCTAGGGGTGAGTGAGACTCCTTAGTGCAGCGGGAACATAGCCAGAGGCCAGTGGAACCCAGTAAGGAGTGGGAGAGATCTCCAATATTCTGCTTTGTGCAGTGCCTTTTATTCGCTCTTCTGCTACTCCCATCTTCTTCCGGACCAATCTCAAAGGTGTGATTTCATCTCCAACCAATTGGAAAAAGGGTGATTTCACCTGCCACCTGACCAAAAATCAATACTTTTGATGGGTCTTTTGACAGGGGGTGGACACCTTAGAATCCTTAATGGGAGGGGGACTGAGTGAATTCAAAAGTTCAGAATCTTCCTCCATCTTGACCTACTTAGATATCTGTTGAATAGAGATATACCTAGTGAATCTGCTGAACCTATGATCTCTCCATTTCACCTGCTGAATGTCCTTTGAATACCAGCTTTGTCTTAAACAGTAATAATTGGTGATTTATAAATTCTGTACCCCTGATTATTGCATATTATGCTGTTTTTCCAGCTTTAACATAAAACTTCTGCTAGATTGCCTTACACTATTTCCTACCCATATTTATTTATTTATTTATTTATTTATATTATTTATTTTTCTGTGATACTAAAGAGATGGCAAAAATCTCAGGCTACAGTCCTGTAGCACTTTTAAAGACTAACAACTTTTATTGCCTGCGATTCTGTGGGAGAAAATCCCACTTCATCAGATGCTTTGAAGAATTTCTCCCAGGAAAGCTCATGTGATAGATAAATTTGTCTGTCTCTAAAAGTGTCACAGGACTCCATTTCTGTGATGTTTTATATATGTAATTATACATATATATATGAATTATATACATAAGGTCAAATTCCAGAAAAAGCTATTGTCTGTGATGCATGCTGCACTGTTTCAAGCAAAACAGAAGGAAGCCTCTCTCCAAAGCCAAGCAATGACAGCTGTATTAGCTTCTTGGAGCCAGTAGATGAGAAGAGAGCACATCAGCCTTTAAGCCACCACATTTTTTTTTCCAATGAGCATCAGATGTAGTTCAGAATTTTGGTCTCGTATTCAAATTAAAGTGTTACTTGGTAGCTCTGTGTTCTTGGAGCACCCAGGGCATAATATTTAGCCACAGTGACTCACCCCCCCCCCCATCAACTCCAGTCTTTGCTTGAACCAGAAACAACAAAAGGTAGGGGGACACACACCTAAAACACCTTTGAACAAGGGTGATGGAATTAGGGCAACTCCTCTAGACTCATCTACATGTAAGATCTGAGTCATTAGCACACTGAATGGACAGCAGAAATGTCATTTGTCTCAAGGATGGAACCAGAATTAGCATGCTGAATGGAGAGCCAAGCTCCAAAGCAGGAGTTGCACTGAACTCTGGGATTGGCAAAGCAGGGAAGCACTGTATGATGGGGGATCTCTGCTCCTGAGACAAATGAACTCTTGTCTGTCCACACCCAGCTCAGCAGTTATTAGACCAATTCTAGTCAATAGGTCTTCAACTGATATCCAATATACTGAATCTGCCTGATTACACTGTAAACTCCCTCAGAGGAATGCCACCCATCACTAGGAATGATCAGCTCCTATTGTCCACCTAAACAAAACACCTCTGGTATACTCGCTTAAGTCATCATTTACCCCAAAACAACCCTAGTGTTCTGCTTTAAACCATTGTTTCTTCCCTATAAAAATCCCTACCCACGTTCTAAATGTGAGCTAGTTCAGAATCTCTTCTGATCCCTAGACCCAAAAGCTGCATCAGGTCCACTGGGACTTTACCTTTTTCTTGTTGATCATGGTGTGGGCTCTGCTTGTCTCCAGAACTGCAGGTCCTGAGCTGAACAGCCTCGTTCCTGGGTACGTTTGAGCTGTACTGAGTGGTGAGACACCCTTCTCCTCCCCCTTCTCTCTTTTTCCTCTTAGTTCATCTATAACTCTGTAAGCCTGATCTTTTGTAATCCACTTGGGCTAGCTTCCCCCAATACTATAATTGAAATTAGGTAATATTGTAACTGTTTGATCATTTCTCTCTTTGTATGGTTATTAATATTATAACTGTGTGGGTACTTTTCTTTCCTTTTATAATTATTAATAAGTTTTATGTATCTGGCAATAAAGTAACTTTTCTAGTCAAGCTGTTGCCAGACTTCCTTTGTGCTTCCCTGTATTGCTCTGCAGCAATGCTTCTTTTAAAAAGCCAAAGATCCCTGTGATGCTCAGTTTCTCATAATGTTGGCTTATTAATGGACTTACTAATGTGCTGAACCTGTGGCATATGAGGGTGACAGCTGAAAGTGCTGTTTTGACCCAGCCTGTTCAGATGCGTGCTCAAGTCTAGTCTGGTGCAGTGCCAGGGGCACATAAGGGTGGCAGCAGAGAAGTGCTGTGTAACCCAGCCTGCTGAGTTCAGGGACATATAAGGGATCAGCTGAGAGTGCTGATAGACCCTGTAGGCAGCCACTGTGGCCTGCCTCAGAACCCGAGCTAGAAGACTACCCCAAACGCCCCCTCTGGCCAGCCCCAGGGACTACAAGGCTCCAGACCCGGAAGCAGAGGGGCAGGGCCAGGCCAGGAAGGGGCGGTATAAAAGCCCCAGCTGGGAGCTCACTTGAGGCTAAGCTCTTGAGGGGGAAGGATGTGCTGGCCCAGCGGGAGCCAGCCGGGTCTGGTCAGGGCCCAACCCACCAGCCGGCTCCTGCCTTTAAGGACACCCAGCGCTACGGTCCGCCCAGCCTTCCAGGTCCAAGTGACTGGGAGGGGAACCCAGAGGTGGCTGACTGGGGCGGGCGTTCGAGAGCCCCCGGGGCCCCACTGCTGCCTCCTTGCTCCAGGGCGGCCTGGGATGGCGGGGAGGCAGAATGGCTGACACCCTCTCAGCCCTCCGATTTAGAGGAGCTGCCCTTGGCCGAGGAGGAAATGCTGGCCCCATACGGACCCCAGGACCTGGAGGAGTTGCCTCCCATGGAGCAGCCAGCCGAGTACCCTGACCTGACGCCCATGGACACCGAGGGGTTCGCCGGAGTGCTGCAGGCCTCCTACGAGGGAGACCCTGAAGATGGCTACCCCCTTTGGAACTAGGTACCCGGGGCGGGTGGCCGGGGTGGGGTTGGAGGAAGTAGCCCAGGGAGGGCAGGATGGTGGACCGTATTCCCCGGGGCAGCGTATTTCAGAGGCAGCCCCGCTGACCTTTGGGGGTGCCACCCTGCCCCTGTCTAGGACCCTAGGCTGAGACGCAGTGGAGCGGGTGGGCCTGCGTCTCCCTCCACAACCCCCCCCATTTCCTGGCTTAGGAAGAGCGAACCCGTCCCTGACTTCAGACTTTGTGCTCGCTCGCCCGCCCCGCCTGGGGGCCGGGGCGCCAGACTTTGTGCTCGCTCGCCTGCCCCACCTGGGGGCCGGGCCCGGGGACATTTTGTTTGCCTACCGGGAGGGACGCCACGCCCGCTAACTCCCCGGCACGGCCAGTAGGAGGCACCCTCCTGACCCGCCGGCGGTGCGGGACTCCTACAAACCCACTCCGCTCAGACACACTTTGAAACCCAGTTTTGGGAAATTTAGGCCATGCAAAGGTGGTTCCATTGGGAGCTACTTGCAGAAGGAGGAAGAAAGCTCCATATAGAAATACAAGTGACACAAGCAGTTCAGTACAATAGAATTGCATCCTGCCCCCCCAGCCCCCGTAAGTAACCCTAATAAATAAGCACACTCTCAGCTTGTGGGCAAAGTTGGTAACAAAAGCACTTTGTCAACTGGGGTACAATTGCCTAAAGGACATTTCTCTAACACTATTACTCCAAGAACAACATTATCAGTAGGTATGGTGCAAACGACTGTGCAGAAGAGTCTCACTAGAACTAAAGAAAAGGCATTCTCACTGAAGGGTACCTTATTGTTCAGCTGTCTAGTGCAGGAAGACAGACTGACCTCACGTCTCCATCTAGTCTTGTCAGCCCATCGATACCTTGCACAAAAGGAAAACCAAGTTACCTATGGATTACAAGCAAGAATAATGTTCTCCTACCATTGAGATTGTACATTTGATATTAAGGTAAATGGCATAGTGATTAGGGATAGAATGATAGTAGTGAATGACTGAGGGATCCCTCTAGTTATTAATCAATCAGCCCCATTTCCAGTCCTCTGCTGAATGGTCCTCAAAGAGTTTATATCCTGGAATACAAAGAGTTCTTTAGGAGCATGACTGCAGACCTGCATAATGAGCAAGGAATGCCAGTCTCCTGGCCTGGGTTCTAAATCCTTAATCCTTCATCTTTTTCTCAGTTCCACTGGCTCAGAAGCTGCTGTGGTCACAGTGGAGGAAGAGATGGGATTGGCTCACAATCAACCACAGATCACAGCATAGAATGAATATTTAAAGAACGTAGCAGTATATTAAATTAAAATACCCTTAATAGTTAGAAAAAATACCGTAGCTATCACTCACTTGAATTTTGTTTTAGGTCTAATTAAATAATAAAAAAATCAACTATTAACAATGTCTTGTTCAAAAAATGTCAGTGATAGCTTTTTTTTTCCTTTAAACAAGTAAATTTTTTTTGTTTGTAAAACCAGATTGCTGGGATGGATACATGCACTTTAAAAATGATCACTCTTATTGTTTTATTTCATTAATATAATTAAAATTATGCTAATAAAAGGGCAATTGGAAATCTACACAATATAAAAAGATATTGAATTAAATTAATATATATTCACTAATATATTGAAAATAGATATTCAGCTATATTAAGCACATACAGTTTAAGGTAAATTGATGTCTGCAATATGATTGTTTATGCAAGTTCCTATTTATGATAGTTTGCTTTATGAATTTGAGATTCTCTGGACAGCCAGATGCAATGGTGTGGGCCCAGTCCTACTCCTCTTGGAGTCATTAAGCCAAATTCTTTTCTTATCTAGCAAACCTTGCCCCAATATTTGTTTTTTCAAACAGTATCATTCTCTGTTATTTCAGACTCTGGTGGTTTCTGTATTAAAAACATGAGAAAACAAGCAAACACTACAGTAATGCACAAGCTAACATGCTCAGTATTCTCTGATTTCATTTTTTAAATTATTCATATATTTTGTCCTTCCTTATTTATGTGCAAGGAAGTTTCAGTCGCACTTTCTAAACTTAACAATAATAAATAGATAGATCATCTACATCCTGCAACTTAATGTTGTTGGGTTTGAAATAGGATAATAGTTACTCCCTAGTTTCAGAATGGATAGATCTTTCAATACAGTTTCATCTTCTACTGAGATCTGTTCCAATGCCCAATAAAATCAGTGGCTATGTCTCTTGTTAGCTTTAATAATCCAAGATCAAACTCTGATCCTACACGATAACATACAGAAAGGAGCTAAAGAGGAGGAAGAGTTGTAGAGTTTTAAGGGAAATTATAATCCAATAAAGAGGACAGCATATTCAGAGCTGTATAAGCAGTCTTTATTGAAAGAGAACTGAGAGAGAGAGAGAGGAGACAGACAGGCTTTCCTAGCACCTAAACGACTCTCCCATTTATCACTGTGACAGCCCCAATGACCCTAAGTAGTCCAAAACACCACATATTCCTCCCCCTCTAATGAACACCCCCCCCCCCAGAATAAAGCCCTCCCCCCCAGAAATAAGAAGAACTAAACTAGGAGATGAGGGTAGACTGCCCCATCTCCAGCGAACCCCTGGGAACTATTCTGCCCCATGAAGAGGAGGTCACCACTAGCTAAAGATCCAGCCGATTAGGAGGCCTTCTGTCGTGAGGTGGATTACAGCGAACTTCTGGTGTGCCCACCCCACAAGGTGGCATTGGTGGTGGTGGGATCACAGGTACTGGGGAAGTAGCTGGAACCGGAGAGGATGTTGTGTCTGGTTGGTCCATGGAGGCTGAAGGCGTTGAAGGGGTGGCTGGAGCAGGAGAGACAGAAATAGTAGTTTCATGCTCTGATGTTGTATCGTCAATAAGGTTGAAGTCAGATATGTCTGCTGGAGATGCATCTTCTGGGTGGATATGATGGAGAAGCAGCTGATCGACATGCTGTCGCCAAACTAGGCCACTCGCTGTCTGGACAGAGTAGGAAACAGGTCCTGTCTGGGCAATGACCGTTGCTGGGACCCATTTAGCTCCTGAAGCATAGTTTCATGCAAGAACTGGCTGTCCAATACTGAAGGTGCGGCCCTTTGTTCTTGGTGAATGTCTGCTGACCTGGTCCTGCTGTTGGCGTTGAACCACTTGCCATGTGTCTCGTGGTTTCAACAAATCAAAGCAAGAAGGCAACTGCCGTCCCATCATAAGAAAAGCTGGAGATGCCTTAGTTGTAGCCTGTGGAGTGTTTCTGTAGGACAACAAGAAGTTGTCCAGACGCTTATGAAGAGGTGAACGTCCCTTTGCAGATTTTAGAGCTTGCTTCATAGTCTGTACAAACCTTTCAGCAAGTCCATTGGTGGAAGGATGATACGGTGCTGACCTGATGTGATGTATTCCATTGGCCTTCATAAAAGTTTCAAAATCCTGCATTCACTCTGGGCAGGGTTGTGTGTTCCTCAGATAGGCTGTATTCACACAGCACTTTTGTTTCGAAACAACCCCGTTGTTTTGAAACAAAAAAAAAATGTTCACACGATGCACTGTTGTTTCGAAACAAGTTAAACCCCATTTGGGGTTGAAACAAACTTGTTTCGAAACAAGGTGTATGAACATGTTGTTTCGGAACAAAGTGTTCCAAAACAACATTGGATCCTCAGCACCCTGGCCAGGGAACCCTCAGGACCTTGGCCAGGGTGCTGAGGGCTGTCCCTCAGCCCCAGAAAGGGGGCTGCAGTCTCTGTCGGGGTGCGGAGGGGTGAAGCCCTGCCAGGCAGCTCAGCCGGCAGCCCGGGCTGCACCCCAGACACCCCCAGTGGGTCGGGGGCGCTGGGCTCCTGAGCCTGAGCCTGGCGCTCCCAACCCGCCGGGGGTGTCGGGGGTGCAGCCTGGGCTGCGGGCTGAGCCCGGTGCCCCCGACCTGCGGGTGGTGTCGGGGGCAGCTCTGGTGGGGGGCTTACCCCCCCCGCCAGTGGCTGCAGCCCCCTTTCTGGGGTTGCAGCCCCCTTTCTGGGCTGCAGGGTGAGCCACAGCAGCAGCTCACCCCCAGGGGGCTGCAGCCCCCTGCAGCAGGTAACGAAATAGCAAGTTCACAGTGCGAACCTGCTATTTCTTTTCCCGCATTTTTCCTTATTTCGAATTAACATTTTGTTAATTCGAAATAAGGTATTTTGAAATAAGGTGTTATTTCGAAACAAGTTGTTTTGACACAACTTGTTTCGAAATAACCATCTGTGTGTGAATACAGCCATAGAGGAGAAGCACCTTAGAGAGAACGTTGGTCCTGCAAGTAAATGCTTGCATTTTGGAGGGAGTTTGTTTTGTCTTTGTTTAAAGATGTAGACAGCCAAATCCTGAATTACTATTTTGCTATTTAATCATTAATTTTAGAGAGAGATGCCAAGGCTACCTTGCCCCAAGAAGGTGGCCAGACTTCGCTAAGTAAGATGGAAGCAGCTGCAATGACATTCATGTCCCTGAAGGTGGCGCTACAAGATAGCCCTGCCAAAAGCAGAGCTTGTCAGGAGGTAAAAATGACAAACCACTAAAATAAGAAATTAAATGAGATTTTAAATAGAAAAAGCTTGTTATTTCCTTGATGTTATTAGTCTCCAAAAGAAAAATGACGCATGTGTCCATGTAGTACACTTTAGTATTGGTGCATTAGGATGCAATCCTGCACCACTCAAGTCAGTGAGTTATGCCTTAGTAAACAGAATAAGAATATGTGCACTATGGACAGATCATAAGCTTCTGAAATCAGCATTTCTCTATTCAGTGTCATGAAATTTCAGTGCCATGAAATACACAGCCAGCTGTGTATATGGGTCTATATACCATACATAAGTACCATGGAGCAGAGTAAAGAAAACTGCTTACTTTTAACAAGTTTCTATAGCTTTGCTGGCTTTACGCATCATACACCAGTGGTTTTAATTTAGATATATCCCAGACTCCTTTGCTCTCTTTTCTCGAATCCTTTGCTCAAGCACTTCAGAGAGGACACCAGCTTGTAAAAGATACATCAGAGATCTAAACGCATCATCTGCCATGTGAATATTCATGAGCAGATCTCTCTTCCCAAGATGTGTCTATAATATAAGCCTGCCAGCATACAGATGCAGCTACACCAGTGGAAGAGGTTACTAACTTACTAAAGCAAATACAGGAGTATTTACCATTGTTGTAGTAAATCTACCCCCTCAAGACATGGTAGCTAGGTCCATGTGGCATAGGTTGAACTAACTACGTCACATGCAGCATGAAATTTTTCACAGCCCTAACACGTATAACTAGGCCAGCTTTCATTTAAGCTGTAAACTACACCACAGCAACAGTCTCTTATACACAACGTCCGAGGCAGTCACCTGAGTTGCCCGCTCTTCAGGCGGCTGTTAGTTATAACTTCATCAACACCTACATTAAAAGGTGGTTTTATTTCAGGGATAAAGTTTGCATTTATTAAAAATATAATTATGGTGCAATCTTTTTTGAAATCAAACTACCTGTTGCCTCTTTCTATTTTATACCTCATCTTCCACATTCGTTTGTTAATGTCTATATTACATTCTACAGACTTTAATACAGCATCTTGCCTTACATACTTAAATGGTTCCTGACTGCTCTGCAACATCACATGATTATTGCATCTGGCACACTCTGTTGCTGTTCTAATGTCACATGTTCCATTCAGTAATGCTCTTGATCTTTAGAAGAAATAATCAGTTATGTAAAATTTCAATCAAAGCACAGTGCTATAAACTGACAGAGCCAGCCAAACTTAAAACCTTCTGTTCAGCAGTTGTCACTGGATAGGGTGATCTGATGTAATTCCTCCTTTATTCTCTTTTTAATGGTACAAACTTCAAAATAAGAAAACACCAGAAAAATATTTTCCTTCTTTTGTTGCTATGAAGCTTTTGGAATGACCAACTCTTATTCTAAACCATTTCTTCTCTTGCATGAAGACAGTAAGCCTGATTCTGCTCTTAAATCATGTTCCCAATTTCCAGTGACATTGGTGGAATCAGAACCATGGCAGAGTTAGACAATATAGTTCTGTTTTTCTTTTTATACTATGGGGCGAGGGCAACTACTCTTGCTTACCATCGTTTCCAGCAGAAGGCCATCTTTAGAAAATCTGGTTGATAGGAACCATTTGTGATTTAAAGAGCTCAGCACACAGTGTCAGAGCAGGAACTGTAAGTGTCAGCATGGGAGCTGCTGGGTGCTGAGCACTTTTGAAAACGAGGTTCTGGCTTTTGTTGGAGCAAAGTGATGGTTTCCAGAGTCATTAGTTAGTCTTTTCTCCTCCATGCTCTACCACAAAAGTGGAAATATAGGGCTTCATCTTCCTTTGTGCCAAGGCTTGGATCAGGCACAATAGAGAAGGGATACTCTTGGGGAACTGGCTGTGACTCCCTGATTCTCAATCATCTGGTCCCAGCACAAGTTAAAATGGCAGAAGAGCAGGAAGTATCCTGGCAAGCCACTGAAAGAGTCATGGGGCTTGTCAGATATATAATTAAAATTAAACACAAAGAACTAGAAGGTCTATTATTGGTTTCTTTATGTCATGTTTTGGTGTCAGGTCATAGTGATTAATTCATAAAAGAATGGCCTGAGATGGAAAATTAGGACATGGAACTGAGATGTCTATATGCTTTTACTCTTTCCATGCTCTTTGTTCTACAGGACAGGAGACACATTTCACTCTGAGCTACACAGTTAAAATTCAGAGCATGCTTGTCAATTTCAGTGGGGTTGCTCTGGATTCACACTAGTGTAATTTAGGATGAAATTCTTCCCCTAATTTCATGCCATCTTCTTTGAGCATTTTCTGTTCTCATTACTACTGAGAGAGAACATCAGTAAGGGACAGATGCATCCTACACCATTTTCCATCTTCAATATTATTATTTGTTTGGAATGCTTACCCTATCTCTTCTTCCTACAAAAGATGGATTGAGGCTTGAGCCATCAGCTAATCAAAATAATGAAAAGGTCCACGGCACTATGCACAGTTGAATTCAGAGATTGCAAGAGGCATTATAATTTTGAAATTACATTGTGATCACCAAGAGTTGAAGGAAACATGCAAGGATAAAGATTTAATCTTCAGACTGCAGCTTTTTTACCTCCTTTTCTCATGTCATTCTTGACTTGCTAAATTCAGAGTTTGATTATCTAGTGAAACTTTCATAGAAGTTTTAGATGCTGTGCAACAGTCCAAATCAGATTCTTTACTTTTTGTTTTCTAGTTTACTCAACCCACTGTATCTGACCACATTGTCTGTGATTTGGAATACGAAATTGTAATTGCTCACTGAGTATAATGAGGCTTGATATAGAAGTTAGCCTTTCAAAAGGCACATAGGAGACAGTAGTCTTGTGGATTGAGGATTAAATGGTGCGTTAGGACCTGCTGTGTGACCTAAAGCAAGCCATTTAGGCTCTCTGTGCTTTTACTTCCTCTGCCATTTATTCCCTATCTAGTTTACTTAAATAGTAAAGTCTTTGGGACAGGGGCTGTCTTTCACTACATATTTGTGCAATGCATATCATATTGGTGCCCTGATCTTAGTCATGGTCACTATGTACTATCGGTATATGGCTAATAATAAACACACAAAACTTAGCTCACATTTTCATCAAGGTTCCTTTAGGACACACAACAGAAAAAGAGAGATTACCAATGAGAGCATTTGTTGAATAACATTTTGAAATGTTAAGTGCTTTTGTTTTCCAAATAAGTTTCCTCCCCATTCACTTAGGAAATGTTTGGAAAGTATAATATAGGATTTGCCATATAGTTAAAATCACCAGGTCTATCAAGCACAGCATTTTGACTTTGGTACACTGGCAAATACCAAGAACATGCTATAAAATCTGGTTATATTCAGAGGAAGATGAAGCCTCCATAGTGCACTGTGCAAATAAATGTGCAATTCAACATATACTGGTAGGTGAATTCACTGAGACAATCTGGAAAAGAATTAGAGAAGGATCATGGCCACATCCAGCCAAGCAAAATGGAAGAGTGGTGAGTTGGGAAAGAGAGGGCAAAAATTTGGATTCTGCATTTTGGAATTATTCTGTAATTAATAATAATGACATAAGGATATCTTCAGTTTATGTGGATTTCTTTATTGGAATTTGCCAGTAGATGGTAGAAGAATGGTGATAATTTCACCTTTTTTTTGTAATTTGGAATTTCAAATGTTTGAAATGTTTGACAAACTGATGGGAAAAAACAAGGAAAGATTAATTTTTATTCCTTTTTTTGGGGTCAAAATTAGAAAAAAATCAACCACCTCTACCTGTTAGTGGCAAACTATGTTTTAGTAAAATTCCAAGAAGCACACATGAGAACTTATAATATCACAGATACAGAAACACATCTGTGTTTTTCCAGTCAGATGCACATAAAGAGAGAAAATCTTTCAAAAAGCCTGCATCAATTTGACCATCCTCCTCCCTACAAACCCACCAGGCAGTAGTATAACTGTTTCCTACCCAGGCCATTTCACAAGCACAACATCCACATATAAAAAGAACTAAGAATACTATTACTGCTTTTTATTTATCCTTTTCTCATCTATATCCAAAAGACACCACTAGGTAGACTTTAAAAAGCTTGTTTGTTTATTTCACCTATCTCAAGGATGAAGTTATTTGGATCTAGAATCATTAGAATAAAACCTATATTAAAGCCAATCATGATACACTAGGTTATTGTAGTCTATGAGAAAAAGGTGTTTTTGGCATTTGAGCTAGTAACATCAAGTAGTAGAGCAAGTAACCAAGCTAAATTATGCTTTTGGTATCATACCATTTAGATTTCAAGATTATATTACTTGTAAAATTTTAATTAGAGAGACTCAGTTGGTTTTGCAGACCTCGTGTTACCATATGGCCCCAGTTGCTCCCCCATGTCATAAACATAGGCTATTTCACACATTCAAAACCATCTGTACTCTCTAGGACTTTATGTTTTTGGCAACTGTGCTTCATGTCTATTTGAGGCCTCCAAATGCATTTACAAACAGAAGTTAAAGACAGTTTTGTTTCCTACTGCTTACAATAGCTCCCCCTTTCCCAAACCTTCCATTCTTACTAACATAACAGGAACATATGGACAGATTGTATCCTGTATCGACACACATATCTCTTGTCCTCTGTCTGAAGAAAACCCAGAGGAGAACATACAAATTGTCTGAGGTCTGCTGGGAAGTGGAGGTCCTGGGCAGGGAGAGGGAAAAGGAAGGTGAACATCCTCCTTCCAACTCAATAGAACTTCCTTGAAGGGGTTCATACAGCCCATGGTGTAACTTTTGTTCTTTTTAAATTATCCCAGAAAAAAATCTATCCTGTGGGCTCCTGCACCCAGTCACTGGTACTGTGCCTCAACTGCTAGGGAGCTGAGGGAATGGGAGCCAGAACAAAGGCCAGAACCTTGGGAATCATATTGGAGGCATCTCCACAGATGGCCTTGGGAGAGATCCTTTTTGGGAGTGGCTTTTCCATAAGAGAAACCTGTCCCCTGACAGATTGCTCTGAATGATGCATTTCATGGGCAGAGCTTCAGACTGATTTCATCTTGCCATATTTGTCAGCTGCCCAGGTGTGTGGAGGGAATTGTCCATGCACTCCATGAGTACAGAGACTGGAAATCTGCTTCCTTACACCCTACGTTCCACACTGTTTACTATATAAAGGCTAGGTGGAATCTAGAATTCATATGCAAATTTGACTGTGAAATCAGGACTGAATAGGGACTATGGATTCTTTTCTGATTACAACAGGCGATTTGACCTTTCCTATCTCTATATGCTGTTCCCCAGCATATGAATCTTAACAAATGCTTTGAGTTGCTGTTACATTGTGACCTAATCCTATGACTTACACTTCCCCGCTTTTATTTTTCTCTCATTCAGTAAGTTCCCCCATCTTCAAAGCATCTGATGAAGTGGAATTTTCTCCCACAAAAGTTTATGGGATAAATAAATTTGTTAGTCTTTAAAAGTGCCACAGGACACCTTGTTTGTTTTTGCTGAACTAGACTAACACAGCTACTGATTTAGAACTGATCCTTAGGCGTTTCCCTTCACAAGGCATTTCTTCCTTGCTACTCTGTTGTGAGAGGCTCTTTCTTTCCTTTCCCATAAAGTCATAAGAAAAGAGGCATAAGGGAATATGCAGCTTATTAAAAAATTCTGTGTGCACAGGATAAAAGGACTTCTTTTAATGAGCTGTAACTTAAGTTTATTCAGTATCTCACTTTTATGCTCACCATCACTCTAATCATTTAGTACAGCAGGGAGCCAAAATGAAAAACATAGGAGGAGTAACAATAGTGAGAAAAGCACCTAAAGCCACAAAAACATCTAAGGGGTACTTTTCAGTGTTAATACCCACATCCTCTAAATGAGGATGGTAGAGGTAAAGCTCTGTAGCAGCAGGCTCAGATCTGAGCTCCACTCTCAACCACCCAATGACAGCAGTTTGCATGTGACTTTTATTCCAGATGATCGCTAAAGCAGTTTGTAACAAGTTTTTCATTAGATAGGTGTGTGAGGTAATAAGTGTGTGTGTGTGTGTGTGTGTGTGTGTGTGTATTTGTTCAGTAAAAAGTGTGGCCAGATTTTTCAACCTTGATGCCTAAGGATATTTACCCGTGTTTAAATACAAACACCTGAATAAATGATCTGAGTCTTTGAGGTGCTGGAAACCTGAAATTTCCATTGATTGACTTATATTAGATCCGTAAATGTTCAGTGCCTTGGAAAATCAGACTGTTTATTCAGGCACCTCATTATAAATTGTGGTGCCCAATTTTAAGCACTCAAGTTTGAGAACTTTGCCCTATATATTTATATAATAGATAGCTCTTGAATTTGTTTTAAATGTTTGCATGCTTCTAAATGACTAAAACATCCAAAACAGTATGCAAGCTGAAAGAAGCAGGCTATATTTAGTTTTACCCCAAAACACATTTTACAGAATTGGAGCACAAAGCACTGAAGCTTCAGTGGAAAAGAAGAGAAGCTAAATGTTAATCTTGTACCAAAAATGAAAATTATATCAAGAATTGAAAAAATTGTTGAGCTTCAGCACATATAATCAGTCCTGTTTCTTAGATAGTTAAATACCAAACAAGTGTGAAGGAAAAGAAATTCTAAATTTAAAGTCTGAATAATGTTTGAGATAATCAGACAGTTCAAGTGAAATTTCCATTTCTTCATCATGTTCTCATTGGCTACTTAGAGCACCAGTACATGAAAAAAGATAATCTGGAGGTATGTGGGCCTGAATCACCCTCTGATGTGGTAATATCCAGAGGAGGGGCTCATGTGGAGGAAAACACTTTCAAAGCTCCCCTCACAAAGCTGCTCCCTTTCAGTCCATCCCTTCAATACTCACAGGATGGCCAGAAGTCAAGCTGCAAACCATCCAGAAATATTGGGTGGTGAAATACTGATCTTACTGAAAAAGCAAATGTGTTTGCCTTGATTTCAATGGCACCAGGATTTAACCTGCTGTGTCTCTTTACCTGCTTTGGAGCCTTGGCAACCTTTCAATTTCATGTCAGCATAGCTGCAATGGAACCACCAGGCACTTTTGCTGCAAGGGGGTAGAGATGGTTGAAAATTTTTGAAATGAGAAATGTTAGGCTTTTTTCAATAATATTAAAAAATGTTAATGGAAAAAGTTGCTATTTTGTCATCATTTCAACCTGCTCTAGTTTGCACCCCTAGAAGCTTGGTTAAAATGGAAGGTGCGCATGTGGCTCCCTCAGAGTCCATGAGGCTTTCATAGACAATAAATCATAGAAACTGGAAGGAACCATGAGAGGTCATGGAGTCCAGTTCCCTGCTCTCATGCCAGAACCAAATACCACCTTAAACCGTTGCTGAAAGGTGTTTGCCTAACCTGCTCATAAGAAATTCCAGTGATGAAGAGTCTACAACTTCCCTTCACAACTTATTACAGTGGTTAATCACACTGGCAGTTAGGAATTTTTGTCCAACCTAAACCTTTCTTGCTGTAATTTAAGCCCATTGCTTCTTGTCCTATCATCCAGTTAAGGAGAATAATTTTTCTCCCTCCTCCACGTAACAACATCTTAGGTATATGAAAACTGTTTTCATGTCCACTCTCAATCTCCTCTTTTCCAGATTAAACAAACTCAGTTCTTTCAATATTTACTCATAAGTCAGGATTTCCAAACCTTTAATCATTCTTGCCAAGTCCCAAAGGGGCAGCCATGTTAGTCTAGTTCAGCAAAACAAGCAAGCAGTCTTGTAGCACTTAAAGATGAACTAATTTATTTATCACATGAGCTTTCATGGGAGAAAATCCCACTTTGTCAGACGCTTTGAAGATGGGGAACATATAGAATGGGAGGAAAATAAATGCAGGGGAATGTAAGTCACCTCCTAATCAACATGGAGGAGAGCAGAAGAATTACTTCTTGTGTCTGTCTTACAATATTCCTGTTACTGTATCCCAGAATGGTGTTTCCTCTTTTTGCAACAGTGTTGCACTGTTGACTCATATTTATCTTGTGGTCCACTATGGCTATGTCTACACTGGCAAATTAATTCGGACTAAGGAAGCTGAGCCTGGACTTATTTAGTCCCTAGCTACACTAGGCTTTGCCTAGTCCAAACTGAGAAATTTCTTAGTTCAGACTAGGGAAAGCTTAGTCCAAACTAATAAGTACTGGCACTAGCCTGGACTTCCGCACTTAGTTAAAACTTTAGTTCAAACTAAGCATGGGTAAGAGGCGAACTAAGCCTTAGTCTGAACTTAAGAAGTTCAAACTCAGGCATTAGTTTGAACTAACTGTGCATTCTAGTTCGAACTAAGTGTTAGTTTGAACTAGAATGCATGGTTAGTTTGAACTAAAAAGTCCACGGTTAGTTCAAAGTAGCCTGAGATTTGTTCAGGCTAACTTTGAACTTCTTAGTTCGGACTCGTAAGTCCGAACTAATTGCCCTGATGTAGACATAGTCTGTGACACTCAGATCCTTTTCCACAGTTCTTCCTAGGCAGTCATTGCCCATTTTGCATGTGTGCAATGCATTGTTCTTTCCTAAGTGAAGTGTTTTGCATTTGTTGTTACTGAATTTCATTCTGTTTCTCAGATCATTTCATCAGTTTGTTCAAACTACTTGCAACATCTCCTAACTTGGTATCATCCACAAACTTTATAAGTTTGCTCTCTATGCGTTCACCTAAATCATTAATGAAAATACCAAACAGAACCAACTCTTGTGGTACTCCGCTCATTATGCCCCTCTAGCATGACTGTGAACCATTGTTGGCTATTCTTTGCACCCATCTTTAGTAGCTCCGTCGAGATAGTACTTCCCTAGTTTGTTTACAAGAAGGTGATGCTAGACCAGATGTGGCCAAACTGCAGTTCGCGAGCCACATGCGGCTCTTCAAAGAAAAATTGCGGCTCCTGGGAGAGCGCAGAAGGGAAGGGTGGCAGGGTGGGAGATGGGTGAGAAATTTGCAATCGTCAGGGACAGCAGAGAGGTGGCGGCAGGGTGAGAGCCGGCAGCGGAGGAGCAGCTTCTTGAGAGCTGCAGGAGACCGCAGCCTGGTCAGACCGGGGAAGGGAGGGGAGGTGCAGCGCTGTGAGAGCCCGCAGGGGAAGGGGTGGCATCATAAGAGCCTCACTGGCAGAAAAAAGCAGCGTGGTGAGAGCTGGGAGGGGAGGGGGCAGCACTGTGAGAGCCAGCAGGGAAAGCCGAGCTCTCAGAGCAAGTAACTGCCAGATTCTACAGTTTACCCCCACAATATTAATTTCTACCCTCCTTGTCTGTGTGCATAATGATACAGTCTTTAATTCCATCAGTGCATGATTTTTTAAATACTTTACTTTTTTGATATTGTTTTTGGGTAAATGTTTTTATAACCGGCAACATAAATTGCTCAAGAACAAGTCAACAATGAACTACAGATAAGTGATGATAATTACCAACTGAAACCTGAACAGCAATTGTAAATTAATTTTCTTTTTTAAAAATCACATGGCATTTCCAGATATTGTAATATAATGCAAAATTATTTCTCTTGTATTTCTATTTTGAGAATTAAATAAGAATCATCAGAAATGACTGAAAATTGACACAAGTGTTACATCCAAAACCACTGACTGCTCT
The DNA here is from genome assembly GCA_007922195.1 of Podocnemis expansa. Classification (NCBI taxonomy): domain Eukaryota; kingdom Metazoa; phylum Chordata; order Testudines; family Podocnemididae; genus Podocnemis; species Podocnemis expansa. The sequence continues at coordinate 11,195,008 of ML682066.1, forward strand.
CAAAAGGTTATTAAAAAAACCCTCTATTAATTTAAAGAATGTTACAAGTACTTATTATGGATCATGGTTCATTTTCAGCATGCAAAATGATTTGGACTTAGGATAGACCACCACTACTGAAAACTGGCTTTAGAAAAAAAATTCCTTAAGTCCATTGAACTAGTGGGCCTGAGACATCAGTATGTCATCTGTTTGCAGAAGGAACTGCTAGCACATTTATTTTATAAGAAAATTTTAGTTAATATACCTAAGTCAATTACCAAGATAATTTACATTCACTGCAAAGTTCAATAGCAGCACTATACTTCCACTGATTAAATAGCATTCAACATGTATTAATTTTTCTTTGCTGTATACCAGTAGTCAAATTCATTTATATTTCAGTGAAGTCTTCATGAATGACTCTATGGGTATCTAAGCCCATTAGACAAGAGAGTAATTGTTGTGAAGGGCTGAGGATGGAAAATTGTGTTAAACTTTCTGGAAAAAATCTCTCACTAATAAAGATTTTACTTTGTATTATAAAAACCAAATAATGATATTTAGAATTTATACAGGGCCTGACCCCAAACTGAATAAACTCAATGGGATTTTTTCCATAATATCTTCTGAGCATGGACTCCAAAGCATTTACTGAAACCAGCTCTGATCTTGCAATTTCTGGCCCCATAAATTCTCATTGATCTGTTGTGATTCTGAACAGTTGAAAAAGTGTCCCTGTGTGCATCTCTTCACAGGATAAAGATGAGAGCAGGGTTTTCCCTTACTATTACTCTCATTTTAAAATTAATTGTGTCTGATTGAGCCCTCAGACCTTTTGTTTTCACTGTCCATGAGTATTTTAGTGAACAAGTTTACTGGCAGAAATGTTGGCAGGGAAGCAGGGGCATGGCTGGGGCCTTGGTGGGATGGGGGGCAGAAGTGCAGCATGGTTGGGGAGAGCACAGAAGCTATAGCATGGTAAGAGACTGCAGGGAAGCAGCAACAGGGGTGAGGGAGGGAAGCGTGACATGTTCAGAGAAGCCATACCATGTTTAGATTTTCTCATAGGCCCTAATGCAGTGTACTTGTTGTTAAAATAAAATTGTTTTACAAGTCCTAAACATGATGTGGAATACTAAGAAATGAAAATACAAAGGAGAGAAGTTTAAAACTGAACGTAGATTACTTTCAATTTTTGGCACAACTTACTGCTGTAAAGCATTATATTCCACAATGAAATTCAAAACATTGTGCAATACTTAGAGATCAGCATCTGAGAGAGTTTTTACAAGTTACTGCCCAGATTTTAAAAAAACTTGCCACAAGCCTATAGTGTTCTACATCTAGCGACAGCAAAGTTTTTACCGCATAGGCCTAGTTTCATGGTAACCTTAAATAATTATTAGAATCTGACATTAGTAGGATCAATATTTGCCCTATTTTTACAATAAAATTAAAGTGCGCAATGAATTTTAAGCTTAGTAATTTTGGAGTAGGTAAAAATATGTGTTTATACCCCTCGTGCGGCTCTTGAAGATTTAATAATCGACTTGTGCAGCTCTTGAGTTCCATAGGTTTGGTCACCCCTGTGCTAGACCATATAAAAAAATCATACTAAAGTCTAGATACACCACCTCTACTGCTTCTCCTCTATCCACAAGGCTTGCTACCCTGTCATATGAAGCTATTAGGTTGGTTTGATATGATTTGTTCTTGACAAGTCCATGCTGACTATCACTTAACACCTTATTCTTTTCTAAATGTTTTCTAATTATTTGCTCCACTATTTTTCCTGGTACAGAGGTTAAGTTGAGTGGCCTATAATTCACAGGGTTGTCCTTATTTCCCTTTTTAGGGATGGATACTGTATTTGCTTTTTTCTAATCTTCTGGGATCTCTCCAGTCTTCCATGATTTTTCAAAATTAATAGCCAATGACTCTGCTGTCTCCTGAACCAGCTCCTTGAGTGTTCTAGGATCCATCTCCAGCCACCACAAGGAACTGAATCCACGCCCTGCACCCTCTAAAATTCTGTGCTTGGGACTTCCAGCACCACTGGGGCTCATCCATATCCTTCCACAGCCAGGTGGCTGGGGATGGACTCAGATCCCTGCAGCCTGCTGGCAGCGGGAGAAGCTTCTCACTGCCTCTGGCAGCAGCTGGGGAGAGATCCAGATCCCCCCAGTATGCCAGCAGTGGGAAGTTCCCATTGCTGCCAGCAGGCTGTGAGGATCTGGATCCATCCCCAGTCATCTGGCTGGGGATGGATCAGAGCCCCAGACTGGATTGGGGCCTGAGAGGGTAGCATGTCTGGGTTGCTTGCCCAAGGCACGTAAACTACTAGTTATGGCTCTGCTTCTCACATTAAATAATATAGTAATATAGCTCCATGGCTTATAGTAATAATAATATAGTAATAATAGATAGTAATAATAATATAGTAATATAGCTCCACTTACATGGTGGTCTGCAAAAGCTTTCAATGATGATGTGGTCTACATAAAGGAAAAGGTTGGGAACCCCTGGTTTAGACTAAGCACTGTAGCTAGGTGTTGGGGCCATATTCTGTTTTTGTTGAAATCAGTCTAACTGACATAATGTGCAGGATCAGGCTCTGATATTATCCTATCACTTTTTGTCTTATTATAGATGAGATAAAATAACTTCTGGTAATAAGTATAACAGATGTGGGAGGGTAGGAGAAGAGTTACAGTGACAGCATACTAATACCTTAGTGGTTCCATTAAAACAAGAACTGCATTTAATATCTCATTTCTTATAGGTGACAAGGCAGACACTAAATTTTGGAAGGATCTGAAAAAGGACTTTGTAATAGTTATGGGTTACTTTGTGCCCCTCAGAGCTACTCACATAGGAGGCCCTTCATGCATGGCTCTTAGACTTCAAAAGGAAGGGGGAAGAGAGAAATCAGCAACCTCAGTATCACAGTTCCAAAGGGGTAGCTAGTCTAGTTCAGCAAAACAAACATGGAGTCTGGTGGCACTTAAAAGACTAACAAATTTATTTATCATCTGAGCTTTCATGGAAGAAAATCCCATTTTGCCTTGTGCTTGAAGCTCATGGATTTTTTGGATCCAGACACAGAGTCAGTGCTGAAGATAGAGGCGTCACTGGTGGTGGGCACCCGGGGCATATGCCCCGAATCCCAGTGCCGGTGCCCCAGATCTGGCCCAATCGGGCTGGAGATCCGGGGCCCAACCGCCAGCGGCTGTGGCGGGCCTGTCCCCGGCTGGGGATCTGGGGCCTGGCCGCCCAAGGCAACGGCGGTCCTGTCCCCAGCCAGGGATCCGGGGCCCAGCTGCCTGTGGCTGCGGTGGGGAATCTGGGGCCTGGCTGCTCATGGTGGCGGCAGCCCCGTCCCCGGCCAGGGATGTGGGACCCAGCCACCCATGGCCGCTTCCAGCCCCGTCCCCAGCCGGGGATGCGTGGCCTAGCCGCCTGCAGTGGCGCAGCGGCTTCTGGCCCTGTCCCCGACCAGGTGGTGGGTCCTGCAGGCTGGGGGTGGGGCCTGTGCGGCAGGGCCTGGGCCCATGCCCCGTGTCCCTCCCCAGGCCAGCAACACTTCTGGCTGAAGACAGGCATTTTCCTGATCTATGGCCCTAAGGTATGGGGAATTTGGATTGGTGAAAATTGTGTTATGTGACATTAGTAGAACTTTTTGTGAAGAAAAGTGATTTTTCTTCATTTCACAAAATTGAAGGACCTCCCCACAAAAGCTGAAAGGCTGATTTTGCAACTTTTTGTTGTTTTTGCACGTGAGTTATTATTAACCATAATAAGATTGTTAGTAAACTTTTCAGTATTTTTTTTCTAAGATAAATTTTGGGTCATAGGAACTGGTATTAAAAAGTTGTGTTTGCTTCACCTAGACTTATTGCTTATTATAACAATTGTTAAAAGATTAGCTCAGCTGTAGTTACATGGGGCCTGAGTCTGCTCTCACTTATACTAAAATCATATCAGCATGATTCCGTCAACTTCCATTAAGTTATTCACACTAGTGTGAATGCAACCTCAAGCCCACATTGCATAGTGGAAGCATATGGTTGTCATTGTCTAAGAGCATCTTTTCCATATGTATTTGTAGTCTCTAGAAATTAATTGCAGCACAGAACTGGAAAAAAATGTCAGCAAATGGTTAGACTTATATGGCTCTTTTAAAATCTTTATGTACTGATTTATTTTATAATGCCTATGGATATTGGATATAATGCATATGTGTATTGTTGAGTTAGAAACTGATGTTTATTGCTATGCATCTCTGTAATGCTATACTTCAGAACAAGACATTTGACTTAGCTTAATTTCCTGTGTAAATAAGTTTCTGATAAACAAATAACCCACTTCACTGGCTAACCTAAATAAATCAGTAATAAAGAAATCTATTCTAAAACCAACAGCTGGTGCTTTGAGAACAGGATATTTTTTTTTGTTATCAAATCTACAATAATAAGCATTAGTGGTGGCATGTAAATATGTGAGTGAACTTGTCCTGACATCAGTCAAAGCATAATAGTTTATAATAGACATGAAGGCTAAACAAATGTGCAGTGATATCTCTGATTGCATTGCTGTGCATATTCAGGAATGATTATATTAAACAACTAGTATATAACTCATATATTGCTGGTCTGCAAAATTGTTTACCTACAGAATCTCATGTGTAGCATCTAGTAAGGTGCTTCTTTTTCTCCAACTCCTCACTGGGTTAATTAAGATATTGGGATAATGAGTTCAGGGAGAAGAGCTTGAGTGACTTTCCCTGGGTTACAAATGGGCCAGAAGTGGAATTAGTTATTCCAGCATCCTGCTGTCTCTCTGTCCTTTGCTCTAAGCCATAGATCTGCACAACATTAATCCATTTTAGTTAGGGTGATGGACTGTGTGACACTGAAAAAGGACCCCTCTTTATGAATATAGTACATGCCAGCTAGAATACTCAACACCTGGTATGGGGAAACTTATCTTTGTGGCAGGCAAGGTTGCGTTTCCCCCTCCTCCATCCATATAAAAAAACACATTTTGTGCCTGACAAACATGCATTTTTTTATTAATGGTAATTTTTCATTTGTTTAAATACCTTTAAATGTTCAGAAATACAGGTTCAGAAGCAGGATGAATGCATTATGGTAATAAAGCTGTCATAAATATTTCCTCTGACAATCCTACCTATTTCATCTGGATAACAGGATGATAGTAGTGAGAGATAAAGACTTATGGGAGACCTGATTCAAAGTAAGCCTTCTATTAACTTTGTTTTGCTTTGGATCAGTCCTAGGTCATTTAACCCACTTTCCTGGCAAGGCTGGATATTACTCAAAAACTGGACACCTTCCTGCCAAGGTGGGCTATTATAAATCCCAGACAGAAGAAGTAATTGACATTAGTCTGATACTAGATTTACATTAAACATTTATCCCAATCAAGATGAACTAGCACTCTGTCTACACTGGAGGTTTAAGTTGATTTAAACAGGCCTAAGTTGACTTAAATAACTCCATGGCCACATTTAGAGTTCATTAAGTCAACTTAAGCACTTGCCTAAGTCGACTTAATAACTAACACCCTTAAGTCAACTTTAAGGGTTAAGCTGACTTTATTAAGTCGACCTAACAAAATGTGTCCATTAAAATCAACTTAATAAAATCAATTTAAGGCAGGATAGCCATTTAAGTTGACTTTATAATGTTGACCTAAGCCAGGAGACTCATTTAAAGTTGACTTAATAAAGTTGACTTTAAGTCAACTTTGTTAATTTGACTTAACTGAGTCCTCTAGTGTAGACATAGCCTAGGAGAGTGGACATAGAGAAGAAGCGATTTGTCCAAGCAGTGGTTAATTGTGTCAGGGCTGAACCATGGCAACCCTGGGCTTGCCTTATCAGTTATGAAATAAAAGAATTGCTTGAGCCTTGGCACCTCTTGCATTACAAATTAAGGACTAACAGCAAGTCAGTCATGGAAGTGAGAATAAAACTCTGGCATCCTGATTCTTAGTGCACTGGGCTGTCCCCATTGCTTTACTAGCCAATTTAGCTGTATGGGTTTGTTCACGATGCACTCTATTGTAATGTGAAATGTTTTTGGATTCACATCTCATCATTTAGGTCCTCATTTTAACAACTTTATTCATGATGAGTGGTACCTTACTCCACAAGTAATCCCAAGTTATGTGGTAGTAACATAGTGGCAGTTTGTGGCCCAGCAAATTAGCTTCAAAGAAAAGATTATTTTTTTTAACCCCATTGAATGAAAATCTCTGAGAAGCAGAATAAATGCTTGGCACTGTAGACTCTTCTTCGTGCTGATATTGAGGGAAGAACTGAAGAATGGGAGGAGCTGTTCGGATGCACTTATTTATTTCTGGAAACATGATGATGTTCCCAATATCAGCCAAGGAACTAGAGCTGCCTGTGAGATTGGAAATATGAAAGATTGTATGAAAGATTCATTATCAGGTGAACTTAAGGAAGCTTTAATTTTTTTGAAGCTTTTGATGAACATTTGCATATAGCTCTGTAGTTGAAATAAATGTGCACCAAATAAACATGTGGCAAAAATATGAAAAGAAGGATACTTACATGCCCATAATATACCAAATCTTTTCATATTACCTTTCTGCATCTGTTATGTAATGATTGGAATATTATCTTGCATTTTTGTGTTCCTGCCCTCTGAAGATTCAAAGCACCATAACTGGCATTAAAGAATTAATCCTGTGAAGTGAATAAAAGCTGACATTACACTTGTGAAGAAACTGAGGCACAGATATTAAAAAGGTGGTGCATGCTCTGACTTCTCCATTTGAATATTTCACTGGAAAGTGTTATTTCCTAAATTTCACTTGAGGTAACCACCCTCCACAACACTGATTTAAAGGGGAGCCTGAGGGTGGAATAGAAGAAAGGCAAAGAACTAGCTTCTTTTTGTATGGGCGTATATTGTGCCTGCAAAATGCTTGTCAAAGCCAATCTTAATACCTAAGTACATGATCTGAATGTGCTATTTTAAAAAGCACTTAAGCATGTGTTAAAAGTTAGGCATGTGAGTAGTCCCACTAAATACCTGTAAGTGATTTTCTGGATGGAGGTCTAGCATCTCATTTGCACCATCTGTTGAACTCTGTGTGTGCTCTGTGTGAGTGTGTGTGCGTGCACATGTGAATTTTGCTGTTTAGCTTGCCTCACCCCCAGTGAGACTTTTCTTCTGAAAAATTAGCCCCATATGCTTTGATGAATTCATCACTATTTCAAAATTTCATCATTACCCCAAATTGATTATCAGAGGCTTTCCTGCATCCTTTTGGGGTTATTAACACCTAATTTTCTCAAAAATTAACAGTACAAGAAAGTTAAGTAATTTCATCATCAGGGCTGCATCTGGCTCAGACAGGCATCTCTATAACAAACTGTGGCATGTACATGGAATAGCTGATGTTTACTTCTAGGATGATGTCATGGGGAAAATACTGACTTAGCTACAATACATACTACTTTGAGATTAAGGATTGTCACTGTAGTGCCAGATCAACTCAAGCGAAATTTAAAATCTTTAAATTTACTCTTGCTTCCACCAGTGGTAGTATAATAGCTAGCAGCTAGAGAGTAAGTGTGTTGCCTTTGAAAACTCATACTTAAAACACAATAGACAAAGAAGTATTTACTTTTAAAACTGTAACTGAAAGACTTTTTGCATTATGGGATTTTGGGATGTTGTAATATATTTCCCATACAATCCAATCCAATGTAGGTCCAAATATTCAGCTAGATAGGTTGCATAAGACTCTATGTTCCTTAATTATAATCTAATGAAAAAGTAGTTTGCATTGTTTTGCCAGTGTGAGCTGATTAGTATTTTGCTTCACTATGTACAAGTCTCAAAGAATCAAGGGTGAGTAATTATAGGTATTATGTTCCTCAACTAGTACAGACCAGGCACATTATCAACATAACACTGCAATTTAAGATTCTTGTTGAGCTGTTTAGTTACTGAAGAAACCTATACCAGGGTTCTGTAAATCCAGCAAGGCGTAGTATGTCAGAAGGTTCACAAATAAATATCTATAGTTTGGTTCACAAAGGATGAAAGTTAAGAAACCACAAGAGATTTGCCATATCCAGAGGGTATGTCCACACATCTCTTTTATTTTGAAATAACACCAGTTATTTCAAAATAAAAGAGATTAGGTCCATATGATGTATTCTTACGTCGAAATGATGGGCTCTGTCTTTTCGAAAGAAGAGCCGTCATTTTGAAATAGCTTAAACCTTCTTTAAATCGAAACGGCTATTTCAAAATGGTTATTTTGAAATAACGCCGTTCGGAGGTGTTATTTTGAAATAACCATTAGTTTGAAATAACACTTGCCCTTCTCCTTCCCAGGGTGCCTTCCTTTTAGCCTATATTGGGTGGGGGCATGGCCCAGGGAGGGTGCCATGTTGCCACACCTCCCATGGTGCCCGTCTCCTAAAGCGAAATAGCAAGTCCTGTGTTTGGACATGCTATTTCGCTTTGAGTTTTTCCCTTAATCTGAATTAACCTTATTTTGAAGTAAGGATGTACATGTGGACACAGCCAAAGATGTTATAGGCCTAGAATAGCCACTTATCATGAGGCCTGAAGAATTTTCTGAGATGTAGAAAAACTGGCTGTTGTTACAGTGGCAAATGAGGGCCATCAGTTTCCTAGTTGTATGAACAACTTAAGCTTATGTAAATTGAGCTTTCTCTGTATGTATTGGGGGTATGTAAATACTTCCTAGTTTGAGCACCAGTCTGATGTGAGTGGGTCCTAACAAGTGGGACTTAATTAGGGTGATCACATGCTCTCATTTTAGAAGGACCTTCCCCATATTCAGGGCTTTTTCTTATATGGGCATTTATTACACACTCCCTAGCACCCCCCCATACACCCCTTGTCCCAATTTTTTATACTTGCTATCTGGTCACTGTAGAGTCTACAAGGGTGTCAAGCTCATCTGCTATGGTGGCCCAGATTTGTCTTAAATGTACTTCAAGTGGGATGTACATCACATTAATCGAAGAACTTGGACAGTCTCAGTATTGGAGAGTGCTGTGCGTGAGACTGCACTCTGTACGATAAGACCAGTCTGTCTCTGTCTCTCTCTCTCTCTCTCCCTCCCCCCAACAGAAAGCGAGAGCGAGAGAAAGAGAGAGAGAGTCCTCACAGAGTATTGTCTTGCATACTCAACACACCGCGATCTTATGAGACCTGACACGCTAGTGGCATCATGGAGCACTGGATATGCAAAACCATATTCTCTGTCTCTCTCTGTTAGGGAGGGAGTGTGGTCCTGTGGAGCACACTCACGGGCTGGAAGGAAGAGCTTCTGGACTGTGGGCTCCATGTTTGACACCGCTGGTCTAGACCTAATCTGAGTTTGAGTACTTTTACTCTAAAAATCTGTATCTGCATGGACCTATTTTGTATTAGTGTCATCTTTTCTTTCAGAAAGCCTGGGAATGGAAGTTAAAAGAACAGATGGTAACCCTGTGCAATTAACATTAACATAATACAGTATACTAGGTGCCTATTAGAGTTGGTTGAACTATTTTTTGCTAATACAAATACATACAAATATAGCCTCATAGTTAGTTAGTAGATATTTTGTGAACTGGCTTTCACTTTCTTTGAATATGTTTGAAGGTATTTGCCAAGTATTTTGAATATTTATTTTTCAGGCCCATTCTGCTCTAAAATGATAAGTTGACCTGGTTACATCACTCAGGGATATTAAAAATCCACAACCCTGAGTGGCAAAATTATATTGACCTAATCCTCAGCATAGACAGTGCAATATTGACAGAAGAATTCTTCCATTGACTTAGCTACCACACTTTGGGGAGGTGATTACCTACATCGATGGGAGAATCCCTTCCATTGGTGTGGGTAGAGTCTATAATGAACCTCTAAAGCAGTTCAGCTAGAGCGCTGCAGTGACATTTTAAGTGTAGACAAGGTCTCAGTCTCTGGATTGTTTTGTGAATGACTTATTTCCACTGTCATTGTTTGTATTGTGTGGTTGGTCACATATTATTTCTTCTGCTCTTCAGTTGGCCTACTGAAACCATTCAATAAAGAACTGAAAATAAGACATTTTGATACCAGTTTTCAAATGAATAATCACATAGGCCAATCCTCAAACAGTCAAGATTCATGAATATTTTTACAGTTCCTGGCAATTATCTGAATAATATAATCTCATGAATCAGAGCAAACAACTCATTGCACTTATTTTCCTTTAGTTATAGGAGAACTTGGTGTTATATGGCATATGACATATTTAATATATTACATGACATTAGTTTTGCCATGTCTTATTCCATCAAGATCTATTGATGGTTTTTATGGTGCACATTTTAAAGTGTTTTTATTGTCATAACTTGATTAAAAAGTGAAGCCATAAATCTTGTATTTGCTTATAAATGTAAATAATGAAAAATTGATTCAGGGTACAGAATCCACAACAGTGCTAATGTTCATGAATCAGCATGTGAAAAGTATGAATGAAAATTGATTCAGTTCAGAGAATCCGGAGGGAGATAATATACATTAATAAAACGGAAACCAAGAATATAGACCAGGAGTCTGTGGTAGAAATGGGAGTAGTAAATAGTTCTTTAACCTCTTCCCTCGCTGTCACAGAAGAAGGATTCAAATAAATCTAACTTCAATATGATAATGATTTAAAAAAAAGTATTATAAAGCAGTCTCACTTTTAATTCAGATTCTCAGTATTAAAAGAAAAGTTACTGTTCATTTTCCCCAATGGTGGATTATAGTCTTCATTCTCGTGAGGAATACTGCCTGCAGAATTCTCAAAGAAGTGAGTAGTAGAATTTGTGAAGCAAGTTAGTATTCAGAATGAGTAAAGGCATCAGTTCGGCTCATGATAAGCGAAATTCCCATTTTTCCCTTGAGCTAGGGGGTGCAAGTAGGATAAAGTAACAGCAAAAAAATGCAGAAACTAAGGCCACATAAGAATGCCCCATGTTTTTTAATCCTTTCCTATTCCACTCCCCAAGCTGGCCCTTAGAGGCCAGATTTGCAAGAGATTTGCAGAGATATATGAAGTTTCTGAAAAGACTCCTCTGTACCAGGAAATTATATATATATATTAAGCATTTGAGAGTTTGGCCAGTCATCGGGCCAAATTCCCCAATTCCCACTAGCAAAAGAATATCCTTTTTAAACATAATTTAACTTTTTCTGTAAATGGCTTTCCTGACTCAATGCTAACGTGCCATAAGGAAGGTAAGAAAGCTCATTGACAGTAGGAATGTTTACTCCTGCTGACCACAGCAGAGTTGGATCTAAGTCTTTCTTTTCATGCAAACCACACATATATATGAGCAAATTCTTCTTCCTCTGAAGCTCAAGAAGTCTCACCACTGAGAAACAGAAATCTGCCAGCTACCCAAATATATCTAGTTCCAAAGGGGCAGCCGTGTTAGTCTAGTAAAGCAAAAAAAGCAAGGAGCCTTGTGGCACTTAAAGACTAACAGATTTATATAAATTTAAATAAATCTGTTAGTCTTTAAGTGCTGCAAGACTCTTTGCTTTTTATTTTTCTGAATATGTCTGAACAACTTCAGCTGTGCTATAGTAGTTTGTTTTGTTAATATACTCTTTTCTTACATCATCCTGACAGAGCAGGATTGATGCTAGTAACAAAGAAACAGAAAAAGACAGAAGAGAATTCTATTAAGGTGTAAAGTGGACCTGCATCCTTAGACCAAAGCCAATGCATAATGGCATGTAATCTGATCCACTGAGCAGGGCAGAAGTTAGCTCCAGAGGAACTCCTTCCTGCAAATTAGGAGCACTAGAAGTTATCATTGTGCATAAGGCCAGATTAAGGCTCCTGTGGGTCCTGAACTGCCTATTCTTGTTGCACTCCCCCACACTGGGGTGGTGCCTGGAGGTAGGGTGGCACTCAGCCCTGGGACAGAGGTGGGGGCCCGCAGACTGGCCAGCCGTGGAGCTGGCACTTGGTGCTCAGAGTGCCCAGCTGGTTTTTGGGGTGCTGTGGTCCTGGGGCCAGAGACCACAGTTTGTGGCATTCCTGCACCACCCCTGGGCTGTTTGGTCTGCCCCAGCAGGTCTGGGGTCCTGGAGGGGCAGGGCTGGCTGGCATGCAATGGGATCTCAGGTCGTGGCACTCCAGGAGCAGGAGCACTATTGGGCTGCTGTGCCAGAGCCCTTCTGGTCCTGGCAGAGTGGACTGGCCAGGCCAGCCTGAGGCACAGGTGCCCTATTGGAGCAGCTGAACAGTGCTCCTGGCACTGGAGTGCGGCCGCCAGAGATTGCATTGCATTCCAGTTGGCCCCACCCCTGCCCCTGGAATGCAGATGCTATGCACCAACCCACCCTACCTCTTTGTAGCAGACCAGCCGTCCTAGCGGCAGTGTGGGAGTGCTGCGTCTGGTGCTGTGTCAGCTGGAGTGGGGCCAGATCTTTGCAGGGGCTCCCCTTTAGCCTGGGGCCCAGGGCTGCAGCACCTAAAGCCACTGCATTAATCTAGCCCTACTGGGGTATGAGCAGAGGCTGCCAGGGAAAAAAAATGCTCTGGAATGCTGGGGAATTGTGTCAGCTATCTTGCACATAGACTCTGGAAAATCCCAGTGGGTTGCGTAGAATTTGAAGTCCCAATGTGTAATCAGAGCTTTTCTGAGGTCAGTGACAAAATTTCATTTCAGTACTCTTCAGCAGATGGCTTTTAGTTGGAATTATGTTTTGTATGACCCTCTTAGGAAAAAGAAAAAGACAAATACAAGTGCTAATATAAAATGAATGATTTGGTATGAGTGTACCAGATAAAACATAAAACACCCTTTGGAACACAGCATCACACAAACAGGGAGCATTGGAACCCATAGGAAGAAGAGCATTTACACTTTCATATTCTTGCTTGTCCACCCAACCTAGACAAAAAGTTTGCCTGTTGTTATTATTACTTACTACCAGTCAATCAGTGTTGTTAGAGATGTATATACATGGTGCATGCTTGCAGAATGATCTCAATGAATCTTTTGCAATAAACTTCAGTTAAACTATCTGGGATAGTGAAAATAAAAGTCAGGAGGATAGATCTTGCTGGTCCATGGCTGAAGTAAAGAAAGCAGAATATAGTCCCTGTGAAATGAATGTTTTTCTTCATTATGTTTATGGTCCCTAGGTGCCAATATAATACTTAAGTATTTTAATAAGTAAAATACTTAGATCTTATGACAGATGTAGGTTATGATGGGGGTGGGGGGAGATCATCTGTGCTGTGGGAGATGCCAAAATATTAGAATCTCTTTTTATCCTGAACTGGAACAAAAAGTCAAAATATAAAAACTTTGTGTGGACTGGAGAGTCTAAGGCTATGTCACACATAGATGCTTATTTTGAAATAAGTTAATTCAAAATAAAATTGTTATTTTGAATTAACTTAAATCGAAATAAGCAAAAACCTCAAATTAAAATAGCAAGTTTGGACACAGGACTTGCTATTTCGAATCAGGAGAGGGGCAGCATGGGAGGTGTGGCAACACGGCCTCCTGGGAGGGCCATGTTGCCAACCAATATACAGAAAAAGGAAGACACCCTGGGAAGGAGAAGGGCAAAAGTTTTAAATTGAAATAATGGTTATTTCAAAACAATGGCTATTTCAGTTTCAGCTTAGGTTTTACTATTTTGAAATAGATTTTGTAATTTCGAAATGACGGAGCTTGTCATTTTGAAATAACGAAACATTGTTTGGACATGACAACTTTTAAATAGAAACCACGATCGTTGTTTCAATTTAAAAGCATCATGTGGACATAGCCTAAGAGTTTTGATTTGTAACTGTTTTGTTGCTGCATTTTTGACTGGAAATATTTAGAACATTGTTTAAAGCTAACATGAGTCTCTGCAACCAGAGATGCCTGAAGATGCTGGGATTTCTAGTTTTCCCTACTGGTTCTATATAGAGTTGGATGAGGGCTTTTTTATTAGTAAATTAATTGAAAAATGTATTTTTCATTATGATGAAGCTATTTGTGAATTTGGTTTGAATTCAATGGACTCAGATTGTTTCAAAAGTTTAAGACACAATAGTGTTATATTTAGATATTTAGTAGTCAGAGAAGAAGGATACACCCCAAAAATGATCTGCAATGAGACAAGTCTGTTTTAGTTTGAAGTTAAAAGATATTTTTTCGTTCAACCCCTGAACTGAAAAAACTTTTGTTTGCTCTTCCTTCGTTTCTTTATCCCTTGAGTAGAGCCTGGAGTTGCATGTAGTCCTCCTGTGCTCTGATATGGGACCTTAATAGCTGGTACCCACCACCCTTTCCTCTCTGATTTAAAGTCTGGATAAGAGTTGTGCCTCCAGGTCAATTTTATTCAAACCCAGTTACACATCCCTAAAAACATGTAGTTTATAACTTAATATAGGGGTTATTTCTCTAGGAAATTGGATTTAAAAACAGTCTTTTTATTTTGCTCTTGTTCTGATTTTATGAGTTATTTTGTTTAGATTGGCATCCTCCACCCCCACCATGCTGAGAAAATACACTTAAGGCTTACTGCTCTGTTCCTGGAGGAATCCTCTGGAAGAAACTTGATCTGTCTTTTATTTAATTCTGCTTTGTAAATAGAATATACCAGAGCAGTACCTACACTGTAAATTACTAATCAAATATCAATTCACTATGTTGCCTTTACCTTGATTTATCAAACTTCCAGGTAATTTTCAGTGTTGAAAGTGAAAGATAGGGGAATGAATTAGTTGAAGTTCATATGCATTCTTGCTCTATCATTACTTGATATTTTGAAGCACAGAACTTAATAGTGTGTACAATGTAGGTGCAAGAACATTTTTCTTGTTTAGCAGCTACTTGTAATCCATCTGAGAAAAAAACCCCACCATTATCTCTTTGATACTTTTCGGTTTGGTGAGCCCACACTGGTAAAAGACTTCATATTTGGAATATGACAATAGAAAAATGAGTCCCCTTTCTTAAATTACAATAATAAATACTATGGTCCTACTTCACCACATTACTCTACTTTTCACTGGTGGTGGTTCATTATCTGCAGAGCTTGCTGGGAGATGTATATGAGCTGTAGCCTAACTGCTTTCTGACCATGCCACACTTGAGGAGTGCTGCAACCTTGTGTTCCAGGTCACAGTAGCACTTACTCAGACCTGGGGGGAATGAGTGTTGGGAGTCATGGGTCAGGCTGCTGGTGGAAGGGGGAGTGATAGGCGAGAAGGATCATGTAGAGCAGGGGACAGATCTATCTGCACTTTAAATGGTACTCTATAGCTCTGAAATCAGTGTAGTTACACAAAGCATAAAACAAGAGCAGAAATAAAATCTTTGGGCAGCCTACAGTGGACATCAATCTACACTGGAGTTGGAGGTATAATTTTCAGTTTAGATAAACACTAGTTCTAATCACAGAGCTATTATTTAGTTCAACCTCCTGCCAAGATGCTGGATTTGTTGTGTCTAAACCATCCAAGATCGAGGGCTATGCAGCCTCTTTGAAAATTTCCAGTGAAGGAAATGCCACAACTGTCCCAGGCAATTTGTTCTATTGTTCTACCGTTCCTACAGTTAGGAAGCTTTTCCTGAGATTTAATCTAAATCTACCATGCTGTAGTTTGAACCCATTGCCTCTTGTCCTGCTTTTTGTGGAAAGAGAGAACAATATTTCTTCATCTTCCTTATGAGAACTCCTTCCAGTCTGATGGCTTTCTATTATTTACTTCTTGTCTGCAGTTGTTTGACCAGTTATGTACTTATCAATGGTAGTTCTACCAAGCCTGCATTTCTCCAGTTTAGTTATTAGAATGTCATGTAAGATGATGCTAAAACCCTCGCTGAAGTCCAGGTATATCATGTCCAGTGCATTATCCCTATCCACCAAACAGTTACCTTGTCAAAGAAGGAAATCAAACAGGTTTGGCACAATTTGTTCTTGGTAAATCCATGCTGGTTGCTGGTAATCACTCCTTTGTCCTCCATGTACTTGCTAATTGAATGTTTTATACATTGCTCTAGAAGCTTCCCAGGAATTGAGGTCAGACAGACTGGTCTGTAGTTCTCCAGCTCCTCTTTTTTAAAGATGGGCATTACATTATCATGAAAAAAAACCAGCTGCAAAGTGTCAGCAACACAGGTGGTGGTATAACCTTTGCGTTCTGAGTACAATCCTATCAGAGACCATAGGTATTAGGCAAGCAGTGTCCTGATGCCTGCAGCTAGGGCTGTACTGCTATTTTAGATACATTAGCTCAATCAGAACTAGCATGGACATATCTACATGAGCTGAAATTATATCTCAAGGTCTAGGATAGACGTACCCTCAGCCACTGAAATTATTGTGTCACATTGTAAACTAGAGGAAGTCCATAGTCAGGAAGCCAATATTTTGTGTATGAACAATATTTTCCTAATCTAACTTTGGTGACAGTAAAGCATCAAGATCTGACCTATTTATTAACAGATAGATTTGGAACTAGGGTAAAGAGGACATTTCTATTTTCAAGGTACACTACTTCTTTGGTTTGTTGTTTGATTTTGGTGACTTGACAGAAATATCATTTTTTTTAGTGTATGTGGAAATAAGATCAGAAACTTGGTTTTACAGGCAAGTCAATGCGCTGGCTTTAGCCTGTTATTTGTTTTGTTTAAATGAATATCCAGGAGCAATAAAAAGGTTAAGGAGCAATTTTACAAACTAAACCAATAGTACCTTTTTTTTCAGGTATCTTCTGCATTTGGATCCATCGTATAAACAAAATTGAAATTCAGATGTAATGTAACCCTCTCCCTTGAAACATCAAAGAATTTCAGATTCACTTTTCAAGGTGAACAATTTGTTTGTAGACCATTCTCTCATGTATTCACTGCACCAAAGAGTGTATTAGCACTTGAGAGGAAAAATATTTTTTGAAATCTTATTTGTGTCCTGAGTGCTTCTTATATTCCAGGTAATGTGAGAAACTGAGAACTTAATTTTGGACTTAACTCAAGTGTCAGTTGAGCTTTAGAGTTCAGTTAAGGGAATCTTTTGAGGAAAAAGGTGGTCCAGGGTTGCTCAGGGAAGCTACATATTACTACCACACAGGCTCTGCAGAGCTCAGGACAAAAATGCAGTTTGGCCAAGGGCTAAGTTCCAGAGAGGTAGCTGTGCTAGTCTATTATAGGAAAACAAATACAGAATCTTGTTGTACTTTAAAAGACTAACAATATATTTATCACATAAGCTTTGGTGGTAACAATACCACTTCATCAGATTCATGAAAGAGAAAATATAGTGTACACACACGTTTGCACACACACACACACAGAAAAGGGTGGGTTACAAGGTAAATGCACACTGTTCCAGCCCACACACATACACACACACAGAAAGGGTGGGTCAGAAGGTAATTCACACTGTTCCAGAGGGATAGACTGTTCACCTGTTTATCCCTCTGGAACTGTTTGAATTTACCTTGTGACCCACTTTTTGTATGTATATATTCACAGGTAACATGCTGCATTTTCTATTTCATACATCTGATGAAGTGAGATTGTGCTCACATAAGCTCCTGTGATAAATAAATCTGTTAGTCTCTAGAAGTTCCACAGGATTCCTTGTTTTTGTGTGTGTGTGGGGGGGAAGTTTTCCATTGTTCCCTGGGCAGCGACAGGCAGAGACATCCCTGACAATACATTGGAGCTGTGTTCCAGAGTGGGACCAGAACCAGAGGCCCAACACAGGTGTCATGTGTGGAGACACACGGTAGTCATGAAAATCACTTGGCATTCTGGTAATTGGATTTTGTGAAGTTTTATATGGATGGGGATTATGGCCTTTTCATTATGGAATGAGGTACGTTGATATTCTGTATTACAATAATAGACAATAGATAGAGTAAGTAGTCAAATGATCTGGTTCCTATTCCTGACTAGGTCGCTGATTACTGTGGGACTTGGGCGGGTCACACAAATCTCCATGTACTGAATTTAGAAGAGATGTATAAGCAATTCCATCAGATCTGCTTAAGGGTATGTAAGGGAGGCTGTATTTCTGTCAAATATGTGAAATAATGTGAGTTAAAAAAGGAAGTATGCAACTTTAATCTACATCTTGCTAGCTTTTCTTGCTATGATAATCTTCTGGCTCTTCAGTTTGAGAGTTGCTGCAGCTTAGCCTGCTACTCTTCAGACAGTTTCGTTAGTTAACTACTGCTACCATAAAATGGAGAAAATATAGCACACATAAGGTACTACTCTGCCACAGAGGACAGCAGTTAGTGACTTAGAACAATAGCCCTTTGTTTCAATATACCAAGGCAAATTCCAGTTCAGTAAGACTGACAGAATCAGACAACAATTACATCATTTATAATCTTTTCTGACAACAAAAGCTAATACTATGCCATTCTTTCCCCACATATCACAATATGTGCCAATTTTGAAACAGTATAAGACAATGCTTCTTCCATTCCATCCCAATTTTAAAACGAAAGACAGTACAGCTACATTTCTTTAACTTTCTCCTCCCCCCACAAACTGTACCACCATTCAAGAGCTTGTTTTACATTACAACTGCTTTCTTCCAGAAAGCAGCTCTAAGTATCTTCATAGTGAACTGTTGAAGGATATCTTGCTTGCTTTCCAAAGGAAAATGGAGGCAACGTTTGAACAAAAGCTTCAGCATTATGAATATAACATTTTTCTATAAGCTTTTATGTCCACTTATGGCATTTGCATTTTTAATTTCTAGTTGGAGATTTACAGAAAAACATTTTTTGTAAATGTAGCATCATTGAAAGAGGATGTATATAAGTATGAATAAAAATCTCTAACTGAAATATTTCAGAAGTGATTTAAGAAACTGAATTATATTTGGGAACTAAACAGTAGTTAAACAGTAGTTTCTTCAAAATGTTTTCAAAGGGAAATCAGTCTAAGACGCTGCTGTCAAACATATATAGCAATTTAATTGCTATATAATATTTTATCTTGTAATTTAGAATGCCACATGATCATTTAGGAGTTCATTTAAAATAATATCATTTTTACAAAAAACCCTTAATTTTTTGAGTTCCAGGGTCTATTCGTGAAGGCCTTGCCCCAACTTGATATCTCATGACTTAACATAATTACCTTATATCTAAGTGAAGGAAACATACATAACACTTTTAATTCTTACTCCCTGTTTTAAAGTAAAGCGTTTGATTTTTTTAAAATTTTATATTATTATGTATAGAATTGTGTAATAGGAAATTAAATCTGTGGGAATATGAAAGTTATTCTGTCTTCAAGATCTTCAGAATAGTATAGCATTTAAGCATAATCATCAAAGCCATAGACTGTAGTTCGTTTACATAGTTAGAGGAATAGCAGTAGACTTTAGAGTCAAGTATTGTTATGATAAATAAGTGTTCATTCCCTCTAACTCTACAGTGATAAAATATTAAGATAAATCATAGCAAAGGTTTTGTCCCTGTACTCTTGTTCAAAAATAGTACTTACACCATGTAGTATGTGTGCATCGTGCCTTTATCATCAAGTTCTCATTGCAAGGATTTTAAGCACAATAAAGACCAAAGTAATTTCAAGTAGACAGAAACAAATGAATTCTTTAGAAAGTGTTTTAAGTTGGTTTGCAAAAAGTCAAGTGTTGGCATATAAGCCAATTAACTATGTAAGAGGGCAGAAGCATATATTCATGGCAGAAAATGTAGAACAGATTTTATGAAGATGTTGTAGGATGCATAGAATTAAAGCCAAATGATGAGCTATTCTAGAAGATGAGTGGGATTGCAAAGTGCTTAGTGACACACGCAGATTTGAATATTTTTCAGCCTGGCAGAGATTTATCACATTGCATTCTTGCATTTGTTACTTTTGTGCAATGAAGTATTTTACTCCAGTGGTTCCCAACATATTCTCTGCTATGGCACACCCTGCTACCTTTAATTAATTTGAGGCAGACCACCATATAGTTTCCAAATGAACTCATGGATATTCATGAGCCAGTGAGCCAAACTAGAGCTCTTTGAATAGTTTTTCAAAAAAATTTGTGGCACACCTGATGGCACATCTGTGTTCTCTGGCATACTGGTTGGGAAACACTATTCTACTCCATCGTTGTGACACTTTTTGTTTCTTCAGGGCCGTTTTTAGGATAGCATTTTAAAATTAATGCATATGGAAGATTCGTTCTTTAAAAATCAAACTAGTTTTTCTAAATTATTTTTGAATTGAGTGAATACTATCGGGAATCATTTAATTTTAGCAATATAGAGCATTTTGGGTACAAGAGCAATTGAAGATATTATTTATTTCATACCAGTAGTCCCTGTAGAATTGCATTTCCAAAAATTTGATTTTTAGAGCACTAAAAAAGACTGCAAGTAAAGTTTCTAGGAATTCTTTCAGCTTCTTATAAATTCTTCACTGGAATGTCATCTCTTACTGTGATGTCAATAGTACTTCAATACCCATTTACCTATTCAACTTTTCAGTTAAATGGACTAGTCTTATTTCTTAATAAAAGAAATGAATGCTCTTACGCTACCTGACAGATAAGCCTTTTTTCTGTTATGAGGTGGACTGTAATTATATTAGAGGATACCTAAATACCTTGCTTAGTACTCCTCATGACTTGCACGTCTTAGAATTAGAAGGTCCATTTTTATTGCCTGTCCATCAGATTATCTCAACTGAACTTGAAATCAAGTCAGGCATTTCTTATGTTGCATTTCCACCAGGTGTCAACAGCAGTATATTGCTCTAATCTCTGGCCTGCGCTCACACAGATTCTTTCCCAACCAACACAGTTATTCTTAGGGGGTATGCCATGTTCTTTAACAGCGCAATAGATTGGAAGTGTCTGAGGCTGACAAGTAAAAGATCTGCAATAAAAGAACTCATAATTTGATTATTGATTGAAAAGGTGGCCTGCTTTCAGTCATATTGGAAGAGAGAGGCAGACAGAGATACACTGACTGATATTGCTTTCTTAACCAACAGCAACTCAGATTGCAGTGTCAAAAGAATTTGTACCTGTAACTAAGACCAGATTTTTGACTCACTTTATTTATAACCTATCTTTGTGGCCTCATATTAATATTATGAGAGGGCCCAATCTCAAGGTAATAGGGAATTTAATCTTGCATCACTGAAGTCAATGGGAATAGTACCATTTGCTTCAATGGAAGCAGGAGTAGACCTTTAAAGATGCTGTCAGACTAAAACACTGAACTACCTTCATGTTTGCCTCAGGTTGAAGTTTAATAGTAAGGATTCCGTACATCTATTTTTTAAAGTCTAGCCTAGCTTTGGTGCAGAGGACAGACTAAACAAAAAAGCAAACTGACAAGAATAAGCCAAAACCAAAACCAAAAAAACCCCCAAACCGTTGACTAGAATCCCATTTATGAACTTTATTTAGTGTGAACCAAATTATATATTTATTTGTTTCCATTAGTGTTTATCAAAGGGTATGTCTACATTGGCGGCTTACGTTTACTTGGCCACATCTGGAGTTCATTAAGTCGACTTAAGCACTTGCTTAAGTGGATTTTCTTAAGTTGACTTAAAAAAATGTGGCCATTAAAGTCAACTTAATAAAGTCGACTTAAGGCGGGAGAGCCATTCAAGTCAACTTTATAAAGTTGACTTAAGCCAGGGGACCCATTTAAAGTCACTGTAATAAAGTTAAAATAAAGTCTTTATTAAGGTGACTTTAAGTGGGTCCCTTGGCTTAGGTCAACTTTATAAAGTCCACTTAAACAAGTGGGGCCTCTCTAAGTCGACTTAATAAAGTCGACTTTAAATCAACCTTATTAAGTCAACGTGCTTGAGCCCTCCAGTGTAGACATAGTCAGAGATCCCATGTGAGTACCTCCTCATAAGAACTCACCAGGGCTATGTCCATACGCAAGGCGTTGTTTTGAAATGTTATTTTGAAACAAGTTGTTTTGAAACAAAGCCCTTATTTCGAAATAAGTTAATTCGAAATAACCAAAAACCAATTCGAAATAAGAGAAAAGCCCCAATCGAAATAGCATGTCCAAACACAGGACTTGCTATTTTGCTTTAGAGGAAGGGCACCATGGGAGGTGTGGCAACATGGCCACCTCCCTAGGCCATGTCGGCAGCCATGTTGCCAGCCAATTCTATAAAAGCTGGCAACGACCTCACTTCCCTGTCCATTCTGGTTAGCAGGAGACTGTGAAATGCAGACATGGACTCTGCCCGGCTGCCTAGCCAGCGCTGTGCAACACAGAGACCCTCTGCCCACCTGCAGAGTGTCCTGCTGTTGTGGGACACTCTGCTTGGAGACCCTGATGGTGCCCAGCCTGTGCCCCAGACTATGATCCATCTGGGCTGCAAAGCAGAGCTACTTCCCCTGCCCCCTTCTGTGCCTCACCAGGTCTGGGCCCGGGAGACCAGCCCAGACTGGTGGAAGCGGGTAGTGCTCCGAACCTGGGGGGACGACCAGTGGCAGAGGAATTTCTGCATGAGCAGGGCCAGCTTCGACCTCCTGGTTGCAGAACTTGCCTTGCTGCTGCACCGAAGGGACACCACCATGAGACCTGCTATCCTTGTGGACAAAAGAGTGCCATCGCTCTGTGGAAGTTGGCCACTCTGGAGTCGCACATGTCTGTGGCGCACCTGTTCGGAATCGGGAGGTCCACCACTGGGAACATTCTGTTGGAGGTCACCAGGGCCATCAACAGGATCCTGCTGCGACACCTGGTCACCCAAGGGGAGCTGCAGGACACCATTGCCAGCATGGCTGCACTGGGCTTTCCCAGTTGTGTGGGGATCCTGGATGCGACGCACATCCCTGTGCAAGCCCCACAGCACAGAGCTGCGGAGTATCGAAATTGCAAGGGATACTACTCTATCATCCTGCAGGCCCTTGTGGACCACTGGGGCATTTTTCAAAACTGTTCCATGGGATGGCCAGGGAGGGCCCATGATGCCAGGGTCCTCCATAACTCTGCCCTGTACCGGGGCATAGAGGCGGTCACCTTCTTTCCCCCACATAACATCAATGTTGGGGGAGTAGAGGTGCCCGTCCCCATTGTTGCCGACGCGGCGTATCCCCTCTGCCCATGGCTCATGCGGCTGTACGCAGGGCCCCTCGATCCCCGCCACCAGCTTTTCAACCGCTGGCTGAGCTGCTGCCGCCAGGTGGTTGGGTGGGCATTTGGCTGCCTGAAGGCATGTTGGAGGTGCCTCCTTATGCGCCTCCACCTTGTGGAGAGGACAATGCCACAGGTCATCAGTGCGTGCATGGCCCTGCACAACTTCTGTGAGGTGCGGGGCGAGACCGTTGCTGCTGCCTGGAAAGCTGAGGCACAGCTCCTCACTGGGGACTACGAGCAACCCAGACCAGTGTCCGCACGGGAGCAGCCATCACAGAGAGCTGTGACAGTTCGGGATGCACTCATGAACACCTTTGCCATGAAGGAACTCTGAGGGCTAGACCTGCCCTGCCCCACACCACCCTCACCCCCATGCGCCCACAGCCAGCCCCCACCCATCCACCCGCACTGTGAACTACCCCGAATAAAACCACTCACAACCAAAAATATGTGTCCAAAACTATTTATTTAACAGAACAGGGTTTGGGGCAGGGAAGGGCTGGGGAGAGTTACAGGATGGGGAAATGTGGGGGAGTCTGGGGGGAGGGCCTGGAACTTGGAAGGGGAAGACTGGGGAAGGGGGTGAGGGAGTCTGGGTGGCAGGGGAGTTCTTAGGCAGGGCCTGTGGGAGGGTCTGGGAGTGGTGGTGTTCCCTGCTCCTGCCCATGGCTGCCCTGGGTCCAGGGTTGCTTCTGGGGAAGGCCAGGTGGAGGACATCCTGCAGCAGCTGGAGGGGCCATGCGCTCCACCAGCTGGCGGACGCTGCCTGCGACGTCTTCAACTCCAGTGGGCAGGCGGTCACAGAGGCGCTCGATGGCCTGCGTCTGCTGCTCCACTGTGGTGACCACGCAGTCATCCGCAGCTGCTGCCTGCTGCAGCAGGTGGAGGGCAGAGTCCTGGCGCCTGGCTTGGTCTTGGCGCCATGCCTGGGTTGATGCCTCCGTCCACTGGCCTAGCTCGTCCAGGCTCTCGAGAATCCCCTCGCGCGTCCGGGGGGCCCTCTTCCTCCTCCACTGTGGTCTCAGGCTGCCGCGTCGGCTTGGTGGTGCTGCATGGTGGGCAGCTGGGCGACCTGCTGGAGGGAAGCATAAAACACAGTTGGCGCCTGCTGGCCTTGTCTGTGTGCAGCCTGTCTGCAGCACACACCTCTGCCCTGACTGTCAGCAGGACTCAGGATCCTGTGGGACATTGCCCTGGGGTAGGGCTACCAGATCCCAAAGCCCTGAAAGGAGGACAGGGAAGTACGAAAAGGAGGACATTGGAGGACACATGGGAGAAAATGTAGTATGAATATAATATTCTTCGGTTTTTAGGGGGCCCTGGAACACTTTCCCTTAAACATAAGTATTCTATGGCATTCCAGGATACTTCAACCCCTATAAGTAATAAGCCTGCCAAAATCCTGTATTTTAAAATGCCTGCCAGACAGAGAATGTGAGGATAAAAAGAAGAACATGAAGGTAAAAAGGAGACCATGTTGTCCTTTTTCCTGACATCTGGTAACTGTACCCTGGAGGCACACATGCTAGTGGTGCCCACAATGGTGAGCTCAACTCACCTACACCTGACTCTAGGGAGTCTCCCAAGGCCACTTGCCAGTGGTGTGGCCTACATGCTCGCCACCACACCCAAGATGCGCCTGCATCTTTAACACCCAGCCCCTGTTAATCAACCCCAGGCACACAGGGGCCTGTGACCCTGGTGTCACCTGTCTCTCAGGTACCCATGCCCATGGGAAGGCATCTGCACATGCCGACCCTGTGCCCTACCTGCCCCAGTGCCTGGCCCTGTACCCCCTCGCTGCCTGTGACCTGGACAGGCCCAGCCCTGCGTGCTTCTGTGGGAGAGGACAACTCACCCACAGGGGCTCCAGAGGTCCGGCGCGATGTCCCTGTGTTGGGCTCAGACTCCCCAGGGGCCGGGATGGTCTCAGGCCCCTGCTGCTCTGTGCTGCCCTCCTCCTGTGGGGCAGGGAACAGCTCAGGGGTCCCTGATGCGGCCTCTGCTGCTGCTGGTGGTGCGGCAGGAGGCTGCCTGACGTCCAGGGACACCCTGGACTCGGTGTCCGCTGCCTCAGGGCCAGAGGATGAGCTCGGGCGCTGGCGGATGTTCACAGGCTGAGCTTGCAGGCCACTGGGCTCCGGCCCCAGGAAGGCATGGAGCTCGTCATAGAAAGGGAGCTCCTGTGCCTCCCTGGTCCGGGCATAGTCCTACTGCAGGGCCTTTATTTTCGAGCACACCTGCTCCGTGGTGTGCTCGTGGCCCTGCCCGGACATCTCTGCAGCAATGTCCACATATATGTCCTGGTTCTGGTGGCTAGCCCGGAACTGGGACAGGATGTCCTCCCTCCTCCAGATGCTCTGTTGTTTTGAAACAAGAAAACACTGTGTGGACATACAGTTTTTTATTTTGAAACAACCAGTGTTGTTTTGAAATAAAAGACTCGTGTGGACATACCCCAGGTGACTGTAAAAGAAGTCAGTTGCTGGATCCCTGGGTGTTTTAACCCTTTGGAGTTAAACAGACTTCAGCCAGTGCCCCAGGTTTTAGGTTCCTATGCACGTTCTCAGGGCATTCCCTTCTGAGAACTGGAACCCAGCTTCTGAGATCCATGCTAACTCATCTCATTCCCCCCTAGTTTAAATACACAGCTCTTTTGCTCTCCCAAAACTCCTTATAAAGATGTGAGCTTTCACTGATTTATTTCTTGAAGGGCCATGAATTAAGTGTTCACAGACACTTTGTACAAGAGTCTAATGCCATTGTCCTTTTACTTAACAGATGAAACATGGGAGAGTAAAGATCATATAGAAAACAAACATTCTAATACAGTGCCTTTCACTATTTCAACCTTTTCTCAAGTTCCAAAGGAGCAGCCATGTTAGTCTAGTTCAGTAAAACAAATAAGGAGTCCTGTGGCACTTAAAGACTAACAAATTTATTTATTGCATGAGCTTTCATGGGAGAAAATCCCACTTGTTCCTCAGTGTTTGAATCTTGACAACTGCTTTGAATTGCAGTTACAGTGTAATCTGATCCCATGACTTACACTTCCCTGCATTTATTTCCTCCCATTCTGTAAGTTCCCCCATCTTCAAAGCATCTGACGGAGTGTGATTTTTCTCCCACAAAAGCTCATGCAATAGTTAGTCTTAAGTACCACAGCACTCTTGTTTGTTTCATCCTTTCCTCAGGGGCCCATCTGTGTTCAGAAAGGTAGGCAGGATCACCTGCCTTATCCAGCTCCTATATGCTGGGTTGTTGCTCCTCCTATTGCTCTAGGTAACAGTGGCTCTAAATAGACCATCTTGCTTCTTTTTATAACCATACAGTCTCCTTTGTAAGGTGACTCCTTTGTCAGTCTCAACAGCTGACCAGATGTTCCCTATCAGGTGACTTGATTGCCAAGGTGACCTCACCCCAATACATCAGTTATGCTGGGGGGAAGCCAGTCTCCTGTTTCCAGCTATTCTATTTCAGTAGGAAAGCACATTAGTCAGTAAATAACCCTTTTTTCTTATTCTTTTTCTACCAGCATTTGGAAATAGAGGCAAACAGACAACAAAGAAGGCAAAAGGACTACACATTCAAAATTGAGTTTGCAGCTTGCTAAAGATACAAAGAGAGAGTTCATAGTCTCACACAGAATTCATAAATTGTACAGTCGGAATCCCTAACTCGCCACGGCCTTTATAACATGGTAGGCACTTTCCAAATGTAAAAGAAAGCACAGGCACTGATGCAAAGAACTCAGAATCTGAACATGCATGCACGGAGAAAAGATTGAACTGAATATTGCTGAACCAGAATCTTTTCCTAGTGAAGGCATTTAAAAATTAAAATTCTATTCTACATCAAGGTCAGGTTGTAGAAATACATCTTTGGAATCTTTATATTAGAGCTTCAACATGGGATAACAGCTTACGAGGGCAGTGGTTTGGTTCAACAGCCTTGAAAGTGTAATTTGAATACTTTTAAAGCAAAGACACTTGTATAATTAAAACTGATGTGTTTCATCTTTATAGCTAGGAGGTGTATTAGTACTTAAAATACCTTTTTAAACCTTCCACCTAGCATTACTGAAATGACATTTCTTTAATTGAACCTTCTGATTAAAGAAACCCCAGGGAACACCTGTAAACTTCTATTTCATCTTTCAAAGTTGAGTGATACTTTATATTAGAGCCTCACCGAGTATTAGATTCTTACACATCAATCATTTAAATAAATCTGTGCTCTTTTTATAAAAAGTGTCTATAGCACCTTTT
Source organism: Podocnemis expansa (assembly GCA_007922195.1). Taxonomy (NCBI): domain Eukaryota; kingdom Metazoa; phylum Chordata; order Testudines; family Podocnemididae; genus Podocnemis; species Podocnemis expansa. The sequence goes on from ML682066.1 coordinate 11,222,436, forward strand.
GTATAAAGGAACAAATATATTGGCAGCTGGCCTTTGCTTGTAAATTGTGGAAGTGGGATCATGAGATAGAGGCTTTGTCTGGGCTGAAAAAAAGGTGTGTTTTTTTCATTGTTCGCTATGTTGATTGAAACAAAGCTCTTCAGTTTTTACTTCAGTGTTGCCAGTCAAGACCAGTCCTATACCTTCCCACATGGGGTTACCTTTCTAGCTACACTGAAGTCAAAACTATAGGAGTTTGCACACAGTAGGATAGTACCTCAAGGACTACAGCCACAAAGAGAATTGAATGTTAAATTGCTGCTTTAGATGCCTACATGCAAAATTTGGATCTCAAAACCCCTGCTGAGCTGTTGCCTAATCTTTTAGGAACCTATATTCCCTAGATGCCTAAGTTTCCATTGGTAGGCATGCACAAAGCCACTTAAGACCTCACACACTTGAGCAGCTCAATGCCTAACTCAAGGGTCGGCAACCCAACAGAGCAGAAGAGCCATTCCCCCCCCCCCAACCTCATGAGCCCGAGCTGGCTCAACAGCCATGCCATGGCCCCCAGTGCTGAAGGGGGGTGGACGGGCACTGTGCACTCCCTCCATCCCTCCCTCCACTGGCAGGGTGGTGTAGCACAGCCCTGCTTACCCCCACCTGGCGGTTCCTCCCTAGAGCGGCTAGTGGAGAACTACAGCTTGCGGAGACAGGACCCTGGAATGGCCCACTCCGCAGAGTCCAGGCTGCTTTGAGCAGCTGGGCTGAATGGGCCCAATCCAGTTCCGGGGGGGCGAGGTGGCCTCTGTTCAGGCCTGGAGTAGCTGGGTTGAAGCGGCCTGAATGCCACATAGTGAGCCATTCCACCTCCTTGTAACAACCTCTTAGGTACTTGAAAACTGTTCTCATGTCTCCATTCAGTCTCCTCTTTTCTAGACTAAACAAACCCAGCTCTTTCAGTCTTCCCGCATAAGTCAAGTGTTCCAGACCTTTAAATATTCATGGTATTCTTTTCTGGACTTTCTCCAGTTTTTTCACATCTTTCCTAAAATGAGACACCCAGAACTGGACATAATACTCCAAGGGAGGCCTAATCAAGGCAGAGTAGAGCGAAAGAATTACTTCTCGTGTCATACTTCAATACTCCTGTTAATACATCCCAGAATGGTGTTTGGGTTTTTTGCAACAGTGTTACACTGTTGACTCATATTTAGCTTGTGGTCCACTATGACATCCACATACCTTTCTGCAGTACTCCTTCCTAGGTAGTCATGGCCCATTTTGTAAGAAAGCAATTTCAAACATTTTTCATGACTTTCTTGTTTGGTTTGTAACGGAAATAGCCTTGTTTCAGAATGATGGGTGTCTTGCTGTGCAAACATATAGAAAAAGTTGCAAAAAGGTAATTTGTCTAAGTAACTTCTGAACTGGTTATCAGACTTTAATATAACCATTTGAATGTTTTATTCTGAATACTTCAGGGCTCAGTTGTGAATGATATCATCTGTGTGGCTGTGAAAGTCTTGTCAATTTCTAATGGGATAGCCGTATTAGTCTAGTCCAGCAAAAAAACAAGGAGTTGTGTGGCACTTTAAGACTAACAGATTTATTTTTCGCATGAGCTTTCGTGGGACATAATCCCACTTCATCAGATGCTTTGAAGATGGGTGAAAGTCTTACCCAGGTTGCAAGTTCAGGCCCAAGCTAAGAAGTGCAGAGCATGCCAGAGAAGCGCTGAAAGTAGGTGGAGCTGGCTAGATGTGGATGAGAAATAAAAAGTGCCTGGTAACAAGTCTCTCTCACTAGCAAATTATTCCACTCTCATTGTGGCTTAGTTGTAGTGACTGGAGTATTGGAAAGTAGAGTCTAAGGGTTTTTGCCCATGTCCCACCACCTACTTAGGTAGTGAGGGCAGGGAGAATGGTATTGGATGTATAGCAGCTGCTCAGTTCTGTGTGCCTGAATCCCAAGTCCCAACAATCCTCTCAGGAGGATAAAAAGGTGATGATTTTACTTATCTTTATACTGCTTCATATGACACTCAGTGTGGGGAGAATTGATTTCAGTGGACCTATTTGTAGTACTCATACCAGGCAGAGATGACAGAAAAAGGCCCAAAGTAATTGAGATCTGTCATTTTTTTGCTGTATGTATATTTTTCAGCCTTCATGTGAAAAGTAAACCAAGGTGTCTGACAATGTAGATTTGCCAGCCCATAAAAAACAGGGCAGAAGTGAGTGCTTGATGCTGAAGAACATATGAATCCTGTTGTTTTACAACATTAGGTTCCCTGTGCTCAACAAGTTAAATTCTCATTAATAACATGGGGATTTAACATGCAACAAAGAACTAATAAGCTCAAATATGGTGACAGAATGCAGCCAATAGTATATGTAGTAACAAATTTGTTCAAATTAATTAATTGGATTGTTTTATTTTGACACCTGTGCAAAGCTCATTAAAATAGGATGGTAAATGGTACGGTTCTCAGAGAACAAATTAAGAAGTCATCTAAGTCAGTTACACCTGTTTGTTGAGATACTTTGCTCTCCACCACCGGATGTCCTGAAATTTGAAATAATATTTATTGGTAAGGGGAAGGCTAATAGGCTGTAATTCAACTAAGAACAACAAAACTGCTTATAATGGTGGTTGCTGCAAATGATCTGACTTGAACTGCCTTCCACTAATAATCATACAGGTTATTCATCTTCATAATCTCTTGGTTCTTTTCTTGTTTTGTTCCAAAGGGGGAGCTGTATTAGTCTATTTCAGTAAAACAAACAAAGCATCTGATCAAGTGGGATTTTCTCCCTTGAAAGCTCATGCGATAAATAAATTTGTTAGTCTTCAAGTGCCACAGGATTCCTTGTTTGTTTTTCTTGTTCCAATTTGTCTTGTATACAGATATTCTTTTAGTACAATTTTCCCCCACTTTCAGCTAATAGTTAGTATCTGTGTAATTTAAATACATGCATTGCTGTGCTACATTATCTGAGCACAAAACAACGTCAGACTAGGCAAACTTCTAGTCTGAAATTTAGTGGATTGGTCTATGTTTATTTGTAGCCATCTAAGGGTATTATTATTATTTTGTGAGGGAGGAGATTTTGGAGGCCAAAATGTGGCAAGTGAGAGATAGTATAGGGGAAGATGTAATAAATCTGATTCTGAAGGTAGATGGCTTTATTAGGACATCCAGTGGCTAAGAATTCAATAGCTGTGAGCCAGCAGCAGAAAACATTTACTTCTTTACATGTGCAATGAATTCCAGTGGCTCTGACAAATGTATCTGTTGTGGTAGATCATGCCATGCTCATTCTGAAACTGGTGGAAGGAAATTCCATAACTATGAGCCAGCCATCATACCTTCATGTATACCTTCACATGCTGTTCAATCCAATTCCCATTACAAATATAGCTGTCTTAGTTGGTTCCAGTTATGGAAAGAGAAGTAAGTAAGGGATAGATGTGACTAAACCCACTAAGAAACTTGAAAGTAATGGTCAGTAGTAGGACCTTAAATTAGCCCTGGAATTAGGCAGGGAGTCAATGCAGTGAATGGAACCCCAGGGAAATATGTCCTCCTTACTCTTGTTCAAAAGATGTTCTGCTACCTTATATCATTTGGAGGTTCTTTCTGCCACATGTTTTGAATCCCAAACATGATATATATTATCCAACCCTTGAGATGACTGCATTGGGTGGGTTATTTTTAAATGTAAGCATATGTAAAGTGGCTGCTTCTTTCATTTCCTCCACCCACAAACTTTCTCTGATTCCTCCTTGTGATTCTTTCACACAACTTAAATATTTAAGAATGTGGTTGTTCAACCAAAGGATTCCTTGCTTCTTGGAGAAAAATAGCATGGTAATGAATGCACGGATCACATTGCCGAAATCGATGTTGACAGTAAGCACTCAGTTTCCTGACCAGCTGGAGATGGTCAAAGGTATTTCTAACTACTGATTCCAGCTGGATGTCAAGGAGCAGAAAAGAATCTAGAAAAGCTTCAAGATTGTTACCATCTAGGTAATCAGATGATAGAAGTCCCGTGATGCAAGGGTTGTAACCAGTATATTGCCTTGGGTGGCATAACATTTCATAAAACATGTTGATTACCTTCAACAATTTTGAATGAGATTCATTATAAAGATTGAGAGAGTCTTCTGAGATACCCATGTAGAAACGCATGTTATGTAGGAAAAGAGGAAGAATGGTTCAATGGATAAGGGACTAGCAAAAGACTTGAAGTCTAGTTTGAGGATAGTCAAGGGTGGGTGGATAATCTAGTGAGTGAAGGTACAGGGGAAGTCAAGAGTCTTCTGCAGTGGTCTGTGAAGAAGGAAGTTAGGGCTTGATTAAAAAAATCCTAGCTGAAATTTTTGGGGAGAAGGCAAAGAAGGCAGGCCAGGGCTTGCCATGTTGTCAGGTTGCTCAAAGAGTAGGAATGGACAGTACCTCAGGGGGGAGGGGCTGTGCCCAGCTTACAGCTGCATGGAAGATTTTTTTATGGTTGTTCTGAACTTTGTGTTAATAAAACCAGATCCTCGGGCTGTTATTGGACTTATGAAACCCTCTTTTTGTCTTTATTAGGGAACCAAGAATAGGGTAAATGAATCAGGGTGTTGCAGGGCCACTGTTGGCTTCCATAGCCTGCTGAGAAGGCAATTGACCCTATTTATGACACAATTCTAATATGGTCCATATAAGTAAATTAGATAGATGGATGAAGTTTAATTACAAATCTCTTCAGTAAGTATTAAAATAAACAATGCTTCTGTAGTAAGTTCAATTCCTACTGGACACAAACCAAAACAAGTAGAATTCTAAGACTGTAATACAAGTGCTGCATTGATATTTAAATATATGGCAATACTAGATGATCAAAACAATGAGCTAATGGATCAAATGTGGAATCATGATGTATCACATTTTGTCAATATATAAACAGATTCAATGATCTGAGAAATATTAGAAATTATCCGTTTCAGTTGGATAAGGATGGAGAATCTGGAATTTAAAAATCAAATGTCTTCTCTCTATGAATGCCATAGATTCCTGACTCCTGCCAACCTTTCAAGTACGGATTGATGTTAAGTCAGTGAACAGAAAGCCAAGAGATCATAAGAATTCATTCAATGACTGTGATGATTCAGTTGCCAAGTCACAGGAACACAGGGAGAGAAATAGAGATAGTGAGAGCTGGTGCAGGTATTGCAGAATTTGTTTGGGATCCAGTTGGAATTTCACCTACGGCATCTGCTTCAAATTCACACTAAAATAAACAAACAAACAATGCAGGAGACAAAATTACCTTTAAAAAAAACCAGAGGAATTGCAATTTGTTGTTTAAATCACCTTTTATCCTCATACAGCAGTCTTCACACAGAGCAAGACATCTCCAAAAATGAAACATGGCTGTTCTCTGTGAATATCCTCTGAACTTTTTGCCCTTCCCCAAAACTCCATCATGCTTACAATCCTTCTTGATCTACCTCCAATGGGCTTTATGATGAGCTCAGAGACCATCTTATGTTTTAATTAGAATTTAGCCCCCCTTCACATGATAGAGACATATGAGTATGGTTTTAAAACAATGACAAATAAATCTCCCCTTGAGCTTACAGCAGCCTAATTAATGCTTGGAAAAGTATAAAATATTCCTGTTTGTAGAATGAAGTGGATAGACGTTAAAGAGCTTGTTTCTTGTATTCCATTTACCACATAATTATGCATTAAAAATCACATAAACTTTCTTCTCCATGCATTGTATTTCCAGCTATTTATAAATGTTGCCTGATAGTGACATGCTGGCAGATACTCCTAACTGTCTCTAAATGAGCTCAGGCATGACTTTGTGACCCTGGACAGCTGTCTCAGGAATGAAGTTTTACCTCTGCTGTTGGGCTGCCTCATGTGGTGCTCAATAACAATTTCTGTGGAAATTGCAACATGAATTTAAAGATGGATCCCCCTGGGTTCCAGCTCTTGCCCAGATGCAGGGTCACTTGTTCTCTGACAGGAAGAATAAACACTAAGGATATATAATAATATGTGTCCTTTTTTTGGTTTAGAATCACACTTCCTTGTCCAAACACAGAAAAAGATTAAAAATGCTGAGGTATGAAACTGTAATAGCTCTTGCATATAGCAGATTTCCTTATATAGAAATCCCTCTGTGGCAGTGGGTTATATTTATCTTGGATGTTAAAAATAGAGCTGTTTTAATTAATGCTGGCTATCCTGCAAACCCTAATTACACTCACATTTTTCCCAAAAGGTTTGCAAATATTCAAGTCAAATTTGTGTATGGTCAGTCTTGGTGTGAGGTCTGTCATCTTTACAAATTGTTTCTTCATTTGTCCATACAAATGAGCATAGTGGGGCCATGATTATTGATTGGGATTCCAAAGTATTACCATAATAAAAAAAAGGATTGTGTATGATCACATCACTGTTACCATTATCAGATGCTAGATTTCTGTGAATTAGGCCAAATTCTTCTCTGTCACGCTGGTAAACCCCACTGAAGTCATGAAGGTTATAGTATAGTTGAAGAGCTTTTGGCCCAATGCAGTATCAGAAATACTCCAAAGCCAGCTAAAGAACATTAGAGATTGTTCTCATTTGTCAAGTGCCTAGGGACAGGAGTAGCCTGTGTATGATACACAATTTCACAGTGAACAATTGCAAAAACATTTACATACCATCAGGGCATCAAATCTGGGCCTCTGAATCTGTGTGCTCCTGGGTGAAGATGAGAGTTAAAAAAGAATGAACTATTCACTATTTTTAATGATACTACAATGCCACTTATTTTGACTAAAGAAACTTATTGGACCTGGTAATATTCACTGCTTCACCAATGCCCAAATTTAAATCTTACAGATCACTGCAGCAGGATTTCTAGTGCATGATGTTAGCCATTCCAGGGGATTATGAAATCCAGGGCTCCAGATCAATCCTGCTTTGCATTTATCATATGTCCCACAGCTGTCAGCTGTTTTTGTTTCATTTTATTCCTCATGTAGCATAAAATAGAGGAACTTACATATGTCCTGCAAAACGGAAGTTGCAGTTTATGGGACTCATGGTGTCTCCTCTGTAAACCATTATTGCTTTTTCATGGATTTGTAACTAAATGAAAATTAATTTTTTTGATGAAAACAGTAGAATCTCCCTAATTTAACACTTGGGTTCTATTCTCCAAAGCATATGCTCAATTAATTCACATGAACATTAATGGGTGTTGTGTTCACGTTTTGGGGGGAATGGTTGCCAGTGAAACTCATTTTAAATATATGAGGTATATGACATGGATAGCATGAAACTCATTTTCACAGCAGTTTTTTTCTTTTCTTATATGTACTAGCAAGTAGTTTGTCAAAAATAGGAAGATGCTCAAAGACATTATTTGGATCTTGTCTTTGACAGTGAAAAGAAATAAGCTTTTAATTAGTACACAAAACCATTCAGTAACTTTTTGGTATTTTTTTACTTGATGAAACCTTAAGTGTGAACTATGTATCTACTGATAACTTGTTTATAGAAGATGTATAAAAAGAACTGAGAAAAAAATATATATTTCGTTCAGGAAGAGGGAGATAACAACTTCAGAGTATAATTCCCTCTCATTGACCTGGATGAATTTTGTCATGGACCATTTGTCTGGCTCTGTGACATGTCTGTGTAGTGATACCATCAATGTGCTTTCCTGGTCCAATCACCCTAATGTTTTCTCAGCCATGTTTTGGCTTCTTGCCTTGTCAATGAATTTCTCTTTATTGCTGTTCACAGACAAATACAAATAGTGGATAAAGGTCACCAAAAGGAGAATAGGAAGATTTATGATGTAGAATTTTAACAAATTAAAGGCATTTCTTAATTATTGCTCACCTTTCACTGGAAAATACCAAGTTTCTCAACAAACCAAAAACAAAACAAAGGCCAAAACCAAATTTCAACATCAGCCTAGAATAAAACTGAATTATACATTTACCAGCTCAGAGAGGATGTTTTGTAACCACAGCCAATTAAATGCTGGTATATACGCTGCAATGCAAGAGTTTATATCGTTCATATTTTTTTTGCATGGGAAAAAACAGCTAAGATGCATTTATGTCTGCGTACAAATAGGTATATACATAGTGAGTAAAATTTTGAGAAGTGCCTAAGCAGGGGCATAGTCAGCCTCTGTTTTCTGGCTGGGCCCCTGACTCTCCAGGGTGGGCCCGACCAGTCCTTCTTCTGGTCATGTGATTGGCAGCTTCCTGATGATGCTCCAATTGCCTAGCAACTAAGCAATGGCCAACAGGATTGTCATGTGCCTACCTGGGCCCACCCTAGCAACTGGCACATTGGGAGGAAGAGGGCGGGGGAGAGGCAGCCCAGCCCCTGCTGCATAAATGCCGCAGCAGCTGCTCGGGGCTGGAGTTGCACAGACCAAGAAGAGCACAACTCTGCCCATTTGCCTGCAGCTCTGCCACTCACAGCTGCTTGCTGCTGGCCAGTGGTGGCAAAGCTTGTGTTGTGAGTGCTGCAGTAAGTGCAAATAGACAGGTCTGCTGGCCAACAGAATTGTAATGTGCCCACCACCTACGCCCTTGTTCCTAAGTTGCTATTGGAAGAGGGACTTAAACTTCTAAATCTCTTAGATGTTTTAGAAAATTTTACCCATAATTTGTGCTTAGTTGTGTGTGTAAGTACCTACCTACACACTCAGCTTCCATTTATGTATATACATTTTATTTGTCCACCTACGCAGTGTGGTACCACTAGATGCCAGTGTGCCCTAAGGAAGAAAATACACCCCTGGTATAAATTCTGCATCAAATCCAAAAGCATAAGCAATTTTGGAAAAGCTGTGGTGGCTCTAATGCTTCAACTTTTAATGCCCTTCTTCAGCCAGACAAAACCAGACTGATGATAAAAATGACTCCCTGAAGCATGGAGTTTTGCCCATAAGAGTTAAACTACTTTGAGGTGTCATAGATATTCAGAATGCTGGTGCTAAAATCCGACTGAGTTTTCTTACAGAAAGAAAATCTTCCCACAGACAGCAGGAAAATTCCCTTTTAACATTTCTGCTTTATGTAAGATGACACTTGCTGCATTCCCACCTTTTCTTCTTCACGAAGAAGCAGCAGCTAACATATTAGTTGCAATGTTGCCTGTCAGTTTGCCAGCTTGCCTTGTAAATTGGTCGGTCATAAAATGACAGTGCAGTATTTTTGCATAATAAATGATGTGAAACCAGGATTATGCAGAAGTATGTCTGTTTGCAGCACAGTCAGTACAGGTCTTTAGAGCAGGGTTGTTTTTTTTTTTAATTTCTTTATTTTTTTCTGGAACTATACACAGCAATTTTGTGGGAAACATGGTTTCATGACAGATGCTGAACATCAGGATTAACTTGCTGACAGGACCTGGATTATGCTTTCACATGGTGGAAACCCCATTGCTTCGAACTTTAGAAATTCAACTTTTGGGGGGCTTTGGAGAAGACCTTTAGTTGACCTAATTGTTGCCTTCCCTCTTCTTTCTGGATGTACCAAATTTTGCTAAATCCCACTTCAAAACTCCTTATGACAGTCTTCTACCCCCCTGACCTGAACTGACTATTGGCAACTATTGAACAGTAAATGGAGCAACTGCCTATTTTTCGTTGCAAAATTCTAAATGCAAAGCAGAATACACTCCAGGGTGAAATAAAATCCTCTGTTCCCACTTTATTTGCTTCATGATATTTTGTTTACAGTAAGTCTTTCCTTCTATCCCAGCCACATAATGGTATATAATTATTTCTGCCAAGATGCCCCAAAGAACATAAATAATAAATGACTAATTCTGTGTTACTGTGGAGACAGAATTTCAGACTGTGTATAAAAACAAAAGGGTTGGGACTTGCAAAACTGCAGGAATAAAAAAACTCAAATGGGAACTGTAAACAGGTACCGACAGAAGCAAAATGGCTTATTATATGAATAGCAGGGCCAGTGGAGGAATCAGGTTATAATCTATTCAAATTGCTGTGGTACATTAGAAAGGTGCCTGGATAAAGACAGCAGGATATTGAAATAGCTCCTGACATGCGTAGGTACCTGAAGAGTCATGAAAAAAGAACCATGATGCTTCTTGGGCACCCAGGGCTATGAGTCACCTTGTTATCACCCGCCTCTGGCGTGAGGGAGCCTGTCTGATGTCAGCTCCCTATCTTAACCAGCCTGTCAGCTGCTCAAGCGTTCTCCTTTGGGCTACACTAGACCTGGCTTCATCTTGCATGTTGGCAATAGATGCTCCGTAGCTCCCAAGTCCCTTCACAGTGTCTCCCTATGGTATCCAGCTCGTGATTACTGAATACCCCCAGAAATCCCAAATCATTCATTCCCATAGGAACAATGTACCCTAGATTATCAGTTTTACCTTAGCCCACTACTCCCATAGTATACATAGCCCTTGAGTTCAATTTCAGTGAAACAAAAGGAAATTAATTTAAAAAAGATTAAAGATACAAATGAAAGCAAGTGTGAGTGATGGAAACAAATGCTTACACACCAGACAAAATCTTAAAATGTGAGCTAGGCCCTACACTTATTAATAATTAATCATCTTACTCATTTTAAGTTTGCAAAACTTCAGGGAAAAAAATCCACTGTTTTGCAAATCAGTTTTAACTTGATAGAAATTTCCTCAAAGCTTCAGTACATTGTTTTTCTCCAATGGGAAACTATTTAATGCAGCCTGTCTTCGTATATTTATCATATCAGTTTCAAGCTGAGTTTGAAACAGATCAAATCCCATCATATTTATTCAGAATTCCAGACTGATAGAGACTATTGCCTTTTGTTTTCTCAGGTCTCTGAGAACGAGAGAAGAAATATACACACAAAACACACTGTGAGTGGATGGAAGTACCTGTGTTACTATTACCAAGGTTGCCACATCAGGTAACAAGTCACTGGTTTTCCCTCCCTCATGGAAACAACAAATTGTGTGTGATGTGATGGTCTGTGTGGTTGTTGGTATTGATGGCATATGAGGTTCTGTCTCAGAGTCTGCTGAGAAAAATGAAGGTGTGTGGGAATGGAGAATCATTGCTTCTGGTGGAAGCTTCCCTAAATCAAATCAAATCATATCATAGGGTTGGAAGGGACCTCATGAGATCATCAAGTCCAACCCCCTGGGAATTGAACCCAGGACCTTCTGCATGTTAAGCAGAGGTACTAAATTGTGTAGTACATAAACATACACACTTATAGATGTTTATCCAAACAAAGCAATGCATGCTTTGAAGGGCCCACGTTGCTATTTTAAATAGAATGAGATGAAAGAGGGAAACTCATTCAACCATCCTCAGTACCTGCAAAGTGCATATTGAAATATGAATGTGTCCTTTATATATAAAGTTTAGCTTTTGTGAAGCACTGCTTTGTGAGGCATGTTACACATTCATGGTATGTTTTCAATGGGTGGTCTGCTTACGGAGTGTTGTCATGAGGTTGGTGAGACAGAACACCATGGATGAACTACTAGAGAACACACAGAAAGGGAGCAAATCATTGAAATGACAACCTTGTAGTGTTTGTTGTCAGAATCCATAGCTTGGTTGTATACTGTGCTATAGCAGCTGAAGTTGTCTGTAATGATGACTTACTGCATCAAAATAATATTCATTGCCAGACATTTGGATGTTCAAACACATTTTTTCTCCGATTCCTTGCTGTTGTCTTTACTAATGTGTAGTTAAAAAGTCTTTGTGTCCAGGCATTGTAATGAAAATAAAGCTGAGCAAGACAGCATCCACCTGTCGAGGAGGCATGTTTCTACTTTCTACAGAAAACCTCCAAACAAAAATTTTTTTTGGCCCTTTTCTGTGTTTGTTAATTAAAGATAAGATAAATGTTTCTGCTGTAGAGAGACAGTGCGCTATTGTTGCTGGCCACTGTCAGAGACAAAATATGGGACTGGATGGCTCTTGGGTCTAAGCTAGTATGGCTGTTCATATGTTCCCATTTAGGCATATAATGTAGACCCCTACTTTGCATGTGTAACCCATATGCCTAACAAGTATCTCTTTAAAAGATCTGGTGAGGCTGAATCAGTGTTGCTGGGCAGCTTTAGCTGCTTATGTCCTGAAACTTCTGGAATTTGGGTGTGGGAGCTTTGCATGCTCCACGAGGTTCCCTGCTGCTGCTGGGATCAGATGCCATGAGAGCTGCAGTTGCAATCAGAACCCTAGAGCAAGGACTGGAACTTGTGTACTTGTCTGGGGGACCCTTATTAGTAAACTACGGAGTTAGTCTCACTCTCTTCTTGGCTCATGCAAAATAAAGCAGTCTCATCAGAGAGCCTGAGACAGCTCCATCCAGAATACCCCATAATCCAGTGTTAGGGCATTTGAATAGTAGAGATGGGCTCATGTCCCTGCTCCAGCTCAAACACAGTAGGGATCTGAACCCAGCTTGCCCACCTCCTTGGTGATGCTCTAACCATGGGGCTATTGGTTGTAAGATTACCTGCCCCTTTTCTTCAATTTCTCGTGACAAAGGGTTGTACAGGTTTAGGCACTTAATGTCAGGTGAGGGTTTGCAGTTGGGAATCCCAAGTGGAGTTAGGTGCTTCTGTCCAACCCAGAGTTAGTGGCCTAACTCCCTTTGAGGGGCAAAGCTTAGAGTCCACTCTTCTCCTTGGCATTTCTCAGTGACTATCTTTGATGTGTCCCCCGTCAGCTTGCTGGACTCTTTGAATTCTGTTCTTAGGCATCTAATTGATGTGGAACCTAGGCATAATTCAGTGTTGAGGATTCCACTGGGAGGCATAATACCTGAAGTTATTGAGTCTAAGCTCCCCTTGTGGATCTAGCTCTAAATGCCTATGTCACTGTTGAAAATTAAATTTAGTCCTGTATGTCACTTAAGTCTTGCAATACTGAGAGAAGCAACATCTAAATACCTTTAGTAATCTGCACTTTTACACCTTATATCTTCCTATCTCTAAGTGGAATAAATACTACTTCCAGATCTCCTCTTCATTTCAACCCAGCTCATTCTTTTTACTCCCTGCTCAGTTTGTCATTTTGGTCTTCCCTTTAGCTGGTGGTTAAGAAAATAATTCTGTCAGATGCTGATCAGCCAGCAGGGAATGCTTAAAGCATCACACAGGCAGTGCCTCTTCTGCCTCCCAAGAAACAAAATACATAATTCTCCCAGCTAGCCTCCTGCATCCCAGAGAGCTGGGGGCTCAAAGATTATTTGAACTCTCCCAGACAGCAGTGCAACATCCTGCTGTGACACCATACCAGACAGATGTTCTGAGCATGTTTCCTACTTTTGATTAATTCTCGCTTTCCACTGTGACAAGACTTAGCTGTCTTTCTTGAGCTCTCTATCTCTCATCCTTCCCCCACAATTCCAAAGGCTTGCTGATTTATGTAATATACCTTTCTTGGGTCACAGAGAAACACAAACAAAACCAATTAAAGAAAACACATATGGTTAAATGGATTAGATTTATTTTTTGAAGTTAACAATTCGTTTAATCTTGACCTGCAGTGAGTGAACATTGGAAAGTTAAGTAGGTCAGTTTGGTATGGCCGTCTGAACCTATTCAGAATGCTACAAATTACTATGCCAAAAGCCTTCAATGAACAGTTTGCGGGAGACTATAATTTGGTAAAGCGGTGTATATAGAAGGGTGGATTGAGTGGGATAGAGTTAAGATTGTGGTGCAGAGTCTGTGATGTGCAGTATTTCTGTTAATGGTAAGGTGCATGTTTGGAATGGAGAAATATGGATGTGTTCGCTAGGTTGCTTAACTTTAGGCAGTTTGTTTTTGTGGGTTTCTCTCAGGTATGTGATGTGTGTAACTATAAGTACTTCACAACAATTTTTTTGCATTTTAATTATGTAAAACTTTCAGTTCAGAAGTAACATGGCTCATAAAATTTTGGGGGTAACGAAAGGAAGCTTTTGAGACCAATCTGACATTAAGAGCTAAAGCAGCAGTATATTTTTTTAAAAATGATCTTTTATAAAGTCCTTTCCTGCATAGTTCCTGAAGGTCTCATTTTATATGAATGTGTGAAAGAAGAAAATAAGTAAGTGAATATCAGAGAACCATAGGGTGAAAGAAAGGCCATGAGAAGACTAATTGAGACTGCAGGAAGCCCCGTCATCCATACAGTTTAGCTTTGCTTTGACAGTCCTTGCAGAGGTTCTGGGGGAACAAACCAAAACAAACTATTAGTTTGATACTATCCTTATCACAAGGAACCAGGACAATAATTTGAAGGAACAGCCAGAGTCAGACCAATTTCTTGTGGGCAAGTGGAGGGGAAATCATTTCTTGAGAAGTGGGAGAGCAGAAAATTGCAGGATGCTGTCAGGGAAACCATTTTAAAAAGTTGGTTTTGAGCAGTGGTAAGCACTTTTTTTCCAAAGTACTATGTGCATTGTACTGCACTGTAATGCCATGTACTATTTGTTACTCATTGTAAACATCTTCTAATATCTAGTAACAGAACCATGTGAATAATGTCATAAAGGGATATACAAATATCAAACTGGCATTTACTAGATATATCATAAGATTTACATTTATTAAAGTTTGTTACAGTATTTATGAATGCTTCCAAGAGGAGTTCTGCAGAGTTGTTACAATAAAATGCAAATAGCTCCATTTTAGTGACTGGTTCAAGCAAAATAAGGACTTGCTCAAATGTTTTTCTGTCTGCTATGCCACACTATACCCAAATCAGTTTATGTAAATCCCTCTCCCATCTTCTTCTTGTTTTCTTTTCTCTGATACTGTGGTCTCCATGGGTTGCCCTTAGTGCTGCTCCCTTTAAAGCTTCCCATGCCCACAGCACAGAGTAAAATACACATCAGAACTCATAATTCAATTCCAATAATACTAACAATAACTAACATGATTTTTTTTTTTTGAGGATCTTAAAGCACTTTGATGATTTACAGGGATTAAATTTTGCTTTCACTCGGAAAATATCCCCATTTTAATCATGAGAAGGAGGGGAGTAGAGATGCAGAAAGCAGAGTGACAACATGGCCAAAGTCACACAGCAAGTTTATAGTAAAAGTAGAAATAAATCCAAGCGTTCTAGGCTAGAGCTTGTCATATAAGTGATTTTATAATCCGTTGCCAGTTCTGAAAAATTATGTGTGTACAGATAAGCCCAGTGGTTTGTTCCGAAAATCAGTCTAGCTCTGACAAGGTAGTGTTGTCTAGACCTGAATCCACTTCTTCTGCAATGTAGGCACTTTAGAGAAGGAGACATCAAGACCCATCAACTCCATATAATTCTCCCTTATTGGAGGAATAGATTTTCTGCCAGTCGGGTTATTGGCTTTGAATGATTCAGTAAGCATAGATGTGGGGTGGAGGAGCCTGGAATTCCCCCAAGTAAAGCATATCAGAGAAACTAGGTAGGGCTGTCTAGTCTGTGAATGCTGACCAACCCCCAGGCTAACGAAGGTGCAGTCAGGATTTTGTTTTTCAAGGTTTTGTAGCTCTTTAGTGTGCTTCGTTAAAAATAAAGTGTCTTCGGTTAAAAAAAAAATCCTTTGCGAAGTCTGTGTTGCTTACCTTCCTGCCACATTGTCCCTGGAGGGTTTAAATTTGAACCATTGCTCTCACATTCAGGTGGACTCTTGTTAAACAACTGGGGGCTAAGGAAGGCTGAAGTGCTATTCCAGTGGTTAAAGGTGGCCAGGTTATGAGGTCCACTGCCCAAGAAGGGTGTCAGATACCAGATCTTCACCTGGGTGTATACCTTAGAGATGCAGAGGTAGGAGGAGTGACCACTCACTACTCAGATCCAGGGGGAGGGGAGGAGAGCTTGAAAGCATGTGGGGATTTGGGATTCCTTTACAACAAACTAGTGACTGTCTGGAAGAGAGCTGGGCAAGGCTGAGAGGCAGTACTGATAGTCACGTGAACAGGTCTATCACCCTGGCAATTTTGAGCCCAGTTAGGGAGATTCAGGTTCAGAAAGCTTGGACAACTACTGGATTCCTAACTGACCTGAACCTCTGAACTGTTTGAGGTTCACCTGTCATCCTTTTTAACACTGTAAAACATGGACCATTCAGTGAGCCTTGAGAATAGCCCCTATATTATGAGAGCCATTGCAATGTACAGAAAGAACCGTATCCATTCAATTTAATAGAATTCTCTGACCTTTTTACTCATTCAAATTTCTCCTTGCCACCCACCTCCATCAAAAATCAAAATCTGCATTCTAAAGTCACTGAAAATTAGGAATCAAAGATCTGTTTTGTTTCTCTGGCAGCTTTGAACTCAGGCTGGGATATGAAGAATGACATCATTTGTAGATTCAAGTGGCCAGGAAAACAGCAAAACCCCGGTTCTGATAGCAATGTGGCAATGTTTGTTCAAAGTTGAAACACTGACATTGCTTTACAGGCAGCAAATTCCAGGAGCACAGTCTGAGGCAGATCACTTCTCAATTCAACAGATATTCTCACTTATGTTTATCTTTACTTTTTCTATCCACGTAAGCTACTTACTGGAATGATAATGGCAGAACAGCGGTATCAGGAGAAATTCAGACAGGCAGACCCATTGTTAGATATACACATTATAGAAGTTAGCAATTTGTTTCAAGAGGAGGGACATTCATCATTGTGAGATCAGAGGGGTAGCCATGTTAGTGTACAGCAAAACAACAAGATTCCTGTGGCACCTTAAAGACTAACAAATTTTTTGGGGCATAAGCTTTTGTGGGCATGTTGGAGCTTATGGAAGCGTATGCCTGAAGAAATTTGTTAGTCTTTAAGGTGCCACAGGGCTCCTGTTGTTTCTTTGTGAGCCTGGAGAAACCTTTTTTCACCAGGATAATAATGACTGAAAAAATGTGAGAGAAGAGAATGGATATTGCATTAGAACATGTTTTCTTGGACTCAGCTTTCAGACTTTCCACAATTTTTTTTTGTCCAGTGCTTTACTGCATTGTTCACCGTATGTTACGCTGGCTAGTAACTTTACATGAATAACACTTCAGCATGTAGCACTATTGTGTCACAGAATTGATGTGATGACCTGCAGGCCTAGATGAGTAGATGCATGCACATACCCAGTCACATGTCAAGGATTAAAATCTTTTTTAGGGGGTTTGCTTTATTCAGTGAGAAATGTTTAGATAAATCAGTTTTACTGCAGACATTCCTGACTTGCTCTCCTGCCTTATTTTTTTGTAGCAAATTATTGTAGAGGATGATGCACCACTGACTAAATATGTAGTATAGGTAGAGCAGTGAGTGTTTGCATTCTCAGACAAATGGTGTTGTAGCATAGCAAAGTAAAGTTGTACTAAAACCTACAATGTGGATGGTCAAAGAATAAAGCTTTTCCAGGTGTACAGCAGAATGAGGTGGTACTGGAGTATTGGGTGCCATAAATTAAAAGTATATGGCAGGTCCCAGCCAGATGTAGCCCAGAGGGGGTGCTGTAAACAGAATCTGGATTGGGCAGTGACAATGTGACCACAAGTGATAGAATAAAAGATATTTTATTGTAGAGGTAGAATGCTTATGTCCCTTCTGCAACGGGGGACCCCAGTACGGTAGTGGATAGGCTCCTGGGCATTGCTTCCGAGGCACTGGCTGCAGCTTCACAGTCTGTTGGTGAAGTCCACCATGCATTGGACTTCCCCACAATTGTATAGGATTAATTGGGGGTGTGGAGCTATTGGTTACTATAGGATGCACATATGTCAGCATGTAGGCTTTGCTGATATCGCATGCCTTACAGGGGTCACAAGATGGACACACTTGTAAACAAGTAGATGTAGATGTCCTCAGATGATCAGTGCATGCACAAACAAGGCAATAAACAGGTCGATGTGCATGTTTGCAGGCATTTGGTTCAGGGATAGGGCACTCTTCGGTCTGAGTGGTGGTGCCAAGGGGTGGAGTGATAAAAAATTATGATGCATTCTAAGAGATGAAAAAATAGTGCAAATGCTGAGTTCTGTAATAAAGATCATTTGAAATCTATTTCTCTGTATTGCTGCTTTTGACATGTTAGATTGAAGTAGACATAAAAAATCTAAAGGGACCATGTTATCCACAGAGTGGTAGCTAGTATCCTAGGCCCAGGTTGCTGAAGTTTTTAGGTCAATGGGAGTTAGGTGACTAAATAGCTTGAAAAAAGTTGGCTTTAGTTCATTAAGATTTTAATTATTGATACAGTACATCATTTTGTTTAGGTATTTCCACTGAACACTATGAAATTTAGTGCAACAGAATCAGTCTCAAATTTAGAAGATGTTTATATTTTCAGTTTAGACTTCTACCCTACTGCCAACATGGAGAATAAACTTGTTTTTGTTTGGTTCATAGCAGATGAAGACAGAAAGAGTATTTGGAATCAGTAGATCTGTGGATATTGAGTCAGCATCAATTGTCCCAAATAAATATCACATTGTGACAATACCTTCACTGGCTACTCTGCCTTCTGCCACTCTCCTAAGATTAGCAAAGACTGGTTTAAAAACGAAATGTAGGACTAGAAGTAGGGTTGAAAATTAAAATAGATTACAAGATTTATGAATATTACATTTGATCAGAATTTAATGGAGTCAAGATTTATGCCATGTAACTTGGGTTATAAGACTAGAATCTCAGCCAATAAATGTTGGAACAGATCCACTGAGCAGAGGATCTGGCCTATAGAATCCGATCACCTGCACAATCTACAACACTATTTAGGCATATTCAGCATCATTTCCACCAATCACTTATCTAATTCAGGCCTGAATAAGTGCTGTGATGGGTCTTTGATGACTTACATCCCCTGGCAATACACCTGGATTCAGCTGGTCTTATGTTCTCCTGATACACAGCCTAAACTTGCCTTTCATTAAAGAGATGTTATTAACTTTTTCTTCCACTTACCAATTGAATTATTTGATATTATTTTTAAAAACTTCCCAGTTTATGGTAGACCACCTATTAAATAGTAAGTGCTAAAATAAAAAAAAAACAAAACAAAGATCAAATGATTTTCTGCTCTTTTATTTATTTTCCTGAGTGTCTTTTCTGCCACAGAGACACTAAGACTATGTCCACACCTAGATGGTTAAATCGATTTAACTTAAAGCAGCTTAACCAAAGCGAAATAAAACTTGTTAAAGCGCTTTAAGTTAAATCGATTTAACAGGTCCACACCAAAAAAACCCAAATCAAAATAGCATGTCCGGACACAGGACTTGCTAGTTCGATTTTGGGGACAGGCACCATGGGAGGTGTAGCAAGATGGCCACCTGGCAGGGCCATGCCCCAGGCCAATCGCATAAAAGTAGGAACTGCCCTCAGCTTCCTGTCCATTCTGGCTGGCAGGGGACTGCAAGAGCAGTGGCAATGGATGCTCCCCAGCTCCCGTTCCATCATCGTGTGGCAGCCAGGCCCTCTGCAAGTCTCCAGGGTGCTCTCTAGCATTGGGACGCATTGTTCATGGACCAGGATGGTGCTGAGCCTGAGGCCCTTAACATTCTTTTGCTGCGTCTCAGAGTGGCCTTGGTTACCCTCCCCACCTCTGTGCCCTGGCACATCTGGGCACAGGAGACCAGCAGGAACTGGTGGGAGCGGGTAGTGCTGGGAACCTGGAGCAATGAGCAGTGGTGCAGGAACTTCCAGATGAGCAGGGAGATCTTTGTCCACCTGATCTCAGAGCTCACCCCATTCCTGCGCCAAAGGGACACTGTAACAAGACCTGTCATCCCTATGGACAAGAGAGGGGCCATCACACTCTGGAAGATGGCCACTGCTGAATCCTACAGGTCCGTGGCACACCTCTTCGGTGTTGGCAGGTCCACCATTGGGAAGGCTTTGCTCCAGGTTGCCAGCGCCATCAACGTGGTCCTGCAGCCACGCCTTGTCACCCCAGGTGAGCTGCAGGGCACCATCACCAGCATCACTGCCCTAGGGTTCCTGAACTGCGCTGGGATCCTAGATGCCAGCGACATCCCTGTGCGAGCTCCAGAGCACCATGCGGCTGAGTGCTGAAACCACAAGGGATATCACTCCATCATCCTTCAGGCCCCTGTGGACCACCAGGGTGTCTTCCAAAACAGCTATGTTGGATGGCCAGGAAGGGCGCATGATGCCAGTGTCCTCCAGAACTCCGCCGCGTAGCAGGGCATGGAGGCGGACACCTTCTTCCCCTTCCATAACATCACTGTTGGGGAAGTGGAGGTGCCTGTCCTCATTGTTGCTAATGTGGCTTACCCCCATCACCCCCGGCTCATGCGCCCCTCCAAGGGATCTCTCAATGCAGATTGCCTGCTGTTTAACTGCCGCTTGATCCGCTGCCGCCAGGTGGTCGAGTGGGCATTTGGGAGACTGAAGGCCTGGTGGAGGTGCCTGCTTACGTGCCTCCACCTCACAGAGGACACCACTGTGGAGATCATCAGTGCGTGTATGGTCCTGCACAATCTTTGTGAGCTGTGGGGAGAGACAGTACCTGCCACCTGGGAGGCCGAAGCAGAGCTTGTCGGCAGGCAATTCATCAGCCAGAAGCCATGCCGCTAGGAGAGCATGCACCAGCGAGATGTACTGTGGTGTGTGATGCAGTCAAGGACCTGATCCTCAGTGAGGACCTCTGAGGGCCAAGCCTGCCACAACAACCCCCCCCCCCGCTCCTCCTCTTGCCACAGACAATCCCCACCCATGGACCCACCCACACCCTGAACCATACCCAAATAAATCACTGGAAACAAATCTAAGCGTTCACTATTTTTTATTAATAATGGGGAGATGGGGCAGGGCAAAGAGGGGCTTGGGAGACAGTAAGGGGATTCAGAACTATTGGGGTGAGAACTGGGGCAAGGTTGTTTAACTGGTGAGGGAGGATGTGGGTGGTGGGTTCAAAACATGGGGTTAGTGGGGGGCTGTACTTGGCCCGCAATCTTCTGTGCTGTGGCCTCCCCCAAGGCTGCCCTGGGTCCAGGGCCGCCTGTGGCGAGGGACGCCAGGCTCCCTCTGGGGGTCTCTCTCCACTCTTGGAAGGGGCAGGTACCCCACAATGCACTGCAGGCTTGCTGCAACATCCTGGATGGCAGTGCTGAGGGCCTGCAGCGCATTGCTCTGCCGCTCCAGTGCAGCGACGATGCGCTTGTCTGCATCAGCTGCCCGCTGAAACTGCTGGACGGTAAGATCCTGGCGGTGGGCTAGCTGCTCCTGCCATGTCCGGCTGGAGTCCTCCATCCTCTCATCGAGCTCAAGGAGCCTCCGAAGGACCTCATCCTGGGTCAAACAGGCCCTCCTCCTCCTCCGGGCAGTGGCTTCCGGGGTCCCAGGGGCAGGTCGGCAGGTGGCTCTGTGAGCTGCTGGAGGGAAGGTGAAACCATCATTAGCCCCTTCAGCCTACTGGCCTTGGCTGTGTGCAGCTTGTCAGCTGCAAATACCTCTGCCCCGATTGTCCACAGGCAGCCTAAATTGTGTTCTGTGGGACAGTACCCCAAAGGTGCATATGGCTTCACGATGCCCACTGAGGTGGGCAACAGTGAGGCTGGTCTGGTCTCGGGGAGTCTCCCAAGGTATGTGCCAGCAAAGAGGGCATCACACTGTCCACCCTTGATGCCGCCACATGCGGTCACTGACACCTCGACAATCTGCAACCCCTGCCTTGCATGGGTCTGGGAGCCTGGTGCCACATGTCCCTTGGCCAGTGGAAGGGCCTCCACATCCCCCTGGCCCCGTGCCCTGCCAGTCCCTGGCCAGTGCCCCCCTCAGCAGCCATGCCACAGGCAGGCTTGGCCCAGCCTTCAAGGAGCAGGGAGGAACACTCACCAACAGGAACTGTGGAGATTCTCCAGTATGTCTCCTCCTCAGTATCCAGCTCCATGGGAGAGGCCTTAGCTGTCTCCTCCTCGGGGGTGCGTGTCCCATGCTCCCATACTGGGAACCGCTCTGGGCTGGATGGCTGAGCCTGCATCAGTAGAGAACTCCCTGGCTGGCTCGTGTTGCCCGCGTCCAGCGATGCCTTGCTGTCTGAGGGCTGTCACTCAGGGGACGTGGCCACTGGGGTGTGCTCGGCCGAGTCCCTGGCCCTGGATGAGAGGCCGCTGGGCTTCTCTCCCCAGGAATGCATGCAGCTCTTCATAAACGGGCCGGTGGCCGAGCTGCCTTCCCCCTGGAACTGCCTGGCTTCTCTGGTCCAGGCATAGTCCTGCCGCAGGACCTTCACTTTTGCGCACACCTGCTCCAGGCTGCGCTGGTAGCCTTGGTCTGACATAGCTCTGGCCATATCAGCATATATGTCACAGTTCTGGTGTCTTGCCTGGAACCATGCACATATGTTCCCTGTGCCCCATATGCCTATGAGGCATCAGACGTTGTCGGGGGTCCCTACTGGAGCCCTCCCATGCTGTGGCGCAGAGCTGGCAGCAGGAGGCTCTGCCATGCCTTCTCTCACTCCGAACACACGCTGCAAGTCCTAGGGCACAGAGCATCCTGGTTCCTGGCAGGGGCAGCGCACCCTGGGAGGAAGAAGGTCAAAACAGTGTTATTTCTATTTAACCGTTAAATCAAAATAACATGTGCAAATGGTGTTATTTTGATTCAACTGAATCGAAATAACCGTCATATCGATATTAAACTTGGTTTTATTAAATCAATATGACAATCCTTAGATTGATATGACGGGGCTCGTCATTTCGATCTAAGAAAACGTTGCCTGGACATGACACTGGTTGAATCGATATAATGCTGGTTATATCGATTCAACCACTGTGTGTGGACATACCCTAGCAATGGTAGGTGCTAAAGTTTCAGTCAGAAATCTGATTTTTAATTTGACAATATCCCTTTAACTTAAGACATTTTCTCATTGTATTAGTGTCTCAAGACAGTAAATAATTCCATTTCTTTACCTGTACTAACTTGAAAATATTTATAGGCAGTGGTCATGTCTCTTCAATCATTTTCTCCATTTCACAAGTACGTAGGTTGCATCCTTTAATCTCCCCTCATCTATTTTGTCCTTTATTTTTCTTATTGCTTTGCATACTCTTAGCATAATTTGTGAATAGTCCACTATAACTTCATTGTCTTGGGATGGTTTTAAAACACCCAAGAAATGTTAGTAAATTAGCTTCACACTAAGATGAACTAAAAAACAAATCATCTCTGCTAACCAGCAAATAACAAAGGTGCTTCTAAAATATCTGGCCTAGCATCAGGCACTCTCAGTCCCTGCCTGATCTTGCAGTCTCCTCCATACAGGCGGCCCCTGTTTTCCACACAAAGCCTTACTAAAATCAGTTAGCTCATTAATCCAGCTGCAGGATTGTGACCTAAATTTGTACCTATGACAGAATTTTGCTGTTATTTCCAGTAGTAGTTAAGATCAGACTGGATAGGTTGGTCAGCATGAGCCTAACTATCTGAAGGTGCTCCTGGTTTCAGGTATGAAACCAGGAGAAGGTTAGGTTTTGTGTTAGCCTTTTGGGACAATCTTTGCGCATCAGATGATCAAAGTTTTTGGCTACTGCCATTGCTTTAATAAAGAGCCCCCAGTCATGAAGTATCCTTACAGGCCTAGTTTATGTTTCAGTGCCTTTCTTTAAGAAAAACAACAAAACTTCCCATTTCAGCATGATCACCACTTTATTTTTCTATCAGTCTTCCTTACAGCATCTTAGCTGTTTACAAGTTGGGAGTCCATAACAGTGCAGTTCTGTGACAAGGCCTAATCAACATTATTCCCTTGACATTCCATTATGTTAAATCTTTAGCATGCATGACAATGGCCCAGTCTACACTTGGTACCATATTTGGCAGCAGTTGAAAGGAGATACACAAACTACATGAAATAACTTGAGTATTTCCCTTCAAATCTCTAATGCTCATTTATCGTCTTGACTTTACTGTGCTGAGTCAAGGGAATATGCTGTCCCTTTGACTCAGCACTGCTCTTCTTACAGGAGTGAATTGAATTCCAAATCAGCTGAGCACAGTTGAGGAGTGTCACTGGCACTGGTTTCATGGGGCTTGAGCCCCAAGCCCCAGTGCCTGAGCCCCGCATCCACTGCTGGGCTGCCTGCAACGGCAGCGCTCTTATGTGGCTCGAGCCCCAAGTCACTGCGTGCTGAGCCCCGGCTCTTTTCTCAGGCCAGCGGTACTTCTGGTTGAGCAGGTCTCAACTGACTGCTCAGTTGAACTTGGAAGATTGACCTGATGGCCATCAGTATAGACTTAGACAATGTCTTTCATGTTTGCATTTCAAGATTTTGTCTTCTGTAGTAAAAGACTTTTTCTAAGGCAAGAGAGAAACCATGGGTTTTCAAAACCCATGTGTTATAGGGAACTTTGCAGAAGATGTTTGTAACGGACAGTGTAGTGATGCTCACAGCCTTTCCCATGGGTATGACCTTTCCATGAACTGTTTTCTGGGCTGTCTGCCCAGAAAGGTTGTACCAGGGTCTGCATGTTTTTGCTTTAACAGGTGTTTAGGCCTGTTTTTGCTTATTGTATGTTATTTTGTGCTTTTGCATTTTTGTACCCTTCAGAGCCAGCTTGGCTGGTCCAAGCCTGTTCAGGGAAGGTGGGCCTCCCCCTGCCCCCTCTGAATTGTGCTATATGTTAGCACAGCCCCTACGATTGCTGGACCTCGCTGAATGGCCCTTGTAAGAAAGGTGCCTTGGAACCTCCATTGGGGTTGTCCGCAGCCGTGCAAGGGGTCCCCAGCTGCTGAAGGGACATAAGCTCTCGCCACTTTATATTTTTCCTTGCTTTGGTTAGGGTGACTTATTCAGAATACTATCCTGGCATTTAATAAATATCATGTTTCTGTTAAGTGGTCTTTGTTTATGTCTGGTGAATCCACAAACAAACCTCCCCTTTTGGGACACACCATAGAAGCCAATTCTGAGATTCCTATTTACAATGATAGGCTTCTCCAGAGGGGTAGCTGTATTAATCTGTGTACAGCAAAAGCAGTGAGAGTCTTGTGGCACCTCATAGACTAACAGATTTCTTCAGGCATAAGCTTTTGTGGGCTGCAACCGACTTCATCAGATGCATGATAGGCTTTGGATCAGGCCCCAAGAGCAAAGCTTCTATTAAAAAGAAGGTTCAAAATGTCACCCTTGCATTCAGTGCATAAATCTCTAATTAAAAGCTTAATGTTTATCTCTAGTCTAAATGGCATCTGGGTGGACTTAAAGTTGCATAACCTAGTTAGAAGATTGAGCTAATTAAAATGAAGAATGAAGCTTTTAAGCATGCTAATTTATTGTCTTGGCTGCAACAACAGCTCATTGACTTGATTCCTGAATTGACATGGGATAATTTTATGTGCTTATTTTATATGCCACTTTGTTTCCTGGTGAAGTGCTGCTCTAATAGTCTGCTCAGCATGAGTATTTCCTGTATAGTGTGTACTTACAATAACATTCATACAAATTAATGTTGTCAAGCCACAGAATTCATACCTGGCTTCCTTACATACTTTTTGAGTATCATAAAGTCATATAGACACCAGACTTTAACAGTGGATTCTGACTTTATATTTTCCACTTGAGAACAGCATGACTCCTAACTGAACAATCTACTTTGTGCTTGGAACAATATAATAATGCAGGGCAGATGAAGGTGAAGGCAGTATGATTATAAATGTTGTTGTAGAGATGTCTACTGTGCACAAGTGACTGATAGCAAAAAGCCCTTATTTACATTGCTGTTTTTGTCTGTGCTTATTCTTGTCTAGTTATTTGGAGAATGATTGTGCTGAAATGATTGAGTAACCTTGTGCTTTCCCATAACAGACCCTAATCCTTTAATTAGGTGCATGTAGACAGACCCTTAAACCGATACTGAGTCTCACTAACTCAGTGGAGTTTTGCATGGCTTCACAGATCCACCTGCACAGATCCACCTGCACAGATCTTGTCAAAGCCCTAAGTATTTTAATAAAATGGGAAACAATTTGGAAAATACAACAAATTTGCTACCGATTGCTATATTTCTTTGCTTTAACAGCTGGGTAAGTTGCTATTTGACTATGCTATTTGACTCATCAAGAAGCTTTAGAATATGCTTTCCATGAAGTTGAATAATGAATTGGCACTAAACATGTTGGAAAAATTGTTTAAAGAGTAGTTTAAAGAGTACAGCATTGGAAATGAAAACATACTGAGCAGGCATTCATCTGGTGTGTCACCAGATGACTATGAGCTTCCAGTGTGGTGTGGCTGAGAAAAAAGCTAATGCTGTCCTAGGATGCATAAGACAAGGTATGTCCAGTAGAGAAGGGAGGTGTTAATGCTATTATACAAGGCACAGGTGAGACCTCATCTGGAATAGTGCACACATTTCTGATCTCCCATGTTTAGGAAAATGGATTCAACTGGAACAGGTGCAGAACAAGGTTACTACGATGATCCATGGAATGGAAAACCTGCCTTACGGGTGGAGACTCAAAGAGCTTAGTTTGTTTAGCCTAACCAAAAGAAGAGTGAGGGCAGTGAAGATTGCTCTCTATAAATACAGCAGAGGGATAAATACCTTAGAGGAAGAGGAGTTATTTTAGTTCAGCACTAATGTTGTCATAAGAACAAATGAATATACACTGCCCATAAGGAAGTTTAGACTTCAAATTAGATGCAGGTTTCTAAGCGTCAGAGGAGTGAAGTTCTGAAATAACCTTCCAAAGGGAGTTGTGGGGGCAAAAACCTAGCTGGCTTCAAAGCTGAACTTGATAAATTTAAATTTATGGAAGGAATAGTGTGATGGGACAGTCTAGTTAGGCAATTGACTGATCTTAGACTACTGGTGATGGATATGCCAATGGCCAGAGATAGGATGTTTGATGGGGTGGTTTCTAAGTTATTACACAGAATTCTTGCTTGGGTATCTGGCTAATGAGTCTTGCCCACATGCTCAGGGTTTAACTGACTGCCAGATTTGGAGTCAGGAAAGCAGACTGGCAAAAGTTCTGGGGCCTCCCTCCCCCCTTCCTCTGTAGCATGGGGCACGACTCATTTGCTCTGTATCTTGAAGTCTTTAAACCTTGATTTGGGGGACTTTAATAATGCAGTGCAGGTTAGAGGCTTACTACAGGAGTAGGTGGGTGAGATTCTGTGGCCTGCATTGTGCAGGAGGTCAGCCTAGATGATCATATTGGTCCCTTCTGACTTTAGAGCCTATGAATATAGCACTATTGAAGTAATGAGCAGCTGCTGAGCATCTAGTCTGTAGACTTAAAAGCACCAATCCTGAGATCTGGTCTATGCTAAAAAGTTAGGCTAACCCTGCTATGTCATTAAGGGGTGTGACAAATCCACATCCTTGAGTACAGCAGTTAAGTTGACCTAACAAATGGTATAGACCAGGGGGTCTCAAACACAAGGGGGCTGCATGCGGCCCCTAAAGCTATTTCCTGTGGCCTGCAATGACACTGTCCTTACCAATATTTGCAATATTGTTGTATGGAAAGGTTTCAGTGGTGCAGCCCTCGGGCTAACATAATAGTCCTCATGTGGCCCTGTACTAGTCCCTGTGCGGCCCTCATGGTGATTTGAATTTGAGACCCCTGGTATAGACAAATCTAGGCTGACAGACAAATTCTTCCTTGACCTAGCTACTGCCTGTTGGGAAGGTGGATTCCATGTGCCAACAGGAGAATCTCTCCTGTTGTCATAGATAGTATATATACTAAAGCACTGCAGTGTAGACAATATATGGGGTAAAACTTTTAGTTGATGGGAGTTCAACTGAGTAAGGACAGCAAAATAAGGTATATGACGTTAAAAGCCTCCAACTACACTCCATCAGCCTTTGCTGTCTGACATTTACCAAGGTACTGCATTCTCTCACAGTGAAAGAGGACCATGAAGCCCACTTCTGCTCTTACATCTACTTTACCACAGTAATTCCACTGCCTTTCTATGATCATAAGTGAGGAGGAAACACAGTGTAGAAGATAAATTGCTCTCGACTTACTTAACTGCAAAAGAGCCAAAATGCCTAGTGCTTTATGCAGAGAGGAGAAGAAAAAGACCTCCTCTCTTCTTATTCTCTCACTCTAATTTTTGGTGAGATCTGAGTCAAAGGCCTTCTGAAAAGCAAATATTATGCATTTTTATATAACAATTTTACATAAGAATTGCAAGCAAAACCCCGTCTTTTACATAGTTTTATGTAATATTTACTTTGTGTAAAACTGGCATACTTATCTGGAGCAAAAATTCATGAAAATTTGCCCTTTCCTCCATACCTCTTTCAGTTTCCTGACACACAGACAGAGCCAATCTTATTAACACAGGAATGGCAACATTTAATCTTGGATTACAGTAGTGACTCCTTGAGGAATATAAAAATTTGTGAAAACCAGTACTTTTACTTTTAGCTTTAGTCACAAATAAAACCAAATTATTTGTGAAACCTAAAATTTTTAAATGATAAATTAAGCTTTCTTCCAAAAGCTGGCACATAGCTGATGACACTGCGTTGTGAGAACTAAGAATGGATCTTATTCAGGAATGATAAAGCTGCTGTAACACTTAGTAGAAATAGTGGCTCAATTAATCAGCTGTACAAGGCAATTGGTTCATAAGATAGACAGCTGAAAAATGTTTATCAGAAAGTAATACCCGAAACAGTCTGCTAGTCGTCAGTGAAGGGCACCAAACGCATAGTAGGATGTATTTCATGATATATTTCAATGGAAATGCTACACAATGACAGTAAGAACATAGCTTTAAAATTATTTTGGTTTGATTTGAACAATACAGTTGATAAATCCCTATTCCCACAAAAAATGACATGTTTTTAAAATTTCTAAAATGTCAGATGAGATTTTAAATCAGAAATTAAAATGTGCACCCTGAACTATTGTATAAAATGAAATAATGTATGGAAATATCTTATGTGTGATTTAAATGTTAATTAAACATATACATGTAGGGGCTTTTTTGATCTATATGAAGTCAAAGGGACTTCTGTTATAGATTTCAATGGCAGTTGATTTGGTATTCTGCTTATTTACTCGAATCACAAAAGGTGAAATCCTGCCCCCTCAATGAAGTTATGGGTGTTTGCCATTGACTTCAGCAAAGCCTGGATTTCACCCCAGATGATTATTCTTTGCATCTCCTCATCATGTCTCTTTTGCCCTAATGTCCAGTTGGTGGGTTCCCCTAGATATTTCCTTCTCTTCTCCATTTTCCCCTGTATATATATCTGTCTCTCAGGGTTTTGTTCTGATGCCCCATCACTGTACTATTTGAGCACATTCTATATAAAATAGATTGGCAATAGTGAAATACCAAGTGGATTTCATGAAGTTTCTGTCTCATCTTTTAGGTAGTAGGAAGCTCTGCTTGAGTTAGGGGGTTGTTTGAGACTGTGAATGTGCTGTTTATAGTAGAAAAGCTTTATCAAAGAAGATGTTTCAGTATTTCCTCTAGGTGGTTAGACTGGATTCATCTAATAATGTCCTTTGGGAGTTCACTTGGCAGCCAGATGCCCCTCAACTGACAATATTTTGTCCTCAGCAATCACAGACCTCATTCTGGGCTTTATCCTTTATATTCTGCAAAAGGAAACCACAATGCAGGCCAAACACTCTATGTCAATTGATCAAATACTACATGCACAGAAATATATTGGGTCAGAATCTGATACCTTTCCTTACACTGAGAAACACTTTATTCCATTCCAACAGTAAGATGATATTCAAAATCAATAGAATTTAGCCTAGAGCAAACATTTTTTCCATCCACTTCTCCCTTGTACCCCAGAGGACTGCAGCAAAGCTATAAAATCAGATGTTTGTGTGTAACTTTAGTGTGAATAATAATTTGTGACAGAGGAGGAACCTACTATGAAGTAATTATATTAGTAAAGTAGGAGAGGGTACAAAAGTACTGGATCAACAAACACTTTAGGCAAAATTCTGCCCTAGCCTAGGCAAGAGCTGTAAGTGAGGAGTCAGGAAGCTAGAACTGATACCCTGATACTCAGATCCAGCCTTGGTCCTGGTACAAATTACTTGTAGGCAGCTCCAAGTTCTGCTTTTGATGTAGAGGCCTAATGGAAAAGACTAATGGAGGGTAGGTGAAGCATAACTGCACTCTACAATACCCACTCATTCTGCCCCCTTCTATGAAGTGAACCCTGTGGTGCAGAAAGGTAGAGGATGCAGAGACACAAATGTTGCATGAGGGGGATCTCAACTGGGCATTTGCAGTTACATTATATCCCTTCAGTGCCTCCTGAACAATGTGAGAGGGCCAAAAAATCACCAGAGGATCTGGCCCTTTTGAGTTACAAATGTCTAGTTAAAGATGAATGGGAAAGTGACTGCCCATATGCTATTTTTTCATCAAAAAGCTTTAGAATTTAGTTTCCATGAATTGAATAAAAATGTTGGAAAAATTGTTTACTACAAGTAAACTACATGGTAATCACATATCCACCTACTGATGGAAAACATTTAATTCAGAGTTAAACTGAAATGAGTGAAAAATTTCTAATAGCTGTGCAAATCTGAGCAGATAATGCTATTAATAAACTACTGGTGTTTGGTCATAAAGTATTACTGTCTAAATCAATTCAAGCCATAAGCAGGTATATTAAAGACACATCGTTTAAAGTGATACCATATAAACTGCTCCTTTTCTCCATGCTAACAGCTTGCTAATATTTAAAACTGAGCTTTGTTAATAGAATTATTCATTTTATGATAATGTTGTCTTTTTATAACCTGATGTTTGGCATTTCTTATTCCTATAAAATCGTCTGAGGGGAAAAAATAGACATACTTGTTCCCTGACACGGTGAGGAGGAATAATAAGGGCTGTGAATAATAATTACCCACTTTATGCAGGGAAATATAATCTGCAAAGTGCTTGAATGGAAGTCTAAATATTGAGGTATCATAACGCTGTATTGTACTGGCAATTTTTAAGCGGAAGTTTCCATTGAAATCAATTGTGCAGCTGCCCTGGTGCTAGTGATCATGTAATTCTAAATGTAGAAGGCAGAACTCAGTTGTTACCACCATGCTCTGAGCATGGCGCTACAAATATCCAATCTACAGCTACACCAGAGGTTTCATTGTTGTAACTGTACAGTCACAGGAAAATAAATACAATATGTTCGAGTGTTAGACAAAACCAATGAATCCAGAATGGGAATAGCATCTGACATTATGGCAGTGAGATACTAATAAATAATGAATTCAAAAACTAATTTTTATTCTTTTAAAATCTTTCTTGCATATTATTATAAGTATTGTGATAACAGTACTCTTGTATTTCCTATTCAATCACCATATAATGGTGGTCTGTTCAGCTATTGAAGACTATACGTAGGATTTGTGTATTCTAAGGTCTTCCACAGTAGGTTATATAGCTCTAGAAAAGGTAACTTTAGCCAGGTCTGCTCTAGATTAAAGGGAAGATGGAAAACTTCATGCTCAAGAATAAATCTGGGTGAATGATTTATAAAATAATATTTTATATAAAAATATAGCCTTTTTTGTGAATTATCCATGACTAGAATTTCCTTTTTTTAACAAAAGTATTTGTTATGCGAAGTTATTTGATGAAAAACTTTATGTGCACAGCTTTCAGCCCCTTAGATTTTGTAAGCTATTTTCTTCTACTATGTCTTTGATGATTCACTGTTAGTTGCTGCTAAATTGTGTGATTGGTCACCTCAGTCAGCTGGTGTAGTTTCTGCTGTCTGACTTAAATCATCTCTCTGCAGGATATAAAATTTGAGAAGGCAAGCATTAATCCATACTGAAAAAGTGCAGACTTCATGGTAACCTAATTTGTCTTTCTAAATTATGGATGGAATTACTTAGATTGATCATGGCAGTGTTCCCAATGCACAATTGAGTGGAACTTTTAAGAATGCTCCTTTATTGGGTTGCAATTTCTTTTCCTAAGTAGGGAGCACAGAAAATTCCACTGCCCACATCAACTTTCTTTTCCTAATGACTTTTAAAATGCATCTTGCTCAAATATGAAAAAAGCATAAAAAGATTTTTATAGGTGAGCTGAAAAAATATTTCATGCAGTAACTTCTGTCCCAGTCACTTTTGCATTACCTGATATAATCTGAATCCTGTGAGGTACCACTTTATTGGCTGAGGCATTTTGCTGACAGAAAATGTCAAAAATAACACTGATGGAGTAAAAGGGTAAATGGAAAGAACGTGATATGAGCTTATAGAAAGGAGAGAATGGGAAAGAAAGTTGAAGGGGGGAAAATTAAGTGAAATGTTACAGCCATAAACAGTTTGGCTGAAACTGTTAAAATAAATGGCAGCATTCATTCATTCATTCATTCACGTTGACAATGAGTCCAGGCCAAATTAAACAGCCCAGAGGACTTTAATCTAAACCTCAATGGCACCACCTTGTTCCTCTTTCCAGACTGCAACTGCACTGCATCAAGCCTCCCCTGAAATATGCAGCTGCATTATGTCTACTCAGCCTTCCTCTTTCTTTGTATAAATGCTTCTTTCAAAATGCAAAATACATCAAAGTAATCACTGAAAACCCAGAAAGCCTTTTTTGTTTCTCAAAGCTTGTTTGCATATTTTTATATAGGAGTGATAGTTTTCATTGGTTAAAGATACTTTTGTAAAATAAGCGGTTTACAATCTATTCCACTGTAACATGTTATTAAAACATCAAGTACTATGTGAGCTCTGAAGCTGCCTATATCCCTTTGTATTTTCATATGACACATTTCTATTAGGTATATTCATGATTTAAGAGTCTGTTATCAGCTTCTATGACACAGCTATTTTCGTATGAATAATGGAAGACATAAGTAATAACACCTCCGTATTTCCATGGAGCTTGTTGACTCTTTGATGACTAATGAAACAAAATCCAGTGTCTTCAACTACCCAAAAAGTACTAGTATCCATAACAACACACAGCCTAAAGTGCACTGATTGTAATGAATGTCCCTTTGCTTTAAGCTCCAAAGAACAGCCAAAGAAACCTGCATTTGATTGCAGAGTCCGGTTGTAAAGGTCAGAGTGTCATTTACAGAAACTGAATACAAATAAACTTCCTTTTTACTAGGCTTTCTGATAGACCACTCAGGATTACTCTCAGTGAAATGGCATTATTGCTCCCATTTATATAATTCCAGCACCCTTTTGCCTTCACATCTTGTGCTACCCAAGGCCAAGTTTCAGTGTTCAGGCAATTGAAGCCATCTGGAAATTTTTTCCATTGGCTACAGTGGGAACTGGATCAACTCCATTATAGTTGTACTTTACAAACCAAACCAAATCTTAGGCATATGGATACTCTGGGTGCTGGATTGTCATTTGGTGTATAGAAGGCATGACTAGAGATTAAAATTCTGATCATCAACTGAATTGTTTGAATTCTGCCTGAGAATGCACTTCTGATCCTAATAGTATTTCTACTTCTTACACCCAATACATCAGTTTTCCCAAAAGCATGACTTCTTAGACTACTCTGCCCATAGACAGAATACCTCTCTATAGAATCTCTGTGGGTCTGTAGCCCCGCTAATTCATGCTTTATTTAGTTTAAAGTAGAGAATCACCTCTACTTTTCTGTTCATCACACCAGTGTAAATGTGAATTTACAGTGATGGGATGGAGAGAAGAAATAGGCCCAGAAGTTGAACAAGGAAGTTGTTTGTAAATCTGGATCCAGCTTGGAGTTTGGTACATGGCTTCAAAGCTACATCATGATTCGTGATGGGTTACACTCAATGCCACCAAAATCTGATCAGTTTTCTTCTGATATTTTGGCTTCAAACAACAGAGTTTTGGATATTTCTGTTACACACAAACAAACAGTGTATAAAACAACCCCCTTATAGTTTTGGATCTCAACAGGAATTAAAACTATAGGAGTGGGTTCAGAGCAAGCTATCAAAATTCAAAGTCTCAAAATTAAAAGTAGTACATGTTTCAGGGGATACTTTGGGGCAACCTGAAATGAT
Organism: Podocnemis expansa; assembly: GCA_007922195.1. Classification (NCBI taxonomy): domain Eukaryota; kingdom Metazoa; phylum Chordata; order Testudines; family Podocnemididae; genus Podocnemis; species Podocnemis expansa. The sequence goes on from ML682066.1 coordinate 11,256,411, forward strand.
TTTAAAGTAAAAAGTAAATAATGTCTAAATAAAACAATATATTTGGTTATTTAGAAAACTCTGATGTCCATCAAGAATTTTGCACCATTTAAAGTTTCATGGATGTTGTTAGAATGAATAGGAAAGCCCTCACAGGTGTGCTACATTTTGTGATTATGGTTGGTAGTGTTTTATACCAGTCTGGTTACTTAGGTCAGTGGATTTAGAGTGTGATAATATATGGAATATGTAAACAGTTAATTTCTTATTGAGGAAAACTCCTTTCAGTTATCCTTCATATATTTCACTTGTTTCTGCTCATGCTGCTTCTGTGTTTATTTTATGATCTGTGGACCAGACATGTTTTCTTAGTGGGAAGCTGCCTGCGTCATTGGTGATGAATGCACCACGTATTTTGTTCCTCTTCTAGAGAATATTTTATTCCTACTTTCACATAAATCAAAAGTCCCAACATAAATCAATATGATCTTTTTACTGGTTATAGGGTGCAGGTTTAAAAAACATAGTGGGCCTTTCAATAAAATTGGCAAGCAATGGCATTCACAAACATGGAATCACATACCTCTAAGCCTGTTACAAATTTCTACATTTTCTTTACTGAAATTGCAATCATTAAAACTACTATCAAAGAGAAAGAAGAAGTACAACATTTAGAACTTCATCAGGCTGCAGCGTGCACATGATTCAAATAAAGGATATAAAGAAATGTGCAAACTGCTGCACATGTGCAGTTGTCTGTATGAAATTCCTTGCCTGCTTTTAGTATAATTTCTCAAGCACTCTCTGATAGCATTAGCTGAGAATTCTGAGCAAGGGGAAGTGAATTATTTAGCAAGTGAATTATGAAGTGACAGATTTATTCTGAGTCATTTTTGTAGTGCATGTAAGATATGCACACAGCATGCACTGAAAGGTGCAGAATTGAATGGAAGCTGGAAGCTTGACAGTCTCTTTATGCACCTATCTGAACACTATATACATAAATGTGCCACATCCTGAGAACCTTATGTACAACAAGATCATCTCCTTTACAGCCATTCTTCGGCATCCCCTAGGCATGTATTTCTCCCGCCACCTCTAATGTAAGAGGGCTCCAAAACATAGCTCTCCTTTTCTGAAGCTACTGGAACTGGAAATCTTTTCAGTATGCAGGGAAATGCACAGGGGAAGAGATGAAAGATTAAAGCTAGATCAATAGAGGTGGGACAGCAGGAGAACACACATTCTATTTCCAGTTCCATGGAAGTTAACTTCCCTGGTCCCAAAACTCCTATGAGCTGTCACAAAAAGGAAGAAATGGTAGCAACGTAACTTTGTTGGAGTCACATAGTCATGTTGTTGGCAGCAAACTTGCTAGAGCCCAGACATATAGGGAAACTCACCCTAGTGCTGCAGCAATTTTTTACGAAGTATGACGAAGTTACATATAGCCCATAAAACCCAAGGAGGGATAGAGGGTGCCCTCTGCAGGAGTTGTCTTGGCCAGCAGAGGCCCTGATGCTGGAGGCATCTCAGGAAGAAGGGCAGTGGAAAGTGATGGATCTGAACCCTGATGTAATGGATATGTCCCTAGCTTCCTGGGGATCCACCAGATGAAGAGGGAAGCCTCCAAACCTTTTCCCTAAGGGGGGGATCTCATCCTCTGATGGAATGATATGGGTGTCTCTAGAAAGGAAACCTCATGAAGATTTCCTCACTTAGTACCATCCCATAGATTTTGAAAAGGAGAAGATAATTTGTACCTAATATTTTATTATTTTCTTTATTCAGACAAGTTTCTCAGCTTCAAAGGACCTCTGGATTTCACTAAACATGCATTATATCTAGCTTACTGCTGAGACTGGTGTCAAGATAAATCCTCTGTTAGGAACCGTACTACATACAGCAATGAAGCAACAAATTCCCTGCTGCTAAGTTTAGCTGCAGTTTGTTCCTGACCTGTCTGGGAGATCTTTCTTTTGCCCCAGTAGGAAGAAGTGTCTCAGGAAATCAAAGTCTGAATGGAGAGTGCACAGGAAGTTTGGCAGCTCTACACTTTCCGGAGGATTTACACTGTACTAGGCTGAATGAATGATCTTATGTTTTATTGTTCCAAAGGGGTAGCTGTGGTAGTCTAGTTCAGCAAAATAAGCAAGGAGTCCTGTGGCACTTAACAACTAACAAATTTATTTATCACATGAACTTTCATGGGAGAAAATCCTACTTCATCAGATGCTTTAAAGATGAGGGAAATTCTCCTTCTGTAAGTTCCCCCATCATCAAAGCATCTGATTGTCCGTTGCTCATGGAATTGATTTGATGGCCGCCCCTCCTGGGCCATCACTTAAGTGTGTAAAGAATGTTAAGGGGAGCAGATGGCCCCTTCAACTTAACTAGATGGCCCCTTAAACTTAACTAGATGGCCGTTGACACCCCATTGCCTCTATAGGGCTAGGCATAGGTGGGCACTGCCTAACTGCAAGGTCCTTTGTAATACAGTACTGAAGACATGACTCACATCACCTTTGTTCCCCACATTCCCTGTAATCAGGGAACTGGCAGGAAAAACAGCTTAAAAGCTCAGAGTTTGGGGTGATCAGGCAAGATGGTTCCTGACATCCTGCCTGGCCTGATCACCCAGATGCTGACTCCTCTGCTCACGAGTTCTTCCTTGAGCATACCATGTTTGAACTGCCGGCCGAGTAACGAGTCTCTCTCTCTCCTGCCTGTAATGCTGCTGCTGCTGGTGGTGGTGGTATTGGTAAGATCCTGCCCCTGCAGCTTTCCCTAATAAAGTTGTTTCATTTTGTGCTGCTACTTTGACACGGCTCTCCCTTAGCTTCTCCAAGCCAAAGCTCCTAAGAGCAAGCTTGTTCGTTTTCCTTTTTACTTATCTTAAATTACTGCCTTCTTTTTTCACCGTTTAAGAAAGTGTTTGGGTTTTCAATTGTGTGTCACTGCCTTATATTGATTGCTATACCTCTCTTCTCTAGTTGTTTTAAGTACCATTGTAAGTTGCAACATTGTTTGTAAGTCTTAGAAGTATTAAGTTAGTGTATAACATTGTATCACTTAGTTGTTACCATTAGAGCTGGTTTGCTAAGTACTTTTTACCCTTCTCCCCTGTGATTCCCCTGTACCAAATAAATTGCTTCCTCAAACTTTCCCTGGTCCCTCTTTGCCTCCACTTCCCCAGCCACTGCTTTCTCTGCGGCTTTCCCCCTTCTTGCCTCAGCATCCCCAGCCGCCGCTTTCCTCCACGGCTTCCCCTTGCCTCAGCTTCCCCAGCTGCTGCTTTCTTCTGTGGCTTCCCCTTGCCTCAGCTTCCCCAGCCGTCGCTTCCTCCATGGCTTTCCCCCTTTTTGCCTCAGCTTCCCCAGCCACCGTTTTCTTCCACAGCTTCCCCTTGCCTCAGCTTCCCCAGCCACCGCTTTCTCTGCGGCTTTCCCCTTCTTGCCTCAGCTTCCCTAGCCGCCACTTCTCTCCTCCGCGGCACCCCCTTTGCTTCAGCTTCCCCTGCCACTTTTCCCCCCTGACTCCCCTCTTTAAACTTCTGCCCCCCCCCGCTTGCTGTCACCAACCCTAACCCCTTCTTGTCCTTCCATAGTTTTGAGTCACCTTCTAAGTCACTGTAAGTTAGTTAAGCTAGTGGAGGGCCCCCATCGCATCCCACGAAGTTGAGCACCTCCCACAGAACCCCCATTGCAGAAACACCGTGACAAGCTTCACACATACACGCCACACACACACACACCATATCTCACCTTGCACCTACACCCATTTTTTCAATAAAGTTCACCCCGTACCCCACTGGTGCAGTAATTACCACCCAAGGTCCCCAAATTTTTGAACCTCCTGGCAGGGTCACTGATGAAGTGGGATTTTCTCCCACAAAAGTTTATGCAATAAATAAATTGGTTAGTCTTTCAGTGCCACAGGACTCCTTGCATGTTCTACTGTATGTCCCAAATGTCTTATGTTACAAGAATGATGAAGACTTTTCTGTTCTACTAAAGATCTTAAATGCCAGTTACAGTGCTTCAACAGAAATGCTTCCCTTCTGTGAAATATGACTGATAATTCATGCTCATTTTTAACTAAGACAATTGAAGGAGTCTCTTGCTTCCTTGAGGAGAGTTTTTAATGTTTTTATTTACTTATAAAGCTTTGATGCCCTTACTGATCATAATAATTTCTTCAGATTTTGCAGTATCAAATTACAAGATTAAAAATTGCTGCTGCCATATATATCTATTTGCTGATCCAAAAATTGCAACAAAGTGTCATTTTTGAACATCTCTGTCACATTCTATTTGTGACTTGTAAAAAGAAAAATGAGCTGTTAATAAGACTAAAGCTATCACACTGCATCATTTAATTAGTGAAGTAATTGCACAATTTTGGCTTGTAGGTAAGAGCAATAGTTTTGTGATAAAGGTGGCTTTTTTGTTTGGGGGTTTATTTTTAAGAGGATTTTTTAAAAAGGCTGCCCCAATAAACTGTTAAATAGACGAGCAAGATAATTATTCTGACATCATCTTCAATCAATCAAAAAGTACATAGGTTAGATGTGGTAGGACGTGTGTGTGTGAGTGAGTGAGTGAGTGAGTGAGAGAAAGTGAGAGAGACAGAGAGAGAGAAAGAGTGCCCCTGCTTCTCTGGCCCTTCTTTTCTGAAATGCATCTAAACTTTTTCATAACTAGTAACTATTGTGTATTCCATTATCAGTGGAGACCGTTAACTCCACATATCCTTCAAGTCTCTGGCTGCTATATGTTTCTTCAGGGGAAGATGAGGAGGATTTCTCTAGTTTGTTTGACTCTAATTCTAATAACTGGGCCTCTCCTCACTTACAGCTACTCCCCCAAGCAAATATTCACCAGCAGCTACACAACATAGAATCATAGAATCATAGGGTTGGAAGGGACCCCACGAGGTCATCTAGTCCAACCCCCTGCCAAAAAAAGCAGGACCACTCCCATTAGATCATCCCAGTCAGGGTTTTGTCCAGCTGGGCCTTGAACACCTCCAGAGATGGAGATTCCACCACCTCCCTAGGCAGCTTATTCCAATGCTTCACCACTCGCCTAGTAAGGAAGTTTCTCCTAATATCCAGCCTGGACTGCCCCAGCTGTAACTTGAAACATACAACAGAAACACCCCATTGCCAACTCTGCCTACATACCTACTCAAGTGATAACCACCATAGGACCTAACCGAACCAGCTATTCCATCAGGGACTCATTCACTTGCTCATCCACTAATGTGATATATATGATCATATGCCAACAATGCCCTTTTGCCTTATACACAGGCCAAACTGGACTGCCTCTGTCCAAAAGAATAAATGGACACAAAGCAGATATCAAGAATGGTAACATTCAAAAACCAATGGGGGCACATTTCAATCTCCTTGCACATTCTATAAAAGACACAACAGTTACAATGCTTCAACAGAAACACTTCTAAAAAAGACTCCAGTCCAGTGTCAAACTACAGAGTTGAATTCATACTCAAATATGACACAATTACCTTAGGTCTGAATAGAGATTTGGACTGACTCACTATATACCAAAAATGTTTTTCCTTTCTTTTAAAATTCTCACCTTCTTATCTTTTGTTCTATACTATTTGAATTAAAACAACTTGTTTAGTTTGCTGGAAAAGACTGAACTGACCTTGTAACTTAACCTTCCATCTATCTATTTATTCACCAGACATGCTACAGCTTTCTTTTCTGCAGCAGATGAAGTAGGATTACATCCATGGAAGCTCATGTGATAAATTTTTTAGTCTTTAAAAGTGCCACAGGAGTCCTTGTTTGTTTAGACTAATTCTGTTTTTCTCTGCTGGCATGTGAGATCTTCAGACAGGAGAGCAGTACAAATTAGATATGTAGTTGAGCTGGCTAGGAAACCATTTTCCAGTTCTGTGAAAGTATTAGTGTTAAAAACAAATCCCCCTCAATTAAATGAAAAATCAAACATTTTGATAAAGCAACAAACTGAGAAATATCAGCTCAAGTTAGTCAAAATGCTTTGTTTTGACAATTTGTAAAGATTTTCTCTTTTTTATCTGTTTGTCTTCAACTATTTTTATTATAATTAGCTTGGATCATAAAGCAAAAAGCCATTTAAACCAGTAAACAAAAAATGTTCATTTAAAAACTGCCAAAACCTTTCCCCCCTTTTTATTTTAATTGAGAAAAGTCCTCAGAATTGACCCTTTCCCAATAACACTTTCAATTTTGACAAATCAGCATATTTTTATTGGGAAAATTCTGACTGAACAATTCTTGGCTAACTTCTAATTGGCAGGTCATACACACAAGATGAGGATACAGGGGGAGGCACACTTGATTTCACCTGTGGTGTTTTGATAACTTTTAATTTGAGCTGGACATGATTAGTGTTTGTGCACCATTTACTTGGAGTTTCAGGTTTTTCTAGTTTAAATTTATATTGTCATTTGTGTGAGGATGTATTTTAATATGGCCTCAGTTTGCTTCTCTTTCCTTTCTTGCGTACTCCAGAAAAAAAAAATCTGAAATAGCATTTTTTAGTGTTGGCACTAGAGATGAGAAATCAGCTGTACCTGACTGATGGCTCTGTTTAAAAATGGGCATTTTTAACTCAGATGAAATTCAAAGTGGTTAGATAATCCACATACAACAAGCCAAGACATTCATAGAATCATAGAAGATTACGGTTGGAAGGGACCTCCAAAAGTCATCTAGTCCAGCCACTGTTCAAAGCAGGACTAACCCCAACTAACCCGAATCATCCCAGACAGGGCTTTGTCAAGTCACACCTTAAAAGCCTTTAAGGATGGATATTCCACCATTTTGAATCTTCCAGTCCATTTCAGTGTTTAACTGCCTTCCCGGGGAAAAAGTTTTTTCCTAATATCCAGTCTGGACTTGAGACCATTCCTCTGCAACTTGAGACCATTGCTCCTAATTCTGTTATCTACTACTACTGAGAATTGCTTAGTTCAGTTGTGTTCTTTACAAAGGCTGTCTCATCCTAGCTAATGGGTTTTCCTAATATAGTTAGTGATTCAAAGCTGAATGATATCAATGGGAGTCCTTCCATTGACTTCAGTGGGCTTCGGATTGGGCTCATCATTCCCAGTGCTGTCATATGAAGAGAGGATTCTTTTCTCAGTCATATATATGATGATAGGAAATACCAAATAAAGCAAAATACAACTTGTGAAACAATTTGTGTCTTATATAATCAATACTGAGACACTTTATGAACAAATGGACAGTATCTGTCATCCTGGAGATCTATAGGAACTGATAATATCTCTTCTCTTTGAAGGGGTAGTGAATAGCGAGAGAAAATGGAGACTACAGAAATCATAAGCATATTGGATCTGCTAACTACACATACAGAACACTGCCACTCAAAGACTTTAAAAGGGTTTGATTTGTGTGCATTCTTACCAGTTCGATAACTTTTCCTAACATTTATTACATGCTGATGTCTGGGGATATTGATCTGAATATATTTTATTACTAAGAGAAGTTGATGTATTTAAACATCTAAAGATTATGTTCTTAGCACATTTTTATCTATGAGTTATTTTCTCCAGTACTTGGATCTTTAATAGCTTGCAATGCATTACTCTTCCAGCATTTAGTTTCATTCTGAGACTAAAATGAGATTTTGATCTAATCTTTTCTGCTTTGCTTTGCTGATCTTAAAGGACCCAATCCTGCTCTCACTGAAATGAGCAAGATCTTTACCAGCAAGATCTTTACTTCAGTGGGTGAAGAATCACGCTCAAAGTGGTCAGGATTTTACTTCATATTTTATTCTAGTTTTAAAGCAAACTATTGTTTGAGGTTTGGTCAGGTCCTGGAGAGATGTAAGACTGGTATATATAGTAGTTGAAGTAAGCTCACAATACAATTTTCTTTTCATTTGTGACCTGGGGGACACCTTATGTTCATCTAAGATTTAATATTTAATTTAGAAAAATATTTCTTTTTGATGTACATACATACATCCAATATAAATTTTAAGAGGAGAATGTATAGTACTTTCCACTAGCATAACTACATATCCAAGCATAATAACTAGCATGGAGAACTGTTAAATTAGGAGATTATTTTAATTTCTGGATCCTTTGAAGCACAGAGATATGGTGATTCCTGAAAAGAAACTTAGATCTGTATAAGCTTACCACTGTCATATGAACTTAAACTTGCAACTGGAGAGCTAAAGTGTAATAACATTCATCTTGAGATAATCTACATTTTTTCCTGTAGTTTTATGAAAATTTGAGAAGTGTAATGTCACATATATTACCTGGGAAATTCCTAGTTATTCTGTCTCTCTTAAATCTCAAAGTTTTAAGTGTAAGAGACAAACACACACAGAAAAATCAAGGGCCAAAATGTAAGATACAAATGGCCATCATAAAAAATAACCCTTTGAATAGGCTGCCTAGTTCTCTGACATGATTACAGAAATCACTGGATTTGAAGATACATGCTTCATAAAAATACAGCTTCCACTATGAAGTGATTGAATTCTATTTCCCCCTTTCTCACAGCTAAAATAGACCCAAACTTATTTATTGAAGTGATACATGCAATTTCTTCATCTGAATTTCCTGGAATAGATCAATAGATTTTAAGTCCAGATGGGACTATTATGATAATTTAGTCTGACATTCTTGTAATACACTCCACAGAATTTTAACCAGTGCTTCCTTCATCAAGCCCACAACTTCCATTTGCACTAGATTCACCTCAGATATCTAAACAATTGCTTACCAAACAGGGTCAGTCATAACTACCCTCAAGTAATGTTTTTGCATCTATAGACATTTTTTTCTTGGTTATATTCTGAACTCACATTTGTAACTTCAAGAAACGTGTTTTTGGTGTTGTAGATTTATATCTGGTTCATACAGATATATCTAAGCCTGGATTTTGAATCCAGGTTCAGAAGTGTTGAAATTCTAAGTGTTTTATTCAGCTTATCATAGATTCTCTAATCCTCATTTGCCTTTTAAATCATGTAATATTTTCCCACACTTTCATTAATTCCTATAGCCTGCTCTTTTGTTCTGAGTGTACCTTGCATTTTGCTATCAAAAAAAGATTATAAAATAATGATTAATAACATACATGTGTGATGGGTTGCTCCCCAGATCCAGTCTGCTTTGCCACTGTGACCTCCCCCCCAATTCCCACTCCTGAACTCCAATTCACCCCACTTTGCCTTGTGACCACTCACTCCTGAATCAGTCCACTCCAGCCTCTCGCGTGTAATCAGTCCCAAGCAGTGGGTGTGTGCCCTATGGCTACTTAAGGGACAGTCTCTAAGTAAGCACCCCTGGCCCCGGATACCACTGTGGGAGTCACTATCTACAGAGATTGGGACCTACTCCCAATCACCATACACTCAAGTATGTCCATTTAAGAAAGAAATGGATGGTGCCCAGCCTTCTTTACTCACACCCTCTAAAGATCACACAGCTTTAGATAAAACAAATACTAGTTTATTGATTGGATTATAATTCTAAGTGAGAATATGGCCAATCAAGGCAGAATCACAATATAAATGAGTCAGGAGAGACCACAAGGAAATAAAAGGTAAAACACGCTACTAACCTAATACCTCAACATAAACTGAGCTCATAGTCCAAGTTCATGTTGAAGGTGTTTGGCTGTCAGATGTTTGTACAACCGTTCTCTGCCTGAGACCAGGCAGGGCCCAGATCCTACTTGAAGTTGTTTCAAGATGGAGAGTCACAGGCAAAAAACTCCAAAAATCTTCCAAGTGTCTCTCTCTGTTTCAAAACCCCCTTACCCCTCCCATTCTGGGCAGAGGTGATCTCCTTGTCCAGTCTGAGCCACCTCAATTAGTGTATCTTTGTTACCTCTTCCAGGTACTTGCTTGCTTCAGCTTTGGTTGTTTATATGTTGCTGGAAAAGCATTCCGTCTGTCTCCCACCCCCTTGAGTGATGAACACATTACAGCTCTGTGCCAATGCATGAAGCTGCAGGAAACATGATATCATACTAATGTAGAATAGAGTATAAGCATCCATAAAGAAACATTGCATGGTGTAATCAGCAACAATTCATACAATCACAGTGTACGGTGAACAGGAAAATCATATAGATCATAACCCAGGGTGCATAGATGTGTATCCTGTGACAACGTTTCTAGTAGCTTTCATTCAGAAGAATCCTAGACTGCTTTAGAAACTACACTGAAGGCAGGGGTTAAAGTAAGTGGGAACGCACAGGAACGGCATTCCAGGGCCCACTATTTTTAGAGGCTCAATGTTCTGGGGCCCCTAAAAATAGAAAACAGAGCTGGAATGCTGCATTCTGGAGCCCACTGGGGGTGAATTTTTGGGGGTGTGTGTTTCAGGGACAGGCAAGCTAGTTCAGCAGTGAAAGTGCGCTGGGGAGGGGGTCAGCCCAGGGCAGCGGGGGGAGATGGCATGACATGGCACAGGATTGGGGGACCAGTTGTGAGACGGGGGCCAGGGGCAGTAGCTGAGATGAGGGGTAGTAGCTGGGGTGGGGTAGATTTGTGTGGGGCAGTAGCAGGGGTGAGGGGTAGATGTGTGGGGATCAGTAGCTGGGGTGGGGGTAGGTGAGTAGGGGAGAGTAGCTGGGGTGGGAGTAGGCATGTGGGGAGCAATAGCTGGGGTGGGGGCAGGCATTTGGGGGACAGTAACTAGGGTATGTGAGGGGGGCCTGGACCTATGTGAAGGGGGCCTGCCAATTTAGGAGGGTTCTGTGGCCTGCCAAATTATACTTTAACCCCTGACTGAATGATCTTAAAGAGATCATATTTACGAGACCACACTATTGCTTCCCAAAACGTAGATTTCATGGTTGTTCCACTTTCCAAGAATCAACTCACTAAACAGCTGATTTTTTTTTTATTATTATTATTCACTTGAGTGGTTGCTTAAGACAGTGTAACCTCCCTGGGGTTTTAAGGAGCGTGGTCCCTTTAAATTTTTGCCCTGTGGGAGAGGTTGTGGAGCTGAGGCGGGGGCTGGGGCTGCAGCTGGAGGCCTGGGAAGGAGGAAGAGAGGGAGGCCCTGCCTGAAGCCAGGGAAGACAGAGCGGCTGACCTGGGATGCCAGACCAGCCCCCACAGAAGGACACTGTGCTGGGGAGAGCCACCCAAGGACAGAGCAACATCCAGCGACCGGCCGTCTGGAGCCACGGGACCCTGAGTACAGGGCCTAGGACTCGGCCTGGGACTCAGGGGGGAGGTTGTAGTTAGTTAAGTGGGGAGGATGTCACTCTGGGTTCACAGAGAGCGGCAGAAGAGGCATCAGAGGGTTTTCTTTTGCAGGGAAAGTGCTGGCGCCAAAGACTAGGAGTTGCTGGACTGAACACTGGACTGGAGCTGTGCTGGCACTCCTGAACTCATGGTGCAGAAGCAGAGCTCACGTCTGCCTCCAGCCTGCTGCATTGTTGGGCCTTGCAGGGCCCTGTGTTAGCTGTTTACTCTGTGTTACTGCTGCCCCATCTCCTCTGTTGGTTTCCCCTTTGCACCTCTGTAAATAAACCTTCTCCATTCCCATAATCCCTGCGCTATCCCAGTGTGTGTGTGGTCACTCTGGGGGTTTGGAACAGGTGCCCCTGGGGCAAAGGGGCTCTCCTTGCTGTGTTCCCGTGCACACCCTTTCTTTGGTCAGAGCCGCCTGCAAGGCAGACTCAATCTGGCCACATGGGTGTTACAACAGATTTAACTGTAAACACAGAGAATATTACCACTTTCGAGGTGAAGGGCAGCAGTCTTTCAGTGCACAACACTGTGAGCTGTCATGGCCCAAAGACAATAGTTTGGCTCAGAATGGCAGAGCAAACCACGACAAATATACTGTAATCTTTAAAGTTTATGCATAGCAACTATGACCTTCTTTTTCAAAGTCTTGTTGAAACACATGGTACTCAGCAATAAATGTATTTACATATGAACTTTTTCAAGAATAACAGACATAAGGTCTACGAGCAAAATAGTGATATTTTGCTTCCATTCTTCATGGCTTCTTTGGGAGTCCAGAAGTTAGGATTAGGTATTGTTTTTAGTTCCAGAACAGCTTTGAAGGATGTGACGCTATCAATCAAACTATGAATCTAAATTATATAGTGTTCCCAGATAGGTCTTAACACCGTAATGTAATCTCTATAAAAAACAAGTGAATTTAGATGATTTTGTCAAATCTTTATGATGAAGCATTACTCTGTTGGTCAGTAGTCTTCTTGGCCGGACATTAACAGTGAAAAAAGATTTTGAAGTAGGTAAGAGGGTGACACATCCTAGCCCAGTGGTTCTCAACCTTTTTTCCATCACAATACACCTGACAGAAGATGTTCTCCTGTACAACACACTATAATCTGCAGTGGCGCTTGGCGTGGGAGCACTTGGGAGGCTGTGGTGCTCTGGAGGATGCAGCAGTCTGGGACTTGGGTGGAGCAGAGTTTAGCCAGTGCAGGCTGGTGCCCTAGCCGTGTGGCTTGATGGGGCCAGGGTCATTTTTGTGAGGCACGCAGTGCCCTCCTTTTCCCCCCAGCCAGGATCTCTCGGTTGCAGTCCCTACATCCCTTTACTTATCTAGTCCTGCCTGCTACCTGTGTTGTGCAGCAAAAGCCTGCTGCTGATGGTATTAGAAAGCAGTGGGTGGCAGGAGCTTCAAGCTGAGCTGCCAATTTTCTGTGACACACCTCCTGGCTCTTTGTGACATAGCATTGTGTCCCGACACAGTGGTTGAGAACTGCTGTCCTAGTCTATGCTCATTGAAAAATTGCTGAAGGGACCATTGTGGCATTTGAGAATAGCTAGAGTGTAGTGGTGCTTTGGCTGCAGCTATACACCCATCATGCTCAGGACTGGGAGGGAGTGACATAGAGCCATTACATAGGCTCTACACCAGTAACTCACAAACTTTTTGGCTTGAGGGCCACACATATAATTTTTACCACCCGGAAGGGCCACCAATCTCTGCCGATAGGTTTTCTCCCACCCCTCAACCCCCACTGCAGCCAGACAGAGGAAGTTCAGCAAGGAGTCTGCTTCCTTGCTGAGCTTCCTGACTGCAGCAGGGTTTTGCATGCATTCTGTAGTCATGTGTGCTTCACCTGGGCCCCGAGGTGGTGGATCCCTTTTGAAGCCAGGATGACCGAAGATCAGTGCTCCCATCCATCTGGTTCCAGCAATGATCCCAGTGCCCATGGACTTAGTTGGAGTGCTTTGCCTCTCCCTGCTACAGACAGGGGTGCTGAACTCCCACCTTTTTTCTGCACCAAGGAGCCTCCACTGGTATTTTAACTTTGCAGAAATGAGCTTCACCTGTATTCTTAAACAGTGGTTCTCGCCTTTTGCAGTCTCAGGAGAGTGGCTGTGGGCCTTCTGAAATTCCCTGGGGGCTACTTTTGACCTTTGGGCCATAGACTGGGAATCACTGCTCTAGAACAACATTCAAGTAACTCCCCCTTTTTTGTCCCCTGCACTTCTGGCCCACATTCATAAATACCAAAGAGATATCTTAGTGGCTGTTTCAGCTATCTTTAGAGTCCTTTAATAGGAGCAGAGCCAGAACAAAGGGGCAACAGATGTAACCAGAATCAGGGCCTATATGCCAAAATTTTGGAACACTTATCACTGAGAAAATTTCAATTACCCTGGTGCAAGTGAGGCTAGCAATAGCAGAATTATTAGAAAGTTTATGTTCCTGTAAGTAATAAAATAATGTTTTCTCACTTGACTGAAGTCTCAAAGGCAAATTTCAGCTTAGTTGTAAAAAAATAAATGAGGTAAATAGGAGAAAAGTGGGGAAAGGTGCAGAATCTGCTGCTCAGAACATTACAGAATTGTATTATTTCTAAATATGAAGTTAATAGTGCAAGTGTGTTGAACTTTAAAATGTCAGACTTGTAGATAATGTGTGGGATGCAATAAGGAAATTATGAAAGTGGAAACAAGCCAGTTGAAAGTCTGTGGGTTAAGTTTAGAGGGGAGAGCAACAAGGGGGATGTTGTGGTAGGTGTCTGCTACAGACCACCAGATCAGAAGGAGGAGGTGGATGAGGCATTCTGTGGACAACTGACAGAAGTTTCTAGAGCACAGGCCCTGGTTCTCATGGGGGACTTCAATTACCCTGACATCTGCTGGAAGGCCAATACAGCAGTGCACAGGCAATCCAGGAAGTTTCTGGAGAGTGTTGAGGACAACTTCCTGGTACAAATGCTGGAACAACCAACGAGGGGCCTTGCACCTCTCAATCTGCTGCTCACAAATAGAGAAGAATTTATCAGGGAAGTAGAGGTCAATGGCAGCCTGGGTAGCAGTGACCATGAAATGATTGAGTTCAAGTTGATGATTAAAGGAAAGAAGGAAAGAAGCAAAACACAGACCCTGGACTTCAGAAAAGCAGATTTTGTCTCCCTCAGGGAACTGATGGGCAGGATCCGTTGGGAGGCTGATCTGAAGGGGAAAGGTGTCCAAGAGAGTTGGGTGCATTTTAAAGAAACCCTGCTAAGGGCACAGGAAGATACAATTCCGATAAGGAGAAAGCACAGCAAATGTGGAAGGCGCCCACTGTGGCTTAACAGAGAGCTCTGCACTGAGCTGAAGCATAAAAAGGACGCTTACAGGAAGTGGAAGCTAGGACAGATGACTAAGGAGGCATATAAAGACATTGCTCGGGACTGCAGGGATAAAATCAGAAAGGCCAAAGGACAAATGGAGTTGCGACTAGCAAGGGATGTGAAGGATAACAGGAAGGGGTTCTACAAGTATATCAATAACAAGAAGAGGATCAGGGATGGTGTAGGTCCCTTACTGAATGGGGCAGGCATCCTCGTGACAGAGGATGAGGAAAAAGCTGAAGTGCTCAATGCTTTTTTTAGTTCAGTTTTCACAAGCAAGGTCAGCTCCCAGCCCACTACACTAGGTACGGGGGACTGGGGAGAAGAAGAGAGGCCCTTGGTGACAGAAGGTCAGGTTAGGGACTGCTTAAAGAAACTAGATGTGCACAAGTCCATGGGGCCGGATGAACTGCATCCGAGGGTGCTGAGGGAGCTGGCTGATGAGATAGCAGTACCGTTGGCCATTATCTTTGAAAACTCGTGGCAAATGGGGGAGGTGCCAGAGGACTGGAAAAAAGCAAATATAGTACCTATCTTCAAGAAAGGCAAAAAGGAGGATCCAGGGAATTACAGACCTGTCAGCCTCACCTCAATCCCTGGAAAAATCATGGAGCAGCTTCTCAAAGAATCCATCCTGAAACACTTGGAGGAAAATAGAGTAATCAGGAACAGTCAGCATGGATTCACCAAGGGTAAATCATGCCTGACCAACCTCATCGCCTTCTATGATGAGATGACTGGATTTGTGGATGCGGGAAGAGCCGTTGATGTGATATACCTTGACTTTAGCAAGGCTTTTGATACGGTTTCCCACAGCATTCTCATTGGCAAATTAAGGAAGTATGGGTTAGATGCATGGACTGTAAGGTGGATAGAAAACTGGCTAGAACAACGGTTTCAGCGCGTAGGAATCAATGGCTCCATGTCAAGTTGGCAGGCAGTAACAAGTGGTGTGCCCCAGGGGTCGGTCCTGGGGCCAGTTCTGTTCAATGTTTTCATTAATGATCTGGATGATGGGATAGATTGCACACTTAGTAAGTTTGCAGATGATACCAAACTGGGGGGAACGGTAGACACCCTAGAGGGCAGGGACAGGATTCAGGGAGACCTAGACAAATTGGAGCAGTGGGCCAAGAGGAATCTCATGAGGTTCAACAAGGATAAGTGTAAAATCCTGCACTTGGGACGAAAAAACCCCATGTACTGCTACAGGCTGGGGAGTGATCAGCTAAATAGCAGCACTGGAGAAAAGGACCTGGGAGTCATGGTGGATGGGAAGCTGGACATGAGTCAGCAGTGTGCTCTTGCTGCCAAAAAGGCCAATGGCATACTGGGCTGCATCAGAAGAAGTGTTACCAGCAGATCGAGGGATGTGATCATTCCCCTCTATTCTGCACTAGTGAGGCCACATCTGGAATACTGTGTCCAGTTTTGGGCTCCCCACTACAAAAAGGACATGGACAAATTAGAGAGAGTCCAGAGGAGGGCAACCAAAATGATCAAAGGGCTGGAGCACAAGCCCTATGAAGAGAGACTGAAGGAACTAGGCTTATTTAGCCTGCAGAAGAGAAGACTGAGGGGGGATTTGATAGCAACCTTCAACTACTTGAAGGGTTGCTCCAAGGAGGAGGGAGCTCGACTGTTCTCAGTAGTAACAGAGGGCAGAACGAGAAGCAATGGTTTCAAGTTACAGCTGGGGTGGTCCAGGCTGGATATTAGGAAAAACTTCCTTACTAGGTGAGTGGTGAAGCATTGGAATAAGTTGCCTAGGGAGGTGGTGGAATCTCCATCTCTGGAGGTGTTTAAGGCCCAGCTGGACAAAACCCTGACTGGGATGATCTAATGGGAGTGGTCCTGCTTTTTTTGGCAGGGGGTTGGACTAGATGACCTCGTGGGGTCCCTTCCAACCCTATGATTCTATGATAAGGAAAGCTTATTAGAATTAGGAATGTACTGACATCAGAATATTCGTTTTTTATAAAAAGAAAACATCTGTTGCTTCAACAGAAAGATTTAGGGGTCTTTTAATAAATAGTAATACCTAGCTGTTACACAACACATTTCATCAGTAGATCTCAAAGCACTCTACAAAGCAAGTATCTTTATCCTCATTTTACAGATAAGGAGAGTGACGCACTGTGAATGAGCAATTCGGAAAAAAAGTGTACTATCCTTTAAGAAACTGCCTGGTGCCTACAACCTGAGGATAATCAAGAAAGCCCTGGCTTGACCTGGGACTGAGCTGTTTTAACACAGGAACAAGAAGCTGAGAAGTGAGAGGGGAATGGAAGTCAAGCTGGCTATAATGGCTTTTGATTTCTCTCTCAGGAACTAGCAGACAAACTTAAAACTGACTCATACTTGGGTTTGGGGACTTTGTTTGAGAACTCTGAGCCAGGACCCTAATGAGCATTTTGATGTAATGGTTTCTGATTTTATTCATAGATTCCAAGACCAGAAGGCACCAATGTGATCATCACATGCCATACAGCCTTCCCAAAATTATTCCTATAATGGATCTTTTAGAAAAATATCCAGTCTTGATTTAAAATTATCAGTGATGGAGAATCCAAGGGAACATGGCAGTTGGCTAATGTGTAAGACTTTGTGGTCCTGGACTGTTAAAGTAAATTGATTAAATAAATTGTTCCACATGAAATTGAGGTGGGGTACAGCTGAAGTGCCCGACTGGATCACAAGGTGCTCAGATACAGTCCACATCTTTACAAACACAATGAAATGGAATTATTACCCAGCAAGCTAGTGGTAGAGTCTGGAATAGTAGGGAGGTCTTCTGAATTCCACTCTCTATCACCAGGCCACTTCAGAAGAACCATATAATCATTTAAATACTCACGCATGTTATCTTCACATTCACAATTTGACCCTTTGTCTTCCTTCATATTAATTAAACAATGCAGTGAAAAAACATCCTGTCAGGAAAGGAGAGGCTGTGGCTTTATTAGTAAAAAAGGAATAACATTATATAAAAGACTAATAAAACATTTCACCCAAATTTACACCATCTAATGGTGCAGCAGAGCAGTCCACTCCCACAGTTAATTGCATCTCATTCAAAATCCTGTCGTATGATCCTGGAGCACAAGCCTGTAACACTGTAAAATGCTGGCCCAGTTACACCACCTCCCTTGCAAAGCTGGGAGCTCACCCTCCACCAAGTAAACCATTCATGTAAGGGAACTGCTTCCAGTGCATCTGTGATAGGGTGAGCTCCTCATGCTAGCCTGCAAGAGCAGAATTGGGCCAGGTGGGCCCAATCAGCTTATTAGGCTGAAAACAGGGAAGCTTTTGGCTGGTAGGATATAAATCAGAGAGAAATTCAACTTTGCAGGAACAAATAGGGCTAAAAAGCTGGGAAGTTGGCTGGTCCTGAGAAACCACAGTTATTGCCTAGGAAGTTTGAGGGATGTTTGTGGGCTGCTGGAAAGGAGGCAATAGTCACTCCCAGGGAAGAGCAGGTTCTTGGTGCTGATCCATGCAGAGACTAGACAGCTATTCAGGGAAGGGACAGAAAGCCTAGAACTGTTGAGTTGAGGGTCCCTGAACTGGAGCCCAAAGTAGATGGTGGGCCTAAGTTCCTGAAACAGCCACTGAGGGAGTAACAGTGGGATATAGAGACTAGGAAGATTGCAGAGAATTGTTGATGGACTGAAGCAATGTTCCCTTGAATCTTTGTAGGCTGTATGTGTGTGTGGGGGGGAAATTGTGTGCTAATATTAGCACTGTTGAATTCTTTTGTGCATGCTTTATTTGGGGGGGGGGGGTGGGCTTCATGACCTGTGTGCAAGTGCATAGGCACACAGCTTAGAGGGAACAGTAGACTGAACCCCAGAAGGGGGGAGCACTGAGTGATCCATCTAAGTGAGAGTTAAGTCACAAAGATGACTTTAGGTCTTGGAGCAAGAGGAGCTGCTGCCTAGAGTCAGAATGTCATGCAAATCCTGGATGGGGGCATCATCTAATCAGAGTAACCAGGAACAGGTACTAGATTAGTGGTGAGTGGAGTACCTCCCCATGATTTATATAATCTATGTACACATCACCACCTTCAGATGGAAGAAAATTACCATTATGTAAATTAGGCAATGACTTTTTCCCCCATTTTAACTGAATATTTTTTCAAAGACACCCTGGGGGGAGAACAAGATTTAGTTTTTCAAAAGTGACTTGCTGTTCAGAATATTTGGATAGAAAATTTGACTAGCTTGAATGTTAAAAATGGTGGCACAAAGCCCATTATTTAAGCTTTTCCACTCATATGACTAAGCAGACTATTAGAGAAAAACAGATCATGAGTTTCTGAAGTGAGGCTTCTGCATCTAGTACTTTTAAACTCTGAAAATTTGGTAATATATTTAGAAGTGCTAAACACACTATAGTTCCCACTGAAAGAAAAGGCAGGTGTCTAGCAAGCAATGCTTTTGAAAATTAAATAAGTGTCTGAGTAGTCACACCCTAGAGCTACATGTGTAATACTGATCAAGGAATTTGTGACTGAACTTTCCTTGTTAATAAGGGTAACAATGGCAAAAACTTGTATCCTGTTATATGGCAGTGCTTGGGATATCCTGACTTCAAGGTATACTATTGCATCTATTTTCAAGAAAAATACACTTGATAAACCTAAAACCTAATAATAAATAGATATAGGCAATATGAAACCCACAAGGATGTCTGAAATGGATCTTAAATTAGATTACCTGAACTCACTTGCAATGTTTCTTACTAGACATCAGTCAGTAAATATTATCTCAGCCTCCCTGGCTTCCAAATCACACAGCTGCTTCTTGTTCTCAGTTCTTTTGTAGCACTCAATGTTTAGAAGGTGTAGTAGTTCCAGGCCCTGCAACCTGCTGCTCCTTTTGTTTTCATATTCATTGATTGGATGGACATAAAGTACTCCTGTCAATATTACAAAGGGTTGTGTGCATAAATAATGAATTAATAGATAAAGTGACACTACATAACCCTCAAATATAGGGAAGCATAGCAGAGAACTGCAATATTAAAAAAAACAAACAAACAAAAAAAAAAAAACCACCAAACCCCACCACAGCAGTGCTACTGTATTCATACTGCTAGATGTTTGGCTGGTTAATTAGTAGTCAACACTATTTTAAAAGTAAATGGAGTAACTGCTGAATTTCCAGTGTGTCATACTAGGAGTCTGTAGAATCAAGGGACCTTGCTTTGGAAGTTCAGTTCAACCCTATTGTGGAATACTTAAAGGGATTTAGATACACTCTACTGTTACCCTTTTTGGACACACCTAGCTAGCCAATGTTCAGGGCCTTGAGGCTTATGTCCATAAGATGGAGAAACTGATGACAGTCCCATTTATTTATGAAAATTGTACAAAGTTCTGCTGGTTCCTGCTGTGTTTAGGAAAACAAGAGATGAATTCTTTGCTTACAGCTCCAAAGCTCTTTCTGTCAGCACTACACCACATAGCTCTTAACTTCTCAGGGTTATGCTATTGGGCTTCTGTGGCTGTGTGGTGTGTTCTCGCTGCCTTTTGTCTGTTCCTGTTTTTTGTTTCTTTCAGACACCGAGAAAAACCATGTCCAAACTCCAAACAAATCAATGCCCCTGAACACTTGCTTTTGCTATTTTAGTTCCCTGGAAAACATTTTGGGCCACACAGTTCAGTATCTACTCAGGCATTGTCCTGTATCTGTGTCTTGTGTTGTGGTCCTATTATTTCTGCTATCCTTTACATAAGAGTTTAATGGCTTCTTACAGCTATCTTAAACAGAAGGTGTCAGTACACTCAAAGTTTCAAAGAGGTTTAACCCAGCCCATAGCTTTCCTTTTGTCAAAAGGATTTTATTTTTCATAATTGTTAATTATGTTCTTTGGCCTCTGACCCACCAATCTGTGTCCTCTTAGGCACATTAGTAAGGGAAGTAGTTAATATGTGGAAGGATAGTGAGATGGGAATTAATACAAAACTCATAAAATTAAGTTTCTTCTTCATTCCTGCCATGAGAATTCCACAGATTTCATGCACAAATGATACTTAAATGATTTGTTAACCAGATGCCAAGGAGATAAGTTAGAGGTCACTAATGTAGATTTAAAAGAACACAGTCTGGAGTGGAATCCAGTGGAATTCAAACTCCTTTTGTTTCTAATTTGTTACCTCACAGTACAATCTGTTCTCTAAAATTAATTTTCAAGTGAAAATGCAGAATTTTCATTCTTCATGAGGTAAGAGGGTTTCATTTGTTAAAATAATATGCTTCAAAATCAGAATGACATGGCCCAAGAGAGCCTTTCAATTGTGCTTAAGTTTTACTGATTGTTGCTGTGGCCTAATTGCTTTGATGAAATGCACTATATTAGAATTGGGTATTACCTCTGATGTATCGTGGTGTGACAGCTACTCCCAGCAAGAACTATACTGATGCACTTGGTAGACACTACTGTGATGTCATTACATCTGCAATCATTTTGATCTGGGGGAAAACAAACTTTGAACTACTTACTCCATTCTAGTACTTAAACTAGTTACAATTTCAGACTGTGGCATTAGTGAAAAAGATGTGACTCAACTGGTATGGTAGATATCTTCAAAAACAGTTGTCTGATATTAAATTACTCACACAACTGTAAATTAAGATAAGTTCCAGGGGGTAGCTATATTAGGCTAGTTCAGCAAAACAAGGAGTCCTGTGGCACTTCACTGTAAATTGTTTCTCTATGGATGGCATGACCTCTGTGAGTGCAAATATTTGAGTGTATAGGGAATAACAGCCATATTAAAAGCTGGTGGAAAAACTCAAGAGTTTGAATAGCCCAGTTTGGTGTATGAAAAGTGCCTTAGAGACCTGGCTGGAAAGGTGCATTGAGCAACTTTTGTGTTGGGACTTGCATATATCTGGAGCTTCAGCTGAAGGTTGGATTAATGCAGGGGCTTTAGGGACTGATGTTCGGGGGCCTCACAGAAGTTCAGCCCTGACTGGCTATAACCTGCTCTCACAGGGGCACTGCTTGGTGGGAATGTAGGAGAGACCTTCCTACTGCCTCCCGCTGAGGTAGTCAAGTCAAGTCAAGTCATAGGGCTGGAAGTGTAGTGTCCCAGTCACATCCTCCAGCTGTGGTAGCTCCAGGCTGTTGCCAGCTGAACTGAGTGACTTTCTCCCCCTCCTGAAAGCTGCCAGTGGATGCCCTTGTTTGCAGATGGGGGGAGGCAGCCTGCTCTGGGCTTGATTCCTGGAACCCAGAACCACAAGGGGCTTGGGAGCTGGGGAGGAACTGGGCCAAAGGGTGGGTCAGGCTGCTCCCAGAATCTGGTCTGGTGTGTTACTGTGACCTCCCAATCTCCATTGCTGAACCCTGGCTTACCCCACTTTGCCAGCTGGCTATTCACTCCTGAGTCAGTCTACACTAGTCACCTGCATGCAGTCAGTCCCAGGCACTGGATGAGCACCCTCTGGGTACTCCAGCCATGGTCCTGAAGCAAGCACTCCCAGACACCAGATGTTATACAAAGAACTCCTGTCCTACAGGGATGGGGAGCCACCCCCAACCTCCATGGACTCGTGTCCATCTATTTATCAAAGAAAGGGATTGGCCTAACCTCTCTGATCCATAGTTGCTGAAATCCACACAGCTTTAGGTAAAACAGGTACTACTTTATTGATTGTGCTCACTTAAAATAATATTTTATAGCCAATCAATGCACAATAATTTAATAAAGGAATCAGGAGTTTTCACAAGCAAATAAAAGGTATAAAATAACACTATTCCAAACCTGCTCGTTAGACTGCTCGCCTCCTCCTTACCTGCAAGACTGGCTCTTGGTGGTTTTGTCAGCTTAGCCCCTTGTGGCCATGTGGATGGGCCCAGAATCTTTTAGTTGCTTCCAAGTTGGTCTCTCTCTCACCAAAACCGAGCAGCTTCTCCCCATCTCAAAATGTCTGCATTCCTTTTTCAATTTCTCCTTAGTCTCCCTTCCTCCTGAGCTGTGGTAAATTCCTTACTTCTATCAGAGCTAGGCAGCTAAATTTTGCATTGCCTTTGTCATGTAATTCTCTGGGCTCAGAAAGGGAGTCCTGAAAATATGAGCTATGCAACATGTTTCACCTCTGCAAACATGCATGAAGCTGCAGGAAACGTGATACCACAACAATAAGTCAAAGCAGTCATAAGGGGAACTTGCATGGTATAACTGGCATCAAATCATGCCATTACTTTGCAAAAGTGAACAGAAGAATAACAGATCATAGCTCATTGCACATCATGTGAAGAGGGGGAATGGGGATGTGAGGGGCTGAAGATGGTGAAGGGAGATGAAGAGTGCCGGACAGGATGGGGACAGCAGAGAGTGGCTGGCTGAAGGAGAGAGAAGGAGAATCAGGGAATGAAGAGGTTAGGGGCTGAGGGAAGGAGGCTGGAGGTGGATGTAAGTGAGGGGACGCTCTCTGATGGAAGAGGGGAG
The DNA here is from genome assembly GCA_007922195.1 of Podocnemis expansa. Lineage (NCBI taxonomy): Eukaryota > Metazoa > Chordata > Testudines > Podocnemididae > Podocnemis > Podocnemis expansa. The sequence goes on from ML682066.1 coordinate 11,279,498, forward strand.
GTGAAGGGAGGCTGGAGGGAAATGTGAGAGCAAGGGAGACCCCACTGCCTAGGCTGTTGCAGTTCACATACAGCCACAGTATTTTCCAACCCTGACCTGGGCATAAGAAGGGACCCACAGAAAACCTGTCATGGCTGCCGCACTTCTCCAATAGCAGTGGAAGAGTGGGATATGGGCTCATAGATCCCCTCCCATGGTTTGCTTTTGCCGGGGGGGGCACCAATGTAAATATGCCACCCTCGTGCCAGAAAGGACCACTCTCCTGGCCCTAGGTCAGCCAGGAGCCCCACAAAATCTTAAAGCTCTGGATCTACAAGTGTGTTAATCTGTCCCTGGTTCAGCCAGGATAAACACTGAACTTTTGGAATCTTACTGATACCAAAACCGAAACTCTAAATATATCAAGATTCTTCTGGCTAGTTACCTCTTTCTGGTGGGTCTTTGGTGGTTTATGCAAAATGAGGTTCTTATTCCTCCTGGGTGGAATTGACATTATAAAATCTCAGTCAGAATTACTACTAATTATCCTCTTTGTTAGCAGTCACCCAACAAAAGCCAAGCTATGTATGAAAACAGATAGAGCCCTGCGGAGATACAAATATGTGGATCTGCATCTGTAAGAAATGGTCAATGGATATGTGCATTCTAGCTGCAGATGCAGGTATATTGGGGATATACACATTTGCAGGGCTCTAGCTCTGTGCAGATAAAAATTGTGGACCTGTATCTGATCTGCATCTACAAGAAATGGTCTGCAGATATCCACATTGTATTTACATATTTAATGCAGATATCCATGGATTTGCAGGGCTCTGAAAACCAGAAACTGAACTATTCCCTCAGGTCAAGAGGTCTCTTCAAAGCAGGGTTTAGAGCTGTTGGCACTATGGTGGTAAGAAACCTACATCCCCAGCAGCACCAGGCTGTATATCTTTCAGTGATAAAGAGGAGATGTTTTTAAGGTGCCCTGGAAAGTATTTTAAAAATAATTGGACTTGCAACACTTTCTAAAGTACATACATGGCACTTTGGTGACTACATCTCTCTGTAAGACAGACAAGGAGTCCCATGGCACTTGAAGACTAACAAATTGATTTGTTGCATGAGCTTTCGTAGGAGAAAATCCCACTTCATCAGATACTTTGAAGATGGGGGAACTTACAGAATGGGAGGAAATAAATGCAGGGAAGTGTAAATCACGGGATCAGGCCACAACTGGAACAGCAAATCAAAGCAGTTTTTAAGATTTGATTTTCTCCCACAAAAGCTCACGCAACAAACAAATCTGTTAATCTCCAAGTGCCACAGGACTCCCTGCCCGTCCCACTAAACCAGACCAACACAGCTGCTCCCCTGGAACTCCTGTGTCATTTATGAGAGAAGTAGCTGTTGGGTTTTTCCCTATTTTTTTTCTGTCACGGAAATATTGAGTAGTCTTTATTGGGGTTCTGTTGAGAGTCTGATGTATATTTTATTTCTCACAAATTTTACTGAAAGAAGATGATGAATTTTTAATCAAAGCATAACTGAAATTATAAATCAAAAATAAAATGGGATTTTCTCCACAAAAGCTCATTAGATAAATAAATTTTAGTCTTTAAATGTGCCACCAGACTCCTTGTTTAGTTATAAATAAACAAATTTTAGTGAGATTAAAATGACTGTCTTACTGTTTCTCAGCTTTCACTCTAGTGGTGGTGTCATCTTTCACTAGTGATCAAGTCACCAAAGCATCTTACAAGCTTAACCTAGACCTAAATAAAATAAAATAAAAAATAAAGGAGAAAAATTAGTCTTTGAAATAGCAGCAATGTTCAGGATTTTTTTCTACCCAAAAACAGGCCCCTCTTACCCTACCCTCCCAAAAAGGTAGCGAGCCTAGTCTTTTTATTTTCTGCTGCATGACATCTTTGAAAATTGTCAATACTGCATCTTTCACAAGCACTAAATTTATTTTAAATAAAGAAAGCGCTGTTTACTTAGACCGGGAAGTAAGTTAGCAGTGGAACTGTTTAAATGTAAACTAGTTTCCTTGGAGCATACTTTAGCAGACTGGTTCATGAAATAAAAATGAAGTGAGTGTCAATGAAAAGCTTTCATATGCCAATATTTTTACTGTGATGTGTTTGAAAATAAACAGGCTGCAGCAGTGTGCATCTTAAACTGATTAGATGCCATACACTGCAGCATGTTGCTGCAACAGGGGATTTGCCAGTTATCTTTCTATTCTCATCTATGTATCTTCATTTTTTCTGTTGTTGTTGGGGGGAAGGGTGCTATAAACTCAGAAAACTGCTGCTGTTAAAAAAAAAACATTAGAAAAGTGAAAATTAGCATTATGGATAGACAATATGATTGAGAAAATAAAGGAAGCATCAAAAGTGAGTAGCAATGGAAAAAATGGAATGTGTCGTATTTTGCTGCTTTATAAGGCATAGGGAAGGCTTGACAGTTTATTTCCTTTGAAGTTCAGGGCCAGTCTAGCCTGGAAAGCTCTGAAGATTATTGGTAAATGAGTGAATTGATGGAGTTCCTTTTCTTTCCCTTAAAGCAGTGGTTTTCAAACCATAGGTCAGGACCCAGTACTGTGTCATGGACCCTCAGGTACTGGGTCACTGTGCCCCCTGCTGCCATCCCCAAAAGACTAGAATGCATTACTCAAAGATCAAAAGGGGCAGCTGTGTTAGTCTAGTTCAGTCAAACAAACAAACAAGGAGTCCTGTGGCACTTAAAGACTAACAAATATATTTATTGCATAAGATTTCATGGGAGAAAAAGTGGGATTTTCTCCCATGAAAGCTCATGCAATAAATATATTTGTTAGTCTTTAAGTGCCACAAGACTCCCTGTTTGTTTCTTTTACTCAAAGATGTAATTGTTGGGTCATGGGCATAAATGATTTTTTTCTCAATTGGGTCCCAGGAAAAGAAGTTTGAAAACCACTGCCTTAAAGGATTCCTAAGCATATAACAGACATGGAATGGCAACTAATCAATTCTTTAATATAAAAACTACTCTGATAGCCCTGTGTTAGTTTAGTTCAGCAAAATAAGCAAAGAGTCCTGTGGCACTTAAAGACTAACATTTATTTATTGCAAAATAAAAACAAAGCTCGTGATGAATAAATTTGTTAGTCTTTAAGTGACACAGGACTCATTGCTTATTTTCCTTTCTTTCCAGTATCCCTGAGGATTAGTGGGGAGGAAGGGAAGAGACTATTCAGATAGAATTATAAAATAATGTGTTCTAGTGCACTGATTTTACACTATGCATTGGTCTGAGCTAGCTAGAGAGCTGTGTGAGGAAGTGAATACTATTTCAATTAGCAGATGCCTACAAAATGTGGCATAGGTTGCAGGTGGCAAGCTCCAAGCCTCTATTGGAAGTCTGGGTGTCAAAGCCAGCCCAGTTTTGCCGCATGACAAATGACACACAGTTATAAATGAAGATAAGAGGTAATCTCTGACAATGAGCTATGCTTCAGCGAATGCTGCAAGTTCCCAACCTTTTCCTTTATGCAGACTACTACACCATTGAAAGGTTTTTCAGACCACCATGTAAGCAAGCCATTTTAAATTATTTTAATATAGTATATGGCAGAGACTCAAACTTGTATATCAATGGATATTAAAAACACAGCTTTTCTAATATATAATTTTATAATGCTCATTCACAAACATGTTGCACACATCACAACACATAGTACCTGCAATAGGGCTACCAGTAAGAAGAAGAGAACTTACCTAATTAGCAGGTAATTTGTTAGTCTCTAAGTGCCACAGGACTCCTTTTTTGTTTTGCTGAACAAGACTAAGATGGCTATCCCTTTGCAGCTAATTAGCAGTGTTTATAATATTAAATTATCTTTCCACCCAGCCCCACCCACCCCCTGCAGTACCCTCATGGGCAACCAGTGGTCCATGGACCACAGGTTGGGAACAACTGAGCTAATGCAAAAATTTGAGCTCTTCCATTGGGCTAACAGGTAATGATAATGGGAAAAAGGAGGGCAGAGGAAGCACTGCTTGGAAAGCCCTTAGCAGTATTTTGACACTACTCTGTCTACCTGCCTTATGGTGGATATGATCCACTTATCTCTGTGGATTTGCTTCTTTTGAGGGCAAGTGGAATTTCTGACACACTAAACACGCAGAGGTTCTCAGTCCCAGTGACTCAGAAGGGGAAGGATTATTTTAGTTAATATCTTCGAAGGCCACCGCATCTTTATCCTACACAGTGGAGCAGCCATTTCTCACCAATTCTTCTCATTTCAACTAGATTTCTCCTTGTCAGCAACAGACTTCTCTAGCTGTCCTGCCGTGATAAGTCCAGAAAACTTCTATTTCCTGCCCCATGTTGAGTTTCCAGTCTCATCAGACTCAACCTCAGTTGTGAGTTCCTCATCTAGAAAGACGCTCAGTCCCCACTTTCTGCAGTTTACAGTGTATGGGTGGCAGGGCTGGGTTAAAGCTCTCCATTGATCTAGGCACAACGTGCCATTTGGCCCCCATCCCTCTGCCTGTGTTCAGTGGCCACACTCTACACTTGGAGTGACAAGGGTGCTTTTTTCTACCACACCCGCACCTTGGGAGCAGTGGCAGTAGTCATCACTTGATCTCCAGAGAAGCAGAATGGACAGCAGGTGCCCACTCACCCCATCCCAGCAGCCAAGGGATTTATACAGGAGTGGGACAGGTCTGCTGCATTCTTCACCTGCTGCCAGAGTCTGTCTCAAAGCTGTTGGTTGGCAGGCTGCTGGGGCAGGCAGATAGCCCTACAGTGGTTTCACTCAAGTCACATTTTCAAATATTTTCTCCCAGCCATTAACTAGAAACTTAGCATTTTATTTTAAAAGAAAGCAGAGGTGGTGATGGAAATCTCACTTGCTGGGCCATTGCTTTTATTCTGGTTTACCTCAGTTACAAGTCACAAGTCAAATTACAAGACAAGAGGGAAGAAATGCAGAAAAAAACACCTCTAGCAGGTGATTGCACCAGTGAAAAGCAAAAGCAATGTATTTACTGTCCTAACTTGGGCTAGGCAAGAAAATCATGCCTCTTAGCACTGTGTGCAAAGAGGGTCCTCTAGGTAGATCAGTCCCATTCTTACATGGAGGAATGTGAGGAGCTTCCTCAGTGATACCATCCCTCCTCTCCTAGACTTTTTGGAAGCCAGTACACTGGTCTAGGAACTGTGTGTGTGTTTGGGGGGAGGAGGAGGGGTGGAGCGCCTGACAAAGAAGGGCTAGGACTGAACAGACAGAGGATGCATGCAGTTTACTGTCCCCCTAGGCCTGATGGGAGCTCACAAGGAAGTGATGTATTATCAGCAGGAGGGTGCTATAGGCCGAAGATGCTGCCAAAGCATAGGGCTTCTGCTCAATAGCTCTTTCCTTGTGAGGATCCTTGACAATGCAAATAGTTTTTGAGATCAGCCCCACAGCCTATTCAATGTGGGATAAAGGCAAACTCCCTAATAGAAAAACCTGCATAGAAAAATCCTAAACCCCTTATGTATTTTCTCCATGGGAGGAGGCCAGTTGCAGCAGTTAAACTACTAGGGTCAGCTTAATATTAAAAGGAAAAATGGTCTAAAATAAAGGTCTGCAGACCTTGGAACTCATAGCTCCTGCCAGATTCATTATCCGTATTGCAGGTCTATCTACAACTTTCACTGAAAGACTTAAAGCACTTCACACTCAGTTACCCATTATTGTTCTCATGATGCTTTAAAATAAAAGTTACTAGTTTCTCTCAATCTTTTTGTCAGGACTCGGGAGGTTTTTAATGTTGGTCACTGGCATAAAGGGTTGAGTTTGCAACTATATGTTTGTGGACCTTTATTTTCAAATGTACATCAAGCAGAACACTTGAAATTAAATTCTAAGTAGTATTTATGAAGAGGGAGTAAATTTAAGTCTCTGACATAATTAAGGCAGATGAATAGTTTTTTATAGTTCCATCTGAAACCTGTAAATGAACTTGTCCAATCTTCAGATCTTCCTCTTAGTTAAAATATATGGCTCTTATTAAAGGCAAATTCTAATAAATATACCTTTATTACCCCTATAGCCACATGAGGCTCTTGATAGATGAGTCCATATACCATCTTCATAAAATCCTACTTGAATAAGGTTGAGGCAATAACCAGAACATTTTTATTGAATCCCCAAATGTTATAGCAGTGGAGAAGATCACCTAAGTAAGGACTTGTTAAAAGTATTAATGAAGTATTATATTATTATGAGATTAAAGTGTTTAAGAATTTAGCCAATTCATCTTGAATCCAGATAAATGGGCAAAGTTGCTAATGTAAAAATTATGGTGGGAGGAAGGCCTGCAGTCAAATATCGTTGTTAAAATACCCTATATTTAGCACTTAAACTTAATTTCATCTTCATAGTTATTGTTTTTATGCACCAATCGCCTGATCCTGTTAAGTTCTGAAAGCCGTCTGAAGTCTGCAGAGTACCCTCAGCTATTGTTATTCCATTCTGTTTCTTCATCACCTCTTTATCGATGTCTGCTCATCATGTATGGTAGTCTGAAATGAAGTGCTCACTGTCATTGCCCGGTGATGAGATTTCCCTACTTCACACTAGATGAGGAGATTATAGAGGCATGCAGTTCGTCAGTGCTGGATCCTGCTTTCCATGTGGGATGCAACGACTATCCACTTGTTCTAAAGGGGCAGCCGTGCTAGTCTAGTAAAGCAAAAAAAGCAAGGAGTCTTGTGGCACTTAAAGACTAACATTTATTTGTCGCATGAGCTTTCGTGGGAGAAAATCCCACTTTGTCATGCTTTGAAGAGGGGGAACTTACAGAATTGGATGAAAATAAATGCAGGGGAGTGTAAAACATGGGATCAGGTCATACTGCAACAGCAAATCAGAGCAATTGTAAGGATTCAAACTCTAGGAAACAACACACAGAGGCAGGGTGAAGTCAAATTACCTGTTATAATGTGAAAAGAATCCATAGTCACGATTCAGCCCTGCTTTCACACAATCTAATCTGCATATTGTTTGAATTTCATCTGTCCTCTTTGAAGTCGTGATGTCCCATTGATTTTCTTGATGACCATCATTAACAAATCATCAATGGAGTGATTAGGAAGATGGAAGTGCTCAGCAACTGGGTTTTTTGTGTTTGCGCTGTGATTTCTGATATCAGTTTCGTTCACATTTATTCTTCTGCATAGGGACTGTCCTGTCTGTCAAATGTACAAGGCATGGGGGCATGTCTGGCACATGATGGCATAAATCACATTAGTGGATGAGCAGGTAAAGGACCCTTTGATGGAGCAGCTGGCTTGATTAGGTCCTATGATGGTGTCTTTAGTGCAGATATGTGGGCAAAGTTGGCAGTGTGGTTTGTTGCAGGGATGTGTGCCTGCTTTAATTTTCTGTTGTTAAGTCTGTAGTTGCTGGTGAGCATCTTGTTTAAGTTTCGGGAGTTGTCTGTAAGCAAGGAGAGGTTTGTCTCTCAAGACTAGAGACAGTGAGAGGTCATCTTTTAAAATAGGCTGGAGGTCCTTAATGATCTTTTGTAGAGGTCTGACTTGAAGAACCAGTCACCACATACAACCTTCAACTCACATCTGACCATTTCAGGACTTCCTGTATTTATTTCTCCAGGATTGCAGACCCAGCTTAGTCGCACTGAAAGGCTTCCCCATGTCCTTTTTTCGACCCCTATCTCTATCTATCTCTCCTAAATGGAGTATCAATCCAGTATTATTCCAGGTGAAGCCAAACTTTCAAAAACGTCATAGCTGTGTGATCTCAACATTAGACACAAGTCCACCTGTCCCTAGTTTACTGATGACCTTTTTTCTCCCTTAAAAGTAGATGATTGTGTTTCAACTAAATCAGATACTAAACTACCAATTTGATTTTTATAAATACATTTAATCTTGTCATAAAGAGAAGGCAGTTTCACTATGACTTTCTCTTAATAGTTATACTTCAAAACAAGAAAGAACAAGCATGGAAGCAGCAGACCAGTTTGCAAGGTCCATTCTTTTATTAAGCGTAAAATGTTAAGTGCTCTGGTTGAGTGCGGTGGAATTTACCCCATTATAACAAAGTTGGCTCAAAATAAGAAAGAGAGGTCTTTGTGGGCTGATTAATTCCAGTCTCATTTGTCCATCATAGAGATTTAATTAAGCAGAAAAACAGAGGACACACTGGCTCTTCTAAGATAACCAGAACATCTCTGGAATGTTAATGTCCGTAGTGATCATGGGGGTGGAGGGAACAGTCCTTTATTCATTAATGCTAAAAAATCCTAGTATTGTAGACCCTTCAACCTACCCTGCCAGGGTGGTCAATCAACCATTGGAGCACTGTGCAAAAATATCTCTATATAGGCTATGTCTACACACAAAGTTTTATTTCGAAATAAGTCATTTTGAAATGACTTATTTCGAAATAAAACCCTCATTTCGAAATGACTTATTTTGAAATAAGGGAAAGCCTTCTATCAAAATGGCTGTTATTTCGAAATGGTTATTTCAAAATAAGACCATTTGGACATGTTGTTTCGAAACAGTTGTTTTGAAACAATGGTGTTGTTTTGAAACAACATGTCCAAACGGCCTTAGTTCGAAATAACCATTTTGAAATAACAGCCATTTTGAAACAATCGGGGTTTAACCTGTTTCGAAACAATGGTTCTTATTTTGAAAGGATTTGATCCATCCTTTCAAAATAAGAAAACATCATGTAGACCAAATTTCTTTTATTTCGAAATAACCAGTGTTATTTCGAAATAAATGTGCTGTGTAGACATAGCCTTTCTGTTTATAAATTCTGAGCACAAGTGGGTGAGGTAAATAAGATATATGGGTGCTACCATTTGTCCCAGTGTAGTTTATGAACCCAAAGTGTGCAAAGTCATCAATGATTTCCTGAGCATTACTATGCTTTATAACATGGTGCACCACTACTTCTCCCATATGATCACACACCTATATGATGATGATCCAAAGTTGATTTGTCTATGCCAAATTGGTTGGCTATGGACCTGTAGAAGTCATGGGTGATGACCCTTCAGATGGCAATGGTGACCAGCTCCTCAATGGGTATGGGGCACCACATATTGGTATATGTCCACTGCAACTCTGGTGCTACATCCAGGTCTCGAAAAACATTGCCTTTGCTATCCTGATATTCACCTATCGCTGCTGGTCATTGCAAGTCTGCTGAACAGTCCTTTACCACCCCTCAACACTGGCTTCCTGAGCCCAAAAATGGCACTGCATAATGTGCAGCTGCTTCAAAAAATTGCTTCTGTAGTATCAGTCACTTGGTGTTCTCTTCCTCCTCAACCTTGTTCCACTTCCTTCACCACCACTGAACCTGCTGCTGTTGGAAGAGCTGTCGCTGATGCCACATCTGCTCATTAGTGCAAGAGATGAAGTCTAAAACTGAAGTCACTTGGCTTTGAGAGCTGAAACACAGCCCCAAGCAGCATCTGCATATTGTTGGTTGCTAACGTAGCAGTGTGAACCATTGTTGGGTTCTTGCTGGCTGATGGCAGTTAAATGATGCTAGAACTCCTGGCATGAGATGAAGACAAAAAGTGATATGGAAACTTTTAAAATATGAACGAGCCTGGCTTCTGCAATACATCCAGAATGTACAATGAACAAACCCCCAGCAAAGCAGAGGACCACCCTTAAAGAATGTCATGTGCTTAATCCACTGCTATGTGTATACAATTATGTAGATTGAAAGAGGGCACAGCCATTCTGTGTGCATGCCATTAATGCATCTTAGATATTGCACATTAAATAATTTGCACTAAAAAATCTGGTTTAATAGTTCCACGTAGACAAGCTCCTAATTTATGTTTGTTAGCTGCTGTTTATTACAGATATCAACAGAGTAACTGTAATTCATGCTTGCAAGGTATTTCCAGCATTTAGATCTGTTTTGAATTGAGAAGGATTAGGGGCTCAAATTATTTTTGAGGGCATCTACAGTGCAAGCTACAGTTATCCTCTCAAGAAGAAAGAGGATGGTGTCAGATGTGGTATGCATTTAACATTTCTATTCTTATTTGCTCTTCTCTGTAATATCATTTTAAACTTCTTGAAAATAATGGTGCTGGGTAAAATTTTGCAGGTTACTGTGAATACAGCAGACTTTTCCTCTTCTCACTACCCCAGCTTCATGCAGAATAATGCATCAGGTTCAAGGTATTGGTTCTTGCCTTCAGGGTGTACTTATTTGACCTTGTCTTTGCTACTATAAACATATAGTACAATATATGCATATTTTTTTAATGCATGTTGCACACATTATTTCCCTCAGGAGAGAGGAGAGAGAGAATGAACCAGATGTGACAGATTAGTCACCTTGCTTTATGCACTACTGGAAGGTGTTCAGCACAGTACAAGAACCTAAATAGAACAGAACACCAGAGTTCTACCGGGGTTAGTACAATCCAATGCTTATAGTAGCCTCAATGACTCAAGCTGGTTCAAAACTGTGTTTGAATTCTCCATCAAAAGTTCCAGTGACAGTTTTTTCATTTTGGGTCAGAAGTTCTATTGAGTTTTTGAGTTTAAAAATAAAATGGACAGAAGATTTTCAAGCAGCCGTATCATGATCACCTCCAACTGCACACCCTCCCCAGGAAGGAACTACTTGTTAATGGGATGTCCACCCCACACTTGCTCTGAAGTGGTTTGTGAAGGCAAGATGAGCACATTAATCTCTATGGAGAAAACTAGTGAGATATAGTCTGGGGATTCCAAAGGGGCAGCCATGTTAGCCTAGTAAAGCAAAAAGAGCAAGGAGTCTTGTGGCACTTAAAGACTAACAGATTTATTTATCGCGTGAGCTTTTGTGGGAGAATATCCCACATCAACAGATGCTTTGAAGAGAGAGAACTTACAGAACTGGATGAAAATAAATGCAGGAGAGTGTAAGACAGGGGGATCACGTCATACTGTAACAGCAAATCAGAGCATTCACACTCTAGGAAACAGCACAGAGAGGGAGGGTGAAGTCAAATTACCTGTTATAATAGCCTGGGGAGAGCTTTGCTTAGAAGGAGGCTCATCTGAGCAGCAGTGGGCTGAGCCAGTTTAAATCAAGCAAACTGGCAGGTGTAAGGGAGTTGGAAGGAAGTTTGTGGTCGGTGTCTTAGCAGAGAAGGAAGAAGGGCATCCAGAGAAAGAGTAAGACCCTAGGGCAGGGGTACTCAAACTTTTTGCGAGCCGGTCCACATTCAGCCTTCCACCATTGACCAGGGTCCACAAACAACTAGGGTGGGGGGGGGTGAGTGGGAGCAGGGGGCGGCGATGCCAGGAGCGTGGGGGGGCGAGTGGGAGCGGCAGCAGCGATGCCGGAAGTGGGGGGGCGGCGATGCCGGAAGCAGGGGCGGCAATGCCGGGAGGGGGAGGTGCCACCGGGAGCGGGGCAGCAGCTGCGCAGCAGGCTCCGTGGGGGGGAGGGGGAGCGCAGCGAGCAACAGAAGTTGCTCAGCTGCCCTTAGAGCAGGGGTACTCAAACGGCCTTCATGCAAATAGGCCACTGTCGCGGTCCACCAGAAACCTCTTTGCGGTCCGGATTGTGGACCGCGGGCTGCCATTTGAGTACCCCTGCCCTAGGGGATGTGGCCTAGAGGAAGGATGTAGCTTGAAGAACACAGGATGGAGAGCAACCTGTAGAACACATAATAGGAAATGACCCTGGAAATAAGCAGAAAGATTTTGGACTGAATAAACCTTGGCTATGAGTTGTAGGGCCTCTGGGCTTGAACCTGGAGTTGAGGGTGATCTAGGTTCCCTTACCTGCCACTGGGGAAGTGGCACCCAAGGGGCAATGAATGGAAAGACTGCCTGAGTCACTGTGGGGGTGACATAATTTGAAGGACTATACCAGGGAAAAAGTGGCAATGCTGAGTCACTGGCCCAGAGAGCCAAGTAATGAAGAGGATGCTGAGGTTCCTGGCGTGAGAAAGGGTCTATATGCTGATAAGGAGACAATGTGCAACTGCAGGAAAAGGTATTGGCCTTGTGGACTTAACCCCTGGAATGGCCAGGAGATGGTGTCAGCCTAGCAGTGAGTGGAGCACAAACCTATTGTAGTAAAACATTTTGATATTGATCCCCTATCAGTGGAGGATATTTCACAAAAATTAGAGCTGGATGAATAATTCAAGTAGCAAATTATACCTTTTATTCTATTAGTGAATTGTTTGTTTGTATATTAATTGTTCGCCAACTTGAATAGAAAAGTCTTGCCCTAAGCCCTACTCTGGGCAGTGGAGGTGGGAGGGATTTCATGGAAAGGGATCTAAGAAGGTCCTTTCCCCATGGTAGATTTTGGGAAAGTTGACCTCAATTCCTTTGGGTAGAACTGGTATAATCATTATCACAAAAATGAGTCCAGTATCTCCTTGTGTTCTCATTTCTGATCAAGATCTAATTACCAGAACTCTTGTGGAAGACAGACTTAAAATCATGGCTACATTGATGTTAATGTCAAATTTCCCATTCACTTCAGTAGGGCCAGGATTCCCCCCCCACCACCAATTTTCTACAGCAATGCCTTCGAACTATTACAGTTTAAATGAATATTGATACACGATGAGGTTCAGCTGAATTAAGGTAAGAGTTGGATAACTGTTCAATCTCTATGACACTGGAGTTTACCCAACACTTCAGACATTTCAACAATAAATGTGGGTGTCCAGTAAAGATTTAACCTATCAGACAAAAGTATCAAATAGTGACTGGAAAGTCACTGGCCACTGCAATCTGTAATCATCCTAGATTTCTAAGCATATTTTATTAAATAATCATAGTCAATCCAGCATTGGGGGAAGCTATATTTAGTTCAAATGAAGTAAAGCAGTATTAACAATAATGCCTCCTTTCCTTAGATCTCAATTTAGAGTTGGTTAGAAAGCAAAACATTCCAAGGGAGAGGAGAGGAGGTCTCTAACATCACCACGATGAGTATTATACCTGTTCTATAAGGGCAAACTTCAGGCACTGGGTAATTATGTGAGTGAGCCTAAAGAAAGAGAATAGAATCTGAGTCTAACTACTATGACTAGGGCTGTGCTGTAGGAGAGTATCTGTATAACAATACCAGATGAAGCAGTTCTGGAAGGTTATGTCATAAACAACAACTCTTCCTTTCTGTTTTGAATCATATTCTTACAATGAGATGCTGTGTTACATGTGAAGACTTAAATTCAATTTCAAGTGTACTTCTGCCCTGAAAACAGAATCCACATGACTGCTTGTAGAGAGAATGCTGCCTACTCAGTGCTTCTGTGTAAATCAGAGCAGTGTGTGCTGAATAATTAACCTACCCTCATATTCTGTATACAACCTACATTTCATTCATTTCATCATTGTAAAAGCACTTTTGTATTTTCATATTATTTTGTGTGTGTGCTAAACCTAGATAACAGGACACTGTGTCCACTCCATAATTAGGTAAAAAAGGCTTTGCAATGAATCTGGCAAGGAAGGAGCCATCTACCATTCTTATCAGCTCCTCCTCAGCTAAATTATGTGACCCTCTAGGTGGAAAAGCAGACAGACTCTTTTCTCCTAGTGGCTAGGGAGAAGGGGGCTGAAACTCTTCGGAAAAGTCAGACACCGGACTTGATCTTTCTCTGGGAAATTAATGATGGAGTGGGTCACCGTGTGGCCCTGCACGATGAGTGGGGAATAGAGCAGGGAGGTAGGCTGAGGAGTTGCACATAGAAGACAGGGCTGGCTCAAGGGGTTGTGGTGCCCCGAGCCAACTTTTCCTTTTGTGCCCCTAAGTGCCAACTCTGCTCCTGTTGGGGCAGGAGGGACAGGGCTAGGCCAGCGGTCACATGGCAGTGGGGCTGGGCTGGCACCCCTAAGCACCAAATCTGTACCTGCGAGGACTGGAGGGGCAGGGCCAGGCTACCGGTCATGTCGTAGTGGGGCTGGGCCAGGCCAATGCCCCTAAGCTTTGGTGCCCCCAGACAGGGCCACATTGACTCATCACTTGAACTGGCCCTGGTAGAAAAGCAAACGGAGGAAGGGAGCAGAAGCTGAGGAGCCATGTGTGGCGCTGGCTGTGAACATCAGATGTTGTAGCAGAATAGAAGTCTGTGGGAGATTGTGGGGTAGTCACAGAGATAAAAGGCTGAGCAGGAACTTTCAGGGACACAAAATATGCCATGAGGCTATGCTCTTATGGTACATCTGTGCTGTAGCTGAAGGTGTCCTTGCAGCATGCATAGATGTATGTGAACTGGCTAGCATGTCTAAAAATAGCAGTGAAGATAGGTGGGCTTTTGTATGGGCTGACAGCATCTGCTGGGGACCCTGGGTATGTATTGTTGTTTTTGGCCTGTTTAAGTCACACCCCTCTTTTCAGAGTAGTTGTACCCTTAAAGGCCAGAAGCCTGAAAAAGTCTATTGAAACCAAAGTGCACCCTACAAACTTGGGAAAGGATTATTGTGCTCTGATTTGATGTGAGGACCGCCCCCCAAAAAACCCCAAAAAGATAATAGTTTGCTGTCTTTGTAAAAGAAAACACAACATGCAGTCAGGAACTGCTGGGGACTTTGACACTTTACTCATAGCTTGGTGGCAGAAGCTATGCAAGAGGCACAGCCCCTGTGACAGAGGGATAGCATAGAGATGCAACAGAATGATTATGGCCAGGTAACCTGCACGTTACCTAGTTGCTGCTACTAGAGGGATCACATGGTCAGGACGTACCAGGTATTAGGTGAGTCATGAGGAATCCTTAGGGCTGACCGGGGGGTGGGGGGTGGGGAGGAGGCATAATTACATCAGGGTCCTGAACTCAGCCCCACACTGTCTCAAGTCTGTAATGTCCGTGTAACTACGGTGAAATGGGGGGAGAAGTGGCCTCTGCAAACAATAGCATACCAGGGCTCAGAATTTCTCTTGACAAGCCTGCAAGCCCTAGTTCTCTGCTGTATTTCTTTCATGGAGTTAAGTTTTACTTTGAAACTTAACAGCTTAAGTCATTACACATAGCCGTATTTACCACCTTTCCCTTTTCTGCAAGCCCTAGTAAAATACTGGGGTACCTGCCATGGAACTCAATACATGAAGAGGTTTTGTGTACTACAGCACTGAGCAGCTACAGCAGAACCTCAAAGATATGAACGCTCAGAAATAAAGGTTGTTCGTAATTCTGAAATGTTTGTAACTACAAACAAAACATTACAGTACAATACTCTGCTGTCTATGTCTTCCAGCTGAGGCTGGGTGAGATCTCTGCAAAGTGGACACCTGATAGCACTGCTTGGTTTGCAAGCAGCTCCCAGCTATTCCTGTTTCTTGCCTTTGAACTGAACTGGGGGGACAGGGGACCCTGCCTTGAACCCTTTGCACTACAAACAAAAGCCCTCAGTTACCTCTCCCCTGGGTTTACCCTCCTCAGTGGCCTGCAGGCCATGCTCCAGAGGCAGCATTTGGCAGAGGTTTATTGCCAGCACCCCTTTTTCCCCTGCCCTCTGTATTCCCAGAGATGCTGGCAAGATCCAGGCAGGATCAAAGCTTGGGCTGCATCAGTGCACCACTGGCTGTGGCCTTTTCAAAACTTCTCCAGAGTGCAACTGACTCCCACGTGAAGACCAGGCCAGGTTTTGGCTGCAACCTTCAGTTCCTTGCATCGGCAGGGAGCTTTCTTTCCCTGCCACAGGGGTGGGAGTGGCAAGTGAAATCAGATTTTTTTTTCTCATGAGTTTTCGTGAGAGAAAATCCGACTTTGTCAGACGCTTTGAAGATGACATCTTCAAAGCATCTGACAGAGTGGGATTTTCTCCCACAAAAGCTCATGCAAAAAATAAATAAATCTGTTAGTCTTTAAGTGCCACAGGGTTCTTTTTTTCCTGGACTAGACAAACATGGCTTCCCCTTTGGAACCTGGCAGGTGAAAACAGCTTCCCTCTCTCAGTGGCATCGGTGGGTGTGAGGGATGACATAGTGCTCTTGGTTTACAGAAACAGTGCAGACCCCAGGCTGTTTCCGCTCTGCATGCCAACCTTTAGAATAGAATAGAATCATAGGGTTGGAAGGGACCTCACGAGATCATCAAGTCCAGCCCCCTGGGGCTTGGGCACAGGACCTTCTGCATACTAAGCAGAGGTGTTCAATACAGGCACACTATTTTCTTTTCCCCTCTGCAGCTGCCTGATTGCATATTTCTGGTTTTACAGGGTGTTCAACAGAGCAGTCAGTTCATAACTTTGATATTCGTATCTTTGAGATTCTACTGTATATTAATTACAGGTCTAAGAGGGAGAAGACGTATTGACCACCTAATGCTTACAGAGCAGAGGCCGGGGAGTTAGGATTATTCCACTCAATGTGTGGTCATGAGCCAGTTATTTAAGCTTCTTTATACTTCAGTTAAAAAAGTCTTATCCCTCTCAAAAATGGCCCTAAGACTGTACTTACCTTTTCACAGTTTTGGTTGATTAATATTTATAAAATGCTCTGAAATCCTGAGCAATACTGTATAAATGGAGAGAATTAATAGGCTTTAATGCCACAAGGGACGCCTGTGAACCTGTAGTCTGACCTTCTGCAAAACAGAGGCCAAGTGTCCATGTGTTTCCATATCTCTGTTTCTGATCCTTGTTGAAACCAGGAAATAGAAAGGTGTGTGAAAGTGTGAAATAAGTTAATCATGTTTTCAAATATCATAAACAATTCATATGCAAGCTTTGGCTGAACATTTGGATTGCTTCTCATTTTATGTATCTGGTCTGATTCATACATATCCTAAAAAAGATCACCTGTCCATTAGCTTAGGCATTCTTGATTTGACTTTAAAACACAACAAAATAAATACCCAAACATAACTAGAATGTAGTGGTACAGGTCTGTATAATCTGCTACCATCAAACCGGGTAATTTAAAGGCTCAAATTCACCTTCCTCTTAAACTTTTACTCTTCTTCACAATCCTCCCTTTTCAAATGCCTGGAAAAAGATGAACTTTGTAGTGTGCCCTGGAGGTCATCAAGTATAGGCTGTTTTGGATCAAGGCCAGGGGTGAATTCTAAAGCTTTAGACTCCCCACTGAGAATACCCTGTTGATACCTCCCTGTCACACATACCTTTGGGTCTTCAGCTTGGGGGCTTCTGCAGATCCCAATATTGTGATATTACTGAATGGTGGCCTCCCCAAACCATTTCCCCCCTACATGTCCTTTAATTTTTGCCTTTTGGCTGGGTTCATTCTGAAGTGCTTCAGGAACCATCAAGGCTCCTAGAAGGCTATTAACTCTGAGTTCAGTGGGCACTGCATAATGTAGGCAAACTTTGTGCAGCAAACAGGGGAAAACTCAAGAAAATATACAGGCTAGAAATCGATGTAGAAGACATCAGCAGAAATGTAAACATAATAATATGCATTACAGTTTTTAAGTCCTCAAGAAAACAAATGTGTAATTAAGAAACTATTGGTATTTAGACCTTAAATCAAGTCAATCATATATATCCCATACCAATATTACAGGAATAAATTTAATGCTTACAAAATGATATCCTTGGGTAAAAGCTACTTTATTAATGCATAGTATTTTTAATATATTAGTACAGAAAATTGTATGCAGCAGTTCTTATGCCCATACTGTTAGATGCTCTGATTAGCAGTGCTTTCCCCTCATGCGTAACTTGCTTTTGCTTTTCATTGCTGAGTCCAGTTTTCGCACAAACCTTTTTTCAGTGCTGATCACAGCCTGGGGAACATCTAAGCTGTTAGTTTACAAAACAAAGCAACATCAGAGCTGTCTGGAATGATATATGTTTTGCACAATACTTCTGTTTAGCCAATGAAGTATTAGAGATAAGTCAACTAACAGCTTGAATCTTCAATTTTGCTCAGCTTGGAAATGAACCTTCAGGGGGCACCATTTACTAAGTAGATTTAGCAACTTGTCATTTTGAAATATATCTATATATATATCTATATATATATATATATCTCCAAATAAACTCACATATTTAAAAGTTTTGGTCTCTAAATTTTCATAGGGCAATGTTCACTGCAGTTTAGCAACATTTTTTCCTGTGTATGAAAAACAATAGTTCCTAAGCCCATCTTATCTGACAAGATTATCTCTTAGACAGGCAACTTTACACTCTGAATTTATTTTTCTTGTGTAATAAATCACTGAAAAATGAAGTAAAGTCAAGATATAATCTCATAGACATGAACATTCTACAGTAGGTGTCCATAAGTTACTGCCAATAAAATGACTGAAGAAAATCAGATGGCAAAATCCACAATTTTAATGTACTCAGAGGAGATAAGCATATCAGTCTGTATTTGTACACAATATATCTTGTATGTTAATTTAAATACAGGAATCTGCTAGTGTTAATATTTTGCACAGTAAACTCTGATGGATGAGTAGGCAATAAACAAATACAGAAATTTTACATGAGTGGGGGGAATAATTTGTGAGAAACAAAATGTATTAAAGAATAATGGTCTCAGTACAAATTGTTACAGAACATTTTTCAAGCTATTATGTATTTTAATATTATGTTTCTTTAAAAGTTGGTTATAAGAATTACATAGTCCTTTGTGTGCTTAAGAGCAAAACCACTTCTGGAACCTGTACTCAGTCCATGTTCAAACTAAATTCCTACTGTATTATGTGGTAACTTTAATCAATAGTTTCTCTTCATCCATTTTCTGGGACAGCAGAAAATATCTGCTACACCAGGCATGGCCAAACTTTGGCTCGGGAGCTGCATGTGGCTCTTGAAAGAAAAAGTGCGGCTCATGGAAGAGTGTCAGCAAATCAATTTAGTAAATAAAAGTGTAAGGTTATATGGCTCAGTGTGGCTCTTGAAGGTTTAATAAAAAATTTGTGTGGCTCTTGAGTTCCATGAGTTTGGCCACCCCTGTGCTACACTATGTGAGAAGCTATGGACAATGTGTATAGGTGCATATACACATGGACATGCACTGAACTGTTAGCCCTGGAGATTGAAATCCTTCATGTATTTAGTGAAGTTGTGGCAATCCAAGTTTCTCTGCACTGTTCCTGTTATTGAGCAGAAACCTTTAGAAGAGGATCATTTCCAGCAGGCCGTGGGCAGTTTATTGATTGAAATACAAAACTGGGAAATAGTGAATTGGGTGAGCTATTCTAGAGCACCCAGGTGATTTAGGAGCTCAGATTCCATTTACTTTCAGTGAGACTTGTGTTCCCAAGTGCCATAGGGTCTTCAGAAAATCCCAGCATTATGTTCATATATTCATTTTACCTGTCACTAGTTGTACCAGCAGAGATCATCAGCCAAAAGACAGCACCAGCCCAGAGGTGATACATGTGCAAAGTGCATTTAAGTCAACTTTGAGCTTCCCAGAACCTGGGCTGGTCCTATGTAAGTCAGAAAATCCTGTAGCTTAGTCTGATTGGGCATTATGGATTAGAAAATCTGCAATTTGCTCTTGCATTTATTGGCTGCCAGTAGCCTCAAGAGGGCAAGTACAGTAGCCAGAGACTAACAGGAAATGAAAAAATCCTGGCCATATCTCTAGCTACATCATACTGTGCAGCTAGAAAAGGCATAGGTGGCACAGGGGCAATCCTGCTGACTGTACATTTCTCCTCCTTCACAAGGGTGAGGCCCTCCTAGCCAGATGTGCAATATTTGAGATGCTTTCCATAAGTAGTGCAGTGAAGAGTGGCCACAGTACAGTCTCCATCTGAGCTATCATTTGCTTCATATTGTTAATACTAGTAGCTATAGGATTGGGAAGAGATGACAGTTTATGCTAAGGATAACAACATGAAGGTTTTAAAAGTGTGGAGATGTAAATCTAGCATGTTTAGTAGTACTTTCAAGGTTTTGTCAGACGTATGCTCTCCTCCATCCTCACTGCGAGTTAATGGAATATCATACAGCTCAAGCAAGTTACTGTCCCTTTTGGTTTTTATCTATACAGGAAGTTGCAAAATTTCAGCAGGAAAGCAGTCACCTAGTCTGTGTGGTCAGGATGGCCTTGTCTTAACTGGAAATGTAATTCTGTTGATATTCAGGGGCCAAACTCTCTGCTGGTGTAACTCTAGTGGACTCTTTGGACTTCAGTGGAGAATTTGGAGAGAATTTGGGCCTCCATTTTCAACAGTCAGTTTAGTGATGTGATGGTGACTGGCCAGTGTCCACAAGGGCTGGTTATGGTTAGCATCATGTCACTTAGTCCTGGGTGAATGCTACTAGGATTAGGGACTGGTGGAATTAGTTTGCCTTCAACTAGCCAACAATATGTTGGCTATAACTTGTCCTTAACTATATTGGCCAGTCAGTTGTGAACACATCATGTCATCTGATTTGATTGTTTAAAAATTGTGCTTAAACATGTTTAAAGACAAAGTCCTTTGGGTTCTGAAATGATGGGACAGTGTTATCCTAATTCTGAGCATCTTCTTAAATGAGACAGATTGGAGGAACAAAACAGAACCAATCATGTATAATTGTATAATAATCAGGGGAATCATTTGTGATGGGATAGTTTTCGTCCAAGACCTTGGTTTGTCCCCCTTTCCTCTTGGCCAGTAAGGGACAGGCTGGAGCTCCTAACTGCCATGCTGTCAGCACTGACCTCCTTTTACTACCTGCCAGCAGCAGTAGCCTGGGCGGGATCTGAGCGCAGAATGAACCCATTCCTGGGCATGCTATTGGGGAGACAATTCTCTCATGGATGCACCAGTGCCCCCCCCCCACACACACTTCCTGGAACAGGACTAGCCCGACACCACCTCCCACCCCTCTGGAGAGAAGTGGCCTGTTAAGCTTCCACCAATAGCAGTGGCTTCAGCTGGGAGGTAGAAGGGGGTGCTGAAGCAACTTTGCTCCCCATAGCCTCTCCCCAGGCTTTTTGTTTTTTCTGAAGTAATGCTTTAACTCTGCTTTAACTGCTAGACTCAATGCACTTATTGGCTATATGCATTTGTGTTTTGCTTCTCCTTGTTGTCAGCTTCCCTTATTTAAAACTGACAATTTTCCTTGTTTAGCTTAAGCCCATATTGCTGAATCCTCTCCAGAGCTCTTGGTACTCTTGCATCACTTTCCTTTTTGCTTCATCACATTATTACATATATTTATAAAATATCTTTGGTGATGAGCCTATGCCAAAGGGAATATGCTGACAGTAATAGCTGCTGAATGATGGATTAGAGGTACACAGTTTTTCATTGTCCTTGCTTAGCTGCAGTTTCCAAAAGCAATGCAAGATGCTCAGGTTTGTAAAGACACATGCTCCAGCCATTTCACTCTTTCCTTCCCTATGGGGGTTTAACAATTTCCGTGGTTAATGCCTGCTTTGAAAACTAGCACTGAGGAACACAGGAGCATATCTAAATCCATTAGCTCCATGCTCAAACACCATTTTTCTTTTTAAGATGGATCACTGTAAATTAACCCAATCTGTGGGTTCCTTAATTGGTCTACTGACATTTAATCTTACCAGTTGATCCAGTTATTTGCACAAGAGCTCTCACAACAGGACCACACTCTGTGTAGAACAAATGAATTCAAAACTCTGTTTTGTCTGTACATCTCATTTTGTAAATAAATGGCACTATATCAAATTCAGTAAAGATATCTGCAAATCAAACTGTTATCTAAATTAGATCTCTGATTTCCTTTCTTTGATATCGATTCTCCTCATTTGTGCTAAAGTAGTATATTAATTAATAACTGATTTTGTATAGACACATTGACTAATCTCTTATTTTTGTTACACCACATCTCTCCAATTTCTTTGCTTTTTATTTTAGAATGAAAAGCAGAGTACGTACTTCTGTGGTATTGTTGCAGGTGGCACACCCCTTTTATTGCAATGTATTGAACTTGTAGACTTTTAATGCCTCTACTTGTAAAAATGAACCAGTTTGCTAAGAAGTGCTTTACAAAAAATCAGACCATAGCCACAGTGCCTTTAAAAAGGTGCAGAGGAAAATGTTATCAGTTAATGAGGCTAGTTCCCCCGCAAGTGAATGGCACAAAACTACACTTAAAGCAAGATACTTGGATTATATCTTTGTTATTAAAGTAAGCCTAACAAAAATAAGTAACATGTAGGAGATAAGACAAAAGCTAACCATAAATAACTTCTTAACTATTCATCTGAACTTTTTAAAGTCTATTTGATGTTAATTTACTTCAGTAAAATAATACAACATAAATTTTTGTAGCCTGCCTGAAGGGCTTGTGGTGAAGCAGATAGCTAGAGCCCTGCATGGATACAAATATATGAATCCGTATCCGATCTGCATCTGCGACAAATAGTCCATGGATATCCATTTTGTATCCACGGATGCAGATATAACGTTGATATCCGTGGATATCCACATATTTGCAGGGCTCTAGGTCTGTGAGGATAAAAATATGTGGACCTGTATCCAATCTGCATCTGCAAGAAATGATCTGCAGATATCCTTGTTGTATCTGCAGATGAGGATATAATGAGGATATACACATATTTGCAGGGCTCTACAGATAGCCCACCCCAGCAAAGAAGGGATTAATGGAATCCTGGAGAGGCTGCATCCATAGTAGCAAATCCGAAGGTCTAAAGAGGAAGCAGTCAAGTGGAGTCAGGCACGCCCATATAGGAAGGGCTGCCAGCAGCAGGGAGAGGTGAGTCGCCCTGCAGGGAGAAGGCTGGTTGACCTGCAGGGTCAGGTTGACTGCAAGGCTGACTCCAGGGGAGGAACAGCTGCTGTGCCCTGGAGTAAGGTCTGGACTGAGATTTCAGGGCTTACTTCTGACAGCAAGAAGCTGAGCCCTGAAGTAAGGTTCCAATTTTGGATAGCCCTGGCCACTGATATAAGTGGCCAAGGATAACTGAAGCCTGCCTTCCCTCCCCCCAGTAGAGGAGGAGCAGGGACTGAGCCAAAGCTGGAGGGCTTTGCCGTGAAGTAAGGTGACGTGGGTCCCAGAATGGAGGAAGAAAGGGTGACACATCACTGGACAGGATGCAGCAGCCACCAGAACAATTTCCTAGATAGCCAGGGGAGGTGCCATGGTAGTGAGCAGGGACTTCTCACAGGGTTGTATCAGGCCATTTACTTGATGCCGGATACAAAATTCCCACTGATTTCAATGGCTATGGCTACACAATGGTCTTAGGTCGACTTAAAACCCTTTAAGTTGTCCTAAATTAAGCCCAGACTATATTTAGAAATTATTAAATCGACTTAAGCAATTGCTTAAATCGACTTAATAACTCCTGCACTGGAAGTTGACTTAAGCATTTAAGTCAACTTTGCAGGGCAGGGCCCACTCCCTTCCCCTCCCCCTGCCATTATGGGCTCCCCCTGGGGCCCCAAGCCAGTCCTGCCCTCTCGCTAGGAGCTGAGGGCTGAGGGATGCGACATCACCCCTGGCCAGCATGGGGAGCTGGGAGGGTATAAGCCGGCTCAGCCCCCATTTGGATTGGCCCCTGGTGCCCATTGAGCTCAGGGTACCCGGTCCAAACTAGGGGGTGGGGTAGGAGGAGGGGCACCCTGGGTGTGTCTGGTCCTTGTCTACGCGGACATACCCGGAAGTCAGCTTAACAAGGTTGACTTAAAGTCGACCTTGCTAAGTTGACTTCCAGGGTACCCCCCCCCCCAGTGTAAACAAAGCCAATGATTGGTACCTCTCTACAAGATTTCATTCCTCCAATCCCATTTTTGAATCCCAAACAGAAGTGTATTTACTAGTAACATTTCCCTCTGTTCTTTTTGTTACCAGCTCTGTCTGGGCATGTATATTTCGCCAGATCATGAACACAGTTTCTTTCTGTCATTTTCTTGGATCACACATACACATCCAGTGCCCCTGGTTTTTCTTTTCCTTTTTTTTTTTTGGTTTGTTTGTTTTGTAAAGTGCATCTTAGCAAAAATATTTTTGCCTTTGCATTATTCACATTACTTTCCCTAAGCTGGACAATAGTTGGATTTGTGCTTCTGAGCAGTTTGTGACTGTAACTCTTGCCTTAATAATACTGTCTTCATCTAACTCACTCCATACATTAGAAACTTCTTTTTAAAGTTGTGTTATGTCAACCATTGTCTGAAGTTGTCTAGTGTTATAACCAGTTTTACTTCACAAAGTTATTTGCATTTGTTAGATCACTAGCTTGATTGATCTTAACAGAATCCTTTACTGTAAGCTCTGATGATCTTAATAGAGAAAGTTTGTTTCTTTACTTTTTTGCCCCATATTCCACTACATTATGATTCTGAAACACAGTGATAGGTAAATATTCTAAGTGGTAGGATTAGACTTTCAGGCTTGTATCAGCCATATATGAATGAATCACATGTCTTTCTAGTGTTGCATCCTGCATCAGAATATTTATCTGTCTTGCATCTGATGAATTAGGTTGGCCAAGTAGTTTGGAGCCCACAGAAGCTTATGCCTGAAGAAATCTGTTAATCTTTAAGATGCTACGGGGCTCTTGTCATTTTTGCTGCACAAAGATTAACACAGCTACCCCTTGGGAAATTATCTGCCAGTGATTTCCTTTTTCTTGAGTGGAAAATTTGCAGCTTTATTTTTAGACTTTTCCATGATGCCCATTACTTTAATAAAGAACACTTCAAAATACATCTGTAAGGAAGAGGAAGATAATCATCTTCAATTTACAGATGGAGGAATTGAGATATGGAAATATTAAATGACTTGATCAAGGTCATGCAAGAAGCTATAGCTGGGACTATGATCTAAATCTTCTTAATCCTGGTTCAGTGCTTTAACCACAAGCCCATCTTTCATCTTGTAATTTTGCTCTTTAACTTTTTGTGATCATCTGCAGCATCAGATTGTAAGGTTTATATTTAATCGGTATGTAAAGCTGCATTTCCCACAGATAAGAGCAATTACTATTTACTCAGCTTTTAGGTGCCTACAACTGCTGAAAAATACAATTCCAAACCTTGCAAAATATTTTTCTCCGCTCACAACAATATTCCCACAGTCTAGTCTAATTTAACGTCACATTTAAATAATCATCAGTACCATAATCAAGAAGATATGGATAGATCAAAATAGTTGTGAGTTATGTATGGCTTAAATGGATGTATTGCTATACCAACCAACTTTGTTGTTAGGTAAGTGTATAATCATGCTATTGCATCTTCCAGAGGCAGTACTTGTGGATATGAAATACCAAAGGTTACTATTGCAGAAGCAGAAACAAGTATCTTGGCAGACTCATTCTCAGAGGAAACCATTTTAAATTGAGCATCAGTTTATTCTCCATTTCTATACTAGTGTGTGTGTGCGTGTGTGTGTGAGAGAGTGTGTGTGTGTATGTAAACAGACTACTTAAAATGCATGTTTAACTTCATGTAAACTAGGAGAAAACAATTTGTATTGTTTCATAGAATAATAATAAATCTCTTTTTGCATGTAATACAAATGTGCTTTCTGGTCTTGTTGGCATGGTGTTTATAGATAAAACTGTCTGGCTCCAACTAGGAGGATAAAGATAAGGCACTTTTAATCAGCCAACATGTGGCTTTCATCTTCATCCAGACGATATGTCTGGAATTCAATTATTTTGTCAGCAGAAGAAACAATGTAAAATGAAATATAAAGTTGTCTTATAACAAGTCAATGGTGAGGTACTAAATAACTATGCTACTCGTTCAGTGAAAGATGTGTGGGCACCACACGTTATCTAGAGCAATGAAATTGTCACAACAGAATCAAACAAAATGGAAAATTGTATATTAAGGTAATGTTAAGGATGCACATCTAAACACTTCAGTCAGGAAATTCCAGATCTAAGACTGCATCCCCATCTCTAAATCCTTTATGCATGACACAGTTTGTCAGATTATTTGTTCTAGTTGAACTGAAAAACACAGCATAGAAATGCACATAAGGTGGGGGTATTGGTGGTAATAAGCCATCTTTGAACCTCCTGTGTTCTCAGCTTTGGCCCAAGTGTATTTTTGGGCAGATGTAGGTCTATAGTAACTCATTCTGATTTGCAGTGGCCTCCTTTCTGTAGGTTATAATGGCTGAAAAACAGTAAACTCCTACCTGTGTTGTAGACTTTGAAAAGTGCAATGTATTGCTGATCTGGCAGGTTTATACCAATAATAACAGCTCTATGCCACCAATGGAATCCTCTTATGCCAGGGAAGTTCCCCTGGTGGTGATTTCTGCTGGCTTTCTTATCTTTTAATAAAGTTGGGAGCTAAGCACCTTGAAAAAACAGGACAGCTATTTCGACTTGGCCTTAGGAGCCTAACGTTAGACATTAATTTCTGAAAATGCTTGCCATAATTTCAAATAGATTTTTCCAAGAGAGAAATGTGGAGCACTGGGTAAGATATTTGGGAATTTGTGCTCTGTTCCAGGCTCCATTGCAGTCTCCTGTGCGATGCTGGGCAAATCATTTAAGCCCAAGGCTTAGTCAGTGGAAGAATTAAAACTGTACTGAGAACATCCTGGCTGCCAGTCCTTTGCCCCTTCAAGGGTATGGGGAACATAAAGAACAGGAGGAGAACTAATTAGCTAGAAGATGGTCCTGATCTGTCTGGAGTAATTTAGGGACCTAAGAAGGAGTTTACATTCTGATTCTGTGACAATCTCTGACAGGCATCACTTTGCTGTCAAGAATTAGAGCCTGTAGCAGAGCCAGTCTCTCAGATCCTAATGAGGACAGCTGGCCTGTAGCAAGCTACCTGATTTGTTGTACTACCTCACTTGTGAAAAGAGACAGCAGACCAGCTCTTAAGCCCAGCCTCAGCAGGAGTTCCATGCCTGCTTACAGCATTTGCACGTGGCTGAGAACTCCAGCACATCTTGTTCCCTTCTGCAGCCCCAGCTCTGCTTCTGTCTTGCTTCACTCCAAGTGACCCAGCTCTGATCCTTGGCTCTGCTTTTTGACTTTGGCTCTGGCCTCTGTCTCTGTGTGGCGGTCCACTGATGTAAAAGGGTTGCAGGGGTCTGTCTGCATGGAGCTAAGTGCAGGGTCAGGGCCATAGTACATAGTTATGTTCAGGGCTGCCCTTAGGGTAGGGCGACCGGGACAGCTGCCCAGGGCCCCATGCTTTGGTGGGCCACATGGGGCTGCACCATTGCCCCCCCCATGCCAGGGACCAGGCAAGCGGCCAAAAGGGTGCCCTGGTTCAGTGCTGCCAGTCCACCCCCCCACTACGTGCGCTGCTCTGCACTCCGTGCCAGAGGAGCAGGGAGGGGGTAGGAGGCAGCATGGAGCTCGTATTGCTGCCCCCCCCCCCAGCTATGCTGCCTCCCGCCTCCTCCCCGCTGTTCCGGCACAGAGCCCAGAGCAGCTCATGTGGCGGGGGAGATGTGGACTGGCAGCCAGGGGCATCGCTGCCCCAGGGGAGCACCCGGGGCACAGGCCCAGACCATGCCCCCTGCCAAGAGACCACACCCTCTGGCCTCAGGCCATGCCCTGCTTGGGGATGGGGCTGGGAGCGGCCAGGGACGGGGCCAGGAGTGGCCTTCATGGCCCTGGGCAGCTGACCCCCGGATCCCCAGCTGGGGACGGGGCTGCCACAGCTGCGGGTGGCTGGGCCCCGGATCCCCAGCTGGGGACGGGGCTGCCACAGCTGCGGGTGGCTGGGCCCCGGATCCCCCGCCGGGGACAGAGTTGCCGCGGCTGTGGACGGCCGGGCCCTGGATCCCCAGCCAGGGCCAGGGCCAGGAGCAGCTTCTGTGGCCGCGGGTGGCTGAGCACCGGATCCCCGGCCCTGGATCACTGGCCCAATTGGGCCGGAGACCTGGGGGGGGGTCACCAGACCCGGGGCACTGGTGCCGGGAATTGGGGCACATGCTCTGTGTGCCCAGCGTCAGCGATGCCCCTGCTGGCAGCGCTGAACCAGGCTGCCCTTTTGGCTGCTTGCCCAGTCCCCAGCATGGGGGGGGGGGCAGCGCAGGGTTGGCCCTGCCCCCAGTACGGGCTGTGAGGGGGTCACAGAGGGCAATTTGCCCAGGACCCCGCACTCCCCTAGGGACGGCCCTGATTTTGTTATATATACATGTGATAACGGCTTTTGGCTGGCACTAAGGATTGAACTGCGGCCCTCTAGAGCTTAATGCATCAACTTCTACAGTTTGAACTGAAGAGTAAATCTCCTAAATTGAGAAGCATAACAGACATGTATACTTAGAACATACACAGATGGGAGCACATATTATAGCCTGAACAGTGGTTACAAATCATGCTCCACAGATGAACAGAGGAAAAGAATGTTGTTAGATTTAACTTTCCCCACTTCTTTCTTAATGGTGCCTCTCCAGATTTTGGGATGTCACCCAACTCTTGCATTGCAGACACATGGGGATAAGCTTGTCTTCCTTGGCTGTGGAAGTGAAAACTGCATCAGGAGCACAGTAAAACTACTTATTGTCTTCATCATCATCAAGTGTGGGAACATACTCACTGATAACTATAGCATACTGGTTGTTACTAAGCTTAAGAGGCTGTCATGAGACCTTCATTAAAAGCCATAGGAAGTTCTAAAATCTGGCTAGCAGTTTTGTTCTTGATGGCAAAACCAACCATGTGAATATGCTTCTCTTCAGATGCATTTTCTTTCCAAAAGACAGTATGACCATATTCATCTTCTTTTTAGTTGGCCTTCCTCTGCCCAACAGAACTCATTTAGGGCAGCAATATCGATAATATATTCTGCGGTATCTGCAGTATGTTCTGCAGTATCCAGAATGTATATTATGGCAGTTCTTTCTGGACAATCACTGTTCAGGGAATCCATGAGAGTGCAAAACTTTCTAGTGGCAAACTTCATTACTTTGCATCATATGTTCTGACCATAGGTAGAGTTCTCCTGTGGACACAGCCGTCCAGCTGGGAACAGGGGGTTGAGACTTGAGACAGCCTATGTTTAGGGCTACTTCTCTAGTTCCTTCCCAATCCGGATAAGGACTGCTCGGTCATGGCCAAAGCTGCTGAATTGCACTTCTGTCTCACAAGTCTAAGTGAAGGAGGAGCAACACGCACCTGCCACCTGCATGCAGATTTGTAACTAGGGACTCCCAGTGATCACTGGTCCTGTCCCCACCACCACTCATCCATCACCACAGAACTTTATTAGTGGGAGATGTTAACATCCTTGGCAGAGGCCAATGTGTGAAATCAATGTGGGGGAGCCAGTGTGCAGGCAGCAATCTCATGAGACTTGACAAGGAGAGCCATGAGCAGTTATACTTGTAAAAGAAGAGATTAGCATGCTTTTATTCAGGGGGACAAGCAATATTCCACATTTATTGTAAGTGTAAGACTATCAGAAAGCAGTCACAGTCACATACACACCCTAGAAGTTCTGCAAGATGGGATGATACAATTACCAGTCCTTTTATGCACTGCTTGAGCCAGCCTAGTGGCCAACTAGGCTGGGAACAAGGAGGGAGCCCGGCCTGTCAGTTATGAATCTGATGCTCCAAGATGACAGTTGCAGAAAGAGACTCCAAGGTTTCCCTGTTCTTACCCATCTTGGCTCTCATGTAAGTCAATGCGACTTGCTGTGTCATGCTGCCTCAGGGCTCCTGTTTCCGTTGAAAGATCATCAGTCAATTTCAGACACTACTGCCATCTTATTATAATTATATTTTTTGTTTTTTTCTTTCAGAGGCAGATCCTCTTCTTGTTTTTTTTCAGGAGTTTGCCTGCATTCTTGAGCCATTTAGGTGGTGGTTGCATTTCATCAGGACAGGCTGGCATCAGAGACTGATCCCAGTCCACACATACTTCCTTCACACATCTTGTTCACACATCTAAATGAAATTACAGAGTATATACCTAAACCAAGTTGTGTCAAAAATACAAAATACATTATTCAAGATGGATTTGCAAATTTACAAGATGGAGTCTCATTGGACATTGGTTATAATGTCTATTAAACAGTTACAGAGTTACTTTAATTATGATATTAAAGAATAGATACATAATATTGACTAACAAACAAAAGGTAAATTCATTTTATATATTTGTGCCTCTACAGGGCCTAGTGGTAGGCAAGTTCAAGACAACCAGAGGTCTCTGTCTGCTGAAGCCCTCATCTACCTTCAAAGCCTCAGAATACTCACGTTCTGAAATATGCCTGTTCTGCTGTTAGAGTTTTAAAAGGTTTGGACTGCACTTCCTATGGAACCACACCTCAGAACTGTTGGTTAATGATGACCCTACCAGGAATATAGAACTCTGGATGACATATCTGTCAGGGTTCTTTGGGACATACAAGCCTCACTACCACAGCAAGGTAGCAGTCCAAGGGGATGATTGCACACGTGTCTACTGTTCAGGTCATGTTATGTGCTTCCCAGAATTGGGATTGAATATTGCATAGATGACCAGCTTTTCAATCTGCAGTGTCTTCCTTCTAAAACTAAGGTCACTAGGACTGATGTTAGTGATCTTCCGTATGTGAATGATTGTGATCATTCATGCACGCACACTCAGGAGGACTTGCAATCTACCCTCCGTCTCTTCTCAGGTGCCTATCATATTGTAGGACTCTCCCTCAACATTGGGCAGACTAAAATACTCCACCAGACCTGCCTCAGCACAAGGTGATCCTCTACTCCCACAAATTGTCTTTGGTGGTGAACCCCTAAAAAACATTACATATTTCCCTTCCCTTGGTAGCAACCTCTCCCTGGCAGCCACCTTTGATTCATAGATGATCCGTTAGCATAGGATCTGTTGTGTCAGCATATCCTTTGGAAAGTTGCTCTGTCATGTCTTTATTGACAAGATCTGCAGATGGAAACTAAGATACTGTTCTAAAATGTAGTAGTCATTCCTGGTTTTCTTTATTGGTGTCAGACGTGTGATATGTCAAAGCCATCTTAAGCATCTGAAGTGGTGTCTTAGGAAGATTATCAGATGGGAAAGCCATTGCACCAATGCTAGGGTTCTCTCTGCAGCCAACATCACCAGTGTTAATGTAAAGACTATGAAGCCTCAGCTTTGCTGGCATAGCTGATATTTGTCTTTGGAAGCACTATGGATGTAGAAGCTCTTTATGCCAACATCCCACGTAAGGATGGATTACAAGCAGTTAGAAGACCCATCCCAGATGATGCCACAGCACATCTCATGGCTGAACTTTGTGACTTTGTACTCACTCACAACCATTTCAGATATGAGGATAATTTATTTACACCTTCAAGTCAATGGCACTGCTATGGGTACCTGCATGGCTCCACAATATGCCAACATTTTTATGGCTGACCTAGAACACAGTTTCCTCAAGTCTCATCCCAAAGCACCTCTCCTCTACTTATGCTACATTGATGAGCTCTTCATCATCTGGACCCATGGTAGAGATGCTCTGGAAGATTTCCACAGAGAATTCAACTATTTCCACTGCACTATTAAACTTAGCCTGGAACACTCCACACAGGAGATCCACTTTCTGAACACTACAGTACAAATTAGGGATGGACACTTAAGCACCACCCTATACTGAAAACCTACTGATCGGTATAGTTACCTACATCCCTTGAGCTTTCATCCTAAACACAACATACGATCCATTGTCTACAGCCAAGCCCTAAGATATAACTGCATTTGCTCTGATCCCTCAGATAGAGACAGACACCTTCGGGATCTCTATCAAACATTCTTAAAACTACAGTACCCAGCTGCAGAAGTGAA
Source organism: Podocnemis expansa (assembly GCA_007922195.1). Taxonomy (NCBI): domain Eukaryota; kingdom Metazoa; phylum Chordata; order Testudines; family Podocnemididae; genus Podocnemis; species Podocnemis expansa. Next base: position 11,311,164 of record ML682066.1, read on the forward strand.
GAAACAGATTGACAAAGCCAGCTGGGTGCCCTGAAGTCAACTACTACAGGAGAAGCCCAAGAAAGAAAACAACAGAACACGTCTAGTCATTACCTAAAAACCCCAGGTTAGACCTCAACAACACATCATCAAAGATCTACAACCTATTCTACAAGATGATTCCTCACTCTCTCAAGCCTTGGGAGACAGACCTCTCCTCACTTAGAGACAGCCCCCCAACCTTAAACAGATACTTGCCAGCAACTACAGACCTAACTACAGAACCTTTAAGGCAGGCACATATCCCTGCAAAAAAGCATGCTGCCAACTTTGCCCACACATCTGCACAAAAGACACTTTAACAGGACCTAATAATACCAGCTATTCCATCAAAGGCTCATTCACGTGCTCATCCACCAATGTGATTTATGCCATCATGTGCAAGAGATGCCCCTCTTCCTTATATATTGGACAAACAGAACAGTCTCTGTGCAAAGAATAAATGGGCACAAATCTGACATCAGAAATCTTTACACTGTAAAACTTGTTGGTCAGCAGTTCAATATTCGTGATCACTCCATTAATGATTTGTTAATTGCTGTGCTCACACAGATGCATACTAAATCAAGGCATCAAAAGGAAGCTATTGAAATTGAATTCTTTTGTAAATTTGGTTGCATTGCTTCAAGTGTTAATCAGGACATTGGAGTTTTCTCTCATTACAATAGGTGATCTGACCTCATCTCCCTCTATATGGTGTTCCCCAGTGTTTAAATCTTTACAATTGTTTTGATTTGCTGTTACAGTGTGACCTGTTCCTATGACTTACACTTCCCTACATTTATTTCCTATCATTCTGTAAGTTCCCCCATCTTCAAAGCGTCTGATGAAGTGGGATTTTCTCCTGTGAAAACGCATACAAAAAATACATTTGTTAGTCTTTAAGTGCCACAGGACTCCTTGTTTGTTTGTTTTACTGAACTAGACTAACCCAGCTACCCTTTTGGCTCTTACCTGAAGTTATTCACGGTAAGAGAACCTGTGGGTGACAGAGCAAATGTTACAAGGATACCCTGACAGTATTTATTAAGAAGAGAGGCATTGAAGCCATGAATTGGGAAAAGCTGGTTGGCAATAGACTGCAAAGGCATCATATCACATATCAAGCCTCGGCTTGTTTTGAAGAGAATCACTTTAGTCAAGTTCCAAAGTGCCACAAGACTCCTTGCTTTTTTTTCACTTTAGTCAAGAGTCTGAGATGTGACAGAGGAGGAAGGCAAGCATACAGCATCCTGGCTAGCAGTTGTGCTCTTTCCAACAATTACCAGGCAGATGTGGAATAGTCTGCAGAGCACAAATTGGACTCCTCATCTTAAGTCTCATCATTGATTTTCCCCATCAGGCAGATATCTTCACATGGATGGATTGCTGATTTAATGCATGCAACACATGCACAGTGCAGCAGACTTTAGGTTTTATAAACTTAAGAAATCTGTTGCTTGATGTAATTTTTTTTTCCAATCTAGTGTTTACTGAGATGGAGAATACCACTGAGATGGAGAAATGCTTTTTCATCTATCACAGTGGTTCCCAAACTTTTTCAGGCTGGGGACCCCTTTTTAACAATAAAAATCTTTGTGGCCCCCCTGGCTGATTATGTAACCTGGCCCACACCACTGGGACAGCTGGCGAGCAGCGCTGCCACCACCATTACCTGCGCCACTGGGGAGCCAAGCTGCAGCAGCTATGGCCCCCTGCCCTTGCCCCTGCTGGGGAGCTGCCACAGCCCCATTCCCCTGCCAGTATCTGCCCATGGGTGGCAAGAGGCAGCCCTGGCAGGGAGCATCAGGGCTGTAGCTGGATTCCAGCCCCAGTAGGGAGAGGCTACACGGACCCCCTGCAACATGTCCGCAGACCCCTAGGGGTCCCTGGACCAGAGGTTGGGAACCATTGATCTATCAGATTGTTCAAGAGGGTTATGAGAATGTTTTTATAGCAGAAAAATATTCTTCTCTCCTCCTCCCCCAATTCAAAAATTACTGCCAAGCTACTTGGAAAGTGTTATCTAAAATGTCAAAATTTGAGAATGCTGTGAGTGACTAACATGTGAGACGTCTAAAGGAAATTGTTACGTATGCATAACTACAGCATTTTGCAACTGGCACCAGATTATACCTATTGCACTGATAGCATGTAACACCCTCCGTCTAAGGATTTGAAACTACTGTTAATTTAACCCCACATCATCACTTTGTGATATGTAGCTGTTTTCCCCATTTTACAGAGTAGCACAATGAAGCACAAAGCTTGAGGGTTAGGACACCAAATCCCAACAGAAGGGGAGTGCCTAAATCCCAGCCTAAGTTATTTGCTGAGGCCAATAAATCTGTGGCAGGGCACTAACAGAACACTAGATTCCTACCTTCTATTACCTTACCCATAAGGTGATCTTATGTACCTGTCCACTTTTGTTACTTTGTTAGTAAATAATATGCATGGCGATGGGAACACAGTTACAACCTGAGACAATGAAAAGGAACACAACTTCATTTACATAGTAATATTCACAGAGAGTTAGGAACCAGTCAAGCTTGCTCATGACCTTCCTCATTTTGACATCTGGGCATCACTTTCTCCTTTGGGTTTTGAAGTCCTGTTTTAGTAGATTGTCCTTTAATGACAATGTGTGCATTGTAGCTTTAAATTACCTCATTCACTGGATTCTGCTGAATGAAAATAAAGAGAGAATGCAAGAAATGTTTTTTCGCCAGGTGCTAGCAAACTAATATGTTTCCCTGCAGGGTGGAAATAAAAAGTGTCTTATTAAATCTCATCATAAATGACCCATGTGGCACAGTTTATTTTACATTAGCTAGGTAAAGAGGCATTGAGCCAAATAAATCAAAGTGAACAAGGCAATAATTGTTCTTCCCTTTTATATCATCTGAAATATGGAAGTAATGAAGAAAATGTGTGATTAAAATGAGAATTCTTTATTAGGAACAGGTTTTTTCCCCTTATTTTTAGGGAAAAAAATTACTGTGTATATGAAAAACATGGTCCCTATATTTTTGACATGACATTTTATATATTTTAACAGCATAACACTCTGCATGTAGAATAAGCTCAACCAATATGTACTTTTTTAAGTCCATATATTATGAGGTTTTTTTTTAATTACTCACGACTTCTTGCTGTGATCCATTATGTCTTTAGGAATAGAAGGTCAAAATATTATTTCAACCGTTGTATTAAAAATTATATGGTTTTGTACAAACCAAGAACCAGATAGCCCACTCTTATTTAATCCGAGTAGCATTAACTCAGTGAATAATTCCTATGAAATCAATAAAACAAAGAAGGAGTCCAATGGCACTTAAAGACGAACACATTTATTTATTGCATGAGCTTTCATCTGACAAAGTGGGATTTTCTCCTATGAAAGCTCATGTAACAAATAAATTTGTTTGTCCTTAAGTGCCACAGAACTCCTTGTTTCTTTTGCTGAACTAGACTAACACAACTGCCCCTTGGGAACTATGAAATCAATGGAGTTATTTAGAGTAAGATACTACTGAGTAAGAATAAGGCTGGCCAAAACTGTTCCTTAAATGAACTATGTTAGTGTTCAGTATGTGTGAGTTGTCTCAGTGTAAATTAGGTGTAATGATTGTAGGCTAGGGGAGATCAAATAACAGTCTAGCTTAAGGTGTAAGACTGGCTTTAATTATATGAATAATGCTATAATGCAAAAAGAAATAAATCTTCCTGATCAGAATTAATTACCCATTACCCAGATGTTTGGCAAGAGTCAAGTTAAAGTGCAAACAATCTGATTTTCAAATGCATTTAAGATAACATGCAAAGAGCAAGACTGAATGCATAACTAGGGTATATGTGCACATAAATAACTATTTTGATACCTAATTTAATTGCACAAGAATATATCTAGTTTGACAGCAACCTTGGTTTCTGAGCACACAAATTGCACAGCTTGGAAAATCTTGTCTAAAATTCTTAAAAAGATCAGGACAATTTGTGATGTGCTAGTGGATTCTGTGTAAGATTCCTCTGGCTTGTGTAACTCACACTTGCCTAATGTGGCTCTTTGTCACCCTCAACTGGCTGCACCTATTTGTAATATTACAGTCCATGTTGGCAGTGGAGCCTGAAATTGGGATCTCTGGTTCTAAAAGCCTCTACTTATTGCCTGAACTAAAAGACTAGTAGCTAGCTGATTCGTACATATATATGTGGTTCAGACACTAGATGGGGACAGAGTCACTCTATGTAAGTGTACATCTTCACAAACAAGGACAATCTTTCTGGCTGAAAGAGACCTTGCAAACACACAAGCAGTTCCCAGGCACTTTGATATAGGCTGTGCTCCGCTGTGCTCTGCAAGTACTTCAGAACTGAGCACCTGGATGTTTTACAGTGCCACATCTCATTCTGTTTGATGCTGTCTAGTAAACAAGTTGTGAAAATAAAGTCATTAGAGGGAGTTTCATAACACATACTTACAGTTCTCATTACTGTAGTATCTAAGTACCTCAAAAACATTAATGAATATATCCTCAAAGTATCACTATGGAGTATGAAAGTAGTATTCTCACTTTAGAGATGGGAAACTATAAGAATAAGGCCCAGATCCTCACTTAGTATAAACCCATTTAGGCCTTATGAGGATCTAATCCTGGATGATTTTCAGAAAGTCAGAGAAGAAATCTGTGGCAGATCCAGGATTGAATGTAGAATTCCTTTAGAGTGCCTTAATTACATGGCTTCCGTCATCTCCTGTTCCAATACAGCAGTCTTGCAAAATAGTCAGGGAAATTTAGCAGCTCAGGTACAAACTTTACGTGCCTACTTGTTATCATGCTGGTGGATAATGATAAATTCAGGAGAAATAGAAGTAATCCTGTCACAGCTGGATTAAGGGACCCTGGAGCTGCCCACTTTTATGGCCCCCTCCCCAGGCTGAGACTGCCCCCCTTCTCCCTGGGCTTCAGCCACCACCACCATGGCCTGGGGGCGGGGCGGGCCACGGCCCTGGTGGCAGAAGCCGCAAGCAGCCACAGCACTCCCACCCCCTGACTAACTGGCCTGTCCCTTGCAGCAGTGTCAGCTGGGTTGCAGGGTGGCTTCTGGCGGCAGCCCTCCGGAGCCTGGAGCTGTGACAGGTCATTGCACAAGGCCCCCCAGGAGCTGGCCATGCCAGCCTGAGTTGGGGGCCCCAGCACAGTGACCTGACATTGCTGTGTCTCTGGAGGATCGTGCTGGAGGCTGCCCTGTACACAGCGCGCCCTGCCCCTGCAGCACAGCAGACATGTGCAAGCCAGCTCCACCCCTGGGATCAGACCAGCTAGCCTGGGGGCAGGGCAAGAAGTCTGCAGACTGATGTGGCCCTAGGGCCCAGGGCGCTGCCCCCCACTCTAGCACCAGTGCCCCAGCCCCACTGGCTCTGTACCAGCTGGCCTGAATCAGATGGAGCTGTAGAGGCTACATACTGGGCCCCCCTTCATGCTGGGGCCCAGGGCTGCACCCCCTAAAGGCGCTTTGTTGATCCGGCCCTGAACACTGCAGTGCAGACATAATTGCATCGCGGTTTGGAAAGTCACTCTGTGATTAAACCTGTTCTTATGCTGAAGTCACAGGAAGGTCTAAAGTCTATTTACTCATCTCTCTAAATACTGAAATGATTCAAATTGTAGCTGACCAGCCCACTGTATTCAACAAAGATGGGGGCAAAGAATTAGCCTGACTCCCTCATCCATAATTTTTAATATCTTAATCATTCTCTGCTATTATTTATCTCTGCAGTTGTATTATGTAATTTGGGACAGAATCTGTGAGGAAAAGGCTAAACAGGATGAATTTATGTTATACAGTAAAATGCAATAAAGTAGAATTGTAAGTGTTCATCTCTTTCTCTTCTAAAAGCTGTCCTGTGTATTGGCACATAATGGTTACCACATCCTAGTACAGAGGTGACTAATAGTTAATGATCTCAATAGTGGCCATAATTGTTCAGCCAGTATAAATTACACGCAACCTCCACTTCTCTGAGAGGTCCATAGTCAGCTAACCCAGGCCCAAAAAAACGGGTGGATTTGTCAGCCACGGACTCTGGACAGGCCAACTAAGAAAGCACCCATTCAGTCCAACTCCCAGGGTAACATCTGGTAGTGGGGCTTTAACACAGCACCAACTACAATTTCAAGCCCATTTCCTTGATGAAATCCCCAGAAGAGAAACATATGTGCAAAACTTTCTATCCTTCCCCAGGAGTTCTGCACCTTTGGCGCATTTTCCTACAGTAGCAGGAGTGAATCACAGCACACTGTTGTGCCATCAGGTGTGCCACAAAATTTTTTATAAAACTACTCAAAGAGCTCAGGATTGGGTCATTGGCTAATGAATATTCATGAGTTCATTTGGGAACTATATGGTGGTGTGCCTCAAATTAATTGAAGGTAGCAAGGTATGCTATGGCAGAGAAAATGTTAGGAACCACTGCTCTAAATGCAAGGTATTATTAGTCTCATTTGCACTTCTGACTCTCCTCCTTGGTACCAGAAAATAGTCTCAATGGATTGGAAAAAACAAAGGGTGGAGACCATGGCAGTTTCATAAGTCAGTCAGCAACTTTCATTTCTAAGTTACTTCAAAACTGGCTTACATGGTGCCTTATTAGAATACTGCCCTGTTAGCCTGAAGCCTCTGTATTGAAATAGCTCCCTGAACTGGCCCTGGGATCATGCTCTTGGGAGGGAGCAGAGAAAGGAAGAAGCAGTAAATTTGGCCAGCTCCCACCATCTGTCTGGAGGTTGAATTGATTCGTGCATCTGGGGTAACTCTAGTTTGCCAAGCTAGTCAGGGAAGCAGCCTGATCATTCAGGTCTTTTATATAATGGTGTCTCGGAGGGTTAGCTTCCATTTTTAAGTTAGGAACAGAACCAGTTTATTAAGCTAGCATGCACTATTGGCACCTGGTAATTTAGTTTTTGAATGTACAGGTTAGCTTAATTGCACTTCTACACACTCTCTCCTTTTGAACTAGATTAGCGTAATATCTCTTACAGACATCACTGGTTATTTAGGACGTAGAACACAGGGGAGTGACTTGGGCCAACAATATTTTTCACACAAAGCTGTTCGCCATTACAGATGCACAAGGGCAGAAGGGAGACAACTGTGCACAACTGTATGTGCATTTCTAGTACTCCTGTGGGAGTAAGCCATGCCAAAGGGGATAGGGAGGGGGCAAGACTCTATATCTACGTCTACATCTATTTATTTGGTTCAGACTTGCAAGTCCAAACTAAATAAGTCTGGGTTTAGTCTGAACTAGCCTTGGGGTAGTTCAGACTAATCCCATCTTTTTAGTTTGAACTAGCCACGTGGCTTAGTTTGAACTAAAAACTTAGTACGAACTAGCCGCGTGACTTAGTTCACACTAAAAAGTTAGTTTGAACTAGAAAAAGTGGCTAGTTCAAACTAACTGCTTAGTTCGAACTTTTTAGGTTCGAACAAGCATGAGTGTGTTGCGCTAGTTCAAATTAAAATTCAAACTAAGTGGCTAGTTTGAACCTTCTGTTTGAACTAACTAGTTTGAACTAGCTTTGCCTAATTCAAACTAAAATTTTTGTAGTTTGAACTAGCCAAAGGCTCGTGTAGACAAGAACCAAATTAGTCCAGAATAAGCCTCCTTAGTCTGGACTAATTTGGCAGCGTAGACATAGCCTACACATCTTGAAGTCCCACTAGATTTCAGTACCAGTCTACACCATGATACGGCACGCCCCTTCTATCCCTGGCAGATCAGCACAGCTCCTTAGTGGCCCATGGCTAATAGCCACAACTGAGCCATAAAAGAACAAATGTGTTTACTGAGATTGATGATGGGGGTGTGGTAGGGTGAATAAAGCCTTAATATATCTGTCCTTTTAGTCAGTTAATTTCTTGGGTCTCTGGATTCTTGTATGTTTTGTATGGAGCCAGGCACAATGCGGTCTGATTCTAATGGGGAACGCTGGGCATGCCATCTATGGAATAATAATAGAACAGGTTTGAATGTATCCATGCATTCAGCAGAAACATTAGGCAGATCACACCAGATATAAATTCTTATTTAAGTCAAATATGTCACTTGAAGGTGAGCCAAAGATACTAGCACTTTTATTGCTGATACAAACTGCATGGTCTGGAAGATACACAGTCATTTCCTAGACACTGGCTAACCATGTACAGCCTGTTAAAGCCTGAGTGACCTTCTTAAGAGGAGTGGAGTGGTAAGAAAATTAAATGAGTTGTGTTGTCATATGGCATGACAGATGTTTGATTTTGTTGGCATTTGCAGGAATGTACAAACAATTAGAGCTGTAATTGTTTATTCATTAGAAAATGCAACATTATCTTGCAGTACATATTCATCGGCTCTTCAGTATGACATCTACCCCCCCCCCTTTTGTTCTCATATAATTTAATCAACATTTTGAAGCAGGAAAATTTGGTTCTTACAAAAGGTCATTTCTTTTTGGCAGATGATGTTCCGGTTCCATAAAGATGACTTACAGGAGTCCCAGAGGTTAATAAATGTTTACTACATGTTACAAAGAAGGCAAGTAATTGACTAGCTGTGCACTAAAGAGAATTCAAACTGGTTTCTGTTATCTGACCCTCCAATCCTTGCTCATTTTCAGAGCCTAAGCTCCAGCCCAGGGGTGTCCAAACTTTTGTGGGTGAGGGACCACATTGCAATTCTTTTCTCAGCTGGGGGGGCCGGAAAGAAAATTTTTGTTAGCTAAGACGTAGAAATTGATCTCATTAATAAACTTTAATAAAATAATTAGTGTGATATTTGGCTTTGCTTTTGCTTGCAGTGTGTACAGAAGACAAGGGGGTAGAGGTGCCTGTGTGAGGGGCGACGCAGAGCGTGAGGCGCAAGGCAGGATGGGAGCATGGCAGAGGAGTGAAGGGGAAGAAGGGTGAAGCGGGGGGAGCAGAACAGCTGGGAGGCAGGATTCAGCTACTTCCTGACAGGGGCCCAACCAACTCTGCTCTCCTCACTCCATGCCACAGGGGAGTTGCTGGTGCTGGGCACTCCAGGGCACGTGCCCCGAACCTCAGCGCCAGTGCCTTGGATCTCCGGCCCAATCGGGCTGCGGATCCAGGGCCTGGCCGCCGGCAGCTGCGGTGGCCCCGTCCCCCACCGGGGATCCGGGGCCTGGCCACCCACGGTGGTGCAGTGGTGCCTGGCCCTGTCCCTGGCCGGGGGTGGGGCCTGCAGGCTGGGGGCCTGGGCCCATGCCCCGGGTCCCTTCCCCAGCTAGCGATGCCCCTGCCATGCCAAGCACTGCTGGGGAGAGGGAGAGGAGAACAGAGGCAGACAGACAGGACAGAAACTCTTGCAGTTCTGCAGGGGTCACAGATTTTGACATTGGACATCTCTGTACCAGAAACATTGATGGGTACCAATCTCTACAGAAAAGCTGTTGCCACAAAGGTCAGGGACTGACAGGGGTGCTGGGGCTAGATGTGTGGGAGGAGAAAAGAACAGAGGGGGGGATGTCCAGGTCAGGATTTTAAACTGTTTAGGGCAGGGCCCTCCCCTTCACCTGTCTCTTGCTCACTCAAAAGGGGCTGAATCCAGCCCCCAAAGAGCTGTCCAGCCATGCCATGGCTTCCTGTAGCTGTGCTGTGCACAGGGTGAGAAAGTGACAAGGGCCCTGGCCAGACCCAGCTCCCAGGCTCTTGCAGCAGCGCTCCAGGGGCTGGATGAAAACCCTTGGCAGGCCAGAGTCTGGCCCCTGGGTCACAAGTTGTACAAGCCTGCTCTAGCCTGAGCAGGAATGTCTACACTGCTATTTTAGCACCATACAGCCAGCCAAACCAGCTGATCTATGCTGTGAGACTTACTGCCACAGGGTGTGGTTTATTTTGCAGTGTAGCTGTACCCCTTGTTTGAATCTTATGTATAGGTTCATTATGAACTAGCATACACCCAGGATGGTTTAAGTGTAAACTTTTTCTTTTCTCTTTGGTGCTGCTCAAAAACCTTTGCTTTTTCTTGCTACTTTCTAAGCACATTTTCCATTTTCCTCAACTCACATGCCTTGTTCTAGCCAGAAGCGCAATCCAAAACCATTGAATGTTGATCATTCAGGGTGTAACAATGCTTGTACTTACTTAAACATGTATAAGACATTAGCAAAAAAGTGAAGTAAGATCTGTAAAGTTTTTTATTCAGATCTACATTTCCCACAGTGATGCTATGTAAACCATCATCTATTCCATACAAACAGTTAACTTGGAAGAATGTTAAATTTCCATTACATATGCATTGAAATACCAATGTTTAGGCTTTTCATGAAGTTTTAGGTCTGCCACTTTGTGCACATTCATTGTCTAAATTAAAGGAACAAATATTATCTCAATAAAATATAATACAATTCTACAAACTGCAATATAAATATAACTTCTTTTCACTACACTGGATATGCCAGAATATAGTGAACACAAAAGTACTCAGGAAATGGTACATCCAAATAGAGTAGGGAAGAGAACTAAAATTCCATTTCACAGGATACTGATGTTTTTATTTTCACTCCAGTTTGAAACAAAACTAAAAATCTTGAAACTCTCTGAAAGAGAATTTTAAAAGAGATCTTACTCTGTTGAAATGTTTGATTTTTTTTTTGATATTTGTTTCAATTTCATGTTTTTGAATTTTTATTTATGTATAAATTTCCAGGGGGGGTAAGCTATGTTAGTCTATGTACAGCCAAAACAGCAAGAGTCCTGTGGCACCTTAAAGACCAACAAGTTTCTTCAGGTATAAGCTTTTGTGGGCTACAGATGCATCTAACAAAGTGGGTTGGCGCCCATGAAAGCTTATACCCAAAGAAATTTGTTAGTCTTTTAAGGTGCCACGGGACTCTTGTTATTTATGTACAATATTCAGTTTTTTAAAAAAAAAAATAAATTGTCACTTCAAAAAGATGACTTGAAATGTTTGTACTGAAAATGTCAAAAATGGGATGCTTTTGCATTATTAGCATTTATTTTCATAAAACTTTGGCAACATGATTTTGAGAAACATTTCACTTTTGATACTATTCCATTTTTTCAACAGAAAACTATTGTAACTTTTTTCCCAATCAGCTCCACAGTCAAATACAATTAGCAGTTTGATGTATTTTGTCTTCAGTTTTAACTTTCTATCCCTGTCTGGTTTAACAATAGATCTGTCCAAACACTACTACAAATACCTTATTATAAAAAAATACATATTTTTTCAACATATGTTCATACTCATTTGATAGAATGATTTTTGTTAGGTATTTTTCAGAATTCTTTATAGGGCAAACTTGAAATATTTAGCACAAAAATAAAGTTTCACAAAGTGTATGAATTACTTAAAACAGAGGTTTAGCATGGAAACTGTTATGTGACCTTACTGAGAAAAATCACTGGCAGTACACTTTAATGTTTAAAGTTACATTCAATTTACAGAGTAAGCAAACTATATAGATTTGTCCTAAAAATCTTTTAGACTGTTCTACAGAGTCTCTTGTTTCCCCTCAGAAGGAAGACAGCGTATAGACAGTGACATACAGTATGATGAAAAAAGTACAGGAAATGTGTGTTCTAGGACAATAACAAACATTATGAAACCAGCTGTTTTGTTGTACAGCATGTGTAAAGTGTGATTCACTGTACTGAATTCTGCAAGAAGAACAGAAGGCTTTAAAGTATCAGGAGTTGAATGGGACTGTCATGAGAGCACTGGGGCCTAACACTCTAAGTACAAGTGGAGTGATGAGGATTCATAGCATAAATATTGTTGGAAAAACACTTTGGATTTCAGGCATTATTTTTCCATTTCTATAAAGGGTTCAGGGCTATGAAACAGAGCTCAACATTTTTTTATTAACATACAGGGCAAGATTTTGAAAAGTGAGTAATAACTTGATATACCTCAGGTTTTGGATATTTAACATGAAACTTCAACAGGGCCTAATGATTACAAGATGCATTCTCAACAGCAGGAATGAGAGTTACAGTGCTCCCAAAACCATGCAGATTAAGTGATGCTGCATTTTATATGACACTTTAAATTGTCTTTCTGAAAACTGTTCCAGTAGCAGCTCTTGGGCCTGGCAGAATAGCGTTGCACTGAGAAATCTTAAAGGAGCTAGATCTGTAAATCTCAGTAGATGCCCCCTGCACATGCTCAGTAATGTTTTTTCATTAATTTTAAATAACTTTCTATTATTTAGTTTCCTCCCAAATCCAAAGCCTATTCCTCATTAAGGATTATTAACATGCAAAGTCTTGTTAACAAAATATCCAATTTATCAAATATCAATGAGTAATAATAAAGCAGGGCAATGGCTGCCATTTTTTCCTTCACTTGTGATGAGACCCTTCCTATTGTCATGAAAGAAATTCAGGGGGACCAGGGAGATGAACTGAGGCTAGTGCTATTTCTAGTGAGGTTTACAGTGCCAATATGTCACCCTCCAGCAATCAGAAATTGTGAGTCAAACCTCAAAAATTATGGGTTAAAATTAAAATCAAGCCTTTTTCTTTTAAATTTACAGTTGTTTTTAATTTTCTTCTGGTTTCTGAGCCTTTAAAGGTACAGTCAGATCACACGTTCAGATTTTTTCTTACATCCAAGAGGGCTAAAACAAAAGAGAAAACCAATTTTTCCCCGAATCATTTAACTCAAGAAGCAGGAAAAGTACTGAGACTCTCAATAAGATTTCATGAGCTGCAACACTGCAGTTCTTTAAAGAAGTAATTTGAGTGGCCTTTTGTCTTTTTACATGTTATACTTTTGCCTATATCTGCATAGCTCATTATTAACTTGTTGATTCTGCAGTTCAGTAGAACTTTGGTAATGGTCTCAGAAGTGCTATTTATATACTGTGGCATTTTTTCAAAGTGTGCTTTCTCTTCCACACTGCCTGCATAACTAATGAAAAAGGTGGCATGACCAAATTAAGACAGGCACTTAACTATTCATGGAATGTTTAAACAGAAAATGGAACAGCACTTCTCATTAATTCTATCAAATACTATTATTTTAAATTTATTTAAATGAACTGCTGCATTGTGCATGGCAGCCGCTAACATCAAACTCCTGAACTCTAATGGAAGGAAACAAGCTGGTTAGGAAATCTGGCAGAAGCAGGGATTCATAGTTTGCAGGAGTAGACTATTAAATTTGCCCTTAACCATTCCTACTGCTATACTAGAGAACAACCAAGCCATAAAATCCTAGTCTTCAGGTTTTTTGATTCAACTTTAATAACAAAATTGAGTGGCATGTAGCCCTGTCTGCATAGTGCATTGTGCCATTACTGTAGAAAAATGAATGCTCGTAATGCCCCTGATGTAACATATACCTTGGGACTCATCACAGACCAGTTCAAGCCTTTTTGTAGAGTCTGAAAGGACTATTCATTTCCCTCATTTTATAAAACCACTGAAGCAATGTAGTGCTAAACTAGCTTGTCTTTATACCTTCTTCCATTAGGCATGTTTTGGAGACAGAATTATGATGCATCAAATGGCTGTATGCTGATGTGGTGGTCTACCCCTCTACCTTGTCTGATTTCAAATTTTGTGATGGTGACCATAAACTGGAGTTTTCAGAGGCTGGGAATTTTCAAATATATGATTAAGATTACAAACATTGCTTACCACTGTTTCAAATACTTCAGCCAAGGGAGGATGGTCATGTTAATGACTAAAATATAAGGCTTCTGCTACTGACTTCCTGCATAAAATTGGGAGAATCATTTGGCCTGTCTGCACATTCATTTTTTTATCAATTAAATGAAAACATTTGACTGCCTTATATACAGAAAGCACAAACTTGGTTTCCACATTCTTTCAATCTTAACAATGCTAGCTAAACATATTTAGGATATCCAATGGCATTACTATTACAAACTGTGGGATTTTAAAAAACAGAGTAAAATGCTGCTCTTTACAACTGACCTTTGTTTTTTTGGGTTTTTTTTTTTTTTTTTAAAGAATGAAAATAACTTTCATGTCAGTCTGTGGAAGACTGCTCTGCCTCTTATCACTTCATTTATGTCTAGCAAGAACTGGTGCAATTTGGTTGTCATAACAACCACATCTCTTACTTTCACATTTTCTCATTGACACCTAGTTTGTTTATAGAATGTCACATCAGGTCCATTTCATGTTACCATTACACCAAGTTACATCATTCTCAAAACCAAATAGTGAGCTTAAGTGTGAGAGACAAGCAAGAAATACAGGATACATAAATATTTATTGGAAAGTATTGTCAGTCATTATGAAAACAAATAACTTGGTTTTAATTGGAAGTTAACTTGTCTTTTACTAATTCCAATGGCCAAAATATATGTTAGAGCAACACGTTACCCCTCAGTGTTATCAATAACTGTAAGAAATCTAACAAGGAGTTCTGTGGACTTAAAGACTAACAAATCTATTTTTCACATGAGCATTCAGGGAGAGAATCCCACTTCATCAGATGCTTGAAGATGGGGAACTTACAGAACAGAAGCAAATGAATGCTGGAAAGCATAAGTCATAGGTTCTCGTCAGACTAACCAGATCAAATCAGTTGTTAGGATTCAGGACAGTGGAGTACAGCAATTACAACAGGTAATAAGTTTGCTTTCTTGTTCCCCACCCACTGCCCTGCTAATTGCTGTACTTCACTGTTTGATCCTAACAACTGCTTTGATTTGCTGTTACTCTCTGACCAGATGCTGTCACTTACGCTTCCCTGTATTTATTTTGCTCCCATTCTGCAAGTTACCCTTCAAACATCTAATGAAGTGGGATTCCCTCCTACAAAAGCTCATGTGATAAACAAATTTGTTAGTCTTTAAAAGCGCCACCAGACTCCGCATTTGTTTTGCTGGCCTAGACTAATGTGGCTTCCCCTTTGGAACATGGTTCAAAATAGTAGTCCACTGTCTTGTCTCCAACAGTGACCAGAGCAGATGGTTCAGAGAAGAACAGAGTGAAATTCAGAACTTCTGTATCACAGGAAATTCTGAGACACCCAACATTTTTTCATTCCAATGCAAGACACTGGTTTTTTTCCCCCACCAACATATTCTGAACATTTTTTTATTTGGAAATATTGAAACTTTGTCAATTTTAATTGAAAGAAAACATACCATTGTTTGTTAAATTGAAATGTTTTGTTTCTGCTTACTAAACTGTCCCAAAATACTTCATTTTAAACCAGACCAGTATGGTAAACTGCAATTTAATACATCACAGGAGTTATAGCTCAAAATCGTGCTGCCCCCATTCCCTTTTATAGCCCAGGCTTCCTAGCCAGATTGCATTTCTCACAATCCATCTCCTAGCTTGGGGAAGAGAAATCTTTACTGCATACAGCAGATCAGTGGTTCCCAACCAGTGTGCCACAGCAACACCCAGAGTGGGCCATGAGCACCCCTGAGAGCTGGAGTCAAAGTTCCCTCCCTACTCAGCCAAGCCATGTGGGCTGTGCAGGGCTGGGAAAAGGCAGGGAATAAAGTAACAGGGAAGGCACTGGAACACAGTTCTGGGGCCCCCTATTTTTAGGCAGGCAGCCTTCTGGCCCCCTTAAAAATAGAGGAAGGCACTGGAATGCAGAGTTCCAGAGACCCCCCTAAAAATAGCAGGAGCAGCCTGAACGCAGTGTTCTGGTGGCTCCACCTTAAGCCCAGCCAGCAGAGAGCTGCAAGAGGCCAGGAGTGTGTGAATCTCCCCCTGCAAGGCAGAGCAGATTGTGTCAGGTGACCCTGCCAGCAGGTTCAGAAATTTGAGGACCTTGGGGGGCAATCACTGCAGCGGGGGGGACGGGACAGGGTAATCTTTATTAAAACAGATATGGGAGTGGGGTGAGTGGTGGGGTGTGTATGTAGCACTTGTCACAGTGGCTTTTTTGTGAAGTGTTGGGGGGCGCTGAACTTTGTGGAGGGGGGGCAGGTTAGGGGACAATGAGACTTCTCAACTAATCTAACTTACAGCTATAAACTTACTCACAGTATCCGAAAAGATGTTTTAATACCATATAAGAAAAAAGGAGGTGGGTGGTGCAACACAAACTTAGCAGGCGGCAGTGACAGAGGAGAGGAAAGCAACAGGGAAGCAGGGACCTAAGAAGGAAGGCAGGCAAGTGGGAGGGGGTTAGAGGCAGTGGGATGGGGAGGCACGTGGGGACTCGGGGCAACAGGGGAAGCAAGGGGGGGCTGAGCAGCAGGTCAGGGGTTTGAGGGGGAGGCTGAGTGGCAGTACTAGGTTGGGGGGGACCAGGAGGAGGGGGACAAGTGGGAGGGGGTTAGAAACAGCAGGATGGGAAGGCACGTGGGCATTGGGGCAGAGGGACAGATGCACGAGAGGGGTTGGGGCACACGTGGAGGGCTCGGGGCAAAAGGGGAAGCAGGGGGGGCTGGACAGTGGTTCAAGGGTTTGGGAGGGAGGCAGCGGGGGACTGAATGGCAGGGAAGGGAGCAGCAGTGGGAGGAAAGGGGAAGAGAAGGAGAAGGAAAGGGAAGGAAGGGGGGGCAGGAGCAGAGGCAAGAGGGGGTGGTCATGGGGAAGCAGTGGCTAGGGAGTGAGGGCAGTGAGGGGCTGGCGGCAAAGGGGGGGGGCCGCAGAAGCCACGAGGGGCCGGCAGAAACCCCAGGAAAGCAGTGGCAGTAATGGGGAGCCGGCTGGGCAGCTGCAGAAAAGCGGTGGAAAAAGGGGAAAAACCGGGGGAAAAGCTGCAACGGGCAGGGGTCAGACAAGGGAGTAGAGATGGCTGGGGGAAGCCACTGGGAAAGGGGCTGTGGGCAGCGGAAGAAGGGGCTGGAGAGAAAAGAGGGGCACACGGAGCAGTTGGAAAATAAAGAGGAGACAAGGAAAGGTTTAAGAAGAAGTTTTATTCAAATTGGGGAGGTTACAGAGGGGAGGGCAAAAGCAACTTAAACTCTAAAGGCTACAAACTAAAAGGAAACAATCTTACCATCTAACAATTACTACTAAGGTTACTAATTAACTTTATACAATGTTGCAACACACAATGATACTTTTAACACCAGTTCAAACAGTTCAGAAGGAAGAGATACACTAAGTAATACAGAGTAGTGGCAGGTAATTACAGACACGGGAGCTCCTTTAACACAAAATGCAGCAGCAAGTAAAGGAAAGGAAAGGAAAGAAGGCAAAAGATACACATGAGCCTGTAAAGCTGGGAAAAACAGTTTCAAAGCAGCAGCAAGAAAAGAAAGCAATTTTAATCTTTAAAGAAAACTGCAGGGCAGGGTCTTACCATTCCTAGCAGCAGCAGCAGCAGCATTACAGGCAGGAGAGAGGGACTCGTACTCAGGCCAGCAGTTTAAACGTGGAGTATGCTCGGGGGAGAACTCGTGAGTGGAGGAGGTCAGCTTCTGGTTGATCAGGCCAGGCAGGGTGTCTTGGGGACCTTCCTGCCTGAGCCTCCCAGGACCAGAGCTTTTAAGCTGGTTTTCCTGCTTTTCCCTGCTTACCGGGAATGCAGAGAGCAATGGTGGTATGAGTCATACCTTGCAGGACCTTGCAGTCAGGCAGAGCCCACCTACACCAAGCCCTATCAGGACAATGGGAACTCAGGGTGGTAAGGGCCATGCAGTTAAGTTCAAGGGAGCCATCTGCTCCCCTTAACATTCCTTACATACTTAAGTGATGGCCCAGGAGGGGTGGCCATAAAATCAATACAATGAGTCATGAACATCAGGCAGCCTGCAAACAGCCCAGGTAAGGGCTTGGGGGGGGGGGGGAGGTGCTTGGGGTTGTGTGAGGCAGGTGTGTGTGTGTAGCAGAGGTGGGTGGGAGTGATTGTGTAGCAGAGGCTGTGTAGCTGTGGTTGTGGGGTGGCTGTTTGGTTGGAGGTGTAGCTGGGGGCTGGAAGCCTAGTTCTGGACCATGCAGTGATGGGAGGGTCCATCACAGGCAGCTAGGGGGTGAGGATTTGCCCTGGCTGGTAGGGAGCCACTGTGGAGAAGGGGGAAGTGAGTGATGCACCATGCACCCCTGCCCTACCTTCCCACTCCCCACATCCCCCTTTGCCCCCCACAAAGCCACACATTTTCCCTTCCCTTCTCCTGCAACCCTTATCCTGTTCCCCACATGGCTGCCCTTGTCCTTGTTTGCTACCCATACCCTGCTGTGCTCCCCACACACACTCCTGCCACTGCACACTACTGCTGACCTCCCATGTTTTGCCACCCCTGCTCTGCTACCCCTACTACTGCGCATAGCAGCATTTCCAAAACACTATGCCAGAGAAAAGGTTGGGAACCACTGCAATAGATGCAGTCTTCTGGGAAGCCTGGAACATAGGAGAAAAACAGGAGCCCAAAATCCAGTTTCCATAAGGCAATGCATTGCTTAGTTTGGCTATGTGTACACTTACAAAATTATTTCAGAATAACTATTTTGATTTTAATTCAAAGTAATTATTTTGAATTAGCCCTACTTTGAATTTATTATTTTGGATTGAGTCCAGGGAAGATCTCTAATTCAAAATAGGTGGAGGCAGGCAGAAGAATAGGGCCATTTCAAAATAAGCCTATTCCTCAGCTTAGAATGGCTTATTTTGAAATAATTTCAATTTAAGCACTATTTTGAAATAAAAGCAGGTTTTATTATTTCAGAATAAAAAAATGCTTAATTCAAAACAAAATGCATGCATGGACAGGAAAAAAGTCCTTTCAAAATAAGCCTCCTTATTTTGAAATAACTTCTAATCATATACATACCAGCTATGTCTAGCATTTTTTGAAAAAAATTTCAAAATAATTCAAAACTTTTCAAAAATGCTATTTTGGGAGAATGGTCCAGGGACCACTCCTTGTCCCAAAGTATGCCCCCCCCCCCCAAAGGTAGGGGGGAAAACCGGCCCGTTTTTCAAAAAAAAAAAAAAAAAGAGCAAGGCAATGGAAAAGACAGGCAGGCTTTTTTGAAAAAAGCCTTTGCTGCATCTGGCGATGGCTTTCGAAAAAGCTCTCTCAAAGGCTTTTTATTTTGAAAAAGCTGTTGGGTTTAGCTTTTTGAAAAGGCATGCCAGTATCTAGAAATACCAGCGGACCTTTTTGGCAACACTAAACCTTGTTATATGTTGAAGAACAGCCACTTTTGAGATTGGCTTTTTATCAATGGATGCGGCAGAGGTTTTTGAAAATGCCTGCCAATCTTTTTCATTGCCTTGCTTTTTTTCAAAAAAGAAAGTCCTGTGTAGACTTATACTTAAAAAAAAAAAAAAAATAGCAGCCATGGTATTTCAGGACAAGAAGCAGTCCCTGGACCCTTCTCCTGAAATAGGATTTTTGAAAAAAAATTGAGAATTATTTTGAAAATGCTAAGCAATGTAGACATAACCACCATTTTGTTGAATAAATAAAAAACCCAAAACATTTTGGTTCAATTAAAACAGTATTCCAAGTCAGATCAACAACATAAAACAAAATATCCCATTTCAGTTTGATAAAAAAATATCAGATTTTTTTGTGCAAAACCTGTCTTCTCACAGAAAATTTAGGTTTTTACAGCATTCTCTGCTGAAAAAAAAAAAAATCATTCTCATGGAACATTCCCAATCAGCACTGCTTCAGAGGAAGCTTTAGAAATTTCATAATGGATGATTACAGAATACAAGTGGATTCCCATCTTAGCCATAATTTTGTCTTATTTCCTAGAGCATCAGGATGTGTCCCTTATGAAATTTTCTTAGCTGGCATGAATCATGATGATATGCCTATTAGTCATGTGAAATGCTTAATCCCTTACTGAGACTTTTGTTTCAGTAATATGTGAAGGCAATGAATTTTACCAAAAGGTATACTTTTTTTAAATTCCTTTTTTCAATTTGTTCACTTTTAATGTTACTGACTTTCACAGGAAACAAATGTCTTCAAAATCTAAGAACAATGACTGTTTAAAAAAATGTGGACAAATTGAACCAAACCAAGAACAGACCAAGTCTAAGTATATTTAGATAAGAAACCATCACCTACTGCAAGCAGCATGGCTTCTGCTCTCCTCTGTCCTTGTTCACATTTAGCCCCCAGGGTGGACCAGCCTTCCTCACTTACCTTCACCTTGTCCCTTAAAAGATTAGCATATGCGTGCACAATCCCAAAGACCACCACCCAAGGAAAGTGACAGGGTAAGAAGGGACTGCACAAGTACGGTACTGTTTGTTTCATGGGGTGGAGAGGTGCCCACAGTGCTGAGGCTGCATCATCTAGCAAAAAAGTGGACTGTAGAGACACATTCAATTGAACCTAGAAGTGCTCTCTGGTCAGCATCATTAATCCACCCCCCTGAAAAGTAAGGTTGTCTCTCCAGTTGAGAGATCTCCCATTGACCCAGTGCAGCAATTTAAATAAATTAATAAGGTATGCAAGCTACAATGCTTCCTCTTGATGTTAGTATAGACCAGAGCAGAGAAAAATAAAGAATGAGCATGTGTTCGGGATTGCTTTGGTATTTCAGAACACCAGTATGTGCTTTTGCCAAAGCAGACCACCACACTTAAGAGCTTTTCAGTAGAATAAAAAGGTGTTGCTACCCAATGTGTGAAAAATGAGCAAATGATTTCCATACATTTTACAAACAGTGCTCTTGGCTTAAAATTGCTGTATTAAGCCTTACTATCTCTAAATTAAGTTATAAATTACAAAAAGCAAATTCAATTGCATCAGTTGTACTCTAATGATAAACTTGAAGTGATACAGGATGTGATACTCCTTTGATAGGTCACATGTGAGGAGCAGTCTTCTCACTCCATGTGACAGAAAAAAGCTGCTCGGAAGTGGCTTCTCTCTATAGTGTGATACTCCCCAAAGGAGCCGCTCTGGGCAGCTTCTTTCTGCAGCATGCCTGGGAACCCTTGAAAGGAGCCACTTTTTATGGCATTCATGGGGACCCCTGTCCCCTGGCATACTGTCAAGATGAGCTGTTGTGGGTTACTTCTTTCCATGGCATGCCTGGGAAGCGCTCCCACTTCAGCTATGACCACTGATGAATTTTCAGGCAGCTGCTACATTTTTTTCAGCAGAGGGCCACTAGGACCAGCTGAGGATCAGGGAGCAAGGACCAGCACAGAGGTCTGAAAAGGTTGCCAACTCCTGTGCTAAGAGATAGCACACTATTATTATACTGTCATTATGACAAAAAGGGCCTCGTCTATTTCAGCTTGACGTAAAAAATTCTTGTTACACAGTAAGTTACAAAACAAGCTTGAGTGTTTAGAAGCAGTTGATATAGTTTGACAGAGAGTCAACCACCAAAATATTCACATTTAAAGTTTTATTTACAAGCACATTCAGTGTGGTAATTAGCTATCTTTTATTCCATGGAGAGAGAAGTTGCTCTGTAGGTGATGCTCCAGCTCCAATCTGCAAGAAAAGAGTAGCAAAGTGAACAATTACCACATATATTACCTGTTCCAAGATCAGTATTATAACATGATTAAAGCATAACTTCTGGCATGTTGAACTTTATGCAGTAGTTGTTGGCAAATCACAGCTGAGCTATATTTAGAGACTCAATCATATTTCTCCTCTCTGATCTTACCTAGTCAACCTTCTGCATAATGCAGGCCACAGAACCTCTAACCCATGACTGAATAACTGAAGTCCTCAAATTATGATTTAAAAGACTTTAGCATATACACAATTTACCAAGATGAGATAGTTTAATGGCTTATGGTCAAGAGAGCCCATTATATTTAGTATGGCTACCCAGGCCATAGAATTTTGTAATTCCTGCAGTGACTCCAATGACTTGTCTAAAATATCATCCAAAATAGAATCCAGTTCTGATTCAACTCTATCAAGAGATAGAGAATCCACTATTTCCCACAATAATTTGTTCCAGTAGTTAGTCGTACCTGGTGAAGTGTTTCTCTTATGAATTTGATGAAGCCCATCTGCTTCCAAAGATGTGTAAAACATTTCTGTATTGTTTTCTTTGGAAGCAAGCTTAGTTCTTATTCTAAAAGGCAGTAATAAACCAGTACATATACGAGAGGAAAAAGATTTAAGGTAATATCTTATGCCTTGTATCTGGGGTGTCAAACACATGGCCCACAAAACCTCTTCCATCTGCCCCGTGACTGCACTCCAGAGGAGCACACCTCTCCGTGACAGGTCTTGCATATCCAGTGCTCTGCAATGCCATGGGAGTCAGGTCTCTCAACATCAGTGCGCTGGGTATGTGAGACTGTGCGCCCAAGACCACACTCTCCTCCTAACAGAGAGATGGGGTGGTGGATATCACAGAGTGCAGCTTTGCATACACATCACCCCTGCAATATTTCCATTTATAGTATGTACAGCCCACTTGCAGTACATTTAAGTCAAATTTGGCCTGCCACAGCAAATGAATTTGACACTCTTGCCTTACACAGTAAGCTCAAGAAGCTCAATAGATTTAACTTGATGAAGAGAAGGTTAAGGGGTGGCTTGATCTTTTGGAGGAATAAACTTTAAAGGTGACTCTTCAGTTTAGCTGGGACAGGTATAACAATCCAATGACTGAAAACTGAAGCAAGCCAATTCAGACTGAAAACAAAGTTGGTTTACATTTCAGTGAGTCACTAGCTACTGGAACAATCTATCAAGAGGGTCATGGTTGATCCTCCATCAGAGGAGAATTTTTATTTCAAGGTTGGATGTTTTCTTAAGACACATGCACTAGAAATTATTTCAGAGGAAATTCTCTGGTCTGTATTATGGAGGTTAGACTAGGTGACCAGACTAGTCCCTTCTGGTTGTTGAATTTAAAAAAATAGTTGTTTCAACAGGTTTCTTAAATGATTAAGTTTATTTGAACTATATGACAAGATGTTTCTTGATCACTAACATTCTAGTCGACAAGCAGGGAGTCCTGTGGCATTTAAAGACTAAATAAATTTATCGTATGAGCTTTCATGGGGGACAACCCCATTTCGGACACTTTGAAGATAAGGGAACTTACAGAATGGGTGAAAAACAAATGCAGGGACATTTAAGTCATGAGAACAGGTCACACTAACAGCAAATCAAAGCAATTGTTAAGAGTCACACACTGGGGAACATTAGAATTAATCTTGGCCAAATGAACAGTTGGCACACTGAAGTCACAGTATCAGAGTTCCTCTTTCTGATTTGTTCATGTGTGCCTGAGGCCATGAGATGTGGTCTATGTGAACCAGTATGAGGTAGTATCTCAGAGACTGCACTCTGTTGACTTGTGAAAAAGAAAGACAACATGAAGTCACTAATAAGGCTGTAGTGATTGTTTACAAGATTGTATTCCTACTCCATTGCCACCTGCTCCAAAGATGGAACATCTACTGATACAACATTACACTCAACTAAAACAGCTAACAGTGCTAAACTGTACTGGTGGAAATCAATGTCTAGACTTCATTAGAAGTTCATTTTGTTCATCAACACTTAACTGAGAAAAAGGGTTAAAAAGAGCTGCCAGAATCTGTTACCTTGTTATAGGAATATTAAAGCTTGTCCTGTTCATTTCTTGAGCAGCTGGTGCCTTACTACAACGAAAGGAAGCATAAAGCCACTTCCAAAGAACACCACCATTAATCCTAGCAGCCGCCATTTGTTTTCTACAGAAAATGGAATGTTCTAGAAAAGAAAAAGGAGTGTTTAGAGACTCAAATTTATAGCTATTAGCATGATAGAAATGAACTGACTCCTTCCCGCACCAGCAAACACCACTTCATCTCATGCTTTCTACACCTGCCTTTCCAAACAAACAGCCAAAGGAAGAGAGAAGCATGGGTACCATGAGACAGCGACAGGCACGTTGGAAAAAAGTTAATTAACATGACTAGAATATTTTAAGTAGTTCCCTTGTGACATCAGGAAAAGAGAATCTGACAGGGAAACAGTTCGCTCTCTCCCCCCCGCAGGCGCTATTTGGAAAGGCGGCTGGGGCCCGGCACATCAGAAAGCGTTTACAGTATCATGGGTTTTCTCATACTGTTGTGTTCACATCACGTGTGCCAGCGGAGCAGCACGCAGGGAAGGGGGAAAGCAGCCCACCGCCGCCGCACAATCCCGCCAGGCAGAGGTCAGGCAGGCAAGGCCACGAGGGACTCCGGCCGCGCGGCGCGAGCCAAGGCCCCGGCCCCGGCCCCGGCCCCGGCCCGTTACCTTTCCCGGCCCCTCCTCATAGTGGAACCTGCGGACGGCGGAAGTAGCGAAGCGGCGGACGCTGGCACCCAACATGGCGCCGCGGCGGGTGGGCGCGAGACTGAGGAGAGCCGCTGCCTTCTCCTTCACCAACCGACGACCTTCCCCTTCCTTCTTCTCGCCTCACCTCTGCCGGAAGTAGCGTCACGGGCGGGAGGGGCGCTAGGGCTTTATGGGATCCGGAGCAGCGGCGGACGGTGGCCGGCGAGTTCTGGCTGCCCCGCAGCATCATGGGAAGTGTAGTTCCAGGCTGCGCCAGCCGTCGGGCGTGGCTCAAGCGCAGGCTCGTCGCCTCCAGGCAGGCCCCGCAGGGAAAAGGCCCCGCTTGGCGTGTCTGTTGTTGAAGTGAGAGGCACTCGCTCCCTGCCTTTATTTCCCCTCACTCTCGCCTAGGGTTACCGGATACCAAAGCATGGAAAGGAGGACATGTGGAGAAAATACAGTATTAATGTCATATTTTCCTGTTCTTAGGAGGCCCTGGAACGCTTCCCCCTAAAAATAGGGTGTTGTGGGGGTGTTCCAGCATACTTTAACCCCTGTAAGTAAAAAACCAGACAAAATCATGTGTTTTTAAAATGCCTGCTGGACAGAGGATGTGAAGGTAAAAAGGAGGACGTCTTCCTTTAAAAAAACAAACGAGTCATGTGGGACTTGAAGGCTCACATTTATTTTTCGCATGAGCTTTTGTGGGAGAAAATCCTACTTCGTCAGATGCTTCAAAGATGGGTAAGTTCACGTATCTTTGAAGCATCTGACAAAGCGGGATTTTGTCCCACGAAAACTGACACAAAAAATAAATCTGTTAGTCTTAAAGTGCCTCATGACTCCTTGTTTTTGTTGGACTAGACTAACACAGCTATCCCTTTGGAAAATGTCTTTCTTTAGGCTGACCTCTGGTAATCCTACTCTCACCTTTGTCTAGTAAAGCAAAGAAAGCAAGGAGTCTTTTGGCACTTGAAGACTAATAGATTTATTTATCACAAAGAAAACAAGGAGCCTTGTAGCACTTAAAGACTAATAGATTTATTTATCATATGAGCTTTCATGGGAGAAAATCCCACTTTGCAAGTGGGATTTTCTCCCACAAAAACTCATGAAATAAATAAATCTGTTAGTCTTTAAGTGCCACAAGACTCCTTGCTTCTTTTTTCTCTTCCACTCAGTGTTTCCCCATGCTAAATAAGTGGCTCCTCTCCTGGCAGTCACAGGAAAATGTACCAGGAGTCCTGCGGAACTTTAGGACTAACAAATTTATTGCATGAGCTTTCATGGGAAACAATCCTAAAATGCCTCTAAGTGTCTGATGCAGTGGGATTTTCTCCCAAAAAAGCACATGCAATAAATACATTTGTTAGTCTGTAAGTGCCACGGGACTCCTGGTTTGTTTTGCTGAACTCAGCTAACATGACTGTCCCCGTGGAACAGCAAAATGTGTCAGCATACTGTTCCCATCTGGGGTGTGGCCACGGGAGAAAATTTGGCATTACCTTCTGAGAGCTCTGCAGTGGCTGCCTGTGGTCATTGGCTGCTGGAACACTAATGTGTTGCCAGAACTTGGCTTAATTACTGCAGTAAAGCCTCAGCTCCTGGAGCCATGTGACTAGACAAGCTGTTGTCAGTTTTCATTAAAAAGACAAAAAAGAAAACAAACACAAAAAAAATTCTAGAGAGGTAGCTGTATTAGGGTTAATGTTACTGGGTCTTCATAGGGACTTGGAGTGGTTAACTCATTACCAAAAGTAATTGTCCCTGGTCACATATTCTCACCTTCTAATAAACTGTTGTGAATAGGCCTTTTCTACTCTAACTGAATTGACTTTGTTAGCACTCATCCTCCCCACTGTAATGTCTCTCACCCATCCTAACATATACCTCCTAAGTATAGTTTCCACTTCATGCATCTAACATATAGGTTGCTGCCCAAGCAAGTTTATGCCAGAAGAAATTTGTTAATCTTTAAAATGCCACTGGACTTTTGTTGTTATTACAATTAAAAATAATAGTTTACAAACCTCAAGATTATGGAGAAAAACTTGAAAATATGACAGAAGTGCACTCTGCAGGCTCAGAAACCAGAAAGCAAAAAGAAGCCATTATTCAAACAAACAAACAAACAAACAAACAAACAAACAAGCCCTCAGCTCATGATTTTAAATTTAATCCCAATTACTTTTAATACCTGACTCATGACTTTTGAATACAGGTTTTGCAAAATTGGCTCCCTAAGCCACAAATACCTTCATCATGCTCATAGAAACGTATGTAATGCTGGTCTTTTTTAGTGAATGGTTAACCAAAGTCTACGCTGAGGTTAAACCTGTATAGTACCACTAAAATCAATGGCTGTGTCTACACTTACAATACCTCAGTTTGAAGTAATGAATGCTTACTTTGAAGTTATAAAACCTCGTTTTAACTTTGAAGTAACAGTTAATTCAAATTTATTTGTTCAAACTAACCCAATGGAGCTGCATTAATTTGAACTAACCATTAGTTTGAATTAATGCAGATTTTCCTTCTTCCTCCCAGGGTGCCTTCCTCTTTCTATGTACTGAGTGAGGGCATGGGCCTTCTTGGGTGCCATGTTGTCACACTTCCCGTGGTG
Source organism: Podocnemis expansa (assembly GCA_007922195.1). Taxonomy (NCBI): domain Eukaryota; kingdom Metazoa; phylum Chordata; order Testudines; family Podocnemididae; genus Podocnemis; species Podocnemis expansa. The sequence goes on from ML682066.1 coordinate 11,337,990, forward strand.
CCCCCAAATTGAACTAGCAAGTCCTGTCCATGGATATGCTAGTTCAATTTGGGTTTCTAGTGGGGCCATGCTAGTTCAAATTAACTTAGTTCATATTAACCATTATTCGTTTGAATTAATTAGTTCAAAGTAAGTTAATTCAGACTAATGTTCTAACTGTAGACATAGCCTATAAGATTGGTTATGCATACCTGAGGGCAGATTTTGGCCCATAATCTCAAAGAGTAAATGAGTTACAATGACTGTATGAGAAGAAGAAGCAGATTAATGTTTGAGAGAGGAATTAAGTTGCCACTCTCATGATTTTATTGTGAGCGACATAGCTGGTTTTTGTTTGTTTGTTTTTTTAAGCTGCAGCTCAGGGATGCGACTATACAAAATAGCTTCTTCTTCTTCTTCTTCTTCTTCTTCTTCTTTTCTGTTTTTTAAATGCCTTTTCTATCCCCCATGGTTGCAGGGAAATGCACCCCCCCAATATAACCTATAAGGTCTCAAAAACTAGAAGGCAAGTCAAAATAACTGAGATTTATCATCTTGTTAACTATCAGTCTAAAGACAATCTCATGAGGACGTGACTCACGAGTTTGGACTGTTTACATGTTAAAGATGATTGGAAACAGGAACAGCCCCTATGGTCAATAGTACCTTACTGCATGAAAGGCCCATTGAAATAAATGGGCCTAAATATGTATACAATACAAGAATGGCACAGTTGGGCCCATAATACATTTACGGAGAAAAGCATTTGTGGAGAAAAGCATGAATAACTTCAACTACTGCTTAGAAAACTATTGTGGGAAAAAAATGGGTGGAGTAGTAATTAAAGCCCAATACAAGGTTGACACTACTACAATCTGGATTATGAGGCAAAGTCTGTATTCAAGCAGAAGAGGCAAAAAAAGTATATAAATTAATAAAGAGACTACATTAAATATTTAACTGTATCAAAATAAATTATTCATGTGATCAAAACTCAGAAAAAACCCAGAAAAAGATCTGAAAATTAGAAGAAAAAAGTGTAGATTAATTTAATTTATATGAAAGATAAAATTTACATAAATTGTATAACAAAAGAGGATATTAGCAAGTTTGTGAGACAGCTACAGGTATTTCTGAAAACAGCAAAAAGCCACTCTGGAATGGACTGTAGCAGTGTACTGATTTCAATCTATGGTGCATTTGAGGATATGTATACACCAAAAGCACTACATCAGTACAGCTGCAGTTATGGGTCTATCATAGGGATGCCAATCTTCTGGGATTGTCTTGGCGTCTCCAGGAATTAAATATTATATTATGTGATGAAATATCTAGGAACACATTCATCCCATTTGCAACCCTGTCAGGTTGGCCTGACTACATCACACAAGGCATAACATTTTTCACAACCCTGAGCAACGTAGCTAGGTCAACTAACTTTGTTAGGTAAAACAAACAAGTAGTATTCCTGAGACATGATGAGACCAAATGTTGACTGCCTTCAGTGTACACTAAAGGCTTATTAAGCAATCCTGAATCCAAATCTCCCCCAAATTTAAGGGTGTTTAGGTATGGCAGTTTAGATCAAGTGAATCTTTTGAGGTATGCTTCCAATGAGCTCACGTCCTATCACAGGGATAATGATTTAACTGTAAAATTACCATAATGGGTTTTGTTAAAATAGGTATTATATCAGTGTCCTTGGCCAACAATTCCCTTCCCTCTTCTGCTGCATAGTCTGCTGTGTGGTGGTAATTCACTGACCTTAGTTGTTGCATTCCACATGTAGATGCATTTCATTGATGAAATATGTATATAGGGCAAAATCCTGAAACTCTATTTTGGATTTTCCTCAATTCTTACTCAGGCAACAGTTTTAACTAAAAAAATAATTAAAAATGAGTTAGAAAATTAATATTTGGTTTATAACTAGAAAATGTATTGGTAGCCTTTAAGAACACAGATGCCATATATATGTAAGATTTTATCATGATAATATAAGAATGTTGCTAACTTTGTTTATCTTTCTTTTACTTTTCTTTCAGATAACAGGAACAAATTATGACATTTTTAAACTCTGGAATTGCTCTATTAGAGCTGAGTCAGTCTCTCTATGCATTTAATTTTTTTAAAAAAGGCTTTTTTTTTAAAAAAAAAATATGTGTGTGCAAAGAGTCTGAAAGATCATGGTGTTTTAGGAAAATCTCCCATTGAGAGTTTACTAGCTTAGTCCTTTGTGTCACTGGAGTTCTGTTGCTGACTTCCAAAACCTTTACCTGCAGTCCAGGGACGAAGTGGTCAAGTCACCAGTTCTAAATGCTCTAAATCAGTGGTTCCCAACCTTTTTCAGGCTGGGGACCTCTTTTTAACAAAAATAAACTTGATGGCCCCCCTGGCTGATTATGTAATCTGGCCTGGGTGGGCAGACTTTGACCCACACCACTCTGGTGGCACCACTGGGACAGCCGGAGAGCAGCACTGCTGCCACTGTGGCTGCGCAGCTGGAAAGCCGAGCTGTGGCACCTATGGCCCCCTGCCCTTGACCCTGCCCAGGAGCCACTGTGGCCCCATCCCTCTGCCAGGATCCAGCCATGGGAGGGGAAAGGCAGCCCTGGCGGGGAGCATTGGGGCTGCAGCTGGATTCTGGCCCCAGTAGGGAGAGGCTCTGCAGACCCGCTGCTGTATGCCCACGGACCCCCAGGGGTCCCCAGACCACAGGTTGGGAACTACTGCTCTAAATCAAGTTTGTTCAATTGTTTATCAACATATCCACTCATCCAACTGATTCCACACAAACATTTTGAAATGTGAAAGAATAGGTCATTATTTAAAAACAGAAGAATCATGTGATCTGTGACAGAAACCATATTCTAGAGATAAGTAGTTTAAAGAGACATGGTGCATAAAATAATATCCTTTATTGGATCAACTTCCATTGGTGAGAAAGACAAACTTTTGAGCTTGCACCAAAAGAAGTTGGTTTAATAAAACATATTACCTCATCTAATATCTTGGGACAAACACAGCAACAATAAAACTGCATATAAGTAGTTTAGCACATTTGACAATACAAAGTCATGTACTTGCATGTATACATAAATGTAGAGGCAAAAAATAATACACAGGCAGATATGACAGAGATATATAAACCTACGCTTTTAATTCTCATCCAGCTTTTTATGTCTGAAGTTTTTAGCTAACCTTAAAAAATCCCATTAACTCTGGTTGCTCAAATTTTCCAGGTTCTCTGCTTCATCTTTAACATACCATTTGTCTGAAAATGTCTATGACTTACTGAGAGACTCTTTTGGTTATTACATTTGGTACGCCTACTCAGTGTTTGTTCAAAGAGAACATTTCTTTTTCTTAATACACAGAAAAAAAATAATAATGAAAAAGCCAAAGGACTGAGTAAATCAGTCTAACTGTATTATTTTTTGCAGCTCTTAATGAAAGAAAAACAAAGGCATAAAGCTTAATGAGCATTACAGCAGCACACATAGGACTGCTTACTGCTATTCATTTCCAAGCAGTACCACTCACTGAATGTAACAAGAAGACAAGTGATGGGAGCAAGTGTGTAACTTTTTCATTCATTCTATCTGATGAAAGGATAAGGAAAACAATTTTGGTAGATATTAAAATTTCATGTAGTTCAATATAGATTCCTGGAGCTGATGAAAATGTTTTAATTCAAAATAAACCAAAAATATTATTTTTTCTTTGTGTTGCGTAGACTGTGCAATATCAAGACATGTCAAACAATACAGAGAAAATGATAGTTCTCTCATATGGCATCCCCAATATGTACTGGCAGACTAAAATGTTTGGCTGACCTGCTACAACTGAGTTACCTTTCTTGAGTCAAATCAAATCAAATCATAGGGCTGGAAGGGACCTCATGAGATCATCAAGTCCAACCCCCCGGGAATTGAACCCAGGACCTTCTGCATGTTAAGCAGAGGTGCTAGCCACTCATTTTACACTGCACATTAAAAATGAAGTACAGTGTCTGGCAAGATGAATCACTTATAACTGGATATTAACCACAAGCATGTGTAATGGTTAATGAGTGAGACGAAGGTGAACAAGAGCTACAAGATATAAATGGATAGTAATTAAATATTTCTATTAAAACTCTATTGATTATCAGTAATCTAAAAATAGGGTATTATACAATTTATGTGCTGTTTCTAATTCCACAGGTGAAGACAATTTCTTTCTATCATGGTAATTTAGCTAGCCTTCTATATCATTCCATATTTCTAAAAAAAAAAAAAAAATGTTACTTAAGTCTTCTCCTTCATATCAGAACTCAATATCCACATTCTGTAACTACAGGATAGTTTCAATATCAGGGAAATATATATATTCTAAATCACACTGCAGAGGTCAAGTTGGGCACTCTTCTACCACATGAGTTATTGTCTGCAATGCTGCCTCAGTCAGAGTGTGGAGAGAAAACTGAGCCATCCAGTACACAGTTTTAGCAACTCTGTATGAGCCAGAGAGTAAGTATCCTGTTGAGCCTTGTCCAGGATCTGCAATCAGGTAGAAAAGGAAGCAGGTGCGCTGATGGTCTCCTGAATTTCATTATTGTATTACACTTTTTCCACTCCGTGCTTCCACTCCCTAAGAATGTAGTTTTCAGTTTCCAGCTGTTATTGATTGTGGGGACATTAGTGTTGTGAACTGAGACAGGATAGAATGATAACAGATCACAGCACTCTACCAGAGTGATGGGCCTATAACCCTTCCTACCCAAGTCAAATAACATGTCCAAAATTTGTATAATGCTCTTGCAGGCACTTGCCTCCCCTGGCATCTGTCAACCAGGATTTGCCTCAGAAATAAACAAACAGATGAAGTATCCACAAACTGTTTATTAATCACAGAACCAGAGATACACACAGAGCATTAAACTCAGGACCCAAAGGTTGGCAGTTCTGGGGAATAGTAAATAGACTAAGCAGTCTTTAATTCAGTAGTAAATAAACTAAACAGTCTTTAATTCATGCCTTCCAACTATTTGAGGTGGAATAAGGTGAGTACACAAGAAGCAGATGAGACTGGAAGACTCAGGAAATGGAGCAAAGGAGTCAAGATGAGAACCAGATATCTGGGGCACTAGAACTGATGAGGAAATGGGAACCACAATGAAGATGAAGATGCAGGTTGGAATCACAATGAAAGAATACTGGCACTGGACCAGAGCCCTGGCAAAGGACTAATAAATAGGGTAAGTAATATAATCTAATACAGAGAATAAACACAGTTGTTTGTGGGTTGCTGCCTGGGAGGACAGCATCCATCCAAGATCAAAAGTCTTCAGTAACAGCAATCCCACCTATCAGAGAGATTTTTTGCCCACTTTTGCATACAGCACTTTGTTTCTTTGCACATCATACTGCAATGTTTTTCCGTATGGCACTCCACTTTGTGCACAAGGCCCTTAATTTTATGCATATGACAATTTGCAGACATGACGCTCAAGATTCAGCTAATGCATGTGAGACCTTAGGCCATAGCCGCATATGCCAATTACAAATCAGTGGTCAGACAGGAGGGGAAATTCTTAGCATGGGAGCTCACATAACACTTTTGCTCTTGTCCTGGAGTTCCTGAACATCTGTGGTAAAGGGATATCAAGAGATTAGCCATGGTATCACACCTTAATCTGCAGTGTGATTCCTCCTCTAAATAAGAGCAGACCTTAACATTGATGTTGAGTGTTGTTTCCTCGCCCCAGCCTTGCATTCTAGTCCCCTAAAACATGCATTTCATGTTGCTCAAGACCTCCTTGGTCAGAATAAGCTCATTCATTAGTTTTTCATACCATCCTAGGATGAGAATATGCACCAGCCTTTGTAGAATAGAATCATGGGGTTGGAAGGGATCTCAGGAGATCATCAAGTCCAAGCCCCTGGGGGCTTGAACGCAGGACTTTCTGTATATTAAGCAAAGGCACTAGCCACTACACTATTTGCAGGGCTAGCCTGAGTAGATTCTCCAAAGTTCAATCAAAAACACACCAGCTCACATAAGATATCAAAATAAGTTATTAACTGTAGATAGATAGATAGATTTTAATTGATTGAAAGTAGTATTGGTGTAGAAATTCTGAATTGGTTACAAAAGGAATAGAAGATAGAATTGTTGTCTAATTCCTAAACCAGAGGTCTACATTATATGGCTCCAGAGCTGCATGCAGCTTTTTGACTGCCCCCTTGTGGCTCTGGGCTCCAGTCTCATCCTGCCACTGGGGGACCCTGCAGGTGTCCTGCTCCTGGCTTTGGGCCCTCCTGCCACTGGGTGGACACTGTGGGAAGCCAGTTCCCGGTTCTGGTATTCTTCTCTCCCCCCCCGGCGCTAGAGGACCCTGCCACAGTCACCCTGTCCCAGCTCTCCCACCATGAAGCTACACCCATTGCAGTTTTCAAAACACTTGGTTAGTGAAGGAATTTTATAAAATGGCTCTTCTTATCTTTCCGTGTGCTGACACCAATCTTAAACTTTATCATACTAAGACAAATTGGAAGTAATAAGGTTTCTCTTACCCCAAAACCTAGAGTAGTGTGTGCTAACTGGAAACCTTTTCCATTTAGGATCACTCCCCCGGTTCAAACTTTTCTTTGTCTTCCAAATGTTCTAATGGCCTTCAGTGGGGAAAGGTGAGAGGTGAAGGGTGATGTCATTGTCCCTTATTTTATACTCTTCTCCAGAGGTAGGGAAGTTGCTTAGTGTGTCATGAGAGTTAGTCAGCCTCATGGGGCATGTCTACACTAGAGGCTTAAGTCAACTTAATTTTGTTTAAGTCGATTTAAGCAATCCAGTGGTCACATTTAGTGTTTTTAAAGTTGACTTAAGCTCTTGCTTACATCGACTTAATAACTCATAGAGTCGGTTAAGGCACCCAGGCCATCTCCCACCCTCCCTTGGCCACCAGGAAGAGCCTGCCCTGGCCAATCAGGGCAGGGCAAAAGCTTTGGCCAGTGGCAGGGCAGGAGAAAGTCCTGCCCACCCTGCTTCACAGAGTTCGCCAGGACTGCCATCTGCAGACATGCAGGTGCAGAGCCAGAGCCAAAGCCAGCACCAAAGGCAGGCCCCAGGAGATCTCCTGGCCATTTTTAGGGATGAAATTGTACATTCCTGTCTTGAGGGCAGCCAGCAGAACCAGGAGGTATACAGCACCATCTCCCAGGGCCTCACAGACAAGGGCCACAGATGAGACACTCAGCAGGTCAGGATGAAAATAAAGGACCTGCCGCAGGGGTACCAAAGGGCCCGTGAGGCCTTTGGTGCTTGGAAGCAGCCACCACCAGCTGCCCCTATTACACTGAGCTGCATGGCTTCCTGGGCTGGGAGGATGACACCTTGCCAGCCCACACCCTTGACTCTGCTGAGCCCCGCCCCATGACAAAGAAGAGGAGGAGGGCTTGGTGTACGAGAATGTGGGGGGGTGAAGGGACACCTCATAGAGCACCGACAGTGCCACGCCTGCACTCACCCCTGCCCTAACACCAGACCTGGAACACAGGAGGAGGACGCTTCCCCCTCTCAGGATGACCCAGGCAGGGGGACATTATGCCAGGCACCTGCAGCACCTGCTAGTGAGTGCTCCCTCCCTGCGGGCATGGTGGGGCAGGCAGGTGGGACAGGCACTGTGGGGGCACAGCCCAGGGACAGGCAGGTGCCTGGGGGCGCTCAGAGGCCCTCAAATGGGGGCACAGTGGCAGGGGGCCGTGTGGCGGAGGAGACCTGGACCCGAGCAGGTCAGCGACCTGGCAGGACATGGGGTGGGGGTACTGTCAGTGGGACATCCCAGGCCAGAGAGCACGTCCCTAACACTGTTGGCACTTGGCCTCAGGAGCGACCTCCCAGAGCAGGGTTTCCTGAGGCTCACAGCCCTGGGCATTACACTCACCCCATGCAGCAGAGCATGACGGTGTGTACTAAGGGACTGGACTGGGAAGCAGGGGGATGGGCATGGGACAGCAGCTGCTGTCAGCCTGCAATCTGCACTACCTGATGGGAGGAACACCTGTTCTTTGCCCCTGTCCTGCGGACCCTGCACCCATGACACTGGCCACTTCCGGTGTGTGCCCAGCCCCAACCAGGAGGAGGAAGGGACATAGGTCCAGCGTGAAGGTCCATCTGGTGAAGCATGCTGAGGTGGACCTCAGAGTCTGGCAGGAGCTGCAGTGGGAAGAGGACAACACCCATCGCAGGGTCGAGCAAGCCCAGGTCGACTGCCTGCTCAATTTGATGGAGCATCAGATACTCGTGTCCTGGAGCAGCTGGCATGGGGCCAGGGCTCTCGGCGGGCTGAGGATCCCCCTGCTCGGAACCCCAGCAGCAGCCCTCATCGCCACAGTCATAGGACTTGGGGTGTCCAGATGCAGGCCCAGGACCCAATTGCCTGACAGCACTAGGTACGGCGAGGGAGTCAGCCTGCTCTGGACTGTCCCTGCGTGGGCAGTTACCCTGTGCTGCCTGGTCCAGAGCTGGAGGAGTCTGGCCAATGCATGGCTGGTGTGGAGTGCTGTGCTGGCACATTGCTGGGGCACATGGGGGTCTATGATCCCCTCAGGCTCCATATTACCAGGTATGGTGAGGAGAGTGCTGTGGTCACTTCCTGTTTTATAGGAGTGGCTGGGGGACAGGGGCACTTCTCTGGTGCACTGTGGGCCAGCTACCCACAATGCACAACTCCTTGGGCGACCTATCAGCTGCTACTGTAGACATGGGTAGTCCACTGCCATTCTGAATGTGGACTCTGTAAGTTGACTTAACAAGGTTGACTTAAAGTAGACCTTGTTAAGTCAACTTAACTGAGCCCTCTATTGTGGACACACCAATGGTGTCTGTGCTTGAGCAGCTGTCTTTCATGTGAATTGAAAATCTCTGGTTTACAATTCCCCTTCTGGTGAATGGCGCATGATGGTTGTTTAACATTTGGTTGGGTGTTGATCCCCCATATGTTGCTACTGCAGGGTTAGTCTTGGCTAATTTCCCAAACCCACAACATGTTTCAGCAACAAACTTATAGCAAAATCTCATAGCTTCATATACAATGATGATACATACTTTTCAGCAGGACAGTAATTATGGTCAACGGATTATGATTTTCCCAATGATACCTCACAAGTCATAGTTTGCACAGGATTTATTGTAATTTTGTAAAAGTGATGACTGTCAGAATATGGACGGTCACATCATTAATGAGATGTTTAAGACAACTGATTTTCTTCCCAATGTTCAGGATGAAGTTTCAGTTACCAGTTAGTCTTGGATGTACCATTGAGCTACAAAAAATAGCATGCAATAGCTTGTCAGTCAACCCAACAGAGGAATTTTAAACTAAGGATTGAGAGAAAGACAACAGGTTTGAAGGACCACGTGGTTCAGACAGTGATATCCCTTAGGGTACAATTTATTTTAAGGAATTCTCTATACACTAGTAAAGAGAGGTGGATAAAAGTTGATAAGTACAGGTATGAACTGAAGCAGAACTGTCAAAAGAAAGAGTCCCATTCAACTACATCATATGAAAGCAGATAACTAAAAACAGACAAATTGCTTATATACAAATACTAGAAGCATAAATGCTAAAAGGTGAATTTGAATTCCTGATATTAAGTGAAGGTGTTGATATAACAGGCATAACAGAAACTTGTTGGAATGATGAGGATGATGATGATTAAGAGGACACAGTAATACCAGGATACCAAGCATATAGGAATGACAGATAGGTCACACTGATGTGGTAGTGACACTATATGTGAAAAAAAAAACATACTCTCAAATATAGTAAAAATTTTAAATGAATCAAACAGTACCATATAATTTCTATGGACAGAAATTCCATGCTTGAATAATGAGAGTGTAGCAGTAGAAATATATTACTGACCATCTAACCACGATGTTGACAGTGATTGTTCAGGGAGAATAGAAGGGCTACACAAAACCAGAAAACTCAACAATAATGGGGGATTTGAACCATTACAGCATTGACTATAGTATTGAGTGCATCACCTCAGGATAAGGTGCTGAGATAAAATTACTAGACATCATTAATATCTGCTTCTTGGAGCACCTAGTCCTGGAACCCTCAAGGGGAAAGGCAATTCTTGATATAGTTCTAGATGGAGCACAGAATCTACTCCAAAAGGTGTATATAACTGAACTGCTTAGTAATGGTAACCCTAATGCAATTAAATTTACTATCCTTATGGGGGGAAAATGCCAAAGAAATCCATCACAGTGTCATTTAACTTCAAGAAGGGGAAATACACAGAAATGAGGACGCTAGTTAAATGGAAATTAAAATGGACTGTCACAAAACTGCAATGCCTGCAAGCTGCATGGAGACTTTTAAAAAATATCATAATAGAGGCTCAAACAAAATGAGTGCTCCAAATTAAAATAAAATGGTAAAAGAGCCCCAAAATGCCACCCAGGCTAAACAACACTGTAAAAGATATGGTTTAGAGGGGGAAAAAAAAGATGTCCTTTAATAATCGGAAGTCAGAGCTGCTGAGGAAAATAGGAACATAAACACTGGCAAGACAAGTGCAAAAGTATGATTAGACAGGCCAAAAAAGAATTTGAAGAACAACTATAAAAGAAATGCAAAAACTAGCAGGATTTATTTTTAAGTACATAGGAAGCTGGAGGACCACCAAAGAGTCAATGGGCCCACTGGGCAATTGAGTTGCTAAAGGAGCACTTAAGAAAGACAAAGCCATTCCAGCAAAACTCAATGACTGTTTGCATTGGTCTTCATTGCCGAGCATGTGAAAGAGAGTCTCAGCTCTTAGCTATCATTTTTGTGTGGATAATCTGAGGAACTGTCCCAGGTTGAGGTGTTAATAGATGATATTTTGAACAAATTGATTAACAAAACAATAATAAGTCACTAATGCCACATGACATTCACCTAGAAGTTCTGAAAAAACTCAATACAAAATTGTAGAACTACTAATTGACCTATCTGTGGAACTACTTAGCCTTAAATCAGTTTCTGTATCAGATGATAAAATGACAGAGGATAAGTAATGTGTCTTTAATTTTTTAAAAGGGTTTTAAAGGTGATCCTGGCAGTTATGTTGGTGAGCCTAACTTCAGTACCAGGCAAATTGGTTGAAATTAAAGTAAAAAAATAGAATTATCAGACACATAAATGAACACAATTTTGAAGGAAGGGTCAAAAGAGCTATTGTGAAGGGAAATCATGCCTCACTAATCTACTAGAATTCTTTGAGGGGATCAACAAATATGCAGATAAGGGTGAGCCATTTGATATAGAGCACTTGGACTTTCAGAATGTCTTTGACAAAGTCCCTCACCCAGGGCTCTTAAGCAAAGTAAGCAGTCATGGGAGAAGAGGGAAGGTATTCTCATTCATCTGTTACTGGTTAAAATGCAGGAAACAAGAGTAGGAATAAATAAGCAGTTTTCACAATGGAGAAAAGTAAATAGTAGTGTCCCCAAGGATATTTATTGGGATCAGTGCTATTCAGTACATTCATAAATGATCTGGAATAAAAGAGTGAGAAGTCAAAAGTTTGCAGATGATATAAAATTACTCAAGATAGTTAAGTTCATAGCAGTCTGGATAGGTCTCCGAAAATACCTGCTGAATGTCCAGTAGCACTCAAAAAAAGCAAGCAGAGTTAGAAACCATATGGAAAGAGATAGATAATAAGACCAAAATATCATAATGCTACATAAATCCTTGGTATGCTTATACCAGGAATGCTGTAGGCAATTCTGGTTTGTCCCATCTAAAAAAGATATATTAAAATTGGAAAAAGTACAGTGAATGGCAACAAAATGATTAGAGGCACAGAAAATCTTCAATCTGAGGAAAAATTAATAAGATTGACACTGTTGATCTTAGAAAATAAACAAATAATGGGGATATAATAGAAGTCAGATAATTGTGAACTGTGTGGAGAAAGTGGCTAAGGAGGTAATCTTTACACCTTCATATAGCATGAGACCGAGGGATCATGCTGTGAAGCTAATAGGTAGCAGGTTTAAACAAATGTAAGGAGGACTTTTTCACCCAACACATGGTCAGCATATGGAACCCATTGGTAGGAAATGTTGTGAAATGGCCAAAAGTATAACTTGGTTATAGAAGTATTAGATAAGTCCATGGCAGATTGGTCCATCAGTGGCTATTAGCCAAAACAGTTAAGTGTCTACCCATGCTCTGGTTGTCCTACATTTCTGAATGCCAGAAGCTGTGGCTGGACAACAGGGGATGGCTTATTCAATTGCTGACCTGTTCTGTTCATTCCCTCTGAAGCATCTGCCATTGGTCACTATTGGAAGACAGGATATTGGGCTAGAAGGAACATTGGTCTAACTCAGTATAATCATTCTTATGTTCCTAACAAGGACTATATCTTGACTCAAATGTGTTTCCTATAATTTAACCCATGGCTCCAGAGCCGCATGCAGCTCTTTAATAAACTGTTGAAAAGGTCTGAGATAAATAGAATGAAATTCAATAAAGATAAGTGTCAAGTACTCTACTTGGCAAGGCTGGCCCAAAGTTTTTTGGTGCCCTAGGTGCCTGTGATGTTGGCACCACCTCCAAGCCTGGCCAAGTGGCAGGAGGGTGCTGTGCAGGCTGCTAGGCCAAATCGCACCAGCAGTGCCACTCCCCTAACTGGGTCTGGCTCCCCGCCTGTGGCCCAGTGCTGGCAGCAGTGCTGTTCCCATGTCCGGAGCTGGCTCTTTGCTGTAGCCCAATGCTGGTGGTGGCACCGCTTCCCCAATTGTGGCTGGCTCCCTTCCCACAGCCTGATGCCGGTAGAGCAGGGGAGGAGGCTTGCTGGCCCCAGCCCCAGCCCAGGCTTTGGTGCCCCCATGGGTTGGTACCCTAGGCCAGTGGTTGTCAAACTATGGGTCGTGACCAAGTACTGGGTCGCAGACCCATGGTTACTGGGTCCTGGCATTCTGGCTTGGGGGGGGGGGCAGTGGGGGAGAGGAAATGGCGAGAGCCGGAGCTCTGAGTGGCCGACATCCAGGGGTAGCCTCCCCCAGGGGCACCTGGATCACTTCCCCTGATCGCTACAGACTTGCCTTGCCCCGCTGGGGAGATCGCTCTTCACTGCTGCTGCTGTAAAGAGCTCAGTCGCTCTGGCACCTGCGGCTCCCTCCCAGCTGCCGGCGCAGCGTGAGTGGCTTGGCTTGGCTTGGGTCTGCAACTCCGGCAAGTCAGCTGCCCAGTGTCCTGCAGGGTAAAGCTGCGCTCCAGGGACAGGGAGGGCTCAGAGGTAACTGGAGCCCTTGCCATACATATGCCTGAGCTGCCTAACTCCCTGCTTGATTAGTGCTGTTCCACCTGTGCCCACTGCTCATCCCTGCTGCCACTGCCATGCAGACAGGACATGCAGGTCAGAGGGAGCGAGTGGCCATCAGGCACACATGTGGCAAGGGCTCCAGCTGCCTCTGAGCCATCCCTGCCCCTGAAATGCAGTGTGACCCTGCAAGACACTGGGCAGCCAACACGCCAGAGGTGTGGAGCTGAGCTGAGCTGAGCCACTGTGGAATCTCCTACAATGGAGGTTTTTAAGAGCAGGTTAGATAAACACCTATCACAGATGGTTTAATGGGGGTACTTGATCCTGCTGTGAGTGCAAGGAACTGGACTCAATGACCTGTCATGGTCCCTTCCAGGTTCTATGATGCTGATTCTATCTGAATTACTCTCTCTATCATCTTATAGGTAAAATACAGTAGAGTAATCAGTTGGAAGCTCTTGCGTCTATCAGTGGTTTCTGTAGCTTGGGACCAGCTGTAGTCTTTGTTCTGCACTGGACTTCTGGGATACTACAATCCTGGGTACAACAATACAGAAATCAAAGGACCCACCTTTTGGTAAGTGGCCCAGAGTGAGAGACAATTCATTATGCATTCTATCTAGATCAGGAGCCATATTGGACTGCAGTTGATGTTTAACCAGGTCGAGCTCCTGATCAGTAAAAGAAGACATTAAATTTGTGGCCACACTCAAAGCCTGTATCTCTAAGCTAATGTCACTTTTAACTGCTTGGCTGAAAATTTTGTCCATTGGAAGCACCGCCACTGGCCATCTGATGCGATGCAATAGAGTTTGCTGGGATGTTCCCTTTAGCCCAGACCAGAATCTCCTCTTAGTTTTTTTAATGGCTTGCCAGGATTTTGTGACTAGAATGCATGAAGTTCAGTTTAGTGACAGTTTCGTTTACTATTCTTGCTTGCTTTGATCTAGAATTTTAAACAGGTCTTCACTTTTGTCAAAAACCTCTTGTTCATGTCTGGTGGAATTAAAATCCTGATATAGTCTAGGTGCATCAAATAATCATCCAAAAATTAATTGTTGGTGAAATCCATGAGCTATAGATTTCAGTGATTTTAAACACAATTTTTTACAATAAATGAAGAATTTATAGTAAAAATAATGTAGGAAATATGTTATCAGTAAAGAACTGACAAAATGTGCAACATCTGATTAATATTATTAAAAGACTGATGCTTACAAAAGAAAAAAAATATCAGTGAGAAAAGTTAAAAGGGATATCAGTTCGGATCCAAAGGAAATAACTTTTTAATGAGCCTGGATGGACATGTAAGAAAGAACAACAAAGTTTTAAGAGCCTTACTGAACATAAATTGGCTTTATCTGGTGATTCTTCAGTGAGATTATTTGACTGAATAAATGTTAATCACATGAGTAAAATTTGCAAGTGTAACCCTCCTGCCAGGGTGAGATGGTAGAACAAGGGCTGGCTTCTAAATCTAGGGGTTTCCAAATAAAGTTACGGCACCAACTGGCTCAAGCCTCCGCCCAGTCTTCTGGGAAGTCATGCACTATTTCCTGGGCACCCCAAAGAGTTAATGCTTCCTTGCTCGCAAGCATGAGTCTGAGTATAGTATACAGAACTTTTAATAGTAACAAAAACAGAATGTAAAAGGCCCAATAAAAAAATCAGCACTGATCTGGAAAATCAGTGCAGAGCAGTTTCCAGCATGATCCCACACAGCTTAACAGTCCATGGTGTAGACTTGCAGGGACTGTGGCCTGCACTTCCCTGTCTCAGTCAATCAGGCTGGGGAGATGAATCAATGTGACAGGTGTCTTCTGGTGGAATCTCTCAGGAGGCAGGTGGGAGAGTTACAGGAGGAGGTGTCTAGGCTTAGGAGTATCCATGCCCTGGAGAAATTCCTTGATGGTGTTCATGAGGAGACATCCAAGGCTGGGGAATCTATCCAGGTACGGAGGACTGCTGCCATACCACTGGAGAAGAAGGAGATGGTTCTGGCACAGGGAGGACACTGGCAGTTGATTACTTCTGGCAGCTGACAGTTCTCCACCCCTGCTCCCATCCCTCCCTCCATTGTGGTGAAGAACCATTATGCAGCACTAGAGACAAGGGATGAGATGGAAGAAGAGAAGCCATGCATCCCCGAGGCTGGGAGGATCACATCCACCACAGCCAAGAGGAAATGTAGGATTGTGGTAGCTGGGAACTCACTTCTGAGGGGGATAGAAACACCCATCTGTCACCCTGACAAGGCCTTTTGGAGGTATGCTGCCTGCCAGGGGCCCATATCTGAGATGTTATGGAGGGATTATCGAGAATCATCCACCCCTCTGACTACTACCCGATGCTACTCGTCCATGTAAGAACCAATGATACTGCAAGAGGTGATCCTTGGCAGATCAAAGGTGATTACAGGGCTCTGGGAGCACAGGTGAAGGAGTCTGGTGCACAGGTGGTGTTTTCCTCTATCCTTCCAGTCAAGCGTAGGGGTCTGAGCAGAGACAGATGCATCCTGGAGGTGAATGCCTGGCTGCGAAGATGGTGTCATCAGGAGTGCTTTGGCTTCCTTGACCATGGAATGCTGTTCCAGGAAGAAGGACTGCTAGGGAGGGATTAATGGACTCTACCTGTTGAGGAAGGGGAAAAACATATTTGGATATTGACTGGCTAACCTAGTGAGGAGGGCTTTAAACTAGGTTTAAAGGGGGAAGGTGACCAAAGCCCACAGCTAAGTTATGATGAGGGAAACCTGGGGGAAGGGTTGGAACTTGGGGGGTGCGGGGACTGTAACAGTGGGGACAAAAGAGAGAGTAATCAGAAATGGGGGGGCAGAGGAATCTGATCTTTGTCTTAAGTGTCCTAATGAAGGTCTAATCCCTTAGGTGAGTGGGAAAGAAGGACACTGGAAGAAAATGCAAGGAGGAAAATGCAACAAGGAAAATAATCAACAGAGGAAAATAGGGCAATTGGCCTGGTGTTTTAGGTGCCTGTATGCAAATGTGAGGAGACTGGGAAACAAACAGGAAAAATTGGTAGTACTGGCACAGATGTGGAACTATAGTATAATTGGTATAACAGAGACATGGTGGGATAGCTTGCATAACTGGAGAACTGGCATGGATGAGTCCAAATTGTTCAGGAAGGACGGGCAGGGAAGGAGAGGTAGAGGAGTAGCGCTATATGTAAAAGAGCTGTATGACTGCTCAGAGCTCTGCTATGAAAGTGGAAGCACGCCAGTTGAAAGTCTGTGGGTTAAGCTTAGAGGGGAGTGTAACAAGGGGGATGTCGTTGTGGGTGTTTGCTATAGACCTCCAGACCAGAAAGAGGAGGCAGATGAGGCATTTTATGGATAACTAGCAGATGTTTCTAGATCACAGGCCCTTGTTCTCATGGGGGATTTCAATTATCCTAACATCTGCTGGGAGGGCAATACAGCAGTGCACAGGGAATCCAGGAAGTTTTTGCAGATTGTTGAAGACAACTCCCTGGTACAAATGCTGGAGGAGTCAACTAGGGGCCTTGCACCTCTTGACCTGCTACTCACAAACAGAGAAGAATTGATCAGGGAAGTAAGAGTGAATGGCAACCTGGGCAGCAGTGACCATGAGACGGTAGAGTTCAGAATTGTGGTCAAAGGAAGAAAGGAAAGAAGCAAAACACAAATCCTGGACTTCAGAAAAGCAGATTTTGGCTCCCTCAGGGAACTGATGGGCAGGATTCCCTGGAAGGCTGATCTGAAGGGGAAAGGTGTCCAGGAGAGCTGCCTATATTTTAAAGGAAAATACCGTAGCGATGCGCAGAAAGAACAGCAACTGTGGAAGGCACCCAGCATGGCTTTGCAGAGAACTCTGCAGAGAACTCTGCAGTGAGCTGAAACATAGAAAGAAAGCTACAAGAAGTGGAAGCTTGGACAGATGACTAGGGAGGCATATAAAGCTATTACTTGGGCCTGCAGGGATAAAATCAGAAACACTAAAAGGGAATCTCAGTTGAAACTAGCAAAAGATGTGAAGGATAACAGGAAGGGGTTCTACAAGTATGTTGGCAACAAGAAGAGGATCAGGGATGGTGTAGGTCCCTTACTGAATGGGGCAGGTATCCTCATGCTGGAGGATGCAGAAAAGACTGAAGTACTCAATGCTTTTTTTACTTCAGTCTTCAGGGGCAAGGTCAGCTCCCAGGCTACTACACTGGGTAAGGCAGAATGGAGAGAAGGAGAGCAGCTCATGGTGATGGAAGGCCAGGTTAGGGACTACTTAAGGAAGTTAGATGTGGACACGTCTATGGGACTGGTTTCATTATCTTTGAAAACTCGTGGTAAATGGGGGAGGTCCTGGAGGATTGGAAGCAGGCAAATATAGTACCTATCTTCAAGAAAGAGAAAAAGGAGGATCTGGGGAACTACAGACTGGTCAGCCTCACCTCAGTCCCTGGAAAAATCATGGAGCAGATTCTCAAAGAATCCATCCTGAAACACTTGGAGGAAAATGAAGTAACCATGTTACCCCAGAACTTAATCCCCAGGCTGTCCAGCAGCCTGATTCTTAAGTATACAACTCTGAGATAAAAAGGTGGGACCGGTGCTGCCCAAATGGAGCCCAATGGGAAATACAGCTACAGCCTGCTGATCAAGAACAGGCACAAGGAGCAACGAAAGACTCAGGACCCAGAATGCAAGGAAAAATAGATGGTAAGTTTATTACAATTCTGAGACTTAACAAAGAATACACTACTTAGACTCAAAGGCAACATACATAGCTTGGCAGTAACACACTTATGCTGAACACTATAACAGTTAGAGCCTGTAACAGTTAAACATATGTGTATTTACAAGCTTTAACATTCAGCAAGTGGGGATCAGTCTCTTACAGAATGGGGAGATCTCAGCTCTTAAACCTATTTCCTTCTTTAACACAAAGTTCTTTCAGCTTAAGTTCTTTCACTGGTTTGCCTAGCGTTGCAAGCTTTTTTGTACGGATTGGGCCCCTATCAGCAAGTAGCAGTTTTAAGTGGTTTATTAGTTTCTAACTGCAGCTTTTAGTCTAGGATCTTAACTTGTGATCTTCTACCCTTCCTGGGACCCTTTTCTGACCACAATCAGGTGGAATTTGGTCCTAAATCCTGTCTGGCAGTCCCTCGTCTGGTGTCGTTCACTTTGGCACTTCTGCTCAACAGCAGTTCTCCTCAGCAACTGGAGTGACAGTGACTCAGAAGGTTCTATAAGTCTCACAGCTGCTGTTACCGCTTTGTGTCAGCAGTGGTCTCTGTTGCTCTCACAATATCTTTTAGAATACTGGTGCTTTAGAGCCCTAAGTCTTTAGATGGGACTCAGTCAGGACTCCCTTTTGGACTGATACCATCATGCAGCCAATTTGGGCTTGTTTAGAAGCACGCACCTTGAGTTGGGACTCAGTTGGTCAAGTGGTGCAGCCTCTTTGGAACAAGACCTTCATGCAACCTGTACCAGAGGCAGTGAGACACAAAGTCCCCCAACTGGGAAGGAGTCCCAATTGTATCCTCTGGAAACTCCTACCAGAGACAGTGAGACCCAAAAGTCCCCCATCAGAGACTTCACTCTGCTGTACCTTCTGGGTTGGAGTATCTCGCGAATGCGAGATTTCAAGTATCAGACCTTTAGGCAGGACTCAGTTGGCTGTGTAGCCTGAACTCTTTCGGACTTGGAACCTTCACGCAACAAAGTGGCTAGGATGCTCTTTTGCATGTGGTAGTCCTGCAAATAGTGTAGTGGCTAACACCTCTGCTTAACATGCAGAAGGTCCTGGGTTCAATTCCCAGGGGGTTAGACTTGATGATCTCATGAGGTCCCTTCCAGCCCTATGATTTGATTTGATGTTATCCAGGACTTTTGAGCAAAGCTCAAGGCCATCAGTTGAGCCTGATGTTAGGGTGCCCTTCTTGCAAGGGCCCTTTTTATGTGTGCATGAATGGTACCCAGGACTTTTGAGTGGAACTCAAGGCTGTCAGTCAAGCCTGATGCTAGGGTGTCCTTTTAATCCACCAAAGATGTTGTTACACTCTCTGGGGGTGGCTGAGAGTAAGACTCCTAATGCAGTAGGAACATAGCCAGAGGCCAGTGGAAACTGTTAGGAGTGGGAGAGATCTCCAAATTATTGCTGCAAATGTTGCTCCTTTTATACAACTCTGAATGCCCACTAACATCCCCTCAGCCAATCACAAAAAGGGTGATTTCATCCCTGCATGATCTCTTTTACCTAGTTCCAACTGGTCTTGGCCAGTCAGCTGGGAGGGGGAATGAGGGAGTTAAAAAGTTTAACATCTTCTGCCATCTTGATCTTATTTCTCTGGTAAGAGACATATCTCTTAGGATCACTGTTTTTTTGTACAACAATATATCCCTTTAGACTGAAATAAGATATGGGCGCCATCTAGGCTTTGTTTTGAATATTGTTCTCTATTTTCAATTTATCTAATCTAATTTCTTCCGCTATTTCAATTTGACTTATCATGTATTAACTTATTATATATTTCATATTATTTTTAGCTTATTTTGCTAAAAATTTGCATTAGATTGCCTTACACTGTTCCCTACTCATATGTTCCTTTATTAAATCAGATTTACTATAATACTGGAGAGATGTCAAAATCTCAAGCTATAACCAGGAGCAGTCAGCATGGATACACCACGGGCAAATTGTGCCTGACTAACTCGATCGCCTTCGATGATGAGGTGACTGGACCCTTGGATGTAGGAATAGCTGTTGATGTGATATACCTTGACTTTAGCAAGGCTTTTGATACGGTTTCCCACAGCATTTTTGTCCGCAAGTTAAGGAAGTATGGGTTGGATGAGTGGACTCTAAGATGGATAGAAAACTGGCTAGATCAATGGGATCAGAGGGTAGGAATCAATGGCTCAATGTCTAGTTGGCAACCAGTAATGAGTGGAGTGCCCCAGGGGTCAGTCCTGGGGCCTGTTCTATTCAGCATCTTCATTAACGATCTCGATGATGGGATAGATTGTGTACTTAGTAAATTCGCAAATGACACCAAGCTGGGGGAATGGTGGACACGCTTGAGGGCAGGGAGGGGATTCAGGGAGACTTGGACAAGTTGGAGTAGTGGGCTAAAAGAAATCTCAAGAGGTTCTAATAAGAAAAGTGCAAAGTCCTGCACTTAGGATGGAAAAACCCCATGCACTGCTACAGGCTAGGGACCGATCAGCTAAGCAGCAGTACTGTAGAAAAGGATTTTGGGGTTATGGTGGATGGGAAGCTGGGTATGAATCAACAGTGTGCTCTTGTAGCCAAAAAGGCTATTGGCATATTGGGCTGTATCAGTAGGAGCACTGCCAGCAGATTGAGGAGTGTGACTATTTCCCTCTATTCGGCACTGGTGAGGCCACATCTGGAGTACTGTGTCCAGTTTTGGGATCCCCACTACAAAAAGGAGATGGACAAATTAGAAAGAGTCCAATGGAGGGCAATGAAAATGATTAGGGGCCTGAGGCACTTGACTTATGAGGAAAGACTGAAGGAACTAGGCTTATTTAGCCTGCAAAAGATATGACTGAGAGGAGATTTGATAGCAACCTTCAGCGGCATGAAGGGGTGCTCCAAAAAGGAGGGAGCTAGGCTGTTTTCAGTAGTAACAGAGGACAGAACAAGGAGTAATGGTTTCAAGTTGCAGCTGGGGAGGTTGAGGCTGGGATATTAGGAAAAACTTTCTCACTAGGAGAGTGATGAAGCATTGGAATAGGTTGCCTGGGGAGGCTGTGGAATCTCAGTCTTTAGAGATATTTAAGGTTCAGTTAGACAATGCCCTGGCTGGGATGATTTAGTGAGAGTGGTCCTGCTTTTAGCAGGGGGTTCGACTAGATAACCTCATGAGGTCCCTTACAACCCCATGATTCTATGATTTTATGATTTTATGTTTCTTTTCAGTAGAATTACAGATATTGACAGATTTGTGATCAAATAAACCCAAATACCAGTACCCATATTGCCCTGCACTCCTAGTGAGACTCTGCTAATATGCTCTTTGTGCTCATGCAAATACAAAACCTATGCAGATCAGTCCCCCCCACCCCCTTAGAAGCTGGTAGTCAAAGCTTCTAGACCTGCCTTACACAAGGATCAGACCCTGAAAGGTAAAAACAAAACAAAACAAAACATGAAGCAATGAAAAGCAAAGGGAATAATGAAAATCTTGTATATTTTTAGTATCTATAAAATGAATGTTACCTATAAGGGTAAGCAGAGCACAATTTAACATAGGTGTATTCAGTGAGAAAAGCTTTTGGTTTTGGACATTTATCCAGACAAGCTTGTTGTCTGACTTTAATGAGGAAATATTTCAAAGATTGCTTTTTCAAAATAGGTTTATGTGTATTGTTACATAAGAGTGCAAGGGCTCCTGTGGATGAATGAAGACCTATTTCACATGCAGAAATGAGAATTTGACAAAAACACTTTATACTTTTATATTATTTTTCATTCATTGAGCTCAAAGCACTTTACAACATTAATTACGTCTCACAAAATCCATGTGAAATAGGTACTGTAAGAATTATTATATTGTACATATTTTGCAATGCAATTACCTGATTGCAGATGTATATTGAGTAAGCACTGTTTTACTTTATATAAATATATATTGTAATAAATATAAACACACACATGTTATCTACTGATATTCCATTAAAATGTAATTTTAAAAGCACCAGGATATGAGGACACTCTTGTTTTCCTGCTGTGAGGGACCCCATTATTGTGGTGGCATGGCAGCACCACAGTAGTTAAGGTTGCCTCAGGACTCTGTTTAAAGTTATTTTATTTTAAGTCCTCTAAAATTGATGTGCTTAGCTGGATCCCTTTGAAATTTGGTATGCCTCAGGAAGGTGCAGACTAGTGTTAGTGAACCAAAATTGGGGTTGTCAGCACTATGAAATGTGGCGCTAAAGGCCCCAAACAAATAGCAATTTTTGAAAAACTTTGTAGAGGAGTTTTTGGTTAGTTTGGAGGTTTTGTGTGTGTGTAGAACTAAAAAAAAAAAAAAAAAGCCTTATTCATGTGATATAGGTCAAAATGGTCTCAATAGGTCAAGTTTTACACAAGGTAGTGCATGGCACACAGGCTGAGTATTTAAGAAAATGTACATTTTTAATGCAAAGAAAAATGGGAAGGTTTCTATTTTGTACGCTTTGAATCTTGATTCATGAAATGCTCTAAAATTTGAATGTTACTTGAGCTGATTTGAAAGAGTCCACCAGAGGGCAACAAAAATGATCATGGGTCTGGAGCACAAGACCTATGAAGAGAGACTGAAGGAACTAGGCATATTTAGCTTGCAGAAGAGATGACTGAGGAGGGATTTGATAGCAACCTTCGACTTCTTGAAGGGATGCTCCAAAGAGGATGGAGCTCAGCTGTTCTAGAGGACAGAACAAGGAGCAATGGTTTCAAGTTGCAGCTGGGAAGGTCGAGGTTGGGTATCAGGACAGACTTTCTTACTAGGGCTATGTCTACATACAAGGCTTTATTTCGAAAGAAGTCATTCCCAAATGACTTATTTCGAATGAAAAATAAACTTAGTTCGAAATAAAGGAAAACCTGAAAGCGAAATAGCAGGTCCTATGTATGGACCTGCTATTTCACTTCAGGAGAGGGGCACCCTGGGAGGTGTGGCAACGTGGCCCCTTGCAGGCCATGTTGCCAAAAACCAGGGCGGAGGGGGGGAGAGGGCTTGTCAGGAGCTTGGGGGTGACCCAAGCTGCTTGCCCTCTGGGCAAGCGGCTTGGGGAGCCACGGCACCCCCAAGCTCTGCTGCCCAGGTCAAGGGAGCTGCAAGGGGCATGGGGTGGCCACAGCCCCAGCGGCTTACCCTGCACCCTGCTTGGGGGGCTGCAGCCCCCGCGGGGTGGCCGCAGCCCGGGCAGCTCACTGTGCCGCCAGCTTCGGGCAGGTCAGCCTGAAGCTGGCAGCGGGCTGAGCCACCTGGGCTGGGCCAGCCCGTGTGGGCTGCAGCCCCCCAAAGCTGACGGCGGGCTGAGCCGCCTCGGCTGCAGCTACCCCGCAGGGGCTGTAGTCTCCCTTAGCTGGTGGCGGGGTGAGCACTGGGCTGCGGCCACTCTGCGTGGGCTGCAGCCCCCCGAAGCCGACAGCAGGGTGAGCCCCGGGCTGCAGCCACCCCATGGGGGCTTCAGCCCCTCTGAAGCCAGCAGCGGGCTGAGCTGCCCAGACTGCAGCCACCCCGCGGGGGCTTTAGCCCCCCGAAGCTGGTGGCGGGGTGAGCGGGCTGCGGCTCACCCCACCGGGGGCTGCTGAGCAGGGCGTGGGGTGAACCATCCAGGCTGCGGCTCACCCCGCAGGGGCTGCCTTGTGTGCGCCCCTGCACCTCCCCTCAGCACCCTGGCTAGGGTGCTGAGGGCTCCTTGGCCAGGGTTCTTAGGGGGTGGGCCTTCCTCCTAGTGTGCTATGCACCCTGGGACGAAGGTCACTTATTATATCGATATGCCAGGCATATCAATATAATAGAGCCACATGGGTTATTTCGATATGATACTAGGTTTTATTATATCAAAATGACTTTCCTTATTTCAAAATAAGGAAGCTCTTTATTTTGAGATAAGAAAAATGTTGTGTGGAGATGACAAGTTTTATTTCGAAACAACGGCTGTTTCGAAATAAAACTCTCGTGTGGACACACACTAGGAGGGTGGTGAGTCCAATGTTCCCTCTAAGCTGCGCTGGCACGCTGCAGCGCAGCCCGTCACAGCTGCCAGCGCAGCGAAAGCTGCCGGCAGCGCACTGCCGGCAGCCGGAGTCCCTCCACAGAACTCCTCTGGGGCTGGGAGTTTTGAAAACTCCCGCCCAGAGAAGCTCCAACGGAGCATGCCCAGGAAATCTGGGCATGCTCTGTAGAGCTCCTCTGGCCTGGGAGTTATGGCTGGGCCCTCTGGCTCCAGTCCAGCCCCAAGGTAAGTTGGGGGGGGGGCGAGTGGGAGCGGGGGGGCTGCTGCCAGGAGCGGGGGGCTGTCAGGAGGGGAGGGCTAGCAGGAGGAGTGGGGGGCCGAGCGGGAGCAGTGGGGGGGGTGAGCGGGAGCAGGGGGGGCGAGCGGGAGCAGCGGGGGGGGCGAGCGGGAGCAGCGGGGGGGCTGTCAGGAGCGGGGGGAGGGGCTGCGCAGCGGGCCCGCGGGGGGGGAGCGCAGTGAGCAACCGGAGTTGCTCAGCTGCCCTCTCCCCTTGGAGGGAACATTGGTGGTGAAGCATTGGAATGGGCTACCTAGGGAAGTGGTAGAATCTCCAACTTTGGAAATATTTAAGGCTCGTTTAAACAAAACCCTGGCTGGGATAATTTAGTGAGAGTTGTGCTGCTTTTTTGGCAGGGGTTTGGAGTAGATGACCTCATGAGGTTCCTTCTAACCCTATGATTCTATGATGCTATATGGTGTGCCTCATGGGGCTCTGAGTAGGGTTAGTGTTTCAGTTAAGGGTTATTTGAGTTGTAACAGCCTCTGCTGCCCCAAAACTGATTTCTTTTTACTGCTTTGTATCATTAACTGTTAAACTGAGAGGTACTAATCACAAACAAACCACAGATTTTGTTGAGATCAGGGGTTAAAGTAAGCTGGAACAGCCCGGAACACCATTCTGGGGCCCACTCTTTTTAGGGGCTGAGGGTTCTGGGCCCCATGAAAATAGAAAATGGTGCCAGAAGACTGCGTTCCAGGGCCCACGACTGAAAAACAGCAGGCCCCAGAATGCAGCATTGTGGCACCATGTTCTATTTTTAGGTGCCCGAACGCTGTGCCACTAAAAATAGTGGGCCCTGGAACAGCGTTCCTCTGAGTTCTGGCAGGGCAGGGGAGAGGGTGGGGGCATTCTGGGGCAGGGAACAAGCTCTGCTCGAAATCCCATCCCAAATCCCTCTCTTTTGAGGCCCCGCCCCAACCTGGGGCCTGCCTCCACTCCTCCTGCCCCAGCTGGGCCCAGGCCACACTGCTGGCCTGACCCAGGGCCTGCTGCCTCCTCTGCAGCCGCGTCAGCCCTAGTAAGTACTGGGGCAGCTAGTTCATGCTGGGGGGTTATTGGGGGTAGGGGGTAGGTATTGAGAGAGTATTGGGGGCAGGGGGTGGGTACTGGGGACAGGGAAGTGGGTACTGCGGGTGGATTTTGGGACAGGTATTGGGGGCTGGGGTGGATTTTGGGGACAGGGGAATGGATATTGGGGGCAGGAGCTGGGGTGGGTGGCTGGCATTTGGGGGGCAGGAGCTGGCGTGTGGGAGGAGGGACATAGGGCTGAAGTGTGCTCCAATTTGTGGGTCTTGGTTGGCAATTTTATTTTGGGGGAATGTAACCAGTCTTTGGGGGAAAAAGTTAGATGTGTGAGTGCTTCCTGACATAGGATATTAGAGAGTGGAGGAATAAGGAATAGTGGGAGAGGGGCTTGGGGCTGCAGTAAGGAGAAGGTGACTAGGTTTACTTTCACTTTGCATACTCTTTGCCTAATAATGGCACATGGATGTCAGGAATAAAGACCCATAGTTAATTGCTGATTTGCTATGCAGCTTAACAAGCACAGCTGGGCTGCAGCTGAGCTGCCTAGTTGACTGAACAACACAATTGTCTGAGGGAGATCAGTGGACCTGCTCTTAAGGTAAGTTGTATGCTGCTGACTGCTCAAAGCATTCACCCATGGCTGCAATAGCTCTTGTACCTACTTGTAATCAGCCTTGCTCCTGGTTTGTTCTAGTCCTGCTCCTGCCTCTGATCCAGCCCAGCTCCTGCCTTGGCCTCACCCTACCTCATTCCAGGTAGCACAGCTCTGAACTTTGACTCTGATCCTTAGCTCTGAGTCCAGATTACTGACTACAGCACCAGCTATTAGGTGCAACTCCTACCCCAATCACTAGGTATGATAATTCATGTCTTTGTCTCTGATAATGAGGTCATCCATTTTACCCATTGCTGTCTATCAAGAGCAAGATGTTTGATTCCATTGTAAATTGTCTCAGTGAAGGCAGCATCTTTTTTAATTGCCCTTTGGTAAGTATTTCTTTATCTTGCATGGCATTTCTTCCCTCCAATTGAAATCCAGTCTTGTACTTGTGTCTTGTGGTAGCTTCATGATGCAGCCAAACCACTATAGCTCTGTCTCTGTCTAGTTTTAGAGTCCACAGTCTGCTGACTTGTGCAGTGCAACACTTCTAAACTGATTACACTATCTCTCTAATTAATTCCAGAGTTGTTTCTTAATGCTGGTGGAACACATTGAGCTTCTTGTTCTATACTTCCGTCATCTGCCATGTTTCTGAGGCATACGGTAGTGTTGAAAGGACAATAATGGCATTGTGCAATATCATCTTAGTGAGCAGGTGTACTGTCTTACACTCCTAGATGTTTGACAAATGAGAAAATGATCCACTGGGTTTACTGATTCTTGCCTGCATATCTTTCTGTGCTGTCCATTAGCAGACGTTGTATTTCCATGATATATGAAGCTATCACTTTCTGTATTTTTCTGCATGAATCACACATCCACCAATGTTGACAGAATTCTCTCCAATCTCCATGGTTTTAGTTTTTGTTCTTCTGTGTATGGATATAAAATCTCACTTCAGCAGCTGCTTCTTTTGTGCTCATAAGGAGTCATTTCACTCTGTCCAGCTTGGTATCCAATATGAGTAGATCAGCTGCAAAATCTGTCTCACAGCTTATCTCTTGCCCAAATAATACCAGTATTCTCAACAGAAATCACAAAGTCTGTGACAACTCGGAAGAGATGTGGGGACCACATGCAGCCCTACAGTTAGCAAATAACAATCTAATTTTTCTGTGTCTCTGCTTTCTGGTCTGCTGTAACATGCAGACTCATACAAAGCTTTTATCACATTAAATTTTTTTTGGTGGGATTCCATAGTGTCTCATAATCTTTCAGAGAGTTTCTCTCTGGACACTATCAGATTCTTCCATAAAATCAAGAAAGTGAATACAAGTAGAAGAGGTTTTTTGAATCTCAAAATGAAAATCTGGTCTGAACATGATCTACCAGATCAAAATCCAGCCTGTTTTGAATAGGATGAAAACTGCTGTAGATAAAGTATTCAGGGAACAACAGGGTGCTGTTTCTTCATGTTGGCTGATGTGTGCTAGTGGTTCCATCTAGTAGTTATGGGGAGGAGAGGTAAGATAAGGACACAAGTGATGGAGGCTTGGGGGGTTCAGGGAAGTGGAAGGGTGAAACACTGGGGAGAGGCCTTTGGGGGAGGCTTGCCCTTTTGGAGGGTCTGAGACTGATCTTTCAACCTTCCACATGATCCAAAATCTAGAAAAGTCCTGCCCTTTGACGAGCTGAGAATAGATATACATTATGCATGTCACAGGCTCTAACAAACTGAGGAGGGAATGAGTTGAAAGGAGTGGTTTGCACCTCTCAGAGGTGCAGCTTCCCATTGTATTAAGTTATGTCTATGCTACAAAGTTCTGCTGGCAAAATTTTGCTGGGCAGACTGCCACCACTATAATAATAGCTATGGCTGGTGTCCACATTATTATCATTTGTTTGGTGGAGTGCATCTTCACTAGTACCATTCCACCACCCCTAAGTAGCAGTGGGGGGGAGATGAGAGACCAACTTTTCAGCTCTCTCCTGGGAGCCCACAGGTTCCCTGCTGCTTTCCCCTTTCTAGAGTCCCAAGCATTGGGGCTTTTGGGGTCCCTGAGTTCAGGTAAAGGGCAGCCACCTGAGGCCAGTTCAGGTCCCAGGAGGCTGTGGGGTTTAGCCACCTGGGGTTCATCTAGTCTTGGGTTAGCTACCATTGGGGACCTTGGAGCTCCAGGCAGCTGCTTTCCCCCTACTGTAAGGGACTCCAAGAGCAAAGGTGGCTGCAGCTGCAAAATCTCAGGTGGTGGTGATGGCGGCAGCTATTGAGGCTTGCCTGGGTCCCTGGCAGTGGAGAGGGGCCTTGGGACCACCCCCAGCCCTTGCACTGCCAGCTCCCTTACCCTGCTCAGCTGTGGAGCAGGGTGAGGGAATCTGGCAGTAGCAGTGCTTGGACTTGGAGTTCTGCCTTGGGAGCGCCAAGTCCTAGTGCTGCTGCTGTCGACTTGCTTTGCCCTGCACCTAGGCTGAGCAGGGCTAGGGAAGCCAGTGGTGCTTGGATTGGGATGGTCTTGGGCAGCAGCTGCTCTGAGCTTCCCCAGGATCCCTGGAGGGCTGCAGTCACTCTAGCTTGGGAGTCCAGGGAAGGCCCCAGTGGCTGGCTCCCAGTACCCTCATCTGCAGCCCGGGAGCCAACAAGTCCTGGGGCTGCAGCTGCGCTTACTGTGTCCCCCTTACCTGAAAACTATGACATTGCTAAGTATGACAGCTCCTTGCAGCTCTAAGGGGCACAGTTGTTTACACTGGTGCGGTGCTGCCTTAGCTTTCCCAACAAAAGCCCTATGTTGCTTGTTCAGGTGATTTTATTTTGTCAGTAAAAAAGGACAGTTTTATCTGCAAAGAAGTGAGTGAAGTGTGTACACGAGGACTGTTTTGTCCACAAAAGCTGAGTTTTGTCGACAAAACTTTCTAGTGTATATAAAATCTTAACCTCCATGAGAAATTCTCATTCAGCTGTGAACATTACATTCCGATGAATGGGCCACTTCACACCTTTCAGAACATCCCATGCTGCAGGTGGATATATAGAGGTGTCCTTTTACTTCTGCTATTGCTGTGTTCTTTCTGTTTAAAAGATGATGCTTTTAAGTACTCCAAATTCTGCTTGCTTGCACAGATTTTCTTGAAAATTGCTATATCTTCTGAGAGTGCGGATTAGTGCTAATTACCCATATTTGGGGTCATTAGAACCAGGGTTTTCAGCGAGAGAGATGCTGCAAAAAACAGTCATTTTTCAAAAAGTTTGTGTGGGTGCGTGCTGGAGTGAAGCTGAAACTGTTACTGGGATACAGATCAAAAGGGTCTTTAATGGTGAATTTTTACCCAAGGAAGTTTATGGCTTCTACTAAATCTTTATGTAATCTAAACAGTGAACGGTATTTAGGAATATATTCACTTCTGTGCTTGAACAGGTGTGCAGTCTCGCAGGATTACACAGAAAAAAACCCCAAAACCCAAAGAGTCGTGTGGCACTTAAAGACTAACAGATTTATTTTTTCGCATGAGCTTTCATGGGAGAAAATCCCACTTCATCAGATTACAGACCATAATGTGAAGAAAAAAATCTAGGAGTGTTTCTATGCAGCCACTTTATGCTGACGTGTGTAGTTTGAGGAAATATATTGACACCATTTGGCATGGGAAACACCCCACCACCAGTGATTAAAGTATAATTTGACAGTCCCTGGAACCCTCCTAATCTCTGGGCCCCCTTCCCATAGTGTCTGGGCCCCTTTCATGCATGTGAGGGCCCCAGCCCAGGTAGGCATTTTCAACTTCTTCTCAGTACCACATGCATCAGTTATTGCTCCCCTTCCTGGACTTTGCACCCCTCGCCATCCTCCCACCCATACTCCAGCAGGGAGCCAGGGCTCAGAAATGGGGGTCTCCATATGCAGTGTATGTAGAGGCTGCTGGGTGTTGCTTCCCCCAGCTCAGAGGAGCATGTGGGCAGCACACCCTAGCTAGGGGCATCAGGCAGCAGAGCCCCCCCTGGCCCTATGGCCCCTGAGCGCCCCCCTGGCCTGTTCCCTCCACCCCATGGACCACCCCAAACTCCCCTCTATCTCCAGCACCTGGAGTCTGGACTAGCCTCCTTCTCTCCAACCCTGACTTCCTAAGCGCCCCCCACCCCTTCCCAATACCTTCCAGACTAGCCCTGCCCAGGTCACCCCTTCCCTTCACCTCCCAGACTAGTCCTCCACTCCCAGCACACGTGGGTGATGGGGTTGGTGTGCAGGCGGGCAGGAAGCTCATAGTGCCAGCTGTGGGCGCAGGCCCTGGTGCAGTTGGGGCTGGAGTCGGGGCTGGGGCCCAGTGGGTACTGGCAGAGTAGGCAGTGCAGGCAGTGGCTTTGGCCTGTGCAGCCCTGCGGTACCAAGGCATTGTGCAACGCAGGTGGCAGCTGCATGGGGTTGGAGCGGCAGCAGTGGGTGTGTGGCACAGGCAGCAGCAGCCCGGAGAAGAAGCCCAGCGCTAGCGCCACATTGGGCGCCTACAGGGCAGCCACCAGGAGCTGGTTATGGCGCAGTGTGGGCTGGGACCCTGTGGGCCAGACTCACTTCCTGCACCTCACCGCCCCCTGCTGGGGTTCCAGCCAGGCCCTCTACTGCCTCCAGCAAGCCCAGCTGAGGTTGCTGTGGCCATGCCAGAGCCCCTGCCACCTTGCTGCAGGCACCTCTGGAGTGGAACGACTGGGGGTGAGGGGAGTGTCCACGCAGAGGTAGTAAGGGGGCACTCAGTGGAATACTGCATTCCTCCTCCTTCGCCTGTTTTTAGGGGCCCCAGAACACTGGCCCCTAAACTTTGTGGGCCCTGGAATGGTGTTCAGGTGCATTGTCTCTTACTTTAACCCCTGCCCACTGCTAATGTTTCTAGTTCAAAAATGTATGCACCTGTGTTATAAAGATTTAATAACTCATGGTGCTTGCAACAGGTCATCTGTGTTCTAATATAACCTGCTTTTATTTCTTGTAAACACGGCAGCTGGACTAATATTTTTGTTCTATCAGGTGGGGAGTAACCAGAGACCAAAGGCTTTGTATATGCAGGAGGTGGGATTGATACAAGGGAATTTTAAAGCTGTTCTAATGAAAGGAGATCAGCACCACAGGCAGTATTTACTTACACAGCCCTAAAAGTGCCAGAAGGGGATAAAAACAGTGAAAGTTTTATTTTCTTTGATGAGAAGCATGAAAGTGGTGATGGTATCATGATGTTTAGACATCAATAGCAATATAGTTAGTTTTAAGTTTTAAGGTTTCTGATATGTTAATTAATGATGGTGCAGAGTAAGTTTTAGTTAGAAATCCAAAATGGTGGCTGATGATATCCTCAGTTAGAGAGGCAAAAGAAAAAAGTAGAGGTGTTAAGAAACTGACCAATAGCAGAATGGTAGAATAAGGTGAAATAATGGTCAGCACTAATACCTTTATGGAGGGGTCAGTAGGTGAGGTGGAGGAACTAAGCTTGATGTAAACAAGGTAAGACTAATTAGCATATTGGGCAGTTGATTGATCAAAGATTATCTCGCCTCTGGATGGCGAGATGTTGTTGATTGGTTATTTTCTCAATATCAGTCAGAAAATTTCCAGAAAAGTCAGAAAAATCATATATAAGGTAGAGAGCTGACAGCTTTGAGTGTAAGTGATAATGACTGCTGAAGAAGACAGGACAGCAGGAGAAACATCAGCAGTAGTGAAACTGCCAACTTTTGATTGAAAGGACCCCAGGTAATGCATGGGTTTAAAATCAAGGAAAACCACGTAAGATTTTTTACATAAGAATAAGGAACACATTTTGCATGACAATAAATAGAGCTGGATGCCTGCACTTGACTGATCTCTAACCCCAGCCATTCTATGTTTGCCTGATCAAGACTGTCAGAACATTAGGGTATGTCTGTACTGCAAATTTGTGGCAAATTTTTTGCTGCCATCAAATTGATTTTTTTGGATCGATTGAGTGGTCAGTGAAGATATTCTTAGTCTATTTGGAAGGTGATCTAATAACACCATCTCCACAAGTGGCATGGCACTGTGCTGATAGGAACACAATTCCTGTCAACACAGCATAGCGAAGATGGTGCTCTAAAGGAAAATTTTGAATTTGATTGGAGTTATGCAAGCTACTCTGAGTAGCTTGCATTACTCCCTTTGACTGCCACCCAATTTTTCTGGCAAAATTATTAGTTTATAATAGTTTTGTTAAGTATATTAGAATGTTGCTTTATTCATAGGTATAGGAGAATTGTGTGTATTATACTGTAATAAGCTAGATATTGTATTGAATTAAGACTTTGCACATACATATTCAGGATTTCTTTGTTATAGATTGCAACATTTATGATTATTATGGCATGTTGTAAATAGGTATTATTCATAACAGTGTAACATATACTAAAGAACTACTGTATTGTTGTGAGTAGGGTATTGCAATTTTAGAATTGTATGTCGTATTAAATGGCATATATATCATAATGTTTATAGTGTCTTGAATAATTTTAAATGCTTATTTCATATTGTATTGTTTTTTTTTAAAAACCAATGGTATTAGAACTAGTATAACATAAAGAGATTTTGTTTTCTAAGTATTTACTGTCTTAAGTCTCAGTCCTTTGAGTGAAGGTCTGTATCCATGTTCTCTCAAGGGTAAACTGAGGGAGGCAGATCTAGGCAGTTTTTAATTATTTGAATGGAAATGCCTTGTGAACTCTTGTAAATCTCCTAAGGCAGACCATTTTAATTATGCACTCATAGAGATAAGGCTATGGAGCAGTATTGTTAACATACCCAAGTCAGTGCAGGGCCTTGCTGGTTCCAAGTTTTAGGGTAACAGGACTGGGCAATGAATATGGATGGTAGGCAAACCTTGGAGTGGTCATTTGAAGAAAAAAATGTGTATTTTACTAGCATAACTGGCCCATGGGGGCAGCAGAAGGCAAGTGGCTGCTTTCTGACTTCAGGGCAGATTAGTGTGATGTTTCCAAAGACTTACAGTGTAGAGCTTTGAATCTGATAGTATAGGTACCTTGACCACCAAGCATAAGGAAATATGTGCTGCCATAGTTGCTGGCTTATAAGTTTGGGTGATTCCTGGTAAGGTTGCTTGCTGGGTAGGTCATCTCATGGCATAATGCTGAATGGAGCAAAACTCGAGCTTCTGAAAACATGGAAATGCAGAGGGAAAGGTTTGCCATGCAACATGAACTCTATCCACCCTCCAAAATGCTCCAGTACACTCCATTAACACATTCCATTACTCTACTACTCTCAGTTGCTGAGAAGTATAAGCTATTTCGCTTGGGGAGGGGACTGCAGGCACCTGCGGGGTGAAGCGCAGCCACACACCTCATCCCACGGGTGTCTGCAGGGGGGGACTGCAGGCAAGGGCAGAGAGCCGGGCACTGCACCCCGCCCGGGCTGCCCCCAAAGCCCGCAGCGGGGTCCAGGGTGCCCTGCTCAGCCTGCCGCTGCAGGGGCCGGGGTGAGCATGGCTCCGGGATTCCCACTGACAGCATGTCCCGTTGGCGTTGTTTCGAAACTAGCTGTTTTGAAACAACGCTGTTTCAATGGGAAACCAGGTTTAAGCCGTTCCAAAAGAACGGCTGCCATTTCGAAACAAGGGGTTTCCTTGTTCTGAAATGGCCGTGCATCATGTGGCCATGGCAATTCTTATTTCGGAACAACCTCGTTGTTTTGAAATAAGAATGCTGTGTGAACACACCCAGTATGACGCTGAAATAATGCTTGCTGGATCTGAAGGTATCTTTGCTCACACACCTCAAAACAATACACAGTCATATCACAAATACACCTTTACCAAGCGGGATGAACTACTGCCTCCTCCATTTAATGTAGGCATTCCTAAAACCCTGCACCCTGACTACATCTGCAATATTTGCAAATAATTTTTATTGGCTGTTGTCAGCTCCAGAGGATGAGAGTGAAGGTGGGATGGGTAAATTTCCTCCTTCTGCATTTGCCCTATAATAGTGCTAGTAAGAATCTTGTGAATAAGAATGAGTGAGCTGTAAAAGGAAGTGCAGAGCTTGTACATTTCAGCAATTGTGGGGCTAGCCAGAGTGAAGGTGTATGTGTTAATGGGACACAGTGGGGTATTACTAAAAGAGGGTAAAGTTAAGGTTACTCTGATAGCCTTAACTGCATTACCTGTTTTTTAGAAATCTGAGTTGTGATGAAGTCAGCTTTTTGCAAGGGGATGACAAACCAAGCAACCTTAACTTTGTATTAGCATAGTTTTTTCCTATTAAATAATTACTTGCATTATGACATTATCTCATAATGTTCATTGCTTGGCTACTGAAACTGTTGTTTTAAAGAGCTTGTCTATATTTAAAAATCTTCAGCAGAGCTGATAGCATTTTACTTCAAGGGCATAGTTGAAGGATCAATTGGCATAGTTGCTTGCAACTAAAAGTGCCAACCCCTTCAACTCCTCAAACACAAAGCACTCTATATGAATGAGTTGTGCCTCTCTTACACTCAATTTTTATATCACTTGACAAGGTAATATTGCAAAATATTTATTCTTCCTCTGTTGCTAACATAACCTGTATAAGATTAATATTTAATCACCATCAGTTCCCCACTGTCTGAAGGGACACCTGTGCGGTATGTAACTAAGAATATGCCATATGGAAACATTCAAAGGTCATTAGAAGGGGCCCATAGCATTAGAATAAAGACATAGGATTTGAAAATGTAGGTACTTGTTAAATTGGCCACTAAATGGATTTAATTTGCAATATGAAACTGGAAAATGCATAGCTTATTTATCCTAAAGTGTTACTTATTTTAGCAGCTTTATTTGGAAAGACTCAATTAGATATTTTTTTAAAGCACAAGCACACTTTCATATGAAAGCTTTCTTGTGTCCAATATTCCCCCTTAAAGAGAACTTCTGACTGAAATATATTATATAACCAGGAATTTAGTGGTCACGCTCATGTAAAGGCTAACCCCGTCCCCAGCCCATCTCTTCTGCCTGTTGCTCTTCCCTTGTTCCAGGCACCATCCTGTGCCAAGATCAGTCCTCTCTCCACTCCCACTGAGTTACTATGTGCATTCCTATCTCATTCCTCCTCCTCCCCTCACAGTCTGCAGCTCTCTACATAATTTCTCTCCCTCTTCCTGCTCTGCTCCTCTTCCACACCCATGCTTCCCTAGCCAAGCTTGTTTATTATGTGCCATTCAGGTTCCTGAGTGGCTGGGGAAGCAGTACCTGCTACTCAGGTTCTCACATTTATCAGTTATCTCCCAGGGAATCCAAGTGACCCAGGAAGCTGAGTGGTAAATACAAACTCTTCTGCTGCCCAGGAACCTGTGTGATGCAAAAAAATTCTGGCAGAAGCCCACTCCCAGAAAGGAGGGATAGAGGCAAAGCCACGATGACCCAGGAATCAAATGGTGCATAGTGGAAGCTATTGTATATGCTGCTTGCGGTTTCTTGGATGAAGCTCATTCAGTAAATCTGGAGGATGGCTACCCCTAGACCTGCCAATACTTAACAGGAAGCCATCTTGTAATAATATGTATTTAAATTTCCAGGTAGTTTGTTAATCTTGATTAGAGTGTTCAGGGTGTCATTGAGGAAAACACCAAGGTTTGATTAATGTAGCTGCATTGTTCAGGACTGTGAAAAAGTTTGCATCATAACTTACACAACCTGCTTATGTTCACCCTGTTTTCAGGAATTCTTAACTTTAAGCATGTGTTTGTCTTGTTAATGTAGGAGAGAAGTGTTGGGATGTTGAACTAAATAAAAAAGCACTATAATGTTGCCCCTTTTTGATCTGAGCAGCTAGTCAATGTTCAGGGTGCTGTAGGTGTTCCTGATGGAAGTAGAAATTCATAGTGGCTGGTATTTTCTTTAATGCAATTTTGTTTATTTACAAGAAATATACAAAGTCCTACTTATTTAAATGCAAAAGAAATAGTTCCTTTGCTTATATCCCCAAGCCTTTTTAGCGGAGACCAGGCCCAAAAGACACAAACAGTCACAGTACCGAATGAAACTCTCCGCCCACATGGTGCTAGTTTCTGGGCAGATTCTATTAAACTTGGTTTAGGTACAGAATCACAGAAACTGGAAGGGAACATGAGAGGTCATTGAGCCCAGTACCCTGCACTCATGGCTGGCCCAAGCACCCTCTTAAACCATCTTGGACAGGTGCTTGTCTAACCTGCTCTAAAAACTTCCAATTACAGAGATTCCACAAACTGCCTAGGCAAATTATTCCAGCAGTTAATCACCCTGAGAGTTAGGAATTTTTTCCTAATGTCAAACCTAAATGCCCCGTACTGTAATTTAAGCTCATTGCTTCTTGTCCTATCATCAGCAGTTAAAGAAAATAATTTTTTCCCCTCCCTTTAGGTAACTGAAAGCTGTTATGTCCCCTCTCAGTCTCCTCTTTTCCAAACTAAACAAACCCAGTTCTTTCAGCCTTCCCTCATAAATCAGGTGTTCTGGAACACTAATCATTTGTTTTGCTCTTTGCTGGACTTTTTCCAATTTGTCCATCTCTTTCCTGAAATGAGGTGCCCTGAACTGGACACAACATTCCAGTTGATGCCTAATCAGGGCTAAGTAGAGTGGAAGAATTACTTCTTGTGTCTGTCTTACAACACTCCTGTAAATACATCCCAGAATGGTGTTTGCTTTTTTTGCAACCGTGTTACACTGTTGACTCATATTTAGCTTGTGGACCACTATGATACCCAGATACCTTTCTGCAGTACTCCTTCCTAGGCAGTCATTCCCCATTTTGTATGTGTGCAGTGGATTGTTCTTTCCTAAGTGGAGTACTTTGCACTTGTCTTTCTTGACTTCCATTCTGTTTACCTCATACCATTTCACAAGTTTGTCCAAATTGTTTTGAATTGTGATCCTGTTCTCCAAAGCACTTGAAACCTCTCCCAGCCTGGTATCATTCACAAACTTTAAAAGTGTGTTCTCTCTGCCATTATCAAAACCATTGATGAAAATACTGAACAGAACTGGACCAAGAGCCGATCCGCGTGTTACCCTATTTTTATGCCCTTCTAGCATGACTATGAACCATTGAAAACTAGTCTTTGGGAATAGTTATCCAACCAGTTTTGCACCCTTCTTGTAGTAGCTTCCTATAGGTTGTACTTCCTGTTTGTTAAGGAGAAGGTGATGTGAGACCATACCAAAAGCCTCACTAAAGTCTAGATATACCACCTCTACTGCTTCCCCTCTATCCACAAGGCTTGTTAACCCCATCACAGAAAGCTATTAGGTTGGTTTGATATGATTCGTTCTTGAGAGATCCGCTATCACTTAACACCTTATTCTCTTCTAGATGTTTGCTAACTGATTCCTTAACTATTTGCTCCATTATTTTTCCTGATATAGTGGTTAAGCTGACCAGGCTTTAATTCCCTGGGTTGTTCTTATTTCCATTTTTATGGATGGACACTATATTTGCTCTTTTGTGTCCCTTGCCTTCCATGATTTTTCAAGGATAATAGCCAATGGCTCAGATATCTCTTGAGTCAGCTCTTTGAGTATTACAGGATGTATATCACCATGCCTTGGTGACTTGAAGACATTCGTCTAAGTAATTTTATCTTGTTCTTTCCCTGTTTTAGCTTCTGATCCTTTTCCATTTTTACTGCCCTTCTCCATGCCAGGCCTCCAGTTGCCACCAACTTTCCTGCTGAAGGCCAAAACAAAAAAAATTTAGTTCCTCTGCCATTTCCACATTTTCTTTTTTTTTGTTTCCACAGTTTGTTTTTTTGTTTGTCAGTGAACTGTTTTAGGGATTTGCCATTTTAATGAGTTTTCCTGCTTCTCTGTAGTTCATTATGATTATTAAGTTCTCCACAAGTAGCCCACAGGCCTTTGGTACCCTTAGCTATGTCTTCTGATTCTGAGTAGTAAACATCACAGATTCATGTAAAAGTACTAATATTCTACAGAGGAAGCCCAACAACATTGAGTTTAAGAATAACAACATTAACCTTAACAGCAGCTTAAGTTCTGTACAGCTATGGCCTAGTCTACACCATGGGACTAAATTGATGGAAGATCCATAATATGCCAGCTGTAGAATGCTCAGTCTGTTAGTCTTTAAGTACCATAAGACTCACAAAACTGACATCAGAAATCACAACGCAAAAAAACCCAACCCCCCCAAAAAACCCACCCAACCCCCCCCCCCAAAAAACCAGTTGCTGAGCACTTTCATCTTCCTAATCACTCCTTTGATGATTTGATAAAGATGGTCCTCAAGAAAATCAATGGGACATCAAGACTTTAAAGAGAAACAGCTGAAATTCAACTAATATGCAGATTAGATTGTGTGAAAGCAGGGCTGAGTTGTGACTATGGATTCTTTTCACATTATAACAGGTAATTTGACTTCACCCTCCTTCTGTGTGCTGTTTCCTAGAGTTTGAATCCTTACAAATGCTCTGATTTGCTGTTGTGGTATGACCTGATCCCATGTTTTACACCCCCCTGCATTTATTTTCATCCTATTTTGTAAGTTCCCCCTCTTCAAAGCATCTGATGATAAATAAATCTGTTAGTCTTTAAGAGCCGCATGACTCCTTGCTTTTACTACAGTAACACGGCTGCCCCTTTGCAACTACACAATGGACAGTGGGCTGTATTCATCCATGGTGTGAAGCAGAAGCAACAAACTAATTTTGGGCCCAGTATGACAGTATTCGTTTACAACAGATGTGTCAAACTTGTGGCCCAAGGGCTGCATGCAGCCCCTTAAGTTATTTTTTGTGGCCTGCAACAGCACTATTGCTACCAATATTTGCAATATTGTTGTATGAAAAGGTTTCAGTGGTGCAGCCCTTGGGCTGCCATACTAGTCCTCGTGTGGCCCTCATGGTGATTTGAGTTTGAGACCCCTGCTTTACAACATGCTGGAACATTGGTTTAACAGTGACTTGGAGAAAAGACTTCCACTTTCTGCGTTACCAATAGTGTGTCAACTCCATAGTACCCAGTGGTTCTGGAAGTTCTGTTATATAAATACTGACTCAGATCTATGTTAATTAACTTGTAAAAGCTAACAAGGCTCTAGCACATAGTGCTGAGGCTGTAGTAATACCCATATGCTGAAGCAGTGCATCTGTTTATATGGGCAGCTGTGGAAGTGGGCTTTGGAAAAGGATCAGTTTTATAGGAGGGAGCTTAGTGTTCTGTGGGTGGGTGATTTAATTTTATTTGGTATGTAATTATGGTAAAGCAGCCTAGAATGTTGGATAGGCACTTGTGATGGAATGTTCCTGGCCCCTTGAGGTCCCCTGCTGGATCTCACATATCTATCTCATCCCATTCCAGGAAAGGAGCAGCAAATGTGCATCTTCCAGGTCTGACTATAGAGATAGCATAGAAGCAGTCAATCAGAGACTGGCTAACTCAGCTAAAAGTTGCTGCCGAGTCAGTCACTTCCTGGCTGGGACCAGAAAAGCAAGGCTGGATAGTCCTTGCTGGTCATGGGAATGACTCAGAAGCTTGATTCTGGTGGCATTTTCATTCAGCGAGGAGGATCTGAGAATTTCAGCTCAGAGATAAGGGTGAAGAGAAAGACCTCTTTTCCCATGGAGCCCTGGGGAACGGGAGTTGCAGTACTAGTTCCTGTGGTTGGCCCCTGGAGTAGTAGGCAAGACTGGGCTCCCCAATCTGCTTTCCCAATGGACAGCTAAGTCCCAAGAAAGGACAAAGCTTGTTTAGAAACCTGAGCTAAGGGTGGGATCTAAAGGGCTCAGAGGTGGATCTGACTACGCTGGTGAGGGGACACAGAATGTTGGACATTTCCTACCCTGGAATGGGGTTTGTCAAGGTCTTGACCATTTGACTTAGCTAGAGGACTGAGTCACTGAAGACCTGCCAAGAGAGACTGGCAATTTATAGAGAATGACAGGAGTGGCAAAGGGGTGATGGAGATTGCAGTACCTACCTCGGATGATAGGAGGCATGCAGGAGGTGAGTATCCCATCCCAGCATCCCTCTAGTTTCTTTTTATGTTAAGTAAATATAAATCAATCACATCATGATACATAAGTGGGGAAAAAGGGTCTTTTCCTTATGTACTTGCACTATAACTCTGAAATAGCATGGTATCTCAGATAGTCATTTAAATGAAAAGAAATTGCAGCCATTGCAGAAGGAGAAATCTCATTTGGAAAGAAGTATGTTTTAAAGAAGGACTTTGAAGTTGAAGTACTTTATGAAGCATATGGGGTTGTGTGAAAGGAGATATGAATATGAGCATGGAGGCTTAAGGCAAAGCCAACAAAGAAGGAGTTTTGGAAAAAGATGAGGGAGAATTGGGGAATAGGAAGAAATTGTTAGAAATGTTGGAAGAGCACATGGAGCATACCAAAAGTTTAATATATGTTCCAGGCTACCAACTGAAGTTATAATTCGGCAAAGCATTTAAGCATACACTTTAAAGTTAAACATGTGTTTTAGTGCTCTGCTGAGTAGCTGTGGACTTTAACATGGGCTTAAGTATTTGTTTGAATTGGGGCCTAAAAGAAAAATTAGGAAGCTAAGAAGACGTATTAGTTTTATCTCCACAGCCTCTGAAGGGTATGTAAATATTACTTAGGAAATATCCATGAAAGCATAGTTAATCTGCTGGAATCAGAGGTGTCAAGATAATAATTTCCTTTTATTTATTTACTGTGCTTTATGTGGTTTTTGTTCTCTTGCACTGCCCCCCCATTGAAACATGTATCTGTTGAAAGAACTATTTTTAGTACATCTGTCACTTTGTTTTTGTAGTGCACTTTCATCAGCAATCCCAATGTCCTTGATGCATGGGGTGATATTCTCCTCGGTGATGTATGTGATTATGATAATGTAGTTTAACTGCAACTATATGTTGTCATTTTTAAAATAAAGATTTTTTGGACAAATTTGAAAGATTCATTCATCCATTTGTTGCACTGGGAACACCACAGATCATTTATTTATATCTGATTCAAAGTATCTTTTCCTTGGTTGTTAAGATTGTTGTAAATAACATGTTTACTTGTATCTCCAAATAATAAGCCCTTGGAACTATGGTATGAGCAAATTTTAAATTAATATATTGAAAAATAAGAACAAAATTACAAAGTGGATTAAATTTTAGTGATTGCTTTAGCTGCTCGATGTGACTATATATTAAACACACATTCACATGTTTAAGAAGATACCA
Source organism: Podocnemis expansa (assembly GCA_007922195.1). Classification (NCBI taxonomy): domain Eukaryota; kingdom Metazoa; phylum Chordata; order Testudines; family Podocnemididae; genus Podocnemis; species Podocnemis expansa. The sequence continues at coordinate 11,379,147 of ML682066.1, forward strand.
AACAATATAGATATATACATATATTACTATATATAATACTATCTATGCATTGATTTTAGACATTTACACATGAAACTTATCAAAGTCAGTAGCTGTCTGGAACTGAGGGTTATGGTTGAAAACTACTGCCTCACAGTGGCAAAAACCAACCGTGTCAATTTATTTGTTTCAAGGGACTTTTTCATTCTAATGAAAGAAAAATTAAAGTCTTCAGTTGTTAGTGCATGTGTTTTTTTTCTTCTTGAAGAATTAAGGAAAGAAGAGAAAAGTAATTATTCTCCCTATTTATGTCTTCTACGCTTACCTCCTTTTTCCCACTCTTCTTTCCCTTTTGTTAGTCATTTGCCTCATGATATGACATGTAAGGGTACGTACATGTTTACTTGGAAGTAGCATCTGAAAAGGCCTGAAGGCCCATTTGAAATCAGTAATGACCCATTATTATTTGTTTAATGTTGTGGTGCCTAAGGACCAATCAAGGATAGGGGCCCCATTATGTTGGACATTGTACCAACACAAGCTGACTATTCTATAATCCGTGAGTACAAGGCAGGCACAGGGTAGGAAAAGAGTATAATACAAGCAGAATAAAGAGAGCAACTGGCAAAGAAAGTTCACTCAACACTGCCAGAAACACGTGGATGGCATCATTTATGACCAATGGTTGTGGCTTGAATTGCATTGTGTTGACTTCTCCCTTCAGTTTCTTTTTCAAAGGCTACAAGTCTGAAGGAAACAGCCAGTGCTTCCACTGGAGCATTTTGAAATATTAGAAGCAGACACATTAGAGATGATTTATCAACCAAGTACAGGTGAAGTAGTCAAAGATACTTCATAAATTGCTATCTTGTCCATTTATATGTGCGAGACTAACTTTGTAAAGTATCATAGATAACTGTATCAACAACATGATGAGTTTGAGACATCAGATGACCACAATATTTTTCAGAAGGAGAAAAAAAGCCAGCATGGAATTATCGTATATAAGGGCTGGTACTGAACTTTCCAGAAAAACATTTTTCATCAGAAAATGATGATTTGTTGAAACTGGAAACATTTGTATGTAAGAGCTGGGTTTAATGAACTTTCCCATTTGTGTGTTTAAAAAAAAATTAAAACTGTCAGAAATCCCATTTTGACATGTAATTCAAGATTAGTTCTTATGTTGAAATTTTAAATAACTATTTAATCTTTGTTTGTATACCTTAACAAGGTCAAAATGAAAACAATGTTCAGAATTTGCCAAAATGAAAGCTATTACCCCAATCTGAAATTTCTAATGAGAGGAAAATTTAATAAGATATTAAACAATATGGCCTAGCCTAGAGGCTCAAATATGAACCTGTAAGGGTGAAAGAAATTTTTGTGGACTTGAAAAACTGTGGTTATTATTGCTGGGCCTCATCACAGACAAAAATCATTAATGGCTGGACCTTGATTGTGGCCAGACTTCTTTAAATTTAAGAACGAAAAGAGAATTCTGGCTAAAGTGAGGAGAAATGAACCACCATTTAAGAGAAGTGATTTTGATTTCTCTGGACATTAGTTCACAACTGGAGGTAAAAAGGTGCATTTTTCTGCTACGGTATTGGACATTCCTTAAGGTGAAAGCTGAGGCAACTTTACATTATTTTGCAAAGTTGAAAATTCAATACCAGATGAAAAGACTGTTCAAATATGGCTAGAAAGGCAGCATAATATAGAGCAGATAAAGAAAAATCCCTTTATAATTTTAATCAGTAACAGAGCATCAACATTTGATAGACAACTATAACAGATACTTTTAAGACCTCTAGAACTCATGGATTTGATTCTTTATTGCCTTGGACCTTGTATAGTCATTGGTAACTGTGTAAAGCGGATGTAAAACAGGATCTTCTCTTAAGTTTACACAGTTGTAAGTGACTACACGATGTGAAAAGTGAAGTGGGTGTCTGTTTGAAACTCTTGATGCCAGGGCTCTCATCTATTTGAAAGAAAGGAACAAAACTGGGAAGACATTTTATGAACCCCTCTTTATCCTACAAGCTCCCTGAAATTCTGACTCAAAGTCAGGGGAGTCAAAATTAAACACAGAGCATTATTCTGTCACCTTTGAAAATACTGGCCTGAACCCTTGTCTGTTTTCTCATCTGTAAAATGGGTATCATAATAGTTGCTCCCCTCAAAGTGTTATGACATCTATGGATGAAAACCACTATGTGTCTAGCATTTAAGAAATGCATCAGGAGCTAGATGGTGGATTCGGTTTTCACCTCAGCAGGACTGAATCAAATACTGCTGATTCATTTAAAAATTATCTTCTTTGAGTACCTTATTTAATCACAAAATAAAATCACCATATAACTTTTAGTCTGTGCTCAAGACCATTCCAAAACTTTAACAACATGAGGGCTACAGATGAATAGTGGTGTCCATTGCCTGAGCTGTTTGGCAAGTATTGCTGCCCATACTTGCCCCAAGCCTTGTATATGTCAGCACCACTAGGGTTTCTTCTTCATATCGGTCATACATTTAAATGGCAAATAAGAGAGAAAGAGATGTGTTCTGTGCCTAATGCTGGCTCCTGATTTTTTTTTTTTTTTTTGTTAATATACAGGATGGGCAACGTGATGGGAATGATTCTTTTTTATAGTAGTGACTCTGACATTGTACAGAAGAAATGGCATATTGTCAAATTTTGTGGTAAAAAACATTAGCAATGGGCTCTCAGAAGAATTTTATGCTGCTTCATTCATTAAAGGAGTGTGACTTTTTTCTTATAGAATACATGTGACCAGGTGGTTGGTATTTCGACTTGCAAGATATACTTAGTTTTGTAGGTTCCAAATGTTAATTGAGCTTTAAGACTTAATGTATGTCCATGTAGCTGTGTCAGGTCATGATTCTTGTGACCATTAGCTGGAACAGAGAATGTGAATGGATTCTAGGCAAACAACTTCTATCCTTTGTCCCAAGTGGGGAAGGGCAAGATGATGAAACAATTTAAGGCCACTGGTTTTTTTCCTCATCCATTCCAATGAGAACTATATGAAAGAGGCAAGGTTCGTTCCTCTTTTGGGGAAGGAGGAGCCTTGGGGGAAGATGAGGCCTTTAAATACAGAGAAACAGGGTTGACTCATCTCTCTGCAAGTCAGATTTGAGAAAATATTTACTATTCTAATGTAATCTCTTAAAATAAAGTTCAAAATTATTAAGACACACCTAGTTTTAGCTTTGTGGATAGCAGGCAGCACTACAGTGCTTTATTACAGTATCTTAGAGTTGTCCCAGAGGTTACTAAAACTAGGAACCCAATGACAAATTAGTTTTTTATTGTATATGCAACTCAACTTTATTACACAGTGTAACTTTATCAGTTTATGTATACTAAACTTTCACCTTCTGGGAAAACTAGGAAATGATTGATTTGTACAAAAATCTTGTTCTGCCATTTAATGAAAATAAACATAGGCTATGAGGATGATCTATGTCTTGAAATTTCTAACTGGATTTGACATTCTATTATATGTGAAGAAAAATCAGAAATATGAAGAGTTTCACAAGAAAACTTTAACTTATAGAAGGAGAAATGTACTTTTAAATATAGTAGTTGTAGATTTCCTCTTAAATATTTTACTACCTAATAAGTATTCTAACACTGTAGATGAATTTTAATAGAGTGTCTTGCTGGTACTACCTATGCTAATTTACAAGATTTGCAGCAATTACCATTCTTGGAAGCTAAAATGCAATGAATTATTTCATGAATGTATAAAAAGGAGGCCTTTTGAAAAGATTAAACAGGACTCTTAAAATGAAGTATCTGACAAACATAATTTGAGCTGGATGCAAAATGAAAGTGCAGTGTCATTCTTGACATTCATACAAATAAATTAGCATTTTTTCCTTCTCTTTATTATTTTCTGAATACTGTCAGTTTGAAAAGAAATTAGATACCATTCTTACTGTGGCTTCTGGGAGCATTAGGAGGCTTTTCCTTGCTATGGAAAATAGAGATCCAAATAATCATTTAAAATTTTTTAACAAGCCATTAGCTGCTATCTTTATGTAAATATGGGCATAACTAACAAACAAAAACAAAAAAAAAACAATATCCCCCCTACAAACAAGCCCCACCCTAACATTTTTCCCCCACCTAAGCACAATGCTCTTAAATTACTGCAGCTTACATTTCTAAATGGATCTATGGGAGTTGACTGCATAACTTTCTTAGGACTCCTTTGAAACACACAGCATATATTTTTATTGAGAAGATAAAACTATGGTCATGGTCTTTTAAGTTTATGGATTCTTAGTGAATTTAATGCTTATGAAAAGTACCTGACTGCCATCCCTAGAGATGGGACGTCTGCATCCTTATAAGAGTTACCGCCTGGCAAGCAACTGTGTAAGTGTATTCATGTCACCTTATCAATGTTCCTCTAAATCCTGCCCTGCAGGGGCCTTTTATAATTGATTAGATCTTTGTGCTGTTCCATCTTTGGCCTACTTGTAAAGACTCAGACTGTTCTTCGAGCACTGCTCGGATACATTCAATATCAGGTGTGTCTGTGCTGCAGCACACGATTGGCTGGAAACTTTTTAGCCCTAGCCTGTCAGAAGAGGTCTGGCGGCCACTGCTCCCTCGCCACCCATGGCTACATATGTGGCTGCTGCCTGGCCCCTCCTCAGGTCCCTTTTTTTCTGCCCTCAGTGACGGTTATGGAGCAGCCCGCTTCTTGCGTGGCTGCAAGTGCCTGTCTGTCCACTCCGTTTTACAAGCCCTGGTTGCAGACATCGTCAGCACTCACTGGATGGATTATGGTCCACGAAGGCTGCATAACATTGTCCAGGAACAGGCCCTGCAGCTGACAGAATGCCCGATGCCTCCGATGATTCACTGGCACCATGTGCTTGGCTGGAACTGGAGCCTTTTTAGCACCACTCTCCGGCTTTGAATAAAAAGCTGTGATTGGCCTCTACCTTGGCACCGCATACTCGGTCAGAACTGGAGCCCTCTCAGAGCCGCTTTATGGCTATGAATAAAAGCCGTGATCAGCCTCTAACTTGGCACCGAGTGTTAGATTGGCACCAGAGCCTTCTCAGTGCTGCTCTCCAGCTGTGAATAAAGGGCTGCAATCGGCATTTGGCTCAGCACCATTGTGGTGCCATGTGATCTTATTCCCAGCACCTCCTCTCTGAAGAAAAGGGCCGAAGCATCTGAGTGCTGTGCGTTGGCGGCAGTGTCTCATGCCAGTCAGCACCAAGGGCCTCTCGGCGCCGCTCCCCAGCAGAGCATATGTAAGCACACTCAGTGTCAACCTCAGCACTGAATGCTGGTGCCATTCTGGGTCTCCCCTCCAGGCCTGAGTGCCCGGAGCCTTTCACTGTCCCATCCACACCAGCAGCCTCTGAAGCAGCAGAAACTCCTTGGCTCCTGAACACGCCACCAGGCCACTGAAGCAAATGGTAAGTCTGCCTTCCTTTCACTTTACCCAGCACTGGGGGTAGCCACTCACTCTGTGGCCCCCATGTCACTGTGAAACTGTGGGCTCCAACCCCTATGGCGCCGACGTCCTTGCCCTGGCACCACAAAGAGATCTGAGAATGTATTCCTTGGGCCCAGCCGCCTACTGAAGGGTCCCCAGCATCGGGTTCTTTTCCGTACCACACTCGAAGCTGGTTACCTCTCACTGAGGCCTTGGAAGGGGAATTCTAAGTCGGTATCACGGCCCCAGGGGAGGCACCCCCATAGTGGGGTTGTTCCTTCTCCTGGCTAGAGTCAGGAACCCAGGGCCAGGGTCTTACAGAGAAGTCCCTACCACACTTCAAGCCCCTTCACTGGGTCACCGCCTACGTGGGGGTCAGGGTCACACCCCTTGAGGGGAACCAAGACCCCTTATTCGACCTGGGGTTTGCATCCTTTCCAGTAGCCATTACAATCCCTCTTAGTGCTTGTGTCCTCGACATCACTGGGACACTGGCCAGAGACACCCTGATTTACCACTGGGCTCCCAGGGGTCCATGAGATTTGACCTCATGGGTCAAAAGGCCTATTCAATTTAGCTGAGGATTGCTAACTATCAGGCCTTATTTAACAGATATTTCTTAGATCTGTGTAATGCTATGAAGAGTTTTAGCAACTTCCTCCCACAAGAACACTTGGAGGACTAGGCTGCCTCTGTCGAGGAAGGCACCGTGGCCTCTCGCGATGCTCTTACAGTGGTGTGGGATGCCTCGTACGTGGCCTGCTGTGGCATTGCTACAGCTATGGTTATGCACCGAGTGGCCTCTCCCAGGACTTACAGCAGTCCATATTAGATCTTCCCTTTTGAGGTACAGTCTCTCTTTGCCCCGGCCACTGACTCCCTGATCCGTGGCAACTGTGACCCTAGGTCAGCCCTCAGAGCCCTGGGTATGTTTACTCCCTGAGGTGCCTCAACCTTCTTCCAGGCCACTGTAATCCCACGAACCCTTGGGTGAAGGGCCCTCACGGTAGCCTACCCCCTTCCCCTGCAAGCGAAACGGCTACCCTTTTAGGCCACCTTCTGCCATGGGTTGATGGCCCCCTTTCTCCTGTTGAAGGTGATCGACTTCAATAGGGTTGGTTGCCTCTCCATCCATCAAACCCAATCCTTGAACTTCAGGGAGGAACCCTAAATCGCTTATGTCAAATGCCCCCTCGCAATCAGCCTCACCTCCTCCTCCTCTCTGGTAACGATGTGTCTCCCTCTTCCCTTATCGTACCCTTCAGATTAAGTAAGAGCCTGGTAACTGGAGAACTCTCCTCACATGCGCTTGGTTCTAGTTGCATGTGCCCTTGGAGCCTTGGTGGAAATCTGGGGGTGATAGAGGTATGAGAATGGGGCACATGATGACCCCCCACCACAACACCTCCTCTGCGGTCCTTACCCCAGGCTACAGCCTGCTGGGACACATAGGGAAGAATACCTACTCCCCATCCTCGTACCCAAGGGCCCCTCCCACCCACACATACACCTTGTCCAATCCTTCCCCAGTTGGGCACACTGGGATGGATATGCTCCCGCATCACTGATCCCAAGAGCTTTTCTTATTCGTGTTGGCCTGCAATGGATCTTGGGTGGAATTACTGCGGGATGGTTTACCCCACCTCCTAGGTGGCAGGTAAGAGGGTGAGCTCATACCTTCTTGTCCTCTACCTTTTCCCTCCTCGCCTCCCCAGGCAGTCCCCTTTTTAATCTCAGGACCATGGTCTCAGACTCGTATTAGGCCTTTTACTCAAGGCATCCCTGAGCTCCACCGTAGGGGTTTTGCCTTTTCCGCTACCACCCCTCCTCCCCAAGGATATTCACTACATCTCATTGGTCTGTTCGCCCATGGGCAAACCTCATGTTTAGCCCTCTGCTGGAACCCCCTCTGCTCTGGTGCTTCCCTCCAACCAGGAAAGGGATGCTTTCTGCTGAAAACTCCAGACAGCCATTTAGGAGCTGCCTTGATCTTTCCATGGCATTCCTCTCCTCCCTAGAATCACAACAAAGGGAGTTAGTAGGTGCTAGAACTCTTAACCCCCATTGGTATTCATACACCTGAGTGAGCCCACTTGAGGACCTGTGGTCCTTAGTTCACGGTTAGTTTCCCTGCAGAACTCTGGTTCCCAAGGGAATTTGCAAAACCCTTAGCAGGTTGGAAAGCCTGACGCCTTATGGGTGATGCTTTCATAACGTCCCCTCATGCCCTCCATGTTCCTTAGAGGACACAGTGGCTTTCCCTTGTTTTTCCCTAAGTAGGGGTTGCCTTATGCCCTCCTCCCCTCTCCCCGGGGTTTCTCTGTCTTCCATTCTTCCACCTGGGACCTGCCCAAGCCTTACCCCTTCCAATATGCAGGGAGGTGCACCAATAACACTCCTCCCCCCTTGAGGCAGGCATTATAGACCACATCCGCCTTCCATCTTGGCTGTCGTCATCTTCTATCCTCATCAGGAGCTATGCAAAATTCGTTGCAGCTGGGACCCAACGCCTACACCAACCACTTGAAGTGAGAGTGAGAATGAGAATATCAGGCAAGCCACGTGCCCCCCCCCCAACACTCTGATTCTGGGGCTTGGGGGCACAACCCTCGGGGGGGAACCTGACCCATCTATAGAGACGGCCAGATACTCCTTCCCATGATTCAGCACACCTCTCCCTACATGAGTCCATGTATTGGGAGAGTAGAGTATGGAGGCAAGGGAGAGAAATGTGCATCTAGCCTTGAAGTTGCATTAGCCCCTCCCAGAACCTCATGATGGTTTCTCATAGTCTCTGTCTCAGGTCATTCCCCCGCCCCTTTGGTCGGGGATGACCTAACATGGGAATTCAATCACCTTTCCTCCAGTTTCTCTGCTTTCGCTCTCAGGTCATTCAACACTCATGACCTCTGCCATTTGGCTTCTCTCCTCATGCTAGGATGGGTGTACCTAAGGGTCTCCATTTTTCCTACTACGACCTGTTGAAGGGTCACCTCTAAAAAAGGGCCCTTCTGGGATGCCCACTTCTCTCCTTACGACAACCTCCTTGACAGAGTGTCTCTGATGCTTTGGGCCCTAGAGATGGGCCTGCCAAGTCTCATTCCGGGGCCCCCCCTCAAGGCCTTCCGTTCCCATGTGTCAATAGGTGGAGGAGTGGGGCTCCCCAGCTACTCTTTCCTTGTTATTTTTCTTTATCTTACATATGGAGGCAGGATGCCTTAGTTTAGGGCGCCCTTAGCAATGCTGCCCTTGGCATCTCCTGCCGGTATGTCAATGGGAAAGGCCTTTTGCCTGCCCCTGCTTGGTCAAGGGCTGATGTGTTCCCCACCCCCAGTCTTGGTTAGTATCCTAACCCAATTGATCTCCCTTTGGGGTTAAGACAGCAAGGGTGGCAGTTATCCTACTCTTGGTCGTCACCTGTGGCTGTAGGAACCTGTTGCTTTGGATCATGACTGCCTTTCTCAGGAGTCGATTCTACTAGGGAATCCTATACTAGATGGTCTTGCTGCTGACAAAGATGCTCTTTTGCTATTATGATATAGCAAGTTTCCTGGTAATGAACTGGGAACTGCCGCTGTTGGAGTTCTAGTCTCCTGACAGAGTGGCAAATGACCCCTCAGCACTCACATGTACTTCTTCTCTTGAAGATCCTGCACTTGGTGGCATCTCCACAGGCATTTGCCTGGTGGCCCACTGCTTCTTCACCCAATTTTGGGTGCTGTGCCATTTGTGGGTAGCCGTGCTGATGGTGGATAAGGTTCCAACTCCGCCCACGTTCCACAGTATGACTAGCAGTCACCGGATACTGAATGTATCCAAGCAGCGCTTGAAGAACAGTGGGTTTCTTACCAGTAACTGTCCTTCTTTGAGATGGGCTGCTCGGATTCATTCACAACCCTCCAGCCATCCCTGCAACTTGGAGCTGGTGACTTTTAGGTCCTAAGGAGGGGCTGGAGGCTGGCCACATATATAGACACAGGATAGCAAAGGGGTGGTGGCTGCCAACCATCTTCTGACAGGCTAGGGCTAAAAAGTTTCTGGCCAATCATGCGCTGTGGCACGGATGCACTTGATACTGAATGAATCGGAGCAGTCCATCTGGAAGAAGGACAGTTACCGATAAGTAGCCCACCATTTTTTCACTGTCATGGAGCAACTAGCCCCTTGAAGGAGAATCAGGGTCGAGCCTGCCCATGACTGTCTTCTGAAGACCTTCCTGTGATAACAACATTTATTTCCATGTTGACCTTCAGAAGACACTAATAGACAGCTTGGTCTCTGATTTGTTTTAAAGGGGTCAGTTGCACATTGTGATGAAAGGTTTTGGGATACAGAGTACTGCCCATCAAGAATAGGATTAAGATAACCAGGTCCTAAATGTGGTATTGAGTTCTATATCATCCTTAATGCTGAAAAACCATTCACTTCAACCCACGTGGCATTGCAGAAAATGAACTACTCAACAATATGTCACAGTAGCATTGATTATATTTGCGTGAAACATACTCTTGCAATGTACCCAATGTCATTAGATATAGTAATTAACCAAATGCAAAAGATCTTGTCAGCCACCTTATATTAGTTAAGATACTTAGACACTGTGTTTTAGGGAATAGTGACTATTTGTTTGTATGGAAATCTGCAAAATGATGATCCACTGAAGTATAATGACACACAACAATTTTTTGTTATACCAGAAATTCAGTTCTAATGTCTGCAAGGTCTTCTGACCCTTCCAGATTTTGTAGTCAGTGGAGTACAATATGTGGAATAACAATAAAAATTACATGCCCTGGCTAGCTAGTTTATAATCTCTTTCTTGAAGAACCAGAACAACCCACCACTGTGCAGAAGTTGAGAAGAAAGACAGAAGGAATTAGAGAGAGCATTTGAGAAAAATGTGGTGTACATTGTCTCTTTCTCTAGAAATAATATATAAAAAAAATTGAATAAGTAATTAAATTCAGCTGTAGGAATGATCTTCCTGTGGAAGGAAGGTCATTCTGATCTCACTGCTGTCAGTAGCAAAACTACTAACTACACTGGAGTCAAGATTTCATGGAGAATTCTTACTCACTGACAGCTGACTAGAAGTTCCCTTTGATTGTACAAAAGAAAGGATTTATTATTTACTTATTCATTCTCAGCCCCACTCTTGTCTTGTGATACAGAAAACTTTCGCAAAGGGTATATTTCTGTGATACTATGCCTGGAAAGTGACAAATTATAAAATGCACTGCTCATTAACTGTACCACCTCACACATATATGTTAAATCTCTTTGAAATTTGGCATAATTCAATTTGGGTCTGAGTATGTTAGTCTTAATAACATCAGCAAGTCCCTCTTTCTTTATTGTAAAGTTTATTATAGTTGGTTCAGAGAGAGTCAAAATATGCATGCAAGTATTCTAAAAATCAGATTTGGGCCTTAAGAATACACTAGTTAGTAAATTTCATCAGTTTTATTTTGCTCACCCTTAAGGAGTGAATATTCAACTAGAATAATCCTTGAATGAATAGCTATTTTTAGTATTTTTCTGGTCATATGGAATACAAGTGCTAAAAAAGCCCTGCTCTGATTTTGAAGCAAATGACTTTAATCCATTAAATCCCAGAATCAAAGATAACCCCTGTAAAAACAACACATGTATACACTTAGACTAGGTTAACTGATTAATATAAAGTAGTGAAGGAACTTTCTTGAAGGTGGTCTTTAAGCTTGTCACCCAACAGATTATGCTGATGACTGGCATTTTCAGAAGAGATATGCAAAGCATTCATTATATCATTTCTCAGTTAAATCCCTATAAACTAACAACTGTAAAACTGTGATGAACAGTGGCATTTAATAAAGCACATGGTAAGGAGAGTTGTTAATTTTTATTATTTTAACTTCCAGAACAGAATTAACATGAAAATTAATCTCTCCTTGCTCCCAAGAAATGAAATACATGAAAGAGAAAAATATGTATTGAATCCAGAATAACATATATCACAAGGCAAGAAATATGTTACTATAATTATGCAAGTGTCGGCAAAAATGATAAAATATCTTAACTTGCCCATACAGTTCTGGGAACAATTCACTTATGTATTGTTTACAGAGTACATTCAGCACTGTAAAACCGCCATTAGTTTCCTATAACATATATCGAATTCTTTGGACAATCTCAAAATAGTTTTCATAACACGTTAAAAACCATCTTCAGTCCCACATATAACCACCTTGCATGAATATATTGGGGAGTCTGATAAAGATTGTTTAAAAAAACTGTAATCTCAGTTACACAGGTGAAAATCAATAGTAATTTAATTATCTTTAATGAATTAGATCTTCTTTAGATTTACAGTCATGCAACTATGGTCACTCTTTGGCCCATCATTTATTATATTACCAAACCAGAGAGATTTGATCAATGCATAATCTATAATGCAGTAGGAATTGTATATTTAATAGCATTTATTAATTAGGGCTAAATTTTCAAAGATGGTGTGAATTGTAGACATGTACAGTAGAGTTTATAGACATCTTTCCTTCTGTGACCTCAAGATACTCTCTATTAAGAAAAATACTGTGTGAGCATGATAGCCCTAAAAGGGTTAACTGGTGCTAACAAGCTCCATTTAAGCACCTGGTTTTATCTGGAGGTTGAGTCAGACCAATTGAAGATGAAGCCTAGCTGGGAGAGGAACTGGGTAATCATCATCAAGGGAAGAAGCCCAAATGAGAAAGGGGTTTCAGAATGAGAAGAGACAAAGTCTTCTATCTCTCTCTAGCTACGAGAGAATGAAGGGAAAGCCTACAGAGACACAGATCTACAGTGAGCCCTAGGAGACACTGGTGGAGAGGGCCTGAAGAAAGACCAAAGTAAGAAGAAATCAAAGGAGACAGTGAGAAGTCTGTGGAAGCAGGCCATTCTTGTTCACTACAGAGTCCCTGGACTAGAGTCCAGAGGAGGAGGCCTTGGTTCCCCTATTACCCGCTGGGAAAGTGGTGTAGGAACAACATTAAAGCAGAAGCAGGAATTGAACTAATAGCCAGTTCACCACGGAGGAAGCCCTGGGAGGGTTTGCTCAGCACAAGAGTGGGCAGGGGTGTTGTTGGCACTTGGCACACAGGGCACATGCCCCAAGTCCCGGCACCAATGCCCAGACTGTCTGGGGCGGCCCCTGACTCTCCCATCCCCATCCCCAACCAGGGATCCAGGGTAGGGGCACCCATGGTGGCACCCGCCTCTCCTGTCCCCATCCCCAACCCAGGATCTGGGGTTGGGCCACCCGCAACAGTGCTTTACTCTCCTAGCTGCGTCCTGGCCGGGGACCTAGGCCGAGCTGCCCACAGTGGCATCTGTCTCTCCTGCTGGGGATTGAGGCCAGGCTGCCTGTGGTGGCACCTGCCTCTCCCAGGCCCGTCTCCAGCCAGAGATACAGGGCCAGGCTGGCGGTGGCAGGAGCCCGACGTTGGATTGGACCCAGGTGCTGGATTGTGGCCCAGACCCGTGCCCTGGGTCTTTCCCTGGGGCAGTGACATTCCTGAGAGTGGGAGGACAACTGTACAGAACACAAGAAGGGTTGAAGAGAGAGGTTTATTTAAGTTTAGTATTTTGGACTTTTTTTTTTCTGCCAAAAGGTGAGAGACTTTAAAATGATCTGGACATAGGGCCTAATCATAAAAAGAGGTCGACCACTGGAGTACCAAAGTGGCTCTTGGCAGGGGGCATTAAATGAGGAAAGAAGCTGCTATACCACCCTCAGCCATTAACCCTCAAGACAATTGGCAGGTTTTGCAAAAGGAGGCAATATTAATTGGACCCCATCCCCACTCCCATAGGTTTAACTTCAACTCCATATCCGATTGCTGGTGATGATTCTCACTCCTTTTTCTCTCGAGGATAAAGTGACAAGATGTCATTAATTAAAAGAAAAAAAAACCTTGACTGAAATCCAGGACCCCACACTGATAAGGGGGTAATAATTAATAAATGGATAAACATACATCACCAGTCTTGATAGGAAAAACACAATGGACCAAGATGATAACAGGATCAGGATGACAACACTGACAGGAAGGAAACAGAGGGAATGGAATGACAAGGAATAGGAAAACATGAGGAACCAGTATCTCAACTGGGAACAACCAGGAGCAGGTAAGTGGTCTTCTCTCTTCAGAAGTCATGACACAAGTATGACTGCCAGTGGGGCAGGCAGTAGTGAATGGTGAGATCTCAGTCGTTATATCCCATGCCATAACTGGAAGACTACTCAAGTTACATGATATTTGCCTGCCACAAGTTTCCTGCCTTGGTTCAAAGAGAGCACCAACAGTCCAATAATAAAGGAAACCAACATGGAGGACAAATAACAATTCAGAAGAAAACAAAATGGCTAAAACTAGCATTAAGGTTCCTTCCAGGCTATTTGATATTTCACAAATCATGTTGCCTCTCCGAGCAGTTGTAATGGCACTTTCTCATGGTGTCATCAATGTACAGTACCTTTTGACCTTTATTGAGAACATTTAGTTTTCTTTTGATCCAATAAACACTAACTGTTAGGGTAACAACTCTTTGTACAACTGGAACCCCTATGATAGGATGTATCAATATACTCCAAGCTTCAGTTGTGTACATGGGAATAAACTCTTCCACAAATAGGTGAAGGAAGATTTTTGTCTATACTCTTTTAATTTTTTTTTTTATTTTTGTGCATAAAACAAGATGCTCATTATTTGCTTTCAAATTTGGATTCTTTTAGATGTGTTAAGTCAGAGTGATTAATAAGTTGTTTAAGCACAGGTACATTTACCTCTAGATTCACAGACTTAACATGTTTGTATAAAACATACTGGATGGAAGCAAGTTCTAGACTGAGGCTGGGTGCTTGTCTTGCTTAGCAGCTAAAAGGGAGGCAAATGATTTGCATGGGCTTTGTATTTGCATGAGTACAATTAGGAATTTAGCATAATCGCACTGTATAGGTTCTGGGCATGATTCAGGGCCATCCCCAGGGTAGGGCTAGAGTGGCATCCCAGGGCCCCGTGCTTTGGGGTGTCCCCCGGGGGCCACACTGCTGCCCCCCCCCATGTTAGGGACAGGGTGAGCTAGCCAAAAGTGGCAGCTGGGTTCACAGGGCTGGGTCTACTGTGAGACCAGAGGAGTGGCTTAGTGTGAAAGTTGCTTAAGGCAGCCTGTTGTAACACAGTAGTTCAGCCTTGCAACAAAGGTGAGTTATTAGGACTAACACTGAGGTGCTAATTGTTGTTCAAACAACCTCTGTGCCTGCTTTTTGAGTCAGTATCTCTTTGGGCATCTCTCATTTATATGAAAAGGACAGAGGTCACTGACAAGCAATCTTTGTGGGTTTTTTTATCAATAGACCCAATGAAGAAAAGAAAAAACTGTGAACACCCCTTATTCCACCATTTCTAGGATATAGGGATTGCAGTTATTTTTGCAAATTAGCATTTGCCTCTTTTTTCAGTGGGTTGAGAATTCCCTTGCTTGCAACAAAAATTATAACTTATAGATTTTAATAAAAACACCAGAGATTTTTTTGACTCATAATTAAAAAAAGAAGCAAAAAACAAATTGTTCTAGTAGGAGCCTGTGTTACAAAATATGGTATTTTCTCTACAATTAGAAAGCCTAAGTAACAATAAAATCCAACTCAGGGATGGATCTGCTGGAAGAAAAAGTTATAAGAAGGTCCTAATCTGAAGGGGGGGAGTGGATAGCCCCATTGTGTTGCTGCCTTATGCACACTGACAGCAACAAGGCTCACCAGACCAAGCAGAGAGGGTTAGCATCCATTCAATCACAATATTGTGGACAATTATGTGTTCATGGAAACTCAACAAGCAGTTGTGTGGCACTTTAAGACTAACAGATTTATTTTTTGCATGAGCTTTCGTGGGAGAAGATCCCACTTCCTCAGATGCTTCGAAGATGGGTGAACTTACAGAAAGGAATGAAACTAAATGCAAGGGGGTGTAAAACATAGGATCAGGTCATACAGTAACAGCAAATCAGAGCAGTTTTCAGGTTCAAACCATGGGAAGCCTGAAGTCAAATTACCTTTTGTAATGGGAAAAGAACCCATAGTCTTGATTAAGTCCTGCTTTCACAGAATTTAGCTTGCATGTTACTTTGAGTTCAGCTGTTTCTCTTTGAAGTCTTGATGACCCAGCTACATCTCTAACGACAGTCATTAACAAAACAGTCATCGAGTGATTAGGAAGATGGAAGTGCTCAGCAACTGGTTTCTTTGTTCTTTGATTTCTGATATCAGCTCTGTGCTCATTCAATCTCTTACGGAGCCATCGTCCTGTTTGTCCAATATATAAGGTGCTGGGGCATTTCTTGCACATGATGGCATAGACCACAAAAGGGTAATTTGACTTCAGGCTTCCCATTCTTTAAGCCTGTAAACTGCTCTGATTTGCTGTTACTTTATGACCTGATCCTATGTTTTACACCCCCTTGCATTTAGTTTCATTCCTTTCTGTAAGTTCACCCATCTTCGAAGCATCTGAGGAAGTGGGATCTTCTCCCACGAAAGCTCATGCAAAAAATAAATCTGTTAGTCTTAAAGTGCCACACAACTGCTTGTTGTTTTTTTAGTGGACTAGACTAACACGGCTTTCCCTTTGGAAACTGACAACATGGAAACTCATGCAGACTGAGGGAGCAGATGAAGTGCAGAGGTGAAAGTGGAACCCAGAGGGGCTGCTTCAGTTCTTGGGATTTGGCAGTGGAGAAGGGGGCAGCACCTGGAAGGACTTTGACAGGCTTGGCAGCAGACAGGATCTTTCAGGACCTTTCTTTCCAACCTGGCACTGGCTCTCTTCTCCTTCCCCTGTCTCAGCACTCCCATCTCATTTCTCCACCCAGTCACCCTTCCCATTTGCAAATAGCTCCCCCCCACACACACTCCAGTCTACTACATGCAATTTTAGAGACTTGACATACTTCCTGATTTGAGAGAGGAGTAAGGCATGTGGGATCACCCTCTGCATGTTCCATGTAGGTGATCTCAAATTAGATGTATAGATTTCAGAGATAGGATGAAAGCCATGAGGGATTGCCACCCCCCAACCCCCCCCCCAGCCATGGTCACTGTTCAGTTTTCTGTCAGCAGCCACTTATTTTCAGTGGAGGGTCACCACATGGCAGAGGGGTCCAGAGCTAGGTCCCGAGGAAAAAAGTTTGACGACCACTGGCTTAAGGTGGCTGAGAAAACAGACCCTGCACTCCTGTTCCACTGCTTTTTGCTGGCTCGCCTGGTCCCTGGCATGGGACTCCCACCGCAGGGGCCTGCCCCTGCCCCACCGAGGGTGATTCACACAGGGCCCTGCACCTACTTAGGGACGGCCCTGGGTATATGGACTAGTTTGGATCCCAAATCCTTCAATACCTGGGTATTAACTGAAGAGAAAAATGGAATATTGTCTTTTCTGATATGCTACTCTTTGATTGTATAAACCCTGTTTAGACTATCTGATGGAAAACTCACCATCCGCAGCACAGAATTTGGAAGAGTTAGCAACTCTATTTTTTCAGTCTTATCAGTTCAGAAAGAGAGAGGGTGGGGGCAGGGGTTAAGGTAAGAGGGAATGCATTGGAACGCAGTTCCAGGCCCCCCCCCCCGCCATTTTTAAGCTGGCAGCATTCCGGGGCCCCTAAAAATAGATGTAGGCACAAGAACGCTGCATTCTGGGGCCCTGCTAAAAATAGCATGAGCAGTTGGAATGCAGTATTCTGGTGGCTCTGCTTTAAAGCCTGTTCCATCTTAAGCCCAGCCAGCCGAGATCTGTGGCAGGTCGGGAGTTTGTGACTCTCCCCCCTGCAGGGTGGAGCAGCTTGTGGCTGGAAGAAGCTTCCAGCCAGTCAGCTGCGTGCAAACAGCAGAGGTTAAGGGGTTGGGGGGGGGGGGGGGGGGGTGGGGTTGTGTGTATGTGTATGTCTGGAGGTGGTACTGGGGCAGGGGGTGGGTTCTGGGGATGGGTATTTGGGGGGCCCACCTGTGCTGGAGGGTTCCGGGATCCACCAAATTATACTTTAACCCCTGGGCAAGGCTAGCATCAGCTCTGCTAAAGAGCAGTGCTTTAGGCAATGCCTAACTCTCTGCCCATTGTTAAAAGATAGACTTAATGACTCCCTGTGAACATGTTCCAAAGGGGTAGCCATGTTAGTCTAGTTCAGCAAAACAGACAAGGAGTTCTGTGGCACTTTTAAAGATTAAACAAATCTATTTATCATATGAGCTTTTGTGGAAGAAAATCCTAGTTCATCAGACACTTAAAAGATGGAGGAACTTATAGAATGGGAGGAAAATAAATGCAGGGGAGTGTAAGTCATGGCATCAGGTCATACTGTAACAGCAAATCAAAGCAGTTGATGATTTGTTATGCATGTTATTCATTTGTTGAGCACAGCTATTAGTAACTCATCAGTGGAGTGATCAGGAAGATTGACATGCTTTTTCATGGAATTTTCCCAAACCATTGTTCTTAATTCTGTGAGAATTATGCCAATTCAAACCATTCAGCATGATACCCTTGGCCGGGGCCATCTGTAGGGGCATGTGAGGTCTGGGGCCAGTGGGCCTGTGGGGGCACCCTGCCCCCCCTCATGCTGGGGGGACAGGGCGGGCTTGCCCAGAGGCTGGACCGTGTGCTCCTGCCCCTCCCCTTAGCCAGCCACTCTGCCCCTGGACGTGGGGCAGAACGTCAGCACAGGGAAGGGGCTGAAGAGTGGAGCCCAGCCTCTGGCCTGGCTTACCCCACCCCTGGACCAACTGTTCCCTGCTCTGGGGGCAGGGAGGGGCAGCTCAGAGCAAAGTCTGGGTTCCAGACCTCTGCCCCCACACTGCTGCCTTTGGCTTTGCACCGAAGGCAGCAGGGTGAGGACAGAGGACAGTGTGGCTATGGGTGCATGGCAGCAGGGTGGGTCCAATGCTGTTCTGCATGCAACAGGACAGCATGGGGCCAGGGGCGATCACCCCTCTCATCTCCCTCAAAGGATGGCCATGCCCTTGGCTATGTTTGTCAGCCATGCACATGCCTGAACACATGTGAATGCCTGTGATGCATTTATCTGCAACAAATCTATAGATCTATGGTTTTAAGATCTTGCCATTGTAGATTCTGCCAAGTTGGTTAGATCTTGGCAACATTATAACAGAGAGTGCTTATTTGGTTAAGGAAGGTTGTGAGTTGGACAGACATTGATTCAATGTCATGCCCCATACCACCCATCCTACTTGCTAAGGTTATGTCAGTTGTATCGAGGACTCCACATCTGCTACCCATACCTCCCAATATTGTGGCTATTAGATCCCTTTTGTTTCTGGGTCCTTTTGGTGATATGCTTTGGAGTCACACATTCCACCCCATCTTTAAAAGTTGCATATAATCTATACACTTGTTTTTCCCACTACCTCGGTCTATATGCAAGTGCATAATTCTTTTTAGGGAATAAAGAGGATTGGCTAACAAACTTTTGATGCCTTCTTTAACGATTACTGGTACAGCATACCTAATATATGGCTTTAGTACTACTATCAGAGGGTTTTTCTCCTGGGCTCCATATATTCCAATCACTATCCATAGACCAGTATTGTTTAAAATTACACTTATCTTAAATTTACCAGAGCAACTAGCCACTAATGTTATGTTTCCTTATTCACAGAAACTATTTAAAAGAGCTTCACAACATTTTTTTTGTACTGAATACATCTTAAACTTGAATTATAGAAACTAGAGGGAGCATACATTTTCTAACACTTCCTTATAAAACTGTACATTCATAATAATCTGTACAACATATTTTCCCAGTTTACCACAAGAGGACATATTAAATTCCAAACATACACATCATAGTGAGCTTTTTTCACTCTTAACATACCAAAGCATTCTTTTAAGTGCTCATCCTCAAATTCTCACTTACAAGTGTGCTTATACTTTTTCACATGTAAAATTCCATTTTGCAGCTTTACCTTTCGCTACAATCTGGAAACTATTTTTCTTAGATAGTGCCTTCATAAAACTAGTGCTTGTTTCCTTTTTCCAAATGAGAATCATAATTCCATTTTACAAAAGCATATGACTATATTCCCAGAAAGCATCCTATATGGTTACACAAAGTCCATTTCATAATCTGTAGTACCTCCACTAGTGGTATTGTTTCCAATTGTATAGCAAATAATGCTCTCCCTCTTTAATTGATGAGAACATGAACATAATTAGAGTGATAATTGAAGGTCATAGTCGAATGTTCCTTTAAAAAATTAAACACAGGGTAGGTTAAGTTCATCATCATTACTTCAGGTGACAGTAGGGCAGAGCAGTTCCTTGCTGACTTTCACATATATTTGTCTGTAGAGATGCACATCCTGCACATACTTTCCCTCTTATTATAGTAACAAATATCATCTACTAGTCAGCTGTCCATCTTTTTCACTTCTTCATAAGTGAGAGCAGTGAGTTGATGGTGACTTGATGTCCTTGGTATTTTCAAATGTCTGTGGATATTCATGGTCTTTACTCTGCATTATGAAGGCGTAGTGGATCACTGATAACTGAGATATCTTATTTACTTCTTTGTTTCTGTTCAATAAGCTCAGTTTCCAGCCAGCTAATCTTGGATTGGAGACTCTTTACTCATTTATTTGTCTTAACAAAGCATATCTTTTGGAGTATGTTTCATTTGAGTACTATAGGTGACATTCTGATAAGGTATTTCTAATGGCCTATAGCTCATGTTAAAACTTTAAACCTCTTTCTTGCAAGGATACTATTGCTTTTCGATTTTGCTCAAAATCTTTGATCCCTAAGCTGCTGGTTTAGATCCACATTAATTGTCTTGTAATAACATTGCACTGAAACCGTCTTCTCCGGTGGTGAGCTGCAGCTGAAAAAGGCTTATCCTGTTTTTGGGTATGTAAGTGCAGGAGCTTTAGATAATACTAGTTTTAACTCATTGAAAGCTGTTGTCTGCTCCTCCCCCAAGTCAATTCTTGTCCCTTTTAAAAAATAAATTGATATAGGAGTCAGGCTATTTCTGAGTAATTTTCTATAAAGTTCATGGAGAATCCTGTGAGTCCAAGATCTTGTCCAAGTCCAAATGATCTTAAAGCTGAAATATCTTGGAATTCAGAGAGTTTGCAAATAAGTTCTACTCTTTGGGCATCAGGCCTTTTGTCATTTATTCCCAACTCCATGCACAAATAGGTTACTTGCTGCATTACCAGATGGCCTCTTGATGGTTTAATAAAAAACTTACAAGGAGAGACTGAAGGAAGTAGGCTTATTTAGTCTGCAGAAGAAAAGACTGAGGGGGGATTTGATAGCAACCTTCAACTACTTGAAGACATGCTCTGAAGAGGAGGGAGCTAGGATGTTATCAGTACTAACAGAGGACAGAACAAGGAGGAATGGTTTCAAGTTGCAGCTGGGGCAGTCAAGATTGGATATCAGGAAAAACTCTCATTAGGAAGGTGGTGAAGCATTGGAATGGGTTACCTAGGGAGCTGGTGGAATCTCCATCTTTGGAAACATTTAAGGCCCATTAAGACAAAACCCTGGCAGGGATGATTTAGTGGGAGTAGTCCTGCTTTTAGCAGGGGGTTGGACTAGATGACCTTATGAGGTCCCTTCCAACCCTATGATTCTGTGAAAATCTAGTATTTTTCACTCTGTCTAGCAACACTTCTACAATTTTTAAAATTTTCTTCCTCTGATGTAGTGGCAATGAAAATATAATCTGCATAACTAATTATCTTATCCATCTCCAATATACCATCCCTCACTCTTGACACAAATTTGTGGCAGA
Source organism: Podocnemis expansa (assembly GCA_007922195.1). NCBI lineage: Eukaryota > Metazoa > Chordata > Testudines > Podocnemididae > Podocnemis > Podocnemis expansa. The sequence goes on from ML682066.1 coordinate 11,400,449, forward strand.
TGGAAGGATTCATTATGGAATCCCTTCAGAACATGGCCAAAGGTGTATCAAAAGTGTATCATGGCCGGTTATCAAAAGTGAAGGTGAATTTCTACTGTGCAGATAGGTAGAGGGGGTATGAAGAAGAATGCATTGACTAGACCAAGAACATTGAACCATTGCACCCCTGCTGGTATAGTTGTGAGTATTTTTTGGAATTTGGCCAGCTTTAGTGTTGTTTTATTTAATTCTCTGTGGTCTACCATTAATCTACAGGTTCACTGATCTGCCTTTGGGGCTCACCAGATGGGAAAACTACAAAAACTAGAAGTCTCTATGAGAGCTCCTTTGTATGTAATGGTTTCTTTCAACCATCTTCTGCAGCTTGTGAATATTTATATTAGTACTGGGGCTTCAGAACTGGACCATAGATCATTTTTTCTTCCTGTTTAAACAAATTGCAATGTGGAAAATGTGAAAAATGTCAGATAATTTGTTACCAGCTTCATGATGTCTTCTTCATCCCAACTGAGAAGTTTAATCTTTTCCAGGTGCTTTTAGTGCCACTCTTCAGTAAGAAGCAGAGATCACATAGCATCCTTTATCATCTGGCTCCTTCATCAATGTTCAGTTTGGTAAGGCTATAACAGCCTATAGTTTTGTTAGAACATCAGTTACCAAAATTCCATTGCCATCCAATTGCTGAATTTTGAAGGTCATCACCATATTACACTTGCTTGTGATGTATAACATAGGCTTCAGGAAGGGCACTATGCTCTCTTCCATTATATCCTTCCAGCATTTTTATCTCACTAACTGGAAGTTTCCTTGCATTAGGTTGTGCCTTTGTACATATAATTGAAGTAGTGACATCTGTGTTGACCAACAGACTCCATAAAATTTACGAAGCTCACCCTTCAGTGTAGTCTTCACTACTGGTCTTCTCCAATGGTTATTTAATGCTGAGGAAGAAAAGAGAACTTGGCTCCATCACATATTGTTTTCTTCTTGCTTCTTTATCTGAACATTTGCAGCTTATTCTCCATTTTCATATTTAGAAAGAAATTTTAACAGGTCTTCATCATGCCATCTAGCAGGTCTTCTCTTTTCGTACGTCAATAGTCCCTTCCAAACCATGTTCTGAAACATTGTTGCTTCAAAAGCATCTTGGCTGTTTGTTCTATTTTTACTCTTAATGAATGAGGCTTTTTTACTTTATATTTATTGGTATGACTATCAATATTTTTGCTAGTGTCTAGTCTTGTACTCTTTAAAGGCTATGTCTACACCTGCAAAATTTAGTTTGGACTTGCTAGTCTGAACTAAGAAGTTTGAGCTTAGATCCAACTAACCTGAGATTAGTCTGAACTAACTGCTCATTCTAAGCATTAGTTTGAACTAACCATCTTAGTTTGGACCTCTTAAGTCCAAACTAAGCATTAGTCCTAGTCTACATCACACTTAGTTTGAACTAAAGTTCAAACTGAGCACCTAAGTCCAGACTAAGTACTGGTACTTATTAGTTCAAACTAGGCATTCCCTAGTTCAAGCTAAGAAACTTCTTAGTTCGAACTAGGGAAGCCTCCTTAATCTGGGCTAATTTGCCAGTGTAGACATACCCAAATTTTATAGCTGCAATTTTCTCTGCTAATTACCAGGGAATGTCTCCCTCTGAATTTTGTATGTTTCTTTCATTCTTTCTTCTATTTCTTTCATTGGCAAATTTCTAGCATCAGTTGAACCCATTGCTACCTTTAGAGTAGGTGACAGTCCCTTCACAGAGGCTTCTCTAATTTCAGGTGTATCACATGAACTCCCAAAGACAACAATTACCAGGTTTTTCAAAAAGAGGGAATGCTTATCAGCAGCATCCCCTCTCCACAGGTTCCACCTCAACTCTGTCTGATCAAAAGTGGTGTTCCTAGCTCCCATATTTCTCAAGGATAAGAGGACAATATATCATTGAACAAAATCAAACAGTTTTTGAAAGCAACTCAGTGGTTAATAACAAATTAAGCTTACACCATGACCTCAAACAAATAAATAGATAAAAAAATGACTAATGAATAAACATACACTCACTATTTTTCACAAGGAAAACACAATAGACCAAGAGGATAACAGGACTGGGATCAGGAGGGCAACACCACGGGGAAGACATCAGGAAAGAGTGGGAATGGAGCAGGACCACATCAGGAACCAGGATCTCTATTGGGAGCAAACAAGAACAGGTAAGTCTTCTCTCTTCAGATGGCACAATGCAAGCATGATTACCACAGGGGCAGGCAGCTATGAATACTAAGATAATAGTGCTTATATATACCCTAGTGTTACTGGGCAGACTCAACTCACAATAATCTAGCAAGAAAGAATACCAACATGGAGGACAAACAACATCTCAGAAGAAAACAAAATGGGAAACTGAAAACTTAGCTTTACACAGCTGTGAATGAGTCTACTAGTGGTGATTTGACTTTCTATGCTAACAAAGAATGTTGGCCATAGTGATTGCCCAGAAATAAGGGGAGCATGAGGCTGATAGTTGGCCAAAAGGAAAGAAATAGGGAAAACGTTGCAGTGAAAGAAGGGGTATGTCTGCTGATAGTTGCCCACTAGACCAGGGGTGGCCAAACTTATGGAACTCAAGAGCTGCAAAAGTCAGTTATTAAAACTTTGAGAGCCACACTGAGGCGTATAACCACATATTTTTACCTACTCCAAAATTACTAAGCTTAAAATTCATTGTGCACTTTAATTTTATTGTAAAAATAGAGCAAATATTGATCCTACTAATGTCAATACTAATAATTATATAAGGTTACCATGAAACTAGGCCTATACAGTAAAAACTTAGCTGTCGCTAGATGTAGAACACTACAGGCTTGTGGCAAGTTTTTTTTTTTTTTTTAAATCTGGAAAGTAACTTGTCAGTGCAGTAGATAAAAGCTCTCTCAGATGCTGATCTCTAAATATTGTGGAATATGATGCTTCACAGCAGTAAGTTGTGCCAAAAACTGAAAGTAATCTACGTTGTTTTAAACTTCTCTCCTTTCTATTTTTATTAGTATTCCACATCATGATTAGAACTTGTAAAACATGATTTTATTTTAACAATGAGTACACTGCATTAGGGCCTATGAGAAAATCTAAACATGCTATAGCTTCTCTGACCATGTCATGCTTCCCTTCCCCACCCCCTTGCTGCTTCGCTGCAGCCTCTTACCATGCTGCTGCTTCTCTGCTCTCCCCAACCATGCCACACTTCTGCCCCCCACTCCACCCTGGCCCTGACCATGCCCCTGCTTCCCTGCCAAGATTTCTGCCAGTAAACTTGTTCACTAAAATACTCATGGACAGTGAAGACAAAAGGTCTGAGGACTCAGTCAGACACAATTAATTTTAAAATGAAAGTAATAGTAAGGGAAAACACTGCTTTCATCTTAATCCTGTGAAGAGATACACACAGGGACACCTTTTCAACTGTTCAGAATCACAACAGATCAATGAGAATTTAGGGGGACAAAGTGCAAGATCAGAGCCTGTTTCAGTAAGTGCTTTGGAGTCCGTGCATAGAAGATACTATGGAAAAAATCCCATTGAGTTTATTCAGTTTGGGGTCAGGCCCTGTTTAAATTCTAAATATCATTATTTGGTTTTTATAATACAAAGTAAAATCTTTATTGGTGAGAGATTTTTTTCAGAAAGTTTACAACACAATTTTTCCATCCTCTGCCTTTCACAACAATTACTCTCTTGTCTAATGGGCTTAGATACCCATAGAGTCATTCATGAAGACTGCACTGAAATATAAATGAATTTTGACTACTGGTATACAACAAAGAAGAATTAATACATGTTGAATGTTGAATCAGTGGAAGTATAGTGCTGCTATTGAACTTTGCAGTGAATGTAAATTATCTTGGTAATTGACTTAGGTATATTTAAAATTTTCTTATAAAATAAATGTACTAGCAGTTCCTTCTGCAAACAGATGACATATTGATGTTTCAGGCACACTTGTTGAATGGACTTAAGGAATTTTTTTTTTCTAAAGCCAGTTTTCAGTAGTGGTGTCTATCCTAAGTCTAAATCATTTTGCATGCTGAAAATGAACCATGATCCATAATAAGTACTTGTAACATTCTTTAAATTAATAGAGGGTTTTTTAAATAACTTTTTGACAGCAGTCAGTGTTGGGAGAATTTTCATAATGATACTTACCTTGCTTGGTCACAGAAAAACTGATGTGAAACGTATTATGTGTTTATTCGCTGTTAAAACATTGTACAGTGCCTCCCCAGCAGAGGCTGAGTGGGCTAAGAAGTTTGCGTAGGTTACGGGTTTGGGGTTTGTGAATAGGGGTTACACTAAGTAACCACCGGAGGACTTTGGCAGCCGGCCAAGAGCTCAGGTCTGCCTAGCGACAGCTCTGGCCTGAGGGGAGAAGCAGGCGGGAACTTTCCTGAGCTGCCAGCTAACAAGGGAGAGAAGCCTCTCGAACTTTTGGGTACCTCGTGACAAAAAGGGCGCGAAGCAAGGGACGTGCAACGGGCCCCTCTGATTGGCCAGGGGGTTCAGTTTTAAGGGGTTTCCCTGCCCGGTTTGGGGGGAGATCCGCGTTAGGGGTGAGTGTGTGTAAGATCTTCGAACTGGAATCCAGCGGAGTTGAAGGATCAGAGAATAGCCTCCCTGAGGAGCGGGGAACTGAGCCTGCCCAAGCCTCCGATCCCGGGGTTCAGAGACTTGGACTCCAGCTCCCGGCTGGAAGGCTGAAGAGGACCCACTTCAGGAAGTCCCCGAAGCAGGCAGAGGCTGGGACTTAGGGGAGAAGCTGCCCTGTCTAATTGGACTTTGTTAAGGGGCGAAAGACTGTAATTACAGGACCCTGGGGGCACCAGCGTCTCGAAGTAGACGGGCCAAGCCGGGATCCAGAGCTCAAGGACTCCGAGGGATCGGCAGCGTGGGTGTCGGACCTGCGGCATAATCCAGCCGAAGACCAACAGTAAATAGGGGTATTTGAGGGCCAAGCCCCAAAGGCTGGAGAGTAAGAAGGGAAAGCAGGGGAGTCTCCCTGTGTTTGGTGGGCAGACTTGGGACTGGAACATATTCTGGTTCATTGGGCAAAGGTTGCTAAGGGCAAAGGATCCCTAGGATCCAGGAGGGGTTTCAAAAGGGGGATCTTGTTAAACCTTGTTTTGTTTATGATATATGTACCTGTGTTATTCCTGACGGTGTTTAATCCAGGTTGGGGATGTGTTTATTCCCTTAATAAATGGTTACACTCGAATTTAAGCATCTGCCTCTGCTGGAGTAACTTCCCTTTTAGACGAATACGGGCGACGGAGTGATAAAGATATCCGAAGGTGGGCACGAACTTCCTGGACCCAAGATTTGCCCAGGGGTACTCCCTGGGGGTCCAAAAATTTTATTTTAACATCAGTGGTTTTGGATGTAACACTTGTGTCAATTTTCAGTCATTTCTGATCATTCTTATTTAATTCTCAAAACAGAAATACAACAGAAATAATTTTGCGTTATATTACAATATCTGGAAATGCCAGGTGATTTTTTTTTTAAATTAATTTACAATTGCTTTTCAAGTTTAAATTGCTAGATTATCATCACTTATCTGTAGTTCATTATAGACTTGCTCTTGATCAGTTTATGTTGCCAGTCTTAAAAATATTTACCCAGAAAACAATATAAAAAAAGAAAAGTATTTAAAAATCATGCAATTAGTTAATTTTGCCTCTGCATGCATCCAGTTTGTCCAATGAATGTAGCCTGTGATGTTGCAATTAAAGACTGCATCATAATGCATACAGACAAGGAGGGTAGAATTAATATGGTTTGGGTAAACTGTAGAATCTGATACTTACTCTTTGAGTGCTTTGCACCTAACTGACCACAATGCTTTTCCCTGCTGGCTCTCACAATGCTGCCCCTCTTCTCCTCTCCCGGATCTTACCAGGCCGTTGTTTCCCTGCGGCTCTCACAATGTTGTTCCTGCCCTCCCCACTCTTACGATGTTGATTTTTCCCTGCTGGCTCTCAGAGTGCTGCCCCTCCCCTGGCTCTGACCACACTGCTCTTCTGCTGGCTCTCACCATGCCACCACCTCTCTGCTGTCCCTGACCATTGCAAATTTCTCGCCCCTGTCTCCCACCATGCCGCCCTTCCCTGCTGAAGTAATTGGGAGAAATGATTTCCTGAGTTGTGGAGCCACAGAGAAGCTCCCTGAGTGAGGGGTTGCAGCTGGACTTAGTTTCCAGGAGATTTGTCAGTTCCTCTTATGATACTCAGATATTCCTTTGGGAACAATCAAGTAGATCAAAATGGTCTGCATCTGGTGTGGCAAGCCAGAGCAGTTTAAAATGGACTGTCTGCTAATGGAGTGCAAGTTTATGACTTTACTATAATGAGGTTTATGGACTGGTAGCTTCCTCAAACAAGTTAAACCACTATATGTGGTACAAACTAATGTGTGGAGAATAGCAGTAGATTCAGGATGTGTATAGATGTTTGTCAGGAGAGTGGGAGAATGCTTTTGGTCCACAAAGATGACTCACATTTCCCAGTGCATGTTTGCTGTGTCATGGTGAGTGACAGGTGTACCCAACTACAGAGATAGTGGGCCAGTGAAAGTAGAGTCATGTGGGATTAGTCAAACCTCTCCTGTGGTCCATGGTCATAAGAGACTGGGGTGAGTTCCTAAGCCTCATGAAAAAGATGCAGTGGGATCCAGTAAAAATAAAATATGAGCTAGATGCAGAGACAGACACACGGCTAAATAGCATCTAGTAAAGGGTTGACAAAGGATTTAAGAGCTTGACTGGAGGTTACTTACTGAAAGGACCCAGCAGGAAGCAATAAGTTGGATCCAAATTGTTTGAGGGCAATTGAAGCTCTGGAGACATGAGTGCAAAAAGAAGATACTCAGTAATACAAAACTGGACTAGATTGTCCAACAAGAACAAGACTGACTCATGGAAAAAACCAGATAGAGCAGTGCTCACAGCCATACCGAGTGCTAGTTTCTTTTCAAGGAATAAGGCATCTCAGGGAGCAGGGACCCAGGCAAGAGCCAGAGTGACCAATGAGGAGACTCATACCCAACTTCAAATGAAGTGGGGGAGCTCAGGGTAACTGTCAAGTTCCATCAGGCTTCTGGAAGTGGTTGAAAAAGCCAGAGTCAATAGCAGCAGAAGTACCTAAGAGAATGGGAACTAAGAAGGAAGTGGGAAAAGCAACAAGTGAGGTTGAGGGAAGCAGAGCTAAACTTGTAGATGTCTCTGGAAGAAAAAGAAAAATTAGTAAAGGAGAAGAGGGTCAGAGTTTCAAGTAGAACACATAGAAAATGGAAAGGTTTGTTTGATAGACAGACAGGAGCTGACTAGGTGGGAAGTCATTATCTTTTATCAATGCTGTATAAAACAGATGAGGAGGTGGACAAACAGGATACCTAGATTCTGCACCCACCTGAAGGAACAATCTGCATTAGGAAAAAATATAGTCTTGAGAGGAGGGTGTGTGATGATAGTATATGCCCCCATTCAGGCACATAAAAGGTTAATTGGAGCTAACAAGGTCAGTTAAAGCACATGGCTTCATCTGGAGAATGGGCCAGATGATGAAGCCCAGCTGGGAGAGAAGCTGGATGTTTAGCATAAAGGATGGAAGCCCAAATGTGAGGGATGCTTCAGGAAGAGCAGGGAAGAATTTTGCTGACTACCATAAAGTGGGCTAGCTGTAGAGTAAGGATATGTGAAAGTTGTGGAATGACTAAGATGGGAAGAAATCTAAGGAGGTAATGAGGGGTTTAAGGAAGCAGAGCTCAGGACCAAACCCAGAAGGGAAGGAGGGCCTGGGTTTTCCTATCAGCCACTAAGAAAGGTGGTGTGAGATTGTAACAACACAGGGTGAAAAGGGCTGTTGAATTTGGAGCACAATGTCCAGACAAGCAGTAAGAGGTCTTGCTCTGTGCAAGAGTAGGAGGACACTACTGCAGATCATGGGAAAAGGTGAAGAGTTATATTTATGCTAAGTTTACTTTTTTGGATCTTTTATTTACTTGAGAAGGAAATAAACTTTAAATTGACCTTCTTGGAGGACTTAGTCATGAGAATATGCAGACTGAAATGGCATTAGCAGTAGGAACTGCTGGAGAATAAATGCTGCTATGCTATACTGAGTCATGAGGAGGCAAGCTACAAGTGAGGCATCTCGTCAAGCATTCCTAAGAATATTAGACCACAGCTGTCCAAAGCCATGATTGGGGGATGAATGCAGATATGGGCTGCATATGCTATGCAGGAATTTTAGCTCAAGGACCTCTGTTCCATTTAGCTATGTAACCTGCTTTTCTCCCTTTCCATCTAGGCACAGAGACACTTCAGATTATCACCTACTCCCCTCATGTTTCAGTTACATTCAAGAAGTACAAAGAAAAGGAAGTCTCTCTCAATGTGTGTGCATGTGCCTGTGTACTGTGGTGGGGAGAGGCAGCACCAATTGATATTAAACATGTGGCTTCTGGCTTAAATGTGTGACTCATGACTAGTTTGGATATGCCTAAAGTAGCCCATGCAATTCTTGAAATACAGTGTGGATGTGTATCTTCATAGCTAAATTGCAGTCTGGTCACTTCCTGCATTGTGGTCCTTGGGGGTGCACTTCCTTTGTAAGTTAGCTGTGTATGCCCTGTCTTTTGATTATAGAGGGTTTGGAGCTCACTGCCACCAGCCATTAAGTGAAGTATGGCTTCACTTATAAGTCTTCTGTCTAGAAGTTTCTCAATTGATGCTCTATCATCATGGGTTCTTCTAATGCCCATTCTTACCTTAACTATGCTACTCATGATGACTCCCTACTCCTCCATTCTGTACAACAGACATTTCCCTCCTTCAAATTTTTTTTTTTTTAAAGCAAGGATGGTAACACTCTTCCTGTGACAAAAAAGAAGTTGAGCAGACTGAGGTTGCTTGAGGTACTAATAGAGTTAACAGACTTCAGTACCCTGTTTTCTCTGCTGTTCAGAAAAATGATCATGATCTAAAATCAAATTCATCTGCATCATGGCACACAGCCCTAGGCTAGCTAAACATTTAATTTTATAACAAATGTTTTAAGTGTTTCTCTGACTGAAATAGTGCATCTGTTATTGGTTGCAAGAGCTCATAACTTTGAGGTTGATTTTTGAACCCCAGCTGCTGTTAGTTTAACACATTACAGATCAACCATTTCAAATATTTAGTCTGTTTCTGGTCAGAACACTGAGTCACTTCCATGGGGTGTGGACCTTGTCACTGTTATCCTTACCTTCGTCCCCTCAAGATTAAAGTATTGCCCTTCACACCACTGGCAACTACACCTTAAAACCATTTGGAGGTTGAAGCTGAATGGAGCAGAATGGATAATCTTACTTGCTGACAGGTGCATCTTGTTGGGAGCATATGACACCAGTGCTCCAGGAGTTGTAGTGGGAGCCTATTGGTCTCAGCCTGGAGGTTAAGGTACTGGTAGTTACCTAAAATGTCCTTAATGGCCTGGGATCTGTTTGGCTGAGGGATTGCTTCTCTTTCTAGGACATGCTATCTTTCACAGGGTACTTGGTCCATTTGAGTAGATCTGGCTTATCTCCACTGTGTCAGAGCAGATGGGCCCAGCTGAGCCAATTAAAAGTGTTAGAGTTAAAGCTGGGGCTATAAAAGGCCTGTCAGAGGGCAGGAAGAGAAATAGTAGTTTGACAAGTTGTGTTTAGGAAGAGGCATCATAGAGGGGTTTAGCTAATTTCAGTGGTGGATCACTGAAACAGGTGCTTAGAGTGGTGATCTGGAAAAGGAATGAGAGTTGTCTGAGATGGAGGGAAGAGCTCTGTGTATGGTAGGTGAACCTGGGCTGCCTCTGAACTGGTGTGCTATTATTATGGAATTTATTTTGAAGATCCTCAAGATTGTTTGACTATCTTCTGTTATTAAAGAAACCATAACTGGTGTTTTTATTAGCCACAGGAAAGACTATGTATAGCTCTGAAGCAGGGGTAAGAGATGCAGGGGCCTACAAAGTTGTCTTTTGCCATCAGCATGCTCAAGTGGTGGCCACAGTATTATACTGCCTCATCTGTGACTGGAGAAGGTGCTGAAGCTGGCTTTCCCTTGGTGCTCAAGCTGGCGCTCTCTTGTTACAAAAGGGGCTATTGATGGGGTATTTTCATTGAGGACACCAGGTCTTTAACTTGCTGCTTATCCTGGTCTGAAATAGCTCGGGCTTGATGACATTTCAACCATGATGCCGAAGCCATTTGTCTGACAGCTTTTGGGGAAGGGAGAAGGTATATTATTGGTATAATTTAGGGATAAGAAGTTTTTCTGGTGTGTGGGTGTGGGTGTGGGTGGGTTTTTTTCCAGTTGTTGCTACCTGCTAGCTGAGGGAAATTACTTTCTTCTGACTCCTGGGTAGCTATTGAAATGTAATTGTCAGGGCAATCAGAGATCTTGTTTGTTTTTTTTAATGTCAAAACTGACAAAAGTTTATAATGAATCAGTAGGACTCATGAAATTAGATCACTCAAAATGTCAGCAGCATTCATGATAAGGAAGCATGATTAAACAAAAGCCTAGAATTACTAATCTAATGGGACTCAGTTCCAAAATTAATGTAATTTCATTGCTGCAGGATCTTCCACACAATTTTAAGCTATGGCCAATTATACACAGTGTGTATTTACTTATAAAAAAAAAATCTAAAAACTTAAACAAGTGAACTGGACACTGATTATTTGCCTCCTTTTTTTTTGGATTTCATTATATAGAAGTTGAGAACAGTTTTGCCCAGATGGTGCTTAAATATCAGATGTACTGCAGATGGATTCATTCAGTCTAGAGCTGTAAGGGTGTGTCTACACTGCAAACAGAGCTTGTAGCAGTAAGTCTCAGAGCCCTGGTCTCCAGACTGATCTCACAGTGTGGGCCACTAAAAATATCTGTAGACACTCCCTATGGAGGAGTGTGAGCCGGAGTTCTAGCCCAAATCCAAATATTTTTACCACTGTCTTGGGAGCCATGTAAATCTGTAGGCCCAAATGTTTACACAGCTATTCTGTCCTTTAACATAATCCTGAGAGCTTGCCTATACTGAAAATGCTGTGTCGATCCTCATGGATCGATGCAGTGGGATCTATTGAGCGGCCAGTGTCGACCTGATCAATTGATCCTAGGAGCACTCTCCCATGAACACAGTAACCTCACCCATCCAAGTGTAATAAGTCTGCATGGATGGGAGGGCACTGCTGGTCGACACAGCTGAATGAAAACTGCATAGTAAGTCAAAGTAACTAAGTCCACGGGAGATGTGTATTCTATGGTACGCAGATTGTGTCTCCCTCATCAACTTAGCCCCCACAGTATAGGCTAGGACTGAGTCTGTAGAACCAGGTTTAGGGCACTGCTGTGTTTCTTGTGTTAAATCTACTCTGAGGCCATGCATGTCTATGTTTCTATAATAGTTCACACAAAGAAGATAGTCAAGTTGCTGGTGTGTTTGGTGGTGTGAGGCAATACCCTGTCAAAACCATGAGGAAAACAACTATTTCAGGAAATTGTAACATCTCTTTGGATGTCTCTTCATGGCACAAGTGCTCAGTACCCCAGTTAATAAGAGACACACTCTGGCAATTTGGATAGAGTTGGACTAACGTTTCCTGAGGTGACCAGAGATGCCAGTAGCTAAGGCTGAGTTTTGCACACAACAAAGAGGATGTCTTCCCTGCTTTGTGTGTGATGAATATAGTACAACTTTTTCAAAAGAACAGCATTTTATTCTGTGAGTACAGAACAAATTTTCTAAAAATTTAAAAATCCATACATTAGTTTGAGAGAGTTTAAAAAAAATCACTTGGTGCCAGCTCTTTGACCAGGAAAATGATGTGGGGGAAGGATAATAAATTCTGTCTTGAGACTCATGAGGCAACCCAGTGTTTCTGCCTCTGCCTACTTCCAAGTTTCTTACACACCAACAACTGTCTCAATGGTTTTCTTATTCCAACTGTTATCCTTCATTTTATTATCTTCCAAGTGTCAGCCAATCAAAGGCTTGTCCAGGGATAGTTTGTTTGTGTGTGTGTTTTTTTTTTTTTTGTATCTCTATGAAATGCCCAAATCACTTGAGCCTTCTTTCTTCAATTATTATCTCTACAGTGTGTTGTCCTTTTTTATAACATAGCATTAGTTATTTTATTCTGCTAACAAACTGTTCTCTGTAAGTGTCACTAATAGAATATGTGGTTTCCTGTTATGGGCCTCTAGAATTTGCCATGTTTCAGAAGTGCATAAGTGCGGGTGTCTGAGATGCTACACTCCATGTATACCCATATGGTGTGATCTGTGTATCATTCATGTTATTCCTTGCAATGTAACTATGTATTGTCTGATGCAAAGTACGTTATATAAGGTGTTTCTGGCATGCTCATGATGTAATCTTTACTGTGATGGTTGTATGTTTCTTGCAATGTCACATGTGCTATATGTGTAGTTAAGAAACTGCCATGTCATGTCCATAAATGCATATCTCACAGGGCTTGAGTCAATGCAGACAAATACAAAGTTGTGTTTCTACACACAGAGGAGGCATGGAAACAGGAATAATGAACTGGCTTAAATACCTGTGAGAATTTTGGTTCAAGTGGAAAGAATCATGTCCACTGATAGACAGGATCAATGACCTAACCCCTAGGAATGTTGGGAAAACTTGTTTAAAAACTGGGGTGTCTCTTGTCTCGTGGGTCTCCTCAGTAATCTTGCTCCTAGGCAACATCAAGGACTGGCACCCACTGGCAATGTTCCCTCTAAGCTGGCAGCTGCGCAGCCACCCACTGCTGCCTGGTGCAGGAAATGCTGCCGGCCATGCACAGCTGGCAGCTGCAGTCCCTGCTCGTCTGGAAGATAGTCTTCCAGACAGCTGAGGGCAGCTCTGAGTTGGGTGTTTTGAAAACTGCTCGAAGTAAGCTCTCACTGAGCATGCACAGAGTGCATGTGCATGCTCAATGAATGTTCCTCTGGCTGCAGGAGCAGCCAGGGGCCTGGCCGCACTGGTCTAGTGGCTAGGTAAGGCGGTGGGAGGGTGGCGATTGGGAACAGGGCAGAGGCAGCTGGCCATAAAAGGGAGAGAGGGTTGGAGAGAAGACAGGGTCGGGCTGGCTGGGGGGGAGGGAGATGGAGGGGTGGGACTGGGCCAATGAGGGTGTGACTGCAAGACTGGGGCAGGAGGATTGGGCACACATGAGGGGCAAAGGGGCCCATGCAGTGAGCAACATAAGTTGCTCAGCTGCCATCGGGCCATGGAGGGAACACTGCCCACAGTTTGCAAGATGCATCACAGTTGTCTGTGTGGGAAGCTAATATCATAGAAGCTAACATCATGGACTGGAAGATAATCATATATAAATCTTAGTTTAGCACATGAGTTATCTTTTAGTTAATTGTGATTAACTCCTTGATTATTAATCTGATGTATTCACTTAAATTCTTAAATTTGTTTTTATTAAAACACTACATGTGCATTTTGTGCAGAGACCTCACTTGAAGTGGCAAAGCTGGAGCTTATCAATTTATTTGATAAACTGATGCAGAGGTATGATGAACTTGCTGGGTGCTGTGTACAGCACTCAGCCCTGCACAACAGCAGTTCCTGGGATTGTATCTGGGACTGGAGATGTTTGCTGGTGGTCAATCCCATTTGTGGTTTGCCAGAAGTACTCCTTCACTAAGTTAATCAGGAAGTGGAAGGGATCATGAGAGGTCATTGAGTCCAGTTCTCTGCATTCATGGCAGGACCAAATACCCTCTTAAGCCATCCATGAGACATGCTTGTCTAATCTGCTCTTAAAACCTTCCAGTGATGGAGATTCCACAACCTGCCTAGGCAACTTACTCCAGTAGTTAATCACCTTGGCTGTGTTCACACAGCACTCTTATTTCAAAACAACAGAGGTTGTTTCAAAATAAGAAATACCCTGTTCACATGACGCACGGTTGTTTCGAAACAACGGGTGCCGAACAACGGCGTTGTTTTGAAACAACTTAAACCCCATGTGGGGTCGAAACAATGTTGTTTTGAAATTATTGTTTTGAAACAATGCCGTCCGAACATGTTGTTTCAAAACAGTGACTTGTTTCGAAATAACTGTTGCCTGAAACTGCTATTTCACTTTGAGCTTTTTTCTTTAATTCGAATTAGCAAACTGTTAATTCGAATTAAGTTATTTTGAAATAAGGCATTATTTCGACACAACTTGTATTGAAATAATGCCTGTTTGTGAACACAGCCCTTGATAGTTAGGAATCTTTTCCTGATGTCCAAACTAAACCTCCCTTGTTGTAATTTAAACCCGTTGCTTCTTGTCCTATCATTGACAATTATGGAAAACAACTTTTCTGCCTCCTCATGACAAATTGTTAGGTACTTGAAAGCTGTTACCATCCCCTCTCTGTGTCGTCTTTTCCAGACTAAGCAAACCCAGCTCTTTGTCTTCCCTCATAAGTCAAGTATTCCAAACCTCTAATCATTTGTGTTCCTCTTCTCTGGACTTTCTCCAATTTGTCCCCTTCTTTCCTGAAGTAAGGCGGCCAGAACTGGACGCAATACTCAAGTTAAGACCCTGTCTTACTCCTGTTAATACAAGTTAGGGACCAATTACATGCAAGAGGCGTGGGCGTGAGCTAATACGGAATGGGTGGTTCACATAGCAAAGCAGGTAGGTTGCGGCTCAGGAGTGAAGAACTGGGGTGCTGCAGCTACACACTAGTCCAGATTGAGGGGGGGACTGTTAGTGTCATAATAATGTTGTGTGACATTATCTAGATTTTTGCATGGATTGCTTTATTCTTCCAAATATTTGCCAGTTTTGGGGAGGAAAAGGTTTCACTTACCTTTTCAGCTTTTGCTTTCACCTGTTTACGGAGTTGATAATCAGCATTGATTGTGCTTCTAAGATGCATGAACTTGTTAATCATGCCATATTAGTCATTATCAATAACAAATGCACTGACAATCATAACTTGTTTTCTTTTGGCTGATTAAGACTACTTAAGCAGTCTCACATTTGACATTGATAGTAATCTTTGTCCATCAAAACAATATCTGCAGAGTTGGGGTCTTTAAATCTTCACTCAATTCCTCTTAATTTCTGCATCTTTCTCTGATACTCCTATCAATGCTGAAAAGAAGTAATACAGCACGTCTCGATCACACTCCAGTGATATCAAACCAATGTGTCTCTCCACTTTCTGTCCTGATCTACACTTACCCTTCTCAGTCCAAAGCCTGCTTGCTTATTAGGTAGCTTTTCATGTCTAACCTGTTTAGTTTAACTGAATTTTAAAGACATTATTTAAATATAAGATCACACCACTAAAATGCTTGAATCAAGATTGCATGGTTATTTCATTGTGTCGCTACAGGACAAAGTTAAGGTGATATGGATGCCTTAAATTTTTAATTTCCATATGTGTATGAACTTCTTTGGAATTTTAACCTTGAGCTCTGAATTTCCTGTGTTTTATAATGCTGCTTTTGGGGCTATTACAGCATCCCTGTGTTTTGTTTTTTTTTTTTTTTTTAAATTGTCATTTTTTTGTCTGGGAATTTAAAATCAAGCAGGGGTGCCTTAGAACAAATGAAATTCCACATGACCAGTGAAGGATCAGGTTGACAGGAATACGAGAAGCCTGTCTCCATTGCCTGACCAATTCAAGTTTGCAGAGAATCTCCACAGCTGTGATCCTTCCCTGGCTGGCTACAAAATGGTGGTAGTTCATGATTATCTCTGAAGAAATTTTTGCTCAATTTTTAACATTTTAATGAAGCTATGGCTTTCAAGCTGTAGGATGATGATTTATTGTCCAAACAAGAAATGATACTAATATGACAGTTAGATGGGGAAGGAAGTGAATATTAGTAAGCCACAAAAAGAGAGGATATTCTTATGTGCTTGAAAGCCAAGCTGTGTCCTTAACAGCATGGAGAATGTTTGTCTTGTATTTTACAATTCAGATTTCTCATCAAAATTAAGAATGACTGACTGAATCAACAGCTCTAATGTGTTCTTTAAGAAAAGGAGATTCAATTAACATGAAGGATGAAGGAAATGGCACTCAAATAACTGTCCTCCTTCTCACCTTTTATAGACAGATTTATCTTTTTAGCAAAACTAGATTTCTACCAAAATAAAAATGCTGGACAGTTAAGCAGCTTGTTAATAAAAATTTCTCCAGCAGGTTTTAACAACTTCATTTAAAGCAAGTTATGTTTTGCATTTTTATAAGTCTAATGGGTCCTGTTTGATAATTTATTGGAATGATGCTCCATTTCAGCTTTACACATTTTTTAGAGCTGTTATTTATGGTTTACTTTTTCAGCATTGGGGCCATATGGGTTTTTAATGCCTTCTTATTTATGGCATACCATGATAACTCTCGCATTTGTTAACATAACATCAATAATATACATTCCAATTGACTTCCTGTTCCTGGGATTGATGTTTGAATGACTCAAAAAAAAAAAAAAAAGGAAATGGAGCTCAAGCACAGGAGAAAAAAAATTCTAAAAGAAGGCAGGATTAAAATGATTTAAAAAAAAAGGCAAATTTCCTTGGGCTAACTTGCAGGCACTAAGCCGTTTGTATAAAAGTTTAGTTGCCCCATAAAAAGCTTTTCATGTACTCAATGTATTTAAAAGGGCTGCTTGTGTGGTCATGCTCACTCTTCCTACAGACCGTTACCTAATTCTAGATCTGTTTGTTACTGGGAATATGTTTTAAGGCCTAATCAGTCCCCATGTGTAAATCTTAAACCCAGAAATAGTCCCAATATTTTATGTATATTTACAGGCTTAAATTTAGGCCATACTTAAATTTGGATACAGCAAAGCATACCAGAGAAGCACTAATGGAAAATTATACAGGGACAAACTAAAGTGGAAATTTAAATAGTTGTAGTTAATGCCCCATGTCAACATTCTTATTCTGGCATAAAAATGTCATTATTTATTTAGCTTATGTCATTTAGGAATGGGGTTAAGCTCCATTATAAAAGCCAGCTTTGTGCACCTGGGGATTTATACTAGTTTAATTATACCACTATAACTATAGCAGTAAAACTTGTCTGGGTAGTCAAGTCCTTTGAAAACATGACTTTCCTGTTTTTAGTCGTCATGCACACCTTGCGTCCTGTAATTGGTTGCTTAGTGAAGAAAATCTGATGAAATAATGAGGGGCTACTGTAGGTTACGTAAAGACTTACCTGAATCCAGATACCCGTTGTATTGTGATCTTATCAGATCTCAAGCTAGGCAAGGTCAGTAGCTGCATGGGAGATTTCCAGGGAGAACACCAATGAAGTTGGCAATCCAATGCTCTTCTTCTCTCTGTACCAATATTGAATAGGTTCTCTAATATGCCATTTTTCTGCTGGAGGTGCTGTTTTTGAATAAGACCTAAAATGGAAGTCCAAACTGGTTGTAAATGTATCCCATATAGCTTTTCATATATTTAGGTACATAACCATTTGAACATACAGTTTTATGATGCAAACACATTCCAGATAAGGTTTAACCATCTTCTGAGATTACAGAGAAATAAATAATTATGCAAACAAAATCTGCTAATAACTTCTTACTCCAGTGTGTCTCTTTCTCCTCTAGACAAAGCTAAAAGTTTCTGCTCTCTGCCCACTTTCTACTGCTAAGCCTTATGGTCATTAGGACTCCACTACCTTTTTTGGAAGAGTAAAGTTTATTACTCCAGTGTTCTAATCAAATTCCAGACTGAGAAATACCACCCCTCCTATCTAAAACCTGTTGTAGTTTCAAATAGATAAGGTAGCACCAGGCTTTCAGCTAATGCCAATTGGTGTAACTCCATAGAAGTCAATAGAGCAAGGTGGTTTACAGCAGCTGAAGATTGGGCCCTTATCTTTACTGTCTATCCAAAACTGGAGTTTCATGTTACATTATGCTCTGGAAATAATTGCTGTAATGTACTCTAGACTACATTGGCAGTGATGGGCAAGGTGGTTACTACAAGCAATAAATAAGAAGATTGTCATCATCCTCATGGCCTGGAAGGGAGAAAATGAGTGCGAACAGCAACCAATTGTGGCTCAAAGTCATGGGTGGAAAGAGAAGAGTACGTGGTAGTGCACCTTCTACCCTTCTCACTCAAACAAGCAAAAACTCTAACAGTATGGACAAAATGCGGGTAGAGTTGCTTGTGCTAGGAGAGAATGTGTCAGAATTATGGAGAAAGAGGGCTGCTCCTCTACACCACATCACTCCCAGGAAATCTGGTGAAGTTTCTGAGAGAACTGCACCAGAATTAAATGCCAGTTAGAGAAAAATCAGCTTGAACTATGATTTCTCCCCTACACCATATTCAAGTCTCCAGGGGCATCATTGTTTGTGATGTGTTGCTGTGGGGAACGGAACTGTACAAAGAGGCTGGTTACTCCTTGTCAATTTCCAAAGGGGCACCTGTGTTAGTCTCATCCAGCAAAAAAAACCAAGGAGTCGTGTGGCACTTAAAGACTAAGGGTATGCCCACACGAGTCTCTTATTTTGAAACAACACTGGTTGTTTCAAAATAAAAAACTGAATGTCCACATGACGTTTTCTTATTTCGAAATGACAGGCTCTGTCATTTCAAAATAAGAACCGTCATTTTGAACCAGCTTAAACCCTGTTCATTTCGAAACAGCTGTTATTTCGAAATAACAGCATTTGGACATGTTGTTGTTTCAAAACATGTCCGAACAGCATTATTTTGAAATACCCATTTTGAAATGACAGCTCTTTTGAAAGCAGGGTTTCCTTTAATTCGAATTGTTTCTTAATTTGAATTAACTTATTTCAAAATAAGGACTTTATTTCTAAATAATGAGGTATGTGTGGATGTAGCCTAACAGATTTGTTTTTCACATGAGCTTTCGTGGGAGGAAAATCCCACTTTGTCAGATGCTTCAAAGATGGGCGAACTTACAGAATGGAATGAAAATAAATGCAAAGGAGTGTAAAACATAGGATCAGGTCATACAGTAACAGCAAATCAGAGCAGTTGTTAGGTTCAAACCCTGGGAAGCCTGAAGTTAAATTACCCGTTGTAATGGGAG
Source organism: Podocnemis expansa (assembly GCA_007922195.1). NCBI lineage: Eukaryota > Metazoa > Chordata > Testudines > Podocnemididae > Podocnemis > Podocnemis expansa. Next base: position 11,419,584 of record ML682066.1, read on the forward strand.
AAGAAACCATAGTCTCAATTTAATCCTGCTTTCACAGAATTTAATTTGCATATTAATTCCAGTTCAGCTGTTTCTCTTTGAAGTCTTGATGTCCTAGTTACATCTGAGTACAGTCATTAATAAATCATTTATCGAGTGATTAGAAAGATGGAAGTGCTCAGCAACTGGGTTTTCTTGTGATGTCAGTTTTGTGTTCATTTATTTTTGCACAGGGATCATCCTATTTCTCTAATGTATAAGGTGTTGGGGCATTTCTTGCACATGATGGCATAATCACATTAGCAGATGAGCAGGTAAATGAGCCTTTGATGGAGTAGCTGGCTTGATTAGGACCTGTGATGGTATCTATTGTGCAGATATGTGGGCAGACTTGGCAGCATGGTTTGTTGCAGGGGTGTGTACCTGCTTTAATTTTTCTGTTGTTAGGTCTGTAGTTGCTGGTGAGTATCTGTTTAAGGTTGGGTGGCTGTCTGTACACAAGGAGAGGTTTGTCTCCCAAGGCCTGAGAGAGGGATCATCTTTTTAGAATAGGCTGTAGGTCCTTAATGATCTACTGTAGAGGTCTGACTTGAGGGTTGTATGTGGTGACTAGTGGCGTTCTGTTTTTGTTTTCTTGGGCCTCTCCTTGCATATTCTCTCAGATCTACGTGATTAAGGCTGTGAATTTCCAAGTCAGCTTGAATTCCACAGAGACAGAAGGACATGCCTCCAACTTCTGTTGCAACAATTAATACCACCAAAAGTGGATAATGTCTCAGGTGCTATGCTGGTTCATAACACATTTTTCTTTATAATTCCTCCTCTTTTACGCGTTTCTGTTTTTATTTTTTTCCCCCATGTGGAAATGGATATTTGCTTGGAGTGGTGAAGTAATTTGAAATCCTTCCAGATAAAAACCACCACATATAGCAAAAGTAAGGGTAGTTTAAAAAAAGTTTGTGAATGTTTCCTACCATCATGTATTTAGGAAATCTGAATTTAGCCAGATTACTTTAGGTAGGGGAAAATTATAAACTAGCTTTAGCAGTAGCCCTAAACATTTACCATTCTCCTCACCAGTTATGCCCATTAATGAAAGACATAGTAACAGTTTGGGATAATGACTTATGTTTGATAAATTATGCACTTCTCATAAGTTTTAATGCACAACATTCTGGGAATGAGCTACATGAGAAAGGTAATATATCAAGCTATCTGCAGTCTTCATAAATGAAGTATAAAAGATAATTAAAATAGGTGAATGAAGTAAGACCAGAGATTGGTGTTACTTCACTTTATTTTCAATACTTTTAGTCCAAGGAGAGGCTGATACAGTTGTAGGTTACATTAGGTATAATTGTGTGTAGCTAGGGTTTTTATTGTAATTTTCTTCTGAAAGAACAATTATTGGCCACTACCAGAGGTAGGAGACCAGATTTCATGTACCCATGTTTTGAGCTATGAAGTGGTCTGAACTGTGAAAAAAGCCCATTGTTACAGCTGTAAACCGTCACATAAATTTGGGATGATTTGCTGGCAAGTCAACAATATTTTTAGGAACAACCCCTGGAGAAGATTCTACTGAATGAACTTATGCCTAACAGAAATTTACTAAGATAAAAGTGTATTTGCCTAATTAAGGAATGAATAAAGATAGCAAGACGTTGACCTTTAAAGTAAGGCTAGCAGCAAGTGGAAGAGACAGAATACAAGACAGTGCATGAAATTCTGGTCCCCTCAAATGCAATGAGAGTGTTGCCATTGACTTTCTGGAGTGAGGATTTCATCCAAGAAACAGAATTACTGAATCTTCCAGATTTGTGGTTCATTAGTTAATGAAAGAACTTGTCAACCACCAGTTTAAATTGCTATAGCTATTCAAGAAAAAGATCAGTGTGTTAATTCTAGGAAAGTTGTAGGCAGATTATGCCTCTGACTTTACCATTAATTCCCCTTGCGTTACAAAGATCACAGTTAGTCAGAGAACAAAAAAGGCCAGAATCTGCCATTCTTACATATGTTGTGAAATATTTTATTCTACAAGTAGCCCCATGGAAATCCATGGCATTACTTGCAGTAAAAGTGGGACACTTAAGTAAGCAATATGATAACTTGCAGCATAAATATGGGTGGCACTAGTGAGCCCTAAATTAAGAACCCTCATTCTTTTGTTCTTTATCTGAGTAAATAAAATCTAGTGAGCAAGAATAAAGAGGTTGTTCAGGGCACATTTGTTTTTCATACCTGACTAGTGTGCAAACAAATGGAAACACTTTATAAAAACATAGAGTTAAAGGTTTTAATACTTGTCTTAAGGACTTTAAAGTTCTAGAGTGAAATCTTGGCCCCACTGAAGTCAGTGGGAAGTTTACTATTTTTACTGGGGCCTGGATTTCACCCTTTGTCTTTTAAGGCTTTGCTTGTGACAAAGATTTTGCTAGTTTACCAAGATGCTGGTGGGGGGGAGGTTTTTTGAGAGTGGCATTTAATAATCTTCTGAATAGTGTTCAAGGACTGACTTGGAAATGTTTCTCCAGTACAGCTGATTGTATCTGCGTCTGTTTTGTGTTAATGCTCCAGACATGACTGTTGCTGGGATATACATGAATTCTGGCAAGCCTAGTCTGATTATGCTTTTCTTAATGGAGATTGGTTTTTCTAGTGTGTAGGAAGCTGAACAAGCTGTGCTGTGGGGCTAGTTATTTGTTTGTCAGCAACTCTTAAAAAGAAAAAGAGGAAAGATATTGTTGATTTGGAAACTGGATGAAGCAATTACTGAGGGGAAAAAAAAAAACCCAAAAACTGTTTTTTGCAGAGCCAAAATGCATTAGCTTGAAAACCAATTAAATGGTGAGGTTTTGTTTTCCAGACAGCTCTTTTTACACACAAACGTCAGAAAGACACTAAGCTGCAGAGTCTTACCACTGTTAAAGATAAACCACCTATGAAAATAAAGTCCCAGATAGAATTGCTTGAAGCATACTCATGACTCCTACACAGTCATTTTTCCCTCTCTGCTACTCCATTGTATCACTTTTTTTCTTCCTTGTTTTATTATCAAAATGGTGTGTTGCATGAGTATAAAACAATGACTGCTTTCCTCTTCTCAATGCTTAATCTCACCCAGCATCCCTACTTCACACACATGCACCACCTTGGCCTATGTAGCTGTACAAAAGGATGTAGGCAGGGCAGTAGAGACCAGGTCTGCATTACAGACCTATATCAGTACAATTAGGCTGCACAGTATGAAAAATCTGCATCCCTGAGCAACATAGTTATACTGACTTACACCCCAGTATAAACAGTGGTATGTCAACAGGAGAGCTTCTCCCATTTTTCACAACAAGCCCCCTCGGGAAAATGAATCAATTATACCTTTGGGGGAAAAGTTCTCCCATTCGCACAGTATCATCTTCATTAAAGCACAACAATGCACCTAGGCAGCTTTAGTGGTGTATGTGAAGTCAGCTAACTTAGGTTCCTATGTAATTTTTTTTTCAAAAGAACAGTTTAGGGATCTGTTTCACTTCACACAAAATAACCCCAGGGTCAAGGAGGTGAGGAGAAGGGAAAGGAGGGAGCCTCCTTTTGTAACTTTTAGCTCAATGTTTATGATACCCACACAGGATATGGGAAGTCTTTGACTCAAGTCTAACCTTCCCCCCCCCACCACTTCACATGGAGAAGGGATTTCATATGGTTCAAGTGAGTACCTTAGCCATGGAATTATAGAGGTGTTCTCACAGTCTCATGACCCAATTGATATGTAATTAAAGTAGAGTAGCTTCAAGGAGAATGAATGACATCAGAATATCCCAGAGCTGAGTGATTAGGGGACTCACATGAAAGGTAAGAGTGCCATTCACACCCCTTCTCAATCAGAGGAGGAACTGAACCAGAATCTCCCCGATGCTGAGTGAGCACTCTAACCACTAAACTGAAGGTTAGCAGGGAGGTTTCCTTCTCTTCCTCCTCTTATGTGTGGCCATAAATGTGCTCTGAACACACCTATTGGATCAGGCCCCATAAGTGCATTAGGTGGGGGCATGCCTATTTCACCAAGTTTGAGGCTCATGTTGGGGCTTAGGCGTCTAAAGACCTATCTGAGTCAGTCATGCACAGGCCTAGAGAGAGAAAGTTAGGTGTTCAGTGAATTTAGGCATCTCTAAGGTTAAGTGCTAGCTGAGTGGAGGTTTCTGGATCACAGTAGTGCCTTAAACTGGGACTTAGGTGACTAAACCCCAGATTTAGACATTTAAGTAACTCCCTTTGTGGATCCAGGCTTGGCCTATTGCCATCCAATCATTATGCAGATTCCTGTTACCTATAGAGGAAAGAAACAGTCTCTATCTATCCCACTAGCACAGCTAAGGAAGTAGGAGTAGCAACTGGGGGACATTGCAGGCAATAATTAGGCTTGAGTAAGGGTATAACAAGCCCCTAGGACAGTACTAGTTAAAAAAGAGTGAACATGATGGCCATTGGGGATAGTGAGAAACTGTTGGCCAAGTAGAGCCAGGTGAGAGTTATTTGGTAATTTCTCCATCCCCACTTATTGAGTGGAAATATACTGCACTATTGATTCCCATAGCGTGGATCACTATTTCTAGATTCCACAGGTCTTAGCCAGCCAAGATGCAAGAATGGGACATCCAAAATATGGGCCACAAAACAAATAAATACCAAGAAGTTAAAGATGCTTTGGAATTAATTTTTTGTGTAAATAATTACATCTATAGCCTCACATTCTTTATTTGATTTAAATACATTTGAAAAGTAAATGGACCCCAGGTTTGTCTGCAACATTGACTAAAATCAGTACACTCCCTCACAATGCAGGCAGTTGAGTTATACCAGACACACACAAAAATGGCCTATAGCAAAACTGTTAAATTTGGCTCTATTTGTAGGTTGACAATTGTAGTTGATTTTTACATCCTTGTATTTAACCCAGAACAATAGCATATAATTTGAGTGTTTTTTTTTTCTCTGTAGCAAACCTAGTGTAACACATTTATGTTGTTAAAGAGATTAGTTATCTTCAGCCACTGTGGAACCAAATTGCCAATTTGGAATGATTGACAATCCCTTTTTTATACAGGGAAACTAGACTCGTATGAGTAGGATGTACCAAAGCCATAATTTTAAGAAGTATTTGTAATTCCTAGACTCCACACATTCCACAATCATTCCCTTTTGAACAGGAATGACCTTGTACCACAGGGAAAACAGAATTGTCTCCACCAAGGAATTCATTACAGGAGAGGAATAGTAACAGTCTTCATTCAGAAAGAATGAGTCTCCACTGATTCTACACTGATTGTAATGATAGTCATCCTGATACTTTAAAGCATTGTAATAGCCCATTAGCTGTAGACCATTGCAATGATATTTCTGCCAAAATGAACATATGCTGGGATGTGAGAGAGAATGAAAAACAGATCAGTGAAACTCTTTATATCAGAGAGATCTCCAGAGAAGCCTGTCAAGGTACACGCTTTTGCGCTTCATGGATCTCTTTTTGAGGTCTGAGGATGGCAACCTGTGTGTAAGCTAACAATAAGTTGGAACAGATTGGTATGCATAAGGGTTTCAAATGTGCTGTAGGAGACCACTTAAAGTGGGCTATTATGGGTTAACAGTCAGTGGGCTGTTACAAGATGTTTTTAATAAGCCATAAAACCAGTATCTCTGCTTAGTCCATTGTCTTAAGTGTCTAGAAGAATTATAATTTAAGTTCCCAGACTAGTCTTTTGAAGGTCTTGTGTAGGTTTATTTGAAAGAAAAGGTCTAAACAGTCAGATGTGGAATGATTGTTTTGTGAAAAGTGTTCAGTCATGGATGAAGGAGTATTTTTATTTTTTATCACTTCTCTGTGAGCCCCTTTTAGAACCTAGTGATAGTCTGTTCTCACTAACATAGCTGTTGTTGGGGCATTTGATGCATTGGATGAAGCACACCACATGTTGTGATAAGCGTGTGTGGGACCCATCAGTCTTGAAAGATGTGTTGTGGGGAGTAGTGGTCATCACAGCAGTGGTAAAATGTCTGCAGGTTTTTCTTCTATTGTGCTGAGGGGGTCTGCTGGCACTCTGGGTTGGTGGGTCCTGGTCTGTGGGGAACTTGTTTCTGACTTGTATATCTGTGATGTACAATGAGCCATGATGAGCTTGGGAATGTTGGAGGCTTGTTTGAAGCTAGGCGATGGTAATTGGAAAAGATTTTTTTTTCTTCTTCCAGGATGTGGGCCCAATCTTGTAATTGCAATTGTTTAACTATACCCTGTATAGGTTCCAGTGTGGAAGGGGATGACTAGGCATGGATGGCCAGAGAGGGGCCACCTCAGTGTATTGATACAAATTCTCTAGTATTTTGTTGGCCGCTCCATGCTGCAATCCACTTCTCTGGTGGAATGTTCTTTTTAAATGTGTTTAGGTGTGTATTCCCAAAGTGCTCATCTGAACAAATAATCTGAGTGCCTTTCTGTCGATAATAGATTTTTTTTTTGGTACATTTGGGGTGGTTCCTGGAACTGGAGGAGAGCACGGTGGTCAGCGGATTTTCTGAATATAGTCATTTTTGAAGTTCCATTTTTGAAGCTGGTGCCAGGAGATTGAAGCTGATGTGTTACTGTATTAGAGTTGGAGGGATGTGGTAGAAATCTGAGTTTGTCTAAAAATGAAGATATCATTGAAAATATTGGGTTTCTGGTAATTATTTTTGTAAGTGAGAAATGTAGAGTTGTAGATAAGGCTGAAGTGGATGTGTTGTACGTTATTTTGTAACTGTATGAAGCAGGCAACAATGCTGTGATGATGAGGGATGTTGATGTATAGGGAAGTGACATCCTTGCTCACTAGGATCATCTTCTGGGTGAAGCTGTTAATGTTGCAGAGTTTCTGGAGAAAGTTGTTGGTGTCTTGGAAGAAGCTGAATCCTGATATTTCTTCAGAAAGAGTACCTTGGCCAGATATAAGGGGTATGACTGGGTCCCCTTGTTTCTATATCTTGGGAAACATGCAGGAAGTTCCTTCGGTGGGTTTGTGGGGAGGGTGAAGTTGTAGAGATACTTTCTTCGTGCTTTTGGGAATGAGTTTGCTTTTTTTGCTGGTTGGTGGGTTTGCTTGTTTCTCTTCCCCCAATTTCTACGTGACTTGTGAATTGGGGTTTTCTTTATGGCTATGTCTACATATGCAATTTTAGTTTGGACTTGCTAGTCCAAACTAAAGAAGTTCAAGGTTAGTCAGAACTAACTTCGGGCTAGTTCTAACTAAAAGCCACAGTTAGTTCAAACTAGCCACGCATTCTAGTTTGAAATAAAATTTTAGTTTGAACTAGAAAGCATGGCTAGTTCAAACTTTTTAAGTTTTGAATTAAGCTTTATTTTGTGTCTTGTCCGCTCATAGTTCAAACTAAAGTTTGAACTAAGCATGGAAGTCTGAACTAACCAGGGCTGCTTATTAGTTTGGACTAAGCTTTGTCTAGTCCAAACTAAGAATTTTCTTAGTTCGGACTAGGCAAAGTCTAGTGTAGTCAAGGGCTTGCTTAGTTTGGACTAATTTGGCAGTGCAGATATAGCCTTTATGTTCCATATAGTAGGTGGTGGTAGGCAGCTGTCTGTTGGCCTTGTAGTAATCATGATTAAAGTCTATAATGACTTTTTGAAGACAACTCATCAAGTAAGCCTTATTCAGTTAAAAAAGGGTTTGAATCAAAATGAATGGCCAAATGCAAAAGCTGCTGACATCAGATTTGTTTTAAAGGCAGTTTTAGCCTGAGTGAGGAGTGAAAAATCCTCAGATACACTTGGCGTAGGGTAGCACGAGGTTGCTCTTTGTTCTTGTATAGCTGTACTGTAAGGACTCCCACACCCTGGAAGGACAGGCCCACAGGAGACTTCCATCTTGTGGCAGCTATTACTGATATATAGGGATGTGGAAGGTGGCTGTAGATGTCAAAGAACTACACTCTTTTTGAAAGGTTGGGCAGTTGGCTGAAGGTGGCAGAGCTAGAAGTTTTCTGTGGAGTTAGTTAAATAATGTGAATAAAACAATGTAACTGTTTAAGCAAGGACAACTCGTATTTAACATGCATAACAAACATCTGCAGGTTCTGCCACTGAATTAAGATCTTGGCAGCACCATGCCTAAAGTGAGTAGAGAGTAAGTAAAGCCATAGCTGTATTGGTCTGTAGAGCATTCAGCCCATTTCACTGAACTCTCTACCCATCTATATTTAAGGGATTGCATCAGTTTAGCTAAATCGATTCAAAGTCAGTTTAGTTAAACCGGTGCAGCCTTTTCTGTGTAGACAAGGCCCTGGTTTACAACATACTGTTGGGCTCCTTGCTTAAATGAATACCATGAGCCTGACACTCCACTGAAGTGCACACTGTGCAAAGTTGGTGTAAGTCATGATGATCCTTGTGATTGGAAAAGTTTTATGCCCAATTTACACTACACACAAATGTAAATAACTGCAAAGCAGGGGGCGAGAAATGGATCCCATGCACCCTAATATAGTATGAAAATGAAAAGTATTACCTTGTGTCTCTCTAAACATCATCAGCAAATAAATAGACCCATTCACACCCCTTTGGCTGACGCACATTGACAACAAATGTCTGATACAGAATTCCCTTTACAAAGGGGAGTCCCTGCTAGCTCATCTGCACTACAACTGAGCACTGTGCTTCTGTCCCTTTCTCTGAGATGTATAATTGGGAAGGAAAGAGAGATTTGAGGGATATCAGGGTTGGGGAGGATATGGTGGTGTTTCATGTTGTCATGGCAATAAGGCACTATCCCAGGCCAGTCTGTTTAAATTGTGTAGCTCTGAGGCTGAGAGAACCACAGCCAGTTCCTCAATTCTTGCCCTCCACTTCTTCTTAACTCAGCTTTTGTTTAGAAAATGAGTAACCTGCTTTTACGTGATAAACACTTGATGTATCAAATTTTCCACTTTTGACTTGCCCAATGTGTATAGCTATTTCCATCCACAAAACTGTGCATTTGATTCAGATGTACCAATGTGTGTTTCCATCTACAAATTTGTTAATTATTTGTGATTTCAAACTGTTTTTTGAACAAAAGCTTTTTCTCTGTTAATTTTTATGTATTCAGCTTTTTGAATAATTGTTTTGATTATATCATTTGGTAATATAAGAGTGAGAGATTATTGCTGAAGAAAGAGTAATTTCTTTGTAAGATTGTGTGTTTTTTTTTTTTTTTAATGTGGAAATGTTAGAAGTGGGAAAGTGACTAGGAAAGGATTTTCTCCCATGAAAGCTCATGCAATAAATGAATTTGTTAGTCTTTAAGCACCCCAGGACTCCTTGTTTTGTGTTACTGAACTAGACTAACACAGCTGCCTCTTTGGAACTTTTCAGTTGTGGTTATCATTGTGGGGTTTGTTTCCATTTCTTTTCTGGTCGGAGTTTGAGTGGGATTTAATCTTAAAAATATGACTCAAGCAGCCCCTCAATGTCATCTGGCAGAAGACACACCAAAGCATAAATCTCATCAAGCTTCACACACTCATTACCCTCAATTCACTGTTGTCAGAATCTGTATCTACAAGGTGTTGTGCAAGGTGTCCTATGCAAATTAGTAACATGGTAGTTATTAATATTATTAAAGTATGATTAACTGGTGTGCAAAGAATTACAGATGTGTGTTGGAAATGTCTTCCTAAACTATGTCTGACAGTGCCTAAGTCAGTGCGTCTCTACAAAGCAGTGTTTTGCAGGCTTGACTGTCTCTCTAATATAAACTAAGCAAGGTGAGACAAGAAGTGTATTTACATGCACAGTAAACAAAACCATCAGGCAAGTTAGGTGGGGGAAGATGATCACTTAACAATCTCGAAGGGGGGTGGAGACTGCACTCCCCAGGAAGTCTTCCCAGTTTCTTGAAATAGGATCAGTAAACTTTGGGAAGGTGCAAATAAAAGTGAAAGGTCACTTAGTCATCTATCACTAAGGGAATGATAGGACCCAGCATCATTCAAGCCTATGAAAGTTGGGTCCTCAAGTCCAGAGGACTAGGGATGATGAGAACTTGATATAAGTAAGGCAACTGTTCAGGCAAAACTTGTAATGTGCAAGAATTCCATGCTAATCACTAAAAGTGGGGCTTCCCCCTTTTATTTGTAACCTTTCTTATCTTTCACTGTTACTTGAAAATACCTAAACCTATGTCTGTTAATTTATTCTTGTCTTAGTGCTGTGCATTAAGCACAAGTGTGAGTCTTGAGCCAAGCTACCAGGCTGATATGTGCTCTGTCTTGGAGGAGGCAGCCAAACAGCTGACTTCTGTGAGTGCCCAGTGAGACTGACTGGATACAGCAGGGGAGAGAGGTTTGGGGGGGGCTCAGGACTGGAAGGGCTGTTGGTGTCTCTCTCCAAGGAGTAAATGGGCTGCTGGAAGCCAAGGGTAAGGTAACTGCATTGTGACCAGGGCTGCTGGTGTCAGTCCTCTGAGCCAAAGTAGTATAGTACAGCTAGAGTTGCAGGTGGCATTGACACAATCCTTTACTGGCCTGAATGAAATCACGGCAGACAAAAAAGACTGAGATGTTCTCAGATATGGGTTATGATCACAAGTTTGATGACAGCACATCATTTAGCCAGCATGAAACCTGGATCTGAAACATGTAACACTGCCTTTGTGTTTCTTTCTGTCCAGCTTGTGTTGCAGAAAACCACATGGATCAAATACTGCAGTGGAGAATGGACATGTAACTAGGGAACATTTTTGCTTCCCTGTTCAACTCTGTTTGTTTCACTGTGGACAGATGCATATTTTGCATGGTATTGATCTTATTTCTAGTATTTTGCTCATTGACAACAGAAATCGGTGGTTCTCATGTAATGGTGATATTTATGCACTGTGTCTTCAGCTCTTGTGGACATTTTCTGAGAGGCACTGAGCACATACACAGTATAGCCTAAGCTACAAACACCTGGTGCAAAGTCCTAAGGCTGTTGTTTATTTGGAAGGAAAAGGGAAATAAAAAGGGAGCTACCCATAAAGAAAACAAAACTATAATCAGATTGTCAAGATAGCATAGTTTTCTCACTTAACTGCAACCCTGACTGGGCATTCCCAGTCTGAAATATCCATACAATATAATTATGCTGTTAGTGGTGTATGCCTAATCAGTAGTTTCAAGAGAATCGTCCACATCATCTCTGCACCAAGGATAGCAGAACAGTGTAGCAGAGTCTTAAACAACAGTAGAAATACACTAATAAGTTCCAGAGGGGTAGCCTTGTTAGCCTGTATATAGCAAAAACAATGAAAGTCCTGTGAAACCTTAAAGGCTAATTTCTTCAGGCACAGACTTTTGTGGGCTGCAACCCACTTTGTCAGATGAATGAAGTGGAAACTACAGTTAGGAGGTGTGTGTAATATATATAAAAATTCCCCTCTCACCCCAATGGGTGGTATGTGTCTTCCTCAACCTCGGGTCCTCTACCAGAGGCCTGGGAGTTTGAGGGTTCTGCGCAGTATCTTAGCTGTTCCTAGCACTGCACTCTGTTGGACAGAGAGCTCTGATGTTGTTCCTGGGATCTGTTGGAGCCACTCTCCCAGCTTAGGAGTTGCAGCCCCGAGTGCTCCTACCACCACTGGGACCACTTTGGCCTTTACTTTCCACATCCTCTCTAGTTCCTCTTTCAGGCCCTGGTACTTCTCCAGCTTCTCATACTCCTTCTTCCTGATGTTGCTGTCACTTGGCACTGCTACATCTATCACCATCGCTGTCTTCTGCTCCTTGTCTATTACCACGATGTCTGGTTGATTGGCCAGTACCTGCCTGTCCGTCTGGATCTGGAAGTCCCACAGAATCTTAGCCCTGTTATTCTCCACGACCTTCTCTGGAATCTCCCATCTGGTCTTGGGAGGGTCTAGCCCATACACTGTGCAGATGTTCCTGTACACAATGCCAGCTACTTGGTTGTGCCGTTCAGTGTATGCTGTTCCTGCCTGCATCTTACATCCTGCCACTATGTGTTGGACTGTCTCTGAGGCTTCTCTGCACAGTCTGCACCTTGGATCCTGTCTAGTGTGGTGTATATATATTATAGGAGGTATATATACCTCCTAACTTATGCCCGAAAAAATTCGTTGGCCTTTAAGGTTCCACAGGACTTCTTTGTTTTTTTGTTTTTTTTTGAAATACACTAATGGCACCTAATAAGGATATAAGCACTTAGATGCTTCTAGAAAACCCCACTGTGCCTCTATCTGTATCTCAGGGCTCCTAAATAGCATTGAAAACTTGGTCCTGAGTTAAATAGTATGAAGATAGACGGATTGTGAATTTCTTCAGCAATTTACATTCAGTCCTGATATCAAGACTTCTTTGACCCTAAAAGGAACAAACACCATCTAGTTTAGACAAGGCTCTCCTTTCTTTTGGACAGAGATTTTATGGGTTCACTCAGATTAATCTCAATTTGTGAGGTGGTGAAGTTGGTTTTACTGTAAAGGCACTGGCTTGGGGATTCAAGTCCCTACTCTGCTGAAGGCTTCCTTTTTAACTGTTGGTAAATTGCTTCATGTTCCTATTACAGTATTATAGGAAGTTGGGGGTGAGGTGGATTCCTCACACTAGCCCTGCAAGGACTGAATTAGGCTAGGTGGGACTAATCAGCTAATTAGGCTGCAAAGTGTGTGTGTAGAGGGCTGGGTGGGTGGAATTGAAAGTGGTAGCAGTTATTTAAGGACAGGCTCAACTGCACAGGAACACAATGGGTGTGTTCACACAGCAGTCTTATTTCGAAACAACCTCTGTTGTTTCAAAATAAGAGGCCAAGTTCACACAACGCACCGTTGTTTCGAAACAACGGGTTCCGTTGTTTTGAAACAACAGTGTTGTTTCAAAACAACTTAAACCCCATGTGGGAGCGAAACAGTGTTGTTTCAAAATGATTGTTTTGAAACAATGCCATCACAACTTGTTGTTTTGAAACAATGGTGACTCGTTTCGAAATAACTGTTGTCTGAACATGCTATTTCGCTTTGAGCTTTTTTCCTTAATTTAAATTAACAAACTGTTAATTTGAATTAACTTATTTTGAAATAAGGTGTTATTTCAATACAAGTTGTTTTGAAACAACTTGTATCGAAATAACCCCCTGTGTGTGAACGTAGCCAATGGGCATCTATAAAGCCAGATAGCTGCCCAATGGGTGGGTCTGTAGCTCAGAAAGGCTACTGCCACTCCTTAAGTGAAGGGACTCGAAGGCTGGGAAACCCAGAGAGATGGAAGCCACTTGTGTAGGAGAAAGGAGAGGGAAACAATAGCAGTAGATGGGATTGTGGATCCTTGGGCTGGAACCCGATATAGAGAGCAGGCCTGAGTTCACCTGCCAGTCCCTGGGGAGTGGCAAGGCTGTTTGGAGGTACCAGCTAGCCAGCAGATCTGGAAAGACTGTGAAACCCTTTGAAGGGAAGTTCTTTAGTAACCTGGCTGGAGGGCCAATCCACAGAGAAGAAACTGCAGACCTGAAAGTAAGTGAGGCAGCAGTGTGAGACAAGATGGGAGAAGACCACACCGGAGGCACAGCTCATCAGGCAGACCTGGTCATGATGATGGCAAGCAGGAGGTGCTGCCTGCTGTAAGTCAAGGCTGTGTTACTCTGTTTTGTCTGTTTAGATTACAAACCCACTGTGTAGGGACAGCAAAAGTAATGAGTCCTGTGGCACCTTATAGGCAATCTCTTAAGTGTGGGAACAGATTCAAGCATAATTGGATTCTGAAGGTGGGGCATCTACTCTAATATTATTACTGATGAGTGTAAAATAAGAATTTAAATCCTCCAAACTCACTTCATTAACATTTATGCCAAATGCTAGAATAGATACAACCAAGATTCCACATGCTATTTGTGTGGCCTAAACTCATCAGCTCTTAAGACACTGGCAAAAGAGAAGTCTCATAAGTTCAGTTAGTCAAATGAAGTTCCTCTTAGGTAGAAGTGTTTCTATGCATTTATTATAGTTTTTGTAAAAGATAAATTAAATAGGAAACTAAACTGCAAGGATAACTGATGAATTAATGTTCAAATTCCATGTTAAATCAATATCATTATAGATAGAAACTGGATGATTCAGATACAAGTGAATAACTTTTCCTTTCACCTTCAAATTCAGGATGAAGACTAGAAGCTGTTTTCATTTGTTCTCAAAATATTATTGAAGAACGATGGCAAAAGGCTTTCCCGGGGGCTCATATCTTTTTTTTTTTTTTAATTAACTGTAGAATTTTTGAGCTTCAAAATTCAGCACCGTTTCCAAATTGGAATGCTTGAATATACTTGTTAGGTCCTCAGGACATTTTCTGGCGTTCCCTTTGTTGGCTATCCTTAACTATGTTCGTACGATGGGGTTCAAGCTTATAAAGCACTGTGAGGCCAGGAATGAAATAATGTATCAGTATATCAAAACATTTTGAACTTGTAATGCTATTTGCTTTTTAATTAAATTTTCTGCATCACATGCAAGATTTTGTATGTCAAAAGCTCACACTATTAGACTAGTTTGCTTAGTTCCAAAGGGGCACCCATGTTAGTCTAGTCCAGCAAAAAAACCAAGGAGTCCTGTGACACTTAAACTAAATCTGTTAGTCTTTAAGTGCCACAGGACTCCTAGTTTTTTTTTTTTTAGTTTGCTTAGTCAACTTAAAATCTAAAACAGATGCAAGACAGAAAAATACTGCTGTGCTTGCATGTGCAAGTACTGGTAATTGAATTCTTATAAATGCCAATTTCCTTAATGTGTTTAGTACAACTTAATCATAACGTCTACCTGTAGATCCTCAGATTGTGAGGATCATGAGTCCACTAATTCAGATCTATTGTTGTATTTTGTCATAATAATGATTTATGGATATCAAGGTTGAGTCTCCGCGTTAAGTTGTAATATCGTCTTTGGTACCGCCTCAGTGGTAAAATTGTTTTGGAAATAATAGCCCAATTGACTATGCCATCCACCCCAGCACACCTTTTCTTTGCCTTTTATGCAAATGGAGGGGTGGAGAGGAAGAGTGGGAGAGTTATGCTATAAGTAACAATTCAGAGTTGTAGAAGATGTTAGGCAAAGAAGTGAAAATGAGGAGAAGCCACAAAGGGTAAGATTTTTGCCATGGTGATGCTCATTCATGAAATCTGTGGTTCAGCTTTGATGCAATCAACAGAAATGGACTTTTCCCCAACATGCAATGGTCATCTTAATATTAATTCAACACTTGGTTGCTACCCCATATACTTAGTACGTGGCCAGAATGCCTCCTCTGTCTCATTGAATTAAGTTCCAAAGGGATAACCATGTGAGCATTTCAAAGAACATTGCAAAGCAGAAACAAGATGCAAATAGAGTGAAAGGTTTAGAGCAGGGATGTCAAACTTGCATGCTATGATGGGCCAGATTTGACTTAAATGTACTTCAAGCAGGCCATACATACCATAAATCAAAATACTGTGGCACTCTTGCAGCATCATAGAGTACTGTATATGCAAAACTGCAATCCCCCGTCCCTCTCTCTTAGGGAGAAAGTGTGGTCTTGTGGAGTGCAGTCTCATACCCAGTGCCCTGTGATGTTGAGACCTGATTCTCTCTCTCTCTCAAGGGGAGAGTGTGGTTCCACCAAGTGCAATCATGAGTTGGATGGAAGATATCTGCAAGCTGCATTTGGCCTGCAGGTTGCATGTTTGGCGCCCTTGTTTTAGAGTCACAGTGGACTCTTAGGCAGGGTGTTGCCACAGGTGGGCCTGGTCCTACACACTTGGAAATGAGGTCTGCTTATTGCATTCCACTTGAGAAGTAATGAGTGGAGCCAGAGTGCTGGCTCTCTGGCTCCACTTGTTATGGAGAAACTGGAGTGTCTCAGGCAGCTTCTGGTCACATGACTGGAGCTGTCTTTGGCTGGGCCCACCCTGCAGATATAGTGGCTTGGCCAGAAAATGAGGGCTGGCTATGCCTTGTCTTTTATCATGCACAGCAATTTTCAGCTATTTTAAAAATTGTTTTCAGATATAAATGAAGGGCCAAATCTGGAGTAGTTACTGAAAAATGCTGATGCAATACTAAACAATCTATTTTAATAAATTTGTGAAAGTGATAGTAAATCTAATGCTAAGCAGTGCAAACAGCACCATGGGTAGCCTATCTGGGACTATTCAAGACACTAAGTGTTGTGTGGAGTGTTGATACTGACTCAATTAATGGTACAGACCCTTCTGGTTTTAATGAAATCTGTAATCATTCTGGGCCAGATTCTGCTCTTCTTTCTTGTGTAAATAGTATACTAATCATCTGTATCTTCTGTGATGTCTAGTGTCTCCAGGCAGGATCAGGCCCACACTGTTATGTACTACACAAATACTTGGTAAAATGCTGTTCATGCAATTTTTACTGTAGGACAAAAATCAGTGTACCTAACACGATAAAGGAAGTGACATATTGCTAAGGGAAGGTGAATGCATTGAATAACACTAGGATCTGGGGCTTATTTAGGCTAGCTAGGGCAGAGTTCAATGGTGTTGACTGATTTTTCAATTATAATTAATACAAATGTCAAAGGTTATATAGGTACTACTTATGTATTTATTTAATCTTGGTAATATCCCTTAATATTTGGAAGCCTCATTAGCCCTCCAGTTAAGCAAGTTAAAAATTACTAAGACAAGTTAGATGTCTTCTAATCACCATGGCCTGATGATTTGCACCCTAGAATACTGTAATAATCTTGAGTGTTCATTAAAGACCATGCTACTGAATAAGTAAGGAACTTTAATCATGCAGACAGGTATCCAGGTATGTACTTGGGAGCAGCCATGTTAGATCTTCTCTATGGCATGTCTCTCAATTAACACAATACCGGCCCATGCTAGGGAGTGCCACAATGTTCTACATGAATATCACTACAAATACTCAAGGAGCTGCCTCAGACATCTAAGCCATTAGCCATTATCTTTGAAAAATCATGGGAGAGATCCCAGAGGACTGGGAATGGGTAAATAAAGTGCCCATCTGTAAGAAGGCAGATAAGGACACTCGGGAAACTATAGACTAGTCAGCTTATGCTCTGTCTAAGGAAAAATAATGGAGTGAATAATTAACAAATCAATTAGCAGACATCTAGAATAAGGTGTTAAGTGATAGTCAGCATGGATTTGTCAAGAACCAATCATTTCAAAGAAACCTGATGGCTTGTTACCCTGTCATAGAGAACTTTGTGGATAGAGTGCAAGCAGATGTGGTATAGCTAGACTTCAGTAAAGCTTTTGGTACTATCTCACTTCACCTTCTCACTAATAAACTACAGAAATACAACCTAGATGGAGGTACTGTAAGATGGGTGCAAACCGAGTTGGTAACTGCTCCCACTGAGTAGTTAGTTATCAATGGTTCACAGTCACACTGGAAGAGCATAAGAAGTGGGGCTCCACAGGGATCAGTTCTGGATCTCATTCTCTTCAATATTTTCATCGGTGATTTAGATAAAGGCATAGAGAGTACACTTACAAAGTTTACGGATGATATCAGCTGAGAAGGGGTAGTAAGTGTCTTGGAGGATAGGATCACAGTTCAAAATGATTTGGACAAACTGGGGAAGTGGTCTGAGGTAAATAGAATGAAATTCAATAAGGACGGATACAAAGTATTCTTTCCTAAGCAGAGTAAACAGTTGGACACATACAAATAGGAAATTACTATCTAGAAATAGTACTGTGAAAAGGGATGTGGGTGGCATGGTGGATCCCACAAGCTAAATACGAGTCAACAGTGTTTACAGTGTTGTGAAAAAAAAACCAAATATCATTCTGGGATGTACTAACAAGAGTACTGTAAGTGAGCCATGAGCAATAATTCTTCTGCTTTACTCCACAATGATTATGCCTCAACTGAAGTATTAAGCCCAGTTCTGGGTGCCTCATTTCAGGAAAGATGTGGAAAAAATTGGACACAGTTCAGAGAACAACAAAAATGATTAAAGGGTCCCGCATACTTGACTTATGAGGGAATATAAAAAACCCTAGTTCTTTTAAGTCTGGAAAAGAAGAAACTTAGAATGGATATAGCAGTTTTCAAATACCTAAAAGGCTGTTACAAGAGGGAGGGAAAAAATTGTCTTAACTGCTTCTTGCCCTTTCATCAGCAATGGGCTTAAATTAAAGCAAGGGAGATGTAGGTTGGACATTAGGGAACATATTCCTCACTGTCAGGGTGATGAAGCACTGGAATGGGTTGCCTAGGGACATGAGGAATCTTCATCACTGGAAATTTTTAGGAGCAGGTTAGCCAAATATCTGTCAAGGGTGATGTAGATTGTACACAGGAATGGACTTGCTGACCTCTCATAGAACTGGAAGCAACCACGATTCTTATTTTTGGCCAGTTACTTGCGTGGGTGTTAGTAAGTAATTTCCTTTGATATTTGTGAATGAAAGTGTTAAGGAAAACAACTTGCAATAGAACCTCAATTTGTAACTCAAATGTTCATAAGTCTGACCAATCAAACACACGTCAGTTGGAACTGGAAGTATACAATCAGGCAACAGTGGAGATGACACGAAAGAAAAAAGCAAATAAGGAACAGTGCTTGTTTAAAGATCTTTTTTTAAAGGGGGAATTAAAATTGACAAGGCAAGGAAACTTTGTGCTTGTTTTGTTTAAATTAAAGTGATTAAAAGCTGCATTTTTCTTCTGTATAGTAGGTTCAAATCTGTATTAATTCAATGTTCAGTTGTAAAGTTTTGAAAGACCTACCATAACACTTTGTTCAGAGTTATGAGCAACCTACATTCCTCAGATGTTTGTAACTCATAGGTTCTACTGTAACTACAAATATCATACTGTATAATTAGGCCAGGAATTTACCACTAGAATGCAGCAGATTGTTTTCAGATCTTTCACCAGTTTTGAAGTATTTTATAATCTTCCTTTTTATTGGGTGTGGGTGTTGAGATTAGAGGGGCGAGTGGGGGAAGGAGGGAGTAGAGCTCACTTGGATACACCACTCCACTGTTAGCTGGAGTATGAGTACATTCAAAGATTGTATGCTCACTCTAATATTCAGTAAAGCTTTTCCTCAGTCCCCAAAGTTCTCTGTAAAGATGAGTAAGCATTAACTCTGTTTTACACTCTGGAGAGTGAAGGAGGCAATGAAGAAATTCCTTGTTCATTCCAAATCATACAGTAAACCCTTGGCAGTACTGGGATTAGAGCCCAAATCTCTCTTGTGTTCCCTGTCTGCTGGCAGTGTGCTCTCTTCCTTACAGATGAGACAAAAATATAAGATGAGGGAACAATGCAGGAAATTCAGAAGGCTATGGGATTCCCTGATTTAACATAATATTTAATACCCATGCCATGATCTTGCATTTCACATTTCAATAATTTACAATAAAGTACATTTCACATTCTCACTAGATTCTGCCCAGCTCTTGGCAGAAAATACAAAGAAGTCTGAAAGAGTCCTTGCTCTCACTCTTTCCTTGCATAAGTGTCTGGAGAAAGTGGTGCTAACCCACCTAAAAGACTATAGCATAAATCATTCCTGCCCATATATCTCCTCACTGTTAGTTGCCTGAGCATAAGGAGGTGGACACTGCAACCTCTAAAAGGTGGTGTAGTAAACCACCTCTATTTGCAGGAACTCAGAAACAATGTTTAACTAATCCTCATCTTCCACATTATGCTATATGTCTCTTGGCATGGGTTGCTGTGGAAGGTGGTTGATAGGGCTTAGATCTGTGCAAAGAATGGGTATTTGTTGAGGCTGAATTCTTCTGGGCCTTGGAGAGGACATTATTAATTGCATTTTTGTACCTATCATGTAGCAAGGATGTCCTTTTCACTACTATGTGAATCTGTAAATAAATAAATCTTCATCTGTAGAACTAGGTGTGACTTTTATCATAAACAAAATCAGAAAGTAGGATTTTGGACATCAAAAGCAGACACTGGCAGACTGAAAAAGAGTTGTGTGGCACTTTAAGACTGACAGATTTATTTTTTGCATAAGCTTTTGTGGGAGAAGATCCCACTTACAGAAAGGAATGAAACTAAATGCAAGGGGGTGTAAAACATAGGATCAGGTCATGAAGTAACAGCAAATCAGAGCAGTTTACAGGCTCAAACCATGGGAAGCCTGAAGTCAAATTACCCTTTGTAATAGGAAAAGAACCCATAGTCTCGATTCAGTCCTGCCTTCACAGAATTTAGCTTGCATATTAATTCGAGTTCAACTGTTTCTCTTTGAAGTCTTGATGTCCCAGGTACAGCTCTAAGGACAGTCGTTAACAAATCCATCATCGAGTGATTAGGAAGATGGAAGTGCTCAGCAACTGGTTTCTTTGTTCTTTGATTTCAGATATCAGCTCTGTGCTCAGTCAGTCTCTTACGGAGCGATCATCTTGTTTGCCCAATATATAAGGGGTTGGGGCATTTCTTGCACATGATGGCATAGACCACATTAATAGATAAGCAGGTAAATGAGCCTATGATGGAGTAGCAGGCTTGATTAGGACCTATGATGGTGTCTGTTGTGTAGATGTGGGCAGACTTGGCAGCGTGGTTTTTTGCAGGGGTGTGCGCCTGCTTCAATGTTCCTGTTGTTAGATCTGTTTAAGATTAGGGGGCTGCCTATAAGCAAGGAGTGGTCAGTCTCCTAGTGCTTGAGAGAGAGGGGGATCATCTTTTAGAACAGGCTGTAGGTCCTTAATGATCTGTCGCAGAGGTCTGACGTGAGGATTGTATGTGGTGACTAGTGGTGTTAGGTGGCTTGCTCTTTTGGGTCTCTCCTGTAGTAGATGACTTCGGGGAAGCCATCTAGCTCTGTCAGTTTGTTTTCTTACTTCCTCAGACAGACCACTCCTTGCTTATAGGCAGCCCCCTAATCTTAAAGAGAGACTCACCAGCAACTACAGATCTAACAACAGGAACATTGAAGCAGGCGCACACCCCTGCCAAAAGCCACGCTGCCAAGTCTGCCCACATCTACACAACAGACACCATCATAGGTCCTAATCAAGCCTGCTACTCCATCATAGGCTCATTTACCTGCTTATCTATTAATGTGGTCTATGCCATCATGTGCAAGAAATGCCCCAACCCCTTATATATTGGGCAAACAAGATGATCGCTCCGTAAGAGACTGACTGAGCACAGAGCTGATATCTGAAATCAAAGAACAAAGAAACCAGTTGCTGAGCACTTCCATCTTCCTAATCACTCGATGATGGATTTGTTAACGACTGTCCTTAGAGCTGTACCTGGGACATCAAGACTTCAAAGAGAAACAGTTGAACTCGAATTAATATGCAAGCTAAATTCTGTGAAGGCAGGACTGAATCGAGACTATGGGTTCTTTTCCTATTACAAAGGGTAATTTGACTTCAGGCTTCCCATGGTTTGAGCCTGTAAACTGCTCTGATTTGCTGTTACTTCATGACCTGATCCTATGTTTTACACCCCCTTGCATTTAGTTTCATTCCTTTCTGTAAGTTCACCCATCTAAGAAGCATCTGAGGAAGTGGGATCTTCTCCCACGAAAGCTCATGCAAAAAATAAATCTGTTAGTCTTAAAGTGCCACACAACTGCTTGTTGTTTTTTTACTGGACTAGACTAACACGGCTATCCCTTTGGAAACTAGCTAAATCAAACCATACTTCTGGAAACTAGTTCCTTATTTACCTAACTTCTCATGTTGGTTTGCTGTGCGTGTGTGTGTGAGTGAGTGACAGAGAGAGAAGATTGTTCAAAGCGTTCAGATAGTTACAATCTTCATTCAACTTTCCATTTACATCAAGTAATCATATTATTGATGAAATGTTCTGAGGTAGGCTTTCTAAAATAAAAGTATAAAATCAACATGCTAGAGAGTCTCTTTGACTGAAGGGGGCAGTGGTGTCTAATGTGACACACTCCCTTCATTTTCAGCAAAATGTGGTTTATTTCTCACTAGATTTCCTTTGATGGATAATTTGAAAATCTTCCATTACTGTTTTAGAAATGCTTTATGCAATTACACTTCAGAAGATGGTACTACTCTACATTAGTTTGTAGGAAGTACCAGAGTCCCAACCATGAATGCATCAGAGTGTTCCTTACATTAACTGTGAAGCCTGCTGTAGGTGAATAGAAATAACTCACTGAAAGCTCAATCTTTTTGTTCCACGTTAGTTTCAAACTTCCCCTGTTTGTATCTATTTTCAGTTTGTCTCCTAATTTGGAGCTGTTTTCTATAGGTTTACAGTAATCTGGTCGTTAGATAAATCAACGTTAGGTGTGTTTCTTGAACAATGTGTCCTTCATAAAAACAAACTGATTCTGGATCTCTGTATGTGGATGCCAAACCTGAAGCATCTTCAGATCTGATTTCCCCCCCCCCCCCACCTTCAGCCAGTGCTAACCATTGCACATATGGAAAATTGGGTGCATTTAAGGAGTTTCAATCTGGGCACTCAAAACCATTAAGCAATTTTGAAAATCACAAAAAAAAAATGGGGATGAAGTCTGGAATGAATGCCTTTCCTTTTTCTGAGAAAAGGGTTAGTATTTTATGAAAAAGGGGAAAAGGCATAAAACCCAACCTCCAAAACACTACTTACATCAAACAACTTCCTGTTGTTTGAATATAAAACAGTAAAGAACAGAGGCAAATGGCAAAGTAAATATATTTTTTTCTTAGTTTCTGCTAGGATTTTTTCTTTTTCTGCCTTTGTGTTCCAGACGACTTGCTAAAGCTCTTGAGAAATCATTGAATTAATCGATTTTGGTTTTTTTAACTTTTGGTAGAAGTCTTTCACTGAAATACATGAATCTGCTTCTCTTGACCCAAATAATGCATTTTAGCTGTATCATCTAATGATGCAGTGGCATAAAATTCTAATTCAATTAAATTAGAAACTAGCTTTTTTTTTAAATAAACTAAGTTGGTAGCTGGCTTGAAGTGCCTATAATTAAGGCATACTTCTTAGATGAAATTTTGTTCAGCCAGCTGATTACATTTCAAATAGCTTGCCAAATTAGTGTCTAAACAACAACAAAGCCTGAAGCTTTCATGCTAAAATTGTCTCCATAAAACACTTATAATTAGGTGATCTCATAATACACTGAGGTTGATGTATGGGGTATATATATATTTTTCTTTCAACTGGTTTTTGCCTTGTTTAAGTGAGGAGTGGGGGAGAGAACTGACACAATGCCCTTCATTGCAACCTGATGTTTCACTTATTTTGGGTTATCCTGGTGGTGATGAGAGACTCAAACTTGGGCACTTTTGATGGAAATAAAAACAAATGTCTTAGGTAGCCAACATATTAACTTTCCAATTGGAAATTGTGAAAGGTATTAACACCTTGGAGGCTGCACAGAAGGTAGTGTCAGATTCAAAGCCTACCTCTTCCTATACACTAAATGGACTTGAAAGAGATTAAATTAAATAAATGCAATACATTTTTGGCTTTCCTAGATGTTAAACCTGAAATCCAAAATACCCTTTGAGGGTGGTACTGTACAAGTAACTTAAATTACATACATTAGTTCTATGTTAAGTCCAGCAATGACTTGATAGAAGAAATGCAGCATGTGGTCCTGCTTTTTTTGGCAGGGGGTTGGACTAGATGACCTCGTGGGGTCCCTTCCAACCCTATGATTCTATGTAATTCTACTTAGCAGAGACCAAAATCTTTTATCTGCATATGTGTTAATGTGATGTACAGAATGTGTTCATACTCCATGAAGAGAAGGTTTTTAAATCATAGGGCTCAAGAGGAGAAAAACAGTCACATTCAAGTTATCTGTTCTGAACAGTGCTTTGGAGGCATTGCGATGACGCTGGTAAAAAAAAAATGTACTGTATATTTTTCTTGGAGAAACTGATGGTAAAATGATTCTTGGTGGTAATGCTAACAACATGGTAAAGAACAACTATGTCTATTGAAAGTCTGCCATAAAGTCCCTCCTTTGGCTTTCATAAATACACTCCTAATTAAGCATCTTTGTTTTCAAGGAACTCCATATATAATCAGGTGAAATGGCTTATTTCACTGTTGCAAGCATAATTTGTGTGTGACGTGAGGCTGGCCAGAGTGATGGTAGAAACTGCATAACTATAGTGGACGTTGAGCACTGAGGAATTGCATTTCATGTACAAATGACAGAAAACCAAAAAGTCAGCATTCAATTTAACTAAAAAGACTTCCCTTGGCTATGGCCCAAACTTCCCATAAAAAAGGAAATGGGTGACCATTCACAGTCATTCTCAAACAGCATAAACAGATTTTTGTGCTCATGTATTCCTGCCAGCTTACTCCCAGAACTGATTTATGTTGCCCCCCCTCCCCCCCATGGAAGGAAAGCTTTATATTTGTCCATAGGTTCCATGCTCTCTTCCACTATCCCTTGTTCACAGATTAAAAACATCTACCTGCCTTGCAATTTTTGCAGCAGTGGCATCTGGCTGTGTGGGGGCACTTCTTTAACCATCTTGACAGAACTTGTGTTGGGTCCATTCATTCATCCATCCAACATCTTAGTGGCCAGATTTGATCCTAATATGTTAGAGATCACACAGTGAAGCCCCTTACAACTATTTTTCAGTGGTACTGTACTGTGCAGTTGGTCTAGGCAGAGCAAGAAGGTGTGCATATCAACTGCTGTTTTTCTTCATGGCTGTGAACTGTGGAGCTGCTTGTGATCCTGGCTAGATTAGGGATACAATTTATAATATCAAATTTCAAAATTACAATAATTCATAGGCAATAGGCCATGTCAGGTGTCATTAGATATTATAATTTGGTAAATATGCTATTGTTTGTATATGTCCCATAATTTGTATTTGAAATTATGGATGTGTTTTGAAGTATCTGTATTTCAAATTGTGATGTGGTTCTAGGCAACACTTCATACAGGACGGCTACAGCAGTAACCTGATCAATGGCCCATTAAGGGAACTCACTGGTACAGTGGGTTCACAGGGAGATCCCAGGGATAAACCTGATAAGTCACCAGGACCTACACTCCCGTGACCCTGGACTTCCTTATTTCTTTTAATTTCCACAAGCATCATGGCACAGGCCAAGGGACATAAAGTGAATGTGATGCCCTGCCTTTTGTCTTCAGTCAGCCTTTAGTCTTCACCTATCTCTGGATAAGCTCATTTACAATGAATTGAAGCTATGAAACAAAGGCTATGACCCATCCAGGTACTGGAAGTGCACCAGAGGGAGTATACAAGCCTGTAAACTCCACAGTTCTACAAGAGCAGTGGTTTTCAATCCCACTGTGTTGGGGAATGTTACTGCATCACCACACAGTGGCAAGTGTGTCGCTCAGAGCGAGGGAGATGACTGGATTTGGATGGAGGTGGGTCGGCTGGTGTGTCCTGTTGGGTAGTGACAAGCTGTCAAGCACATCTCAGTCTACAAAAGGTTGAGAACCACTGTACCAGGGAACTGATTGATACATATGGATTCTTAAACTGTATGTATATGATTGCTTTAATCCTTTAACATCTCTCTTACAGTTTGCTTTCCTTTTATAATAAACCTTAAACATTAGATACTAAAGGATTGAGTGGCAGCATGGTATTTTCATTAAGATCCAAACTTGTATTGCTCTGATAATGTGGCTGATTCTCTGGAGTCAGGAGAAACTTTTTGGTAAAGAATATTGAGTTTTAAGTAACTTTTATCTTTTTACTGGACCTAGTGGTTTATTGGGAACCAGACTGAAATGCAGTAAAGGGGGCTGTGTATTTTGGTTTTTGCTTCTTGATAACCAGTGTGGTAAATCAGAAGCATTGTCTGTGACTGGTTAGGAAGTTTTGATTTGTTACTCACCACTGTTGGAAGAATCTGCTTTTCTTTTTATGCCCATCCTGACATTGGCATTTTCAGGCGGCTACCCAAGGCATGGACAGGTCACACTGCTTGTGTATGGAAATTTAATGCAAGGTTGTCCTTCTATGTGTTAGGGCTGTGGAGTTTATTAGAAACAACTTAAGGCTGGAGATGAAAGAGAAGGGCATGGGTAATTCTCCAATACTTAAAGAAATGGTATTGAATATCTTGACAGCACATGTGGTGGTGTGGCTTCAGCTTAGTCTTAATGAACCTCTTGTTCCACTTCCTGTTGACAGCTCCCTTTGGACTGAGTGAGTGATTGGTTGGTGAAGCACATATAGTTTCCTCAGTGAACTGACCTTATGCATGTAGTCAGTGAGACACTGCTAATGCTTCCATGACTTCATCCATCAGTGTATGGGGAGACATGAATTCATGGATATCAACACTTGAATGGGAAGGGAATAGCCTCTATGTAGGTGGAACACACTGGTGGGTGTTGTGTTCGTTTGTGTCAACTCACAGAGGATATGGGCTGTTACAGCTACAGTGTTGGGGGCTTAGCTCAGGCTGTAGCAGCTCATGCTCTTAGCTCTGCTGCTTTCAGTCCCCAGTATGATGGCCAAGATAACTGTCAGTCACCAGGCGGGTCCTTGAGTGGTACCCCTCATTAGAACCTCTAAACGCTTCCCCAGACATGTTACACTGAGCCATCAGCTCTGGATTGCTTAACGTCTCTTAAACTGATCATAGTGCTCTTTGTTTGTACGGTATTTCTTTAAATGTTGTTCAGACCCTTTATAATATTTCCACTGGCTGGAGCAGGTGGTAATCAGAGTAATTTTGGTTTCAAAGTGGGAAACATCTTTGAAAGTGCATGTTGTATTGGATGCTCCACTGATAGTCGTCTTTGAAATGGAAGATTTCAAAAGAGGAGACATTTAATAAGAAATTTTGGACAGAACAAGGACTTGATCTTGTGAGGTGGTGAGCACCATTAACTACCGTAGAACATCTTACAACCTTCCAGAATGGAGGCATCTATCAGACCATGCAAGCTTCCCTTTTCATAGCACAGACACTTAATTTTACAGTGTTGCTGTTAATGAAGGGATTATGTTGTTCCTATATAGTTAGGTTTATGCCAATCAACCTTTCACTGGCAAAATATTTGTATAATAAATCTCTGGTTATTTTTGAAACTGAGCCCATCCAGTCAGACTGTTAATATGATAAAAAAAAAAAAAAGACAGACTGCCAACTGTGACTCAAACAACAGTTAAAATCATGCCTTCTGACCTTTTTGACTAATCTGGGGAATTTCTTTTCATATGACCAATGAATGACTAGCTGCAGGGAATCTTCTTTCTCATCTCCAACCCTATGCTGGCTCCAGAAACCTCCACAGCCCTGCCCTAACACACACCATATTCTAGTATGCATTCTACCTACAACTGACACCAAAATGCCACATAACTGCTGCTGTGTTAACCCATCTCCTAAATGAGTGACTTATGACAGTGCCTCCCAACCTTTTTGGCTCAAGGGCTACAGATATTTTTACAACACTGAAGGTCCACCAGTCTCCATCAGCAGTGTGCCCCTCACCCCCGCTACCTTAGTGCAGTCAGAGAGTAGGAGTTCAGAGAGGAGGCTGCCTTCCCACTGATTTCCTATCTTCCTGGCTGTAACCAGGAAACCACGCATGTACTGTAGCACTACGTGCACCACCTGGGTCCATAGGCAGTGGCTCCCTTCTACAGCCAGGGTGATGGAAGATCAGTGTTCCTGTCCCTCTGGCTCCTGCACCTACCCAAAGGGCACTTGGGAGACAGGAATGTTACCGGTGTGGGAAGCAGGGTCACCTTGCATCAGAGTGCTGGTGTAAGGAACTATGGTGTCGATAATGTGGTAAGAGAGGGCACATTGAACGTGCCTGCAAACATAGGAAAGATAAGCCAAACAGAAGAGGCAGACCTGAGAAAAATAGGCTGTTGGTTTGGCAGACTATGGGATATTCTGCATGCAGTAGAGCAGAATACAAGTGACCATAGTGACACCCAATTGGAAGGTGAAGATTCCCTGCATGTTTTGTCTAACAGCTGGCCCATGTAAATTCTGGGTGACACCTGTGTTGGAAGGTAAACCTGTACGCATGGAACTGGACACTGGTGCAGCCATTTCATTAGCTTCTAACATTTGAGTATGAGAAGGACTTACACATCTGTCACTTAAGCCGACAGTAGTTGTTTTGAAGAAATATACTGGGGAGACTGTTCCCCTGTTGGGTACTATTGATGTGAAAGTAGAACTCAATTGACAGACCACAAAGCTACCACTGTTTTGTGGTGAAGAGGAATTACCCAGTCCTAATGGGAAGATCTTGGATCAGGAAAATCCAACTCAATTGGGCAGAAGTGCATCAATTGACTAAAGAAGAAATGAGTCTAGCAGTGGTACTAATGAAACGCTGCTGTTTTTGGTGAAGACTTAGGCAGCATGAAGGGAATCACTGTGAAATTTAAATATAAAGCCTGATTGCCAACCAAAATGTTTGAAGGCCAGGATGTTGCCATTTGCCATCAGACCCAAGGTGGAAGAAAACTTGGAGCGGTTAGTCAAGAAAGGAGTCTTAGTGCCAGTTACTCACAGCCAGTGGGCGACACCCATTGTCCCAATAGTGAAGGATGGTGGCTCCATTCGGATTTGTGGAGATTTCAAGGTCACTGTCAACCCAGTGTTATGTGCAGAGCAATATCCTCTTCCCCGCATTGAGGACATCTTTGCAGGTTTGGCTGGAGGACAAAAATTTAGCAAGATTGATTTGAGTGAAGTGTACTTACAGATGTATGTTGAAGAAGAATCTCAAGAGTTGATGACTGTAACACATAAGGGGTTGTACAGATACTGTCGTTTACCTTTCAGCATTGCTTTGGTCCCATCTTTGTTCCAAAGGGCAATGGACCAGATTTTGAGTGGTTTATTGGGAGTACAGTGCTATCTGGATGACATCCCGGTCATGGACAAAAATGAGGAGGAACTCCTTGCAAACTTGGAAACTACTCAGCAAAGATTGGAAGAGTGCAGTCTACATGTTCACAGAGACAAATGTACATTTTCTCAGCCCTCAGTTGAATATTTAGGACATATAATTGATGCTGATGGTCTCCATAAGTCTCTGGCCAAGGTTAAGGCTATTGTGGATGCTCCACTACCTCAGAACGTAAGCCAACTTCACTCTTTTTTTAGGGTTATTGAACTATTATGGCAAGTTTATTCCACAGTTAGCAACACTCCTGAAACCTCTACATGAGCTTCTTGGGCTTAAAAAGGCCTGGAACTGGACTGAAGCCTGTGATGTTGCATTTAACAAAGCTAAATGCTCACTGGTAAACTCTAGGGTTTGACACATTTTCATAGAATCATAGGGTTGGAAGGGACCCCACGAGGTCATCTAGTCCAACCCCCTGCCAAAAAAAGCAGGACCACTCCCATTAGATCATCCCAGTCAGTGTTTTGTCCAGCTGAGACTTGAACACCTCCAGAGATGGAGATTCCACCACCTCCCTAGGCAACTTATTCCAATGCTTCACCACTCGCCTAGTAAGGAAGTTTTTCCTAATATCCAGCCTGGACCGCCCCAGCTGTAACTTGAAGCCATTGCTTCTCGTTCTGCCCTCTGTTACTACCGAGAACAGTCGAGCTCCCTCCTCCTTGGAGCAACCCTTCAAGTAGTTGAAGGTTGCTATCAAATCCCCCCTCAGTCTTCTCTTCTGCAGGCTAAATAAGCCTAGTTCCTTCAGTCTTTCTTCATAGGGCTTGTGCTCCAGCCCTTTGATCATTTTGGTTGCCCTCCTCTGGACTCTCTCTAATTTGTCCATGTCCTTTTTGTAGTGGGGAGCCCAAAACTGGACACAGTATTCCAGATGTGGCCTCACTAGTGCAGAATAGAGGGGAATGATCACATCCCTCGATCTGCTGGTAACACTTCTTCTGATGCAGCCCAGTATGCCATTGGCCTTTTTG
Source organism: Podocnemis expansa (assembly GCA_007922195.1). Taxonomy (NCBI): domain Eukaryota; kingdom Metazoa; phylum Chordata; order Testudines; family Podocnemididae; genus Podocnemis; species Podocnemis expansa. The sequence continues at coordinate 11,449,451 of ML682066.1, forward strand.
GCAGCAAGAGCACACTGCTGACTCATATCCAGCTTCCCATCCACCATGACTCCCAGGTCCTTTTCTCCAGTGCTGCTATTTAGCTGATCACTCCCCAGCCTGTAGCAGTACATGGGGTTTTTTCGTCCCAAGTGCAGGATTTTACACTTATCCTTGTTGAACCTCATGAGATTCCTCTTGGCCCACTGCTCCAGTTTGTCTAGGTCTCCCTGAATCCTGTCTCTGCCCTCTAGGGTGTCTACCGTTCCCCCCAGTTTGGTATCATCTGCAAACTTACTAAGTGTGCAATCTATCCCATCATCCAGATCATTAATGAAAACATTGAACAGAACTGGCCCCAGGACCGACCCCTGGGGCACACCACTTGTTACTGCCCGCCAACTTGACATGGAGCCATTGATTCCTACACGCTGAAACCGTTGTTCTAGCCAGTTTTCTATCCACCTTACAGTCCATGCATCTAACCCATACTTCCTTAATTTGCCAATGAGAATGCTGTGGGAAACCGTATCAAAAGCCTTGCTAAAGTCAAGGTATATCACATCAACGGCTCTTCCCGCATCCACAAATCCAGTCATCTCATCATAGAAGGCGATGAGGTTGGTCAGGCATGATTTACCCTTGGTAAATCCATGCTGACTGTTCCTGATTACTCTACATTCCTCCAAGTGTTTCAGGATGGATTCTTTGAGAAGCTGCTCCATGATTTTTCCAGGGATTGAGGTGAGGCTGACAGGTCTGTAATTCCCTGGATCATCCTTTTTGCCTTTCTTGAAGATAGGTACTATATTTGCTTTTTTCCAGTCCTCTGGCACCTCCCCCGTTCGCCATGAGTTTTCAAAGATAATGGCCAACGGTACTGCTATCTCATCAGCCAGCTCCCTCAGCACCCTCGGATGCAGTTCATCCGGCCCCATGGACTTGTGCACATCTAGTTTCTTTAAGCAGTCCCTAACCTGACCTTCTGTCACCAAGGGCCTCTCTTCTTCTCCCCAGTCCCCCGTACCTAGTGTAGTGGGCTGGGAGCTGACCTTGCTTGTGAAAACTGAACTAAAAAAAGCATTGAGCACTTCAGCTTTTTCCTCATCCTCTGTCACGAGGATGCCTGCCCCATTCAGCAAGGGGCCTACACCATCCCTGATCCTCTTCTTGTTATTGATATACTTGTAGAACCCCTTCCTATTATCCTTCACATCCCTTGCTAGTCGCAACTCCATGTGTCCTTTGGCCTTTCTGATTTTATCCCTGCAGTCCCGAGCAATGTCTTTATATGCCTCCTTAGTCATCTGTCCTAGCTTCCACTTCCTGTAAGCTTCCTTTTTATGCTTCAGCTCAGTGCAGAGCTCTCTGTTAAGCCACAGTGGGCGCCTTCCACATTTGCTGTGCTTTCTCCTTATCGGAATTGTATCTTCCTGTGCCCTTAGCAGGGTTTCTTTAAAATGCACCCAACTCTCTTGGACACCTTTCCCCTTCAGATCAGCCTCCCAAGGGATCCTGCCCATCAGTTCCCTGAGGGAGACAAAATCTGCTTTTCTGAAGTCCAGGGTCTGTGTTTTGCTTCTTTCCTTCTTTCCTTTAATCATCAACTTGAACTCAATCATTTCATGGTCACTGCTACCCAGGCTGCCATTGACCTCTACTTCCCTGATAAATTCTTCTCTATTTGTGAGCAGCAGATTGAGAGGCGCAAGGCCCCTCGTCGGTTGCTCCAGCATTTGTACCAGGAAGTTGTCCTCAACACTCTCCAGAAACTTCCTGGATTGCCTGTGCACTGCTGTATTGGCCTTCCAGCAGATGTCAGGGTAATTGAAGTCCCCCATGAGAACCAGGGCCTGTGCTCTAGAAACTTCTGTTAGTTGTACACAGAATGCCTCATCCACTTCCTCCTCCTGATCTGGTGGTCTGTAGCAGACACCTACCACAACATCCCCCTTGTTGCTCTCCCCTCTAAACTTAACCCACAGACTTTCAACTGGCTCGTTTCCACTTTCATAATGAAGCTCTGAGCAGTCATAGAGCTCCTTTACATATAGTGCTACTCCTCCCCCTTTCCTTCCCTGCCTGTCCTTCCTAAACAGTCTATACCCATCTATTGCAGAGCTCCAGTCATGCAAACTATTCCACCACGTCTCTGTTATCCCAATCCCAATCATGACCCATCTTTGCCCCTACAGATGGCTTTTGATACCCCCCCAATGGAGTTGGGTCTGTATTGTCACATATTATGCCTTCTGGTGAAGAGAGGCCTATCACTTTTGCTTCACGCTCCTTGACCAAGGCAGAAACTATCTATGCCCAAATTGAACGCGAAGCACTGGGCATTGTTTTTGGCGTTCGGAAATTTCACCAGTACCTGTGGGGAAAGAAGTTCACACTTGTCACTGACCATCGACCCCTGACATTGATTTTGGGACCACACACAGGCATCCCACCTTTGGATGCTAGTCGGATGCAACGTTGGGCATTGATGCTTTCTGGATACACATATGAAACCAAGTATAGGCAATCCCCTTTGCATTGCAATGCTGATAGTCTTTCAAGGCTACCCTTACTGGCACACCATCAAGATCAGGGTCAGAAAGGAATCTTTTACTTTGAACTGGTGGAAAACACACCTGTCACGGCTACTCAAGTGAAGAAAGCGACACGGGTTGACCCAGTATTCTCACAAGTTATGGATTTCATGATGCCTGGAACATTCTTAACTGACTCTCTCAGGTCTCACCTGACCTCCGCCCCCACACGTCTAGAAGGACAGAGCTATCAACCCAATATGGGTGTTCGTTGTGGAGAATGTGTGTCATTATCCCACCTTCATTAAGACCACGTTTGTTGGAACAGCTCCATTCAAGTCACTGTGGCATAGTGCGCGTGAAGGAAATTGCACAGAGCTATTTCTGGCAGCTAGGCTTGGACAGGGCCATCGAAGAAATGGCTAGAGCTTGTACCTCATGCCAGAGTGTCTGGAATGCACCTCAGTTGGCACCTCCTCACCTGTGGGATTGGCCCGACAGGCCATGGCAACGTATCCATGTTGATTTTGCTGGCCCATTTGAAGGATGTATGTTTTTAATTGCTGTGGACACCCATTCAGAATGGCCAGAAGTCTCTGTAATGCAGACCACTACTATGGAAACCACTATCCAGACCCTGTGTGGCTTTTTTAGTCATTATGGTCTTCCAGAACAGCTGGTGAGTGACAATGGACCGCAGTTCATTTCTCAGGATTTTGAAACTTTTATGAAGGCCAATGGAATACATGACATCAGGTCAGCACCATATCATCCTTCCACCACTGGACTTCCTGAAAGGTTCATACAGACTGTGAAGTAAGCTCTAAAATCTGCGAAGGAACGTTCATCTCTTCAGAAGCATCTGGACAACTTCTTGTTGTCCTACAGAAACTCTCTGTTGGTTACGACTAAAGTATTTCCAGCTCTTCTTATGATGGGATGGCAGTTGTGCTCTTGCTTTTGATTTGTTGAAACCACAAGACACACGGCAAGTAGTTCAATGCCAACAGCAGGACCAGGTCAGCAGATGTTCACCAAGAACAAAGGACCGCACCTTCATCATTGGATAGCCTGTTCTCACTCGAAACTATGCTTCAGAGCTAAATGGTTTCCTGAAACAGTCACAACCCAGGCAGGACCTCGTTCCTACTCTGTCTAGACAGCGAGTGGCCTAGTTTGGCGATGGCATGTAGATCAGTTGCTTCTCCGTTGTACCCATCCAGAAGGTGCATCTCCAGCGGATATACCTGACTTAATCCTTACAGATGATGCAACATCAGAGCATGAAACAACTGTTCATGTCTCTCCTGCTCCAGCCACCTCTTCAACGCCTTTGGCCTCCCTGGACCAACCAGACACAATATTCTCTCTGGTTCCAGCTACTTCCCTGGTACTTGTAGTCACCCCACCAGCAATACCAGCTTTGTGGTGTGAGCACATAATCCAACTTGAGACAGAAGGCCTCCTAATCGGCTGGATCTTTAGCTAGTGGTGACCCCTTCTTCATGGGGCAGATTAATTCCCCGGGGGTTTGCCGGAGAAGGGGCAGTCTACCCTCATCTCCTAGCTTAGCCTTTATTCTTTCTGGAGGGGGAAGGCTTTTTCATTAGAGGGGCAGGAATATGTCATGTTTTGGACTACCTAGGGTCATTGGGGTTGTCATGGTGATAAATAGGAGGGTTGTTTAGATGCTAGGGAAACCTGTCTGTCAGGTCGCCTCTCTCTGGTCTCTTTCAATAAAGACTCCTTGCACAGCTCTGATTATGCTGCCTCTCGTTATTGGATTATAATTTCCCCAAAAACTCTACATACACATTCACTCTGTAATCACACAAACTAATATGCTACTTCTTAATTTCTTTGCTAATCAATTAACTTATAAAGTCTGACAAAGACAGGGGAGATTCTTTACCCTGAATTTATAATCTTGAGAAATTGCTCAAGATGGTACAGCGGTGTTTTTGGTCCTTGATGCATTACAATTTTTATCAATTGCTCTGTGTTCCTTTTGGCTTTTAAACAAAAATTTAGCAAGACAGTTTTGTTACTGGCCAGTATTTACAACTGTGAGACTTTACAGCTTAAAATGACAGGATATTACTTTGCAATAATAGTTAGCCTGGCTGTGTGGTATGGGTTGTGGTGGTTTTTAATTTTTGCAATCCTTTCTTTACTATACAAAATCTGAAATTTTACAACACTAGTTGCTTTTTGAGCAGGCCTACATTATGCTTTACATTGTCCCTCTCATGATCCTTTGACTATTTAAATCAAATGGGTCACTGCTGTTGCGAGGCTTTTGTTAGGATAAGCAAACAAGCCAGGCCTCGTGAGCACGGAGGGTGTCAGGGGTAGGCAGCATGCAGGCTGTCTGCTGTGACATAAACTCTCCATTACCTGCATGCCTCAGGTCACATACACCTATCAGCCCCCCCTCCATCCCTTGCCTTATATGGATGCTAGTATTCCTAACCTGTTAAGACCACCCTAACCGTCTTCCCATATATGGAATTATTTTTCCCAAAGTGTTAAGAAAACTAGTTTAAATCAGTAAACAAGCTGCCTGTGTATCTAAGCAATTACCATGCTGCTTCCATTTTGAAGCTGATATTGTTTTGTTCAGTGTTCCCAGTACTGGTACTGTAAATAAACCTCTTCAGTGTTATCTCTATTGCCTGATCCTTCTTTGAGGGACCTTTCCAGACTTACACTTTATAGTTAAATATTATGTGGTGACTTGGACTTGTGCATCTAACTTTACATACAGGTATCTTCTTTCACACCCGTGCCAATCAGGCAAATTAAACGAGTGTATCTCATCAACAAAACAATAAGCAGTGAGTGAAGTACAATTAATGACATACCCTTGGTAGATAGTGACCATCCCAGAAAAATATACTAATGGTAGGCCATTGATTCTTTTTCCTTGTCTGCAATTTTAATCGTTTCCCCATTGCTATGCATGATGTGTATAGTTCAAGTACTGACCATTATTGATTTTATTAATTCTGTGACCTCCTGTGCCTTTAACAGGTGGCCATTCAAATCATGCCAGTGCAATTCAGCATTGACTGAGAAATTTACCAGTTTGCTGATCAAGGATATATCTCCCACCCCACTCTCCCCCTCCCAGTTTTTGGGAGATAACGGGTGTGGTTTACTTTATAAATTACACTAATATTGCATCTGAATTTATCTTCAGGAGGACAACTTACATTTCCATTTTCCCAATAAATTGGTTCCCATGAACTAATGCACATACAAATACCATCATACACAATTCTAGCGGAGTTATCTAATTTATCCCAGACACATGTTCCCAAAGAAGTGTCAGAGCTGCAGGGTTCTGATGCGGTTGGCATGGATGAGCCCACCTACGTTAGGGGGCTCCAAATGGTAAATCCGCTGGTGTCCAATAATTTCCCATTCTTTCCTGCCCAATGGCTCATAATGAGGCAGCAAGAAAAATCCCATGAGCAATACAGGGAGTGGGCTGACTTTCCACACTTCCACCTCTGTAGCCTGCTGGTGAACTAATTTAACAATAGTTCTGATAATGTTTTTGCATCAACAGTACTAGAAATATATTGCATCCACTTTGATAGATATGTGTAAAACAATGATTTTATTCATTGTTTTAACAACTGCATTGATACTTTGGCATTTCCTGATATTGTCCATAGCATTTTATGTTTAAGTCTAGCCAAACTTAGTATTTGCATTTCAGTACATCCCATAGCCTAAGCTGTTTGGTTTTTCTTTTTTTAAATTCCTTTTGTTTTGTTTTTTGAAACATTTAATCATGTTGCATTTAGCTTTAAGGTTTCCCAGGCCAATTTGTACAAAGTCTACATTGTTATGCACCTGTCTTTGCATTAACTTTTCCTGTAGCTGGGACAGCAAGCTTTATTTGTTTTTAATTACTTTCATTTCACAGTATTTACCAACCCCATGCTGGCCCCTGCCCCTCCCAGAATATTGTCTGCAACGTTCTCTTTTGTATCTAGTGGGTGCCAGCGGCATAGCCACCCCCTGGCCCTATCCCAGGCCAGGGGGCGGGGCCTGCCGGGCGGCCAGATAGGCCCCGGATCCCTGGCTGGAGACGCGGCTGCCATGGCCGCGGACCGCCAGGGATCAGGCCCCGGATCTCCAGCCTGATTGGGCCAGAGAACCGGGGCACCGATGTTGGGACCCGGGGGGTGTGCCCCGGGTGCCTAACGCTAGCAACGCCACTGGTGGGTGCTGATTGTTGGTGGATTTTAATTAAAGCAGAAAAAATAGGCAATGTGTATGGGGGGAGCAGGAGGTTTTTAACTTACAGATTTAACTTAGACCAGTCCATATTTACAATCATTTTTACAATAAGGAGGGTTCACAAGCAATTTTATTGGATTATGCTAAAGTTTAAACAACTTAGGCTTATTTACATTCTTTGGTGTACTTGTTAGAAACAGAAATTTTCATTTTTATAAAAAGATTTAACTGGGAAGCAAAGATTGACTGCTTGTTTTTCAGGGGTGGGGGTGGGTGTCATAACCAACAGGCAAAAGCACTACCTGCTCTGCAGTTACATAACCATTCCATTATATGTAGAAACAGGGAATAAATAGAAGACTTCAATAAACCTCCCATTGGTGTTTCCCACTTAACCACTATGTGCTGGTGTTTCATAGGGTCGGCTGGTGCTGTGATATTTACCTGCATCCCAACCATCCCTTCCCAGGTGTACACATGCTCTCTCAATGGTCTTAGCAATTGTTGTTTTTTTTTTTTTAAATCATACCTGGCAATGTCAATGTGAGAGTCTTCAGGCCAAGGCCATGATTGGCTCTCAGCTGGGTTAGCATAGTGAGTGATGGGGTTGCCAGGTTCTTCCTGACCACTAAATCCACTCCAGATATGAGAATGGTTGTGCCAAGAATAATGAACCACGGGCACAAGGTCCTAGCTGGCATCCCATGAAATGTGCATACAGGGGGTACTGCCTGTTTTGGGAAGCAGTAGCTCAGTCATGGGGACACAAACAAGTAGCATTCCAAAACTGTAAGGAACAAAAGCCAGCTTTTCCAGGTTTCTAAGACAAATGGGAGCATGCAGGCAACTTGACTGCACCTTGATTTCCTGTGAACTATAAACATTTGTTAACTATGTACTTTTTAACTGAGATACATATACGCATTTTGGCTTACCATCCTTGTCTATTTAACGGTCCAGGGGTTTTAATAGGCTCACTATAGAGTATGGGCTGATTCACTTGGATTTCAGATCAAAGTCTTTTTCAGTTTTAGATTAATCACCTGGTCTTTTATTTTTCCATAATACTGAATTAGAACACTTGAGTTATTTTACCACTTTTTTAGCCATGTACTTTAAATCTTGGGAAATCCTGTTACTGTAAAGTTGTCTCTTCTTCCACTTGTTTTAGCCACTGCATGTGGCTTTTAGTGTTTACTTCTGCAGTTTTTGAAACTGTTCAGAGTTCCTGAATTAAAAGTGGAGTTGGTCTTCCTTACTACTCCCCCCCCCCCCGATCTTTAAGTGTTTGAGCCAGCTGAACTTCTGCCTTTTTTGGGGTATCACTACTGTTTTTTATAGTGGCACCAATTTCCCAACCATTTATCTTACCACAGTCTATTTTCTTCATGGTCCATAGCTTCATCAATCAGCATTGCAATTCCTGATTCTCTTTGCTGAATAACAAAATTATACTTCCCCTCCACTCTCCAGCTGGGAGCTAAGATTTCCATTTTCCACAATGCTCCCTGAGCTGAGACTACAATGGTATTGTGGAACAGCAATCTATACCCAGAATATCATCATCAGTTATGTTTTGGGTTTGGGTCAGGTACCCTCTGGTGGGATGACCTTGTATGGAGATAGGCATGTTAACCCATTTGTTTCCCATGCTCTGCTCTTCATTGAATGACGTTAGTGAGATGGTCCAGGATTTGATTCTTGCTCCTGGAACACTGTTGACTAGGGATACCACGGTGCCAGTATCTATTAAAGCCAATACAGGGGTTTGGTTTTCCTGTTAAACAAAAATATGAGGCCTCTCTTCCCCTGTCCCATGACAGGCACCCCAGGAACTTTCACTGTTGTGCAATGAGCCTGGTATCTTAGGTGTTTGTACATGAATGCAAGGAGCCTGGGAAACAAGCAAGAAGAATTGGTAGTACTGGCGCAGACAAGGAACTATGATATAATTGGAATAACAGAGAAATGGTGGGATAGCTTGCATGACTGGAGCTCTGCAATGGATGGGTATAAGTTGTTCAGGAAGTACAGGCAGGGAAGAAGAGGGGGAGGAGTAGCACTATATGTAAAAGAGCTGTATAGAGCTCCATTATGGAAGTGGAACCGAGCCAGTTGAAAATCTGTGGGTTAAGCTTAGAGGAAAGAGCAACAAGGGGGATGTCGTGGTGGGTGTCTGTTATAGACCTCCAGCCCAGAAGGAGGAGGTGGATGAGGCATTCTATGGACAACTGGCAAGTTTTCAGATCACAAGCCCTGGTTCTCATGAGGGATTTCATTTACCCTGACATCTGCTGGGAGGCCAATACAGCAGTGCACAGGCAATCCAGGAAGTTTTTGGAGAGTGTTGAGGACAACTTCCTGGTACAAATGCTGGAGGAACCAACTAGGGGCCTTGCACCTCTTGGCCTGCTGCTCAAACAGAGAAGAATTGATTGGGGACATAGAAGTGAATGGCAACCTGGGCAGCAATGACCATGAGATGGTAGAGTTCAAGATGCTGATTAATGGAGAAAAGGAAAGAAGCAAAATGCAGATCCTGGACTTCAGAAAAGCAGACTTTGGCTCTGTCAGGGAACTGATGGGCAGGATCCCTTGGGAGGCTGATCTGAAGGGGAAAGGTGTCCAAGAAAGCTGGCTGCATTTTAAAGAAACCCTGCTAACAGCACAGGAAGATACCATTCTGATGAGTGGAAAGAACAGCAAATATGGAAGGCGCCCAGTGTGACTTAACAGAGAACTCTGCACTGAGCCAAAGCATAAAAAGGAAGCTTACAGGAAGTGGAAGCTTGAACAGATGACTAAGGAGGCATATAAATATATTGCTTAGGACTGTAGGGATAAAATCAGAAAGGCCAAAGGACCATTGTAGTTCTGGCTAGCAAAAGATGTGAAGGATAACAGCAAGGGGTTCTACAAGTATGTCAATAACAAGGGGTATGCCCACACATCTTTTTATTTTGAAATAACACTGGTTATTTCGAAATAAAGATTAGGTCCATATGACGTTTTCTTATTTCGAAATGACAGGCTCTGTCATTTCGAAATAAGAACCGTCATTTCAAAACAGCTTAAACCCCATTCATTTTGAAATGGCTGTTGTTTTGAAATAACCATTTTGAAATAACGCCTTTTGGACATGTTGTTGTTGTTTTGAAACAACACCATTGTTTTGAAACAACTGTTTTGAAAGAACATGTCCAAACGGCGTTATTTCGAAATAACCATTTAAAAATAACAGCCATTTCGAGACCAGGCTTTCCCTTAATTCGAATTAACTTATTTTGAAATAACGATGTATGTGTGGACATAGCCAAGAAGAGGATCATGGATGGTGTAGGTCCCCTTATTGAATAGTGCAGGTGTCCTCGTGATGGAGAATGAGGAAAAGGCTGAAGTGCTCAATGCCTCTTTTTTTTTTTTTTTTTTTTTTTTTTTTTACTTCAGTTTTCAGAGGTAGGGCCAGCTCCCAGCCCACTACACTGGGTATGGCAGATTGGAGAGAAGCAGAGAGGCCCTTGGTGACAGAAGGTCAGGTTAGGGACTGCTTAAAGAAGCTGGATGTGCACAAATCCATGGGGCTGGATGACCTGCATCTGAGAGTGCTGAGAGAGTGGGCTGATGAGATAGCAGTACTGCTGGCCATTATCTTTAAAAACTCATGGCGAAGGGGGGAGGTGCCAGAGGCCTGTAGAAAAGCAAATATAGTGCCTATCTTAAAGAAAGGCAAGAAGGAAGATCCAGGGAATTACAGAGCTGTCAGCCTCACCTCAATCCCTGGAAAAATCATGGAGCAGGTTCTCAAAGAATCCATCCTGAAATACGGAGGAAAATAGAGTGATCACGAACAGTCAGCATGGATTCACCAAGGGTAAATCATGCCTGACCAACCTCATTGCCTTCTATGATGAGATGACTGGATTTGTGGATGCGGGAAGAGCTGTTGATGTGATATACCTCAACTTTAGGAAGGTTTTTGATACGGTTTCCCACAGCATTCTCGCCAGCAAGTTAAGGAAGTATGGGTTGGATGTGTGGACTGTAAGGTGGACAGAGAACTGGCTAGATCAATGGTTTCAGCGTGTAGGAATCAATGGCTCCATGTCTAGCTGGCAACCAGTAACAAGTGGTGTGCCCCAGGGGCTGGGCCTGGGGTCAGTCCTGTTCAGCGTTTTCATCAATGATCTGGATGATGGGATTGATTGCACCCTCAGTAAGTTTGCAGATGACACTGAGCTGGGGGGAACAGTAGACATGCTGGAAGGCAGGGACAAGATTCAGGAAGACCTTTGACAAATTGGAGTAGTGGGCATGAAGTTCAACAAGGACAAGTGGAAAGTCCTGCACTTGGGATGGGAAAACCCCATGCACTTCCACAGGCTGGGGAGTGATCAGCTAAGTAGTAGCACCATAGAAAAGGACCTGGGGGTCCTGGTGGATGGGAAGCTGGATATGAGTCAGCAGTGTGCTCTTGCTGTCAAAAAGGCCAATGGCATACTGGGCTGCATCAGAAGAAGCATTGCCAGCAGATTGAGGGATGTGATCATCCCCCTCTATTCATCACTGGTGAGGCTGCACCTGGAATACTTGTTCAGTTTTAGGCTCCTCACTATGAAAAGGATGTGGACAAATTAGAGTCCAGTGGAGGGCAACAAAAATGATCAAGGGGCTGGAGCACAAGCCCTATGAAGAAAGACTGAAGGAACTAGGCTTCTTTAGCCTGTAGAAGAGAAGACTGAGGGGGGATTTGACAGCAACCTTCAACTACCTGAAGGGATGCTCCAAGGAGGATGGAGCTCGGCTGTTCTCAGTAGTAATAGAGGACAGAACAAGGAGCAATGGTTTCAAGTTGCAGCTGGGGAGGTCGAGGCTGGATATTAGGAAAAGCTTTTACTAGGAGGGTGGTAAAGCATTGGAATGGGCTACCTAGGGAGATGGTGGAATCTCCATCTTTGGAGATGTTTTAAGACCCGGCTGGACAAAACTCTGGCTGGGATAGCTTAGTGGGAGGGGAGTGGTCCTGCTTTTTTGGCAGGGGGTTGGAGTAGATGACCTCATGAGGTCCCTTCCAACCGTATGGTTCTATGATTCTATAGTGGGCAGAGGTTCTGTGTTTAAATGGCTGCTCTAGGCACTTTTTTCTTAGGGTTGGGGCTGAAATTCAAGGGTGCTTGGTTTTAACTGTAGTGATTTTTCTGCTCTTGGTGAAAATTTTCCTTTTGGATTTGGGCTGTTCCTTTTAGCAGATTTTTGGTGGATACTCCATCCCATTTCAGGACTGGCTCAAGTATTTACAACCATGAGACTTTGCAGCTTAGTCACAGGATGTTACATTGCAATAATAGTTAGCCTATCTGATCTTTTTTTTTTTTTTTTGTAACCCTTCTTTACTACACAAAATCTGAGATTTGACATTTAAAATGCTATTTATAGAGCCCTGCAAATCCGCGGGTATCCGCATCTGCGAGTGCGGATATCCGCAGACCAATTGCTGCGGATCGACTCACGAATGCAGCTTCTATTGTTACCTTATCATAGTGCGAGCCACTGCTGAAGCTGCTGCACTGATTTGTATCGGCAGCATGCAGGGGAACCAGGAAGCACTCTGGCCAATCCTAGATTGTGATTTGCCAGCCAATCAGAGTCTCAAGGTAGGGCTTGGAGACTCATTGCTGGCCTTTGGCTCATTCCCCTGCCCACTTCTTCCTTTTCTCGCTTCCAGTTGGCAAGCCATTGCTGTCAATCAGAGATTTCATAGGTGGGCAAAGAAATCTGATTGATAGCACAGCATGCGAACCACAGACAAAGTGGGTGGGACACATATGGGGAATAAACCAATCAAAGGCTGAATAGTTGTATGTGAGCCCACGCTCAGTTGCAGCTGTGGTTACAGATGCAGCTAAACCCTGGCATGCGGTTTTCGGATCGGATTAATGTTATCACTGAACAGATGCAGATTGGATGCGGTTCCATGTTTTTGTATCCGTGCAGGGCTCTAGCTATTTGCTTTTAAACAGGCCTACATTATGCTTACACATACTTCACTGGCTCCCAGTTCAGTTCCACATCTCCTTGAAGGAGTAGATTGATGAAAGCTTAGACCTAGCTCAACAGCATCTAGAATACCCTCTTTGAACCACTTTAACAATCTGCAGGGACAATAACCAATGGTCCAGAAGGAGAAATTCTCTTTCTTTGAGGGTGTTTTCAGTGAAAGGCCCAGGGTAATGGAATTCTATCCCACTGCTAAGTTTAAGAAGAATTGCACGACTGTGTTTTTTGCAGCTTTTTCCACAATAACCCAGCTTTAATTTGACCAGCGTTGATCTGAAGGCAGTCTGTCACCACACTGAAACTATTCAGGATCAGCTAAAATGAGGTTTAGATAGAGAGTCTAAAAATCTTTTATTTTTGGGGAGGATGGTGGGAGGAGGCATTCTCTTTTTATATATAGAACTTCAATACTGTTAACTAATTTTATTCTATTTCTTAGATTGTCTTTTTCTGGCGCTTCATTGATTAAATTTGAATGTGGTCATGTTGATGTGCCAGTTGGTCAGTTTCACCTTTTTAATTTCTCAGTTTGTGGTTGAGGGCTTCTGGGATTATTCCTGCCTATGTACATCTTCAAATAGTTCTAGTGATAATTACCAACTTTCCATTTTGATTTAAAAAGGTTATTAATAAAATTCAATTTTGCAACTCTGTACAAAGGTAAAAGTGCTTTTTAAATGTAGATGTTTGCTAATTACTACCAGAAGTGCATGTCTAATTTAAAATATAGAGAGATTTATTCACTAAAATATATCCTATTGTGAAAAATAGGCCAAACAATAAGCTAGATTCCATTATTCATTTTATTTATTTATAAAATAATGCTGTCTGTCCTCGTGAATGAATCCACCTCAGTGTTTCTGGGGTGAGAAGGATAGATAAAATTTTAACTCTGCCATGAGTCCTTGCCCTTCAGGCTTCTTTCAAAGTATTTTCTGTACTTGTTTCTATACAAGCTGTGTTTTGCTTTCATGTTCTCTTTGCCTATGTGCTTCAGTTTGATTATAGCAGTATCAGTACCGGACAAAATGAACACTGCTTTATGCCCTGTGGGCATAGAGTCTGTAGAGTGTGTTTTTCTTTATTAAAAAAAAAAACAAAAACCAAAACCTGCTCACTTTATTTGTACCAGTGTCACCTTTAATGAAAACTGGGCATCACGTAGGAGGGAATTTTCAGACAAATAAACACTTCAGTATGAGGTCTTAGTAAAGCAGGAACCTAGGCAAATTTTGGATTCCAAAGATGTCAATATGGCTCTAAAGTCTTCTGTTTAGTCACGTGTTAGTTATAATCTAGTTTGCAACAATGCAAACTTCTTCTTCGAGTGCTGCTCCTGTCCATTCTGTTGTAGGTGTCTGCACGCCCCGTGCACGGCACGCCGGAAACTTTTTCCTCTAGAGTACCCGTAGGGTCGGCTGTAGCGCCCCCTGGAATGGCGCCGTCGCCGCTCCCTATATAGTCACCAGCCGACCCCTCCCCTCCTCAATTCCTTCTTACCGCCCTGTCGGTCACTGGAACGTTCCCTGGCCTCAAGCGCTTTGCACGTGGCCACTCATTTGGAGTACTCGAAGTTGTTCTTCGTTTAGTAGTAGTAGTAGTTAGTTGTTTTAGTTTCTTCAAGCCCGCCCAGGGCTGGGCTATGCCGGGCTTTAAGACTTGTGGACTGTGCAAGAAGCCCATGCCGGTCGACGACCCGCACAGTAACTACTTGCTGTGCTTGGGCGAGGCTCATCTCGCTGAGAAGTGTAAGCTCTGTAAGAGCTTCAAGCCGCGAACTCAAAAGGACAGAGTTCAGTGTCTAAAACTCCACCTGATGGAGGAGGCTCTTCGTCCGGTGCTGGGCGACTCGGGATCAAGCTCGGCACCATCGGTGCGGAGCGCTCCGGCATCATCGGCACCGCCAACGGCACCGAAGCCTAAGACGCCTAAGCAGCCCCGGCGCTGGTCGTCATCCCCGGTACCGCCCAAAAAGAAGAAGCGGGTGGAGAGAGGACGTTCGCCGCACCGAGCGGTAGTGGCGCGGGAGTCCGGCCAGAGCTGCGTTGACCGGCCTATTTCTCTGTCTCCAGCTTCGGTGCAGGACCCCGCCGAGAGACAGCTTAGCCCAGTCTCAACTTCCTCCCCTACCAGAGACATTCTGGAAGAGGAACTGATCCTACCAACCACGCCTGAGGCCTTTGCGGCGGCGCAGGAGCTTTCGAGCCACTCGGCGCCGAGGACACGGTCTGAGGGCCCGGCACCGGGGTTGGTACCGTCCAGTGGAAAACCGACCCCTCTCATGGCTGGTCGCGGACGTAGCCAGGCACTGCCTCAGGCAGCATGGCACCATTCGCCGGTACCGCAGGTCGTGGTAGCAGCAGTGGGGGCTCCCCGGTTCCGCTCCCCAACTTCTTCCTGGCACCGTACATCACCTTTCCGACGGCACCACGATGACCGGGGTCAACGATGTTCTCCGGTGCAGTTCTCATCGGCACCGCCGTGGTCCCCTCGGTCTAGTCCGTCATCGGGCTCAGCGGAAGAACCGGTACAGCGTGGCTCGCATAAGGGTGCGAGTTTGCAGCCACAGCAAGCCCCTATGGTACTGCCTTTTCACCCCCAGTGGCCGGTGTGGCAGCCGGGGATGCAATGGCCCTTTTGGGCTCCGTAGGCCACCCTTCAGGGGTCAGGCCTTGGCCCAGGAAACCCCAGACCAATCGCTGGCACCAGGCCTCCTCCATCTGCAGCGCTTGGTGCTCCCCCCGGTACCGAGGCGACGTTGGAGGTGGGGTCCATCAGGGACGACCAGGACCGGGCTAGCTTGGTTAGCGCAGGCCTCAGCACACGTTCGAGGGCACCGTCAGAAGGTCCGGCTCTTGAGGAGTCCTCCTCTTCGCCTCCGGATGAGGCGGTGGCAGGGGCCAAGCCGGTGACGATCCCTGACGACACCAGGGCTCATCAGGAGCTTCTCCGTCAAGTAGCCACTGGGTTGAATATCCAAGCTGAGGAGATCATGGAAGATGCTGATCCCATGGTGGACATCTTGCTCCCAGAAGGACCGGGCCGTGTGGCCCTACCTTTTATTAAGACAGTGCAGAATGCGACTAAGGCCTTGTGGCACACCCCAGCCTCGATTCCCCCGATGGCCAAGCGGGCCAAAAGCAAGTATTTTGTGCCCTCCAAGGGCTACGAACACTTTTACTCCCACCCTACCCCCAACTCGGTGGTGGTGGCTGCAGCGAATGATCGGGAGAGACAGGGTCGTCCTGGTTCAACCCCCAAATCTAAGGACGCAAAAAAGTTGGACCTTTTTGGCCGTAAGGTCTATTCCACAGGGGGATTACAATTAAGAATAGCCAACCAGCAGGCTATTCTTAGCCGTTATATGTTTAATGCCTGGTCGTCCCTGGAACGTTTTACTGACTCGATGGAGCAGGACTCCAGAGCAGCATTGTCAGCATCCATCAAGGAGGGCAAGGTCGTGTCGGAGGCCCTTTTACAATTGGCCTTAGATGCTACCGATGCGGCTGCTCGCTCCATGGCGGCGGGGGTAACTATGCGGCGCAGCTCGTGGTTATAAGCATCAGGCCTGCCCCAGGAAGTACAGGCCACAATCCAGGACTTGCCCTTCGAAGGCCCGGAGCTGTTTTCGCAGCAGACGGACGCCCACCTTCAGACTCTGAAAGACTCTAGGGCATTAATTAAATCCTTGGGACTCCATACGCTGGCGAGCCAGAGGAAGCAATTCAAACCTCCTCCCGCAGCGAGGCCTTACCACCGCCGCCAGGACGATGACAGGCAGAGGGGCAGGGGATCCCGTAGGCCCTCAGGGCATCAGCCCAGCGGCCAAGGAGTCTCACACCAACAGGCTTCCCAGAAAAAGGCCTTTTTGATGGCAGGCGCGAGGACGTCTTAGCAAGCGCCAAGGATCCAGAGACTCCCGTATTCCTAAACAGACTGTGCCGCTATGCGCCACGGTGGCGCAAGATTACAAAAGACTGTTGGGTCCTCAGAACAGTTCAGGAGGGCTATTCCCTCCAATTTTCTTCGTTACCCCCGGGAACCCCCCCATGCTGCGTGGTTCCCTGCGGGATCAGGCCCACCAGAAAGCACTATGGGAGGAGGTGCAAACCCTCCTGCAGAAAGGGGCGGTGGAGGAGGTACTGCCAGGCCGCAAGGGAAAAGGGTTTTACTCCCGTTATTTCCTCATTCCCAAGGCAAAAGGGGGTCTCTGGCCAATTTTAGATTTGAGATGACTCAACGGGTTCCTTTGAAAAATTCGGTTCCGGATGGTATCCCTAGCCTCGATTGTCCCGTCTCTGGATCCGGGCGATTGGTACGCCGCCCTCGATTTGCAAGATGCGTACTTTCACATGGCAATCAGCCCTCGCCACAGGAGATTTTTATGTTTCGTTATTGGCCGGAAACACCTGCAGTTCACGGTGCTTCCTTTCGGCCTTTCCGCTGCCCCATGGGTGTTTACAAAGTGCCTCGCGGTAGTAGCAGCATATCTCAGGGAGAAGGGGTCACCCTCTTCACATATCTGGACGACTGGCTGGTCGTGGGCAAGTCATATCAGGAGGTGCTCTCTCACCTGAGGTTGACGCAGTCCGTGTTCGACCGCCTGGGGCTGCTAATAAATGCTCAGAAGTCAGTGCTCGTTCCCACACAGCGCATAGAATTTATAGGGGCAGTCCTCAACTCGACGTTGGCGAGGGCAAGCCTTCCTGGCACCCGTTTCCAAACCATCAAACAGGCGGTGGATTCAGTAACAAGATTTCCCCTTGTATTGGCGCGGGAATGCCTTCGCCTCCTGGGCCTCATGGCGGCTTGCACCGCGGTAGTCCCCCTTGCCCGCCTACGGATGTGCCCGCTTCAACTGTGGTTGGCGGGGGTGTTCCTCCCGATGAGAGACAGCTTGGACACTATGGTCACCATGCCAGCTCCGGTGCTAGAGACCCTTCGTTGGTGGGCCTGCGAGACCAACCTGTGCTCAGGGATTCCGTTCCGGGTTCCCCAGCCATCGCTTCACCTGACAACAGATGCCTCAAACGTTGGCTGGGGGGCACATCTCGGCGGCCTCAGGACCCAAGGCCGGTGGCGGGACGCGGACTCCGGGTTGCACATCAATGTAAAGGAGCTCAGGGCAGTCCGGCTGGCGTGCAAGGTGTTTCGGGAGCACCTGCGGGGCCGAACGGTATCGGTGCATACCGACAACACTACCGCTATGTTTTATGTCAACAAACAAGGAGGCACAAAGTCACGTGTCCTTTGCCAGGAAGCCATGAGCCTCTGGGAATTCTGCATTCGCCACAGGATTCACCCAGTGGCATCGTATATATCGGGCCTCTGGAACTCCCTGGCGGATGAGCTCAGCCGGAAGTTTATGACACACGAGTGGTCCCTCCATCCAGAAGTGGTGGAGTCGCTCTTCCAGAGGTGGGGTTATCCCCGTCTAGACCTGTTCACCTCCAATATCAGTGTGAAATGTCGAGATTTCTGTTCCTTCCGGGGGCACAGTCCCCGTTCAAGGGCGGATGCCTTCGAAATCCACTGGGGACGGGGAGGTTTGCTGTATGCATTTCCTCCAACACCGCTAATTCCCAGAGTCTTGTGGAAGATCAAGGAGGAAAAGGCGTGGGTCATTCTGGTCGCCCCAGTATGGCCAAGCCAACACTGGTTTTCGACCCTACTGTGGTGGTCCAGGCGCCGCCCGATTCGGTTACCCCTCAGACCAGACCTGTTGACCCAGAGCGGCGGACAACTCCTCCTCCATCCCAACTTGGAGGCCTTGCACATCCACGCGTGGTACCTTCATGGTTATCGGACAGCGAGTAGCTGTGTTCCTCCCCGGTGAGGGAAGTTTTGCGTGGCAGCAGAAAACCCTCCACAAGGACTACATATGTAGCCAAGTGGAGCAGATTTGCACGGTGGGCTGGTGGCAACGGGGAGGACCCAACTTTGGTCCCCATCCACCGCATACTGGACTATTTATGGCACTTAAAATCCGGGGGGGCTGTCATTGTCATCCCTGAAGGTCCACTTAGCGGCAGTTGCGGCTTTCCGCAGCAATCCTGGGTATAGCTCACTGTTTACCGCCCCTATGGTGAAAAGATTTCTGACCGGCCTCTCGAAACTGTACCCGACAGTGAGACCGCCGGCGGCCCAGTGGGACTTAAACGTGGTCCTATCGCGGCTCTCCAGACCACCCTTTGAACCCCTGGCAATGTGTTCACTGCTATACCTGTCATGGAAGGTCGCGTTCCTGGTGGCGATCACATCGGCCAGGAGAGTGTCGGAGCTGCGCGCCTTGGTAGCAGACCCTCCATACACACTGTTTTTCAAGGACAAGGTACAGTTGCGCCCCCACCTGTCCTTCAGGCCCAAGGTGGTGTAACACTTCCATATGAGCCAGGACATTTGCCTGCCTGTCTTCTGTCCAAAACCCCACGCGTCAGAGGAGGAGAGGGGCCTCCATTCCCTGGACATACGCAGGGCACTGGCCTTTTATATAGAAAGAACGAAGCCATTTCGCAAGACCCCCCAGCTCTTCGTGGTAGTGGCAAACTACAAAAAGGGCCAACCAGTGTCCACGCAGAGGATCGCCTCCTGGATTAAGGCTTGTATTAAGGAGTGCTACAAGCTGGGAGGTAAACATCTACTGAGAGTGACAGCCCATTCAACGAGGGCCCAGGCGGCCTCAACAGCATTCCTGGCGGGAGTCCCGATCGTAGACATATGCAAGCGGGAACGTGGTCTCCTTGCATACCTTTGTGCAGCATTATGCTATCACCCAGCAAGCGCAGCAGGATGCGGCAGTGGGAAGGGCGGTGCTGCAGGCTGTCTGGCCGTGATGTCTCCCACCTCCAAGGTAAGGCTAGCTACTCACCTACAACGGAATGGACGGGAGCAGCACTCGAAGAAGAAGAAGAGGTTACTTACCTGTAACCAGTGTTCTTCGAGAGGTGTGCTCCTGGCCATTCCAATCCCTCCACCTCCCCTCAGACAGCGGGGTAGAAGGAACTGAGGAGGGGAGGGGTCAGCTGGTGACTATATAGGGAGCGGCGACGGCACCACTCCAGGGGGCGCTACAGCCGACCCTACGGGTACTCTAGGGGAAAAAGTTTCCGGCGTGCCGTGCATGGGGCGTGCAGACACCTACAACGGAATGGCCAGGAGCACACCTCTTGAAGAACACCGGTTACAGGTAAGTAACCTCTTCTTCCTCACTCTGTCTCCCTAAAATGACATTGTTCTGATTAGACTGTTTCTGGAGCCTAGAGGGTGTTACACAATGACTCCAAGATGTCTTTCTTTGTTGGTCCTTCTGGTTTTGTAACACATGATCAGTGGCTTCTGGACTGAACGAGACCACAAACTCCCTTTGATGTGCTTTGTGATCACTCGCATCTTGATTTTCAATTTGCTACTGGGTTAGGGACAAACCAGCCAGATGTGCAAAGTACTATAAGCCACTACTTATTAAGGAACCGGAAGGTTCAGGGGATAATATCATATTTGCTGATTGTTCAAATTCTTGTGTCTTTAACTTATTTAATGCATATTATTTTTGTTATGCAAATTTTGGAGGATTCTTTTGTGGATCTGCATAATAGCTATTGCCTTATGCCAGTTAGAGGATTTATTGAATTGTTCCCCAAGAAATAACGAAGGTATTTTAATTAATTAAAATCTATGCAAATAAATCATACTTAATCAACTGATAAAAATCTTGGTAAAGCTTGACATTGGTTTTGACCTTTATATTGGTCTAGTGTTCCTGAATATTAAATATTCAATCTCTAATATTTATTTAAGCATTCTGCTGACATTTTTACATTATTGGGCTCCATCTTTTTAGAGACGACAACTTCCCAGGTGCAGCACCTTGGCTTTTACTTATGTTAGAACAAACACATGATTTTCAAAAGCTGGGGTTGAACTCCTGGATGTATTACTGAATCTTATTTCTAGTGAACTTATTATGCTTAAGATTTTCCTTTCTAATCACAAATTCAATCTCGTATATGGTAGTTCTCATAGGAAGAGCATATTAATATGTTTAGTTCATTTCTATTTAAATGATGGCATTCCACAACTGTGAGGCAAGAGAAGATAAGAGAGAATGAAAAGAGCAGAGGATGAGATGATGGAAGAGGAGAAATACATTGAAGGAATTGGAAGGTAGATGCATAAAGGGGGAAAGAGGTAGGGTGAAGAAAGACCAAGTTAAGGATAGAACAACACTGCTAGTGAAATGTTGCTTAGTTCAGTGGGCACTGGGGCATGGGGCCAGCTGGCCCAGGGGAGGGGCAGGCCTCTGTGCCGTCCATCCTATGCCAGGGACCAGACAAGCTGGCCAAAAGCGGCAGAACTGGAGTGCAGAGTCTGGTTTCTCAGCTGCCCTTAAGCCAGTGGTTGTCAAACTTTTTTTCCTCAGGACCTAGCTCTGGACCCCTCTGCCATATGGCAACCCTCCACTGAAAAATGGTGGCTGCTGCCAGGAAATTGAAGTGACCATGGCTGTGGGGAGGGGGGGCAGTTGGGTGGGTGGCAATCCCACATGGCTTTCTTCCTTTCTCTTGAGGCTTCTATTGCATCTTTGAAATCTACACATCTAATTTAAGATTACCTACATGGAAGATACAGAGGGTGATCCCACATGCCATACTGCTGTCTTAAATCTGGAAGTATATCAAGTCTCTAAAATAGCATGTAGTAGGTTGGAGTGTGTGTGGGGGAGCTCCTTGCAAATTGGGGAGGGAGGGCAACTGGGTGGAGAAATGAGATGGAAGTGCTGAGAGAGAGAAGAAGGAGAAGAGAGCCAGTGCCAGGCTGGAAAGAAAGGTCCTGAAAGATCCTGTCTGCTGCTGAACCTGTCCAAGTCCCTCCAGGTCCTGGTCTCTTCTCCACTGCCAAATCCCAGGAACTGAAGTAGCTCTTCGGGGTTCC
The DNA here is from genome assembly GCA_007922195.1 of Podocnemis expansa. Lineage (NCBI taxonomy): Eukaryota > Metazoa > Chordata > Testudines > Podocnemididae > Podocnemis > Podocnemis expansa. Next base: position 11,471,203 of record ML682066.1, read on the forward strand.
AATTTCACCTCTGCAATTCATCTGCTCCCTCAGTCTGCATGAGTTTCCATGAACGCATAATTGTCCACAATATTGTGATTGAATGGATGCTAATCCTCTCTGCTTTTCTGGTACCCTTGGCACTGTGCATAAGGCAGCAACACAATGGGGCTATCCACTCCCCCCTTCAGATTAGGACCTTGTTATAACTTCTCCTTCCAGCAGATCCGTCCCTGAGTTGGATTTTATTGTTACTTAGGCTTTCTAATTGTAGAAAAAAATACCATATTTTGTAACACAGGCTCCTTCCTACTAGAACAGTTTGCTTTTCTCTTCTCTTTTTAATTATCAGTCAAAAAAAATCTCTGGAGTTTTTATTAAAATCTACAAGTTATAACTTTTGTTGCAAGGAAGGGAATTCTCAACCCATTGAAAAAAGAGGAAAGTCCTAATTTGCAAAAATAACTGCAATCCCCATATCCCAGAAATGGGAGAATAAGGCAGTGTTCACAGTTCTTTTTTTTCTTCATTGGGTCTATTGATTTAAAAAAAACCACAAAAGTTGCTTGCCAGTGAGCTCAGTCATTTCCATATGAATGAGAAGCCCAAAGAGAGAGGCATAGAGGTTGTTTAAACAACAATTAGCACCTCATTGTTAGTCCTAAAAACTCACCTTTGTTGCAACCCTGATCCACTGTATTACAAGATGCTGCCTGAAGCAAGCCGGCCTTGTGAACTGGATTGTCACTTTTGGCCAGCTCGCCCAGTCCCTGTCATGGGGTGTGGGGGAGTCCTGGGCAGCTGTCCCTCTCACTTGGCCCTACGGATGGCCCTGTCTCCATCTTCGGTCTATTCCTGATCAGAGCATACAAGTATTCTTCTTATGAATAAGAATCCATATGCCTATATGTCTGACATAAATTCAGTATAATTAGAAATTTGCCTTTTTATTGGGAGACTGCCTATAAAGAAGACAGTGAATTGTACAAAAGGAAAAAAATAAGTGAGTTAATGAAGATGTGAATGGATTACAATTCAGTTTGCTCCTATGGCAGTGATTAGGGATGACTCTGTTCTGGTGAATTTGATGCCATAGCCCTAAATGTTAACATTGCTAGATATTTATTATATCTATTGAGAGAGACTTAGTAACTGGCTCTGTATTGTTAAAGATGGCTAACTGTTTGGATGACTTGTAGAAGGGCAAAAAATGGTTTTCTGTTTTCCAGCAAACTGTTGATATTCCTAGACTGGGAAAGTACTGTATGTGTTCCAGTGCACCAATTAAAAAACAGTATATGTTCCAGTGAACCAATTAAAAAGTTAGTGTATAGGTAAATCTCTGTGGCTTACTACAGCCAAAATCCTGGAATTTCAGGGTGGTCTTAAATACCAATATTCAGTGAAGTCAGTGAAAAGATTCCCAATGACTTCTATAGCTGCTTGCTCACACCTCAAATGCTTATCCTTTAAACATCAATATAGATCTGCATTTTAATTTTTTGCTTTTCTACAAGTCATCCAAACAATTAGCCATCTTTAACAATACAGAGCCAGTTACTAAGTCTCTCTCAATAAGTATAATAAATATCTAGCAATGTTAACTATACATTAAAGGAAAAAGAATCAACTTCATTGCAAGCTTTGTACTTCACCTGTGTAAAAGTTTGAGTTATGAAGGAAGACCTTACAATGACAGCGTCAAAGTTACTCACTTCCTCCTCTCCCTTTTTGGAACAGAGCTCCTGTATACAACAGGCCAAAAAATGTAGACTTGTCTAAATGTTTAACAAGAAGGTTCTTGTACAAGGATACAAATGTGTGTTTCATTATAGCAACTGTCAGTGCATTCACTAGCATACCATCGTTCTAAATAATGCATACACATGAAGGAAAAGCCCAGGCAGGCTTCAGCTATATTTTCCAAGTGTGTTTTCTTTTTTTTTTTTTCTAGACTAGAACAGAGGTATCCTTCATATCTATGGCATTATGTTCTTTATTATTCACCATTATGTGACTTTTTTGCATTTGTTAGTGCATCATGAAGAGATTGTGAATATCAAATGGGAAAGAAGAATTATGTTACTTCCTCAAGGGGTTTCTCAGTCCCTGACTGATCAAAAAAAAATCTCTGACCAGAATTTATAACTTGATTTCTAAATCAGTGACCAGCCAACTTAATTTCTCTCTAAATCTAGATTTAGCAACCTGGAGCGTGTATGTCACAACTTAGTGTGCTGCCTACTGATATTCCTTCAGTTTGAGTTCCATGATTGGTTAGGATGGGCCTGCCTAGGTTCCCTTTTTTATGTATCTTGGGAAACATGTAGAAGGTCCCTGAATGGGTTCATGAAGAATGAGGTTGTAGGAATCTTTTGTAATTGTTTGGGGAAGGATTTGGTGATAACCTTAAAATCCCAGGCAAACCATGGTGTGGGTCTCGTCTTTGAGTTCTTTTATTATATGTGGTGAAGAGCTGTCCATTAACCTTGTTAACACACTCATCATGGCTGAAGACTACAAGGGCAGCCTGTGTCTGTTGATTTGATTATTATCTGGTGGTTAAGTTTTCAGGCACTGCATAGCTGTCCTTTTGGTAAACAATCTGCTTCACTTTGTATTTAGTTGTGACACCCTCAATATGTTTCCTGGACCCCCAAAAGAGCTTTATGTAAATTAACTATCACCAGTACAAGTTGGTCCAATAAAAAATATTATCTTATGTGCCTTGCCTCTAATATCTTGGGACCAAGACTCCTATAGCACCACTGTATGCTACTTTGGCAGTCATCCAACTGCTGTCCCACATGGGGATGCCAGGAAACAATCCACTAATGGAAATTTTCCTGTCATTTTTTTGAAGTGCTGGAGGTAGCTAATTACTTAATTCTATGATTCATTTATAGTATTTGTTTAATGTTAGGACTATAGATGTACAAAATTGATTAATAAAAGGGATGAGTGTGGAGTAGTTACCTATGCAAGGATGGCTGAAACACCATGCCTATAGGCTGGAGCCTATAAGATTTTATCTTATCCATATTAGGCCTTAGCATTAAGAAATGCTTGTCATAAGTAAGTGACCAAAGAATAATCCAGTGTTATAAGATTATGGGAAAAGATTTACTATTGAGATGGTTTTGGAAAATGTTAGCCATACGATGTCCTAGAGGAACATTTTTTTTTCTAATTGTTTTGCCCACAGCAGACAGGTTGTGCATGAATGCTAATGAGAAGGAAAGGCACTATAAATCACTATGAAAAGTGGGTTACCACAGTATTCTTAGGGGATGCAGTACAAATATGGAAAAAGGTTGACTATTTTGCACACATGTACAAGGTAAGAGGTGTAGTTAAAAACACAGTATAAAAAAGAGTTCCCAGACTTGGAAAACTGAGCTTCCTCTGGGAAGTCAGCAGGAACCAACCCTCTACTGAGGATCAATCCATGAGACTTATCAGCCTGAAGACTAGCAGAATGTATGATTAGCTATAATTGGTGCATGGATGCATGTTGGGGGTATCTGTACTTGGATAGTCATAATTTTGTTGGTAAATGTAATAAAACTGTTCAGATATTAGACATTGTTCTTGTGAATGTGTTACTTTCCTTGGTCTGGAATTGTTCATAAAGGCTCTTGAGCCAAAACAAGTGACAGGGGTAATTCTGCTGGGCTTCAGATGGTAGCCACAAGAGCTGAATCCACAGGGATGTGATACATCATCACTAAAATTCACTTTAAAATAAAAGGTTACATAGTCAAACCAAAGGAGGTTGTCCCTTCCATTCCCTTCCCCATGAGGATAAGCAGCAAGTATAATCAGAGGAGAAACACAAGCAGCACAGTGAAGAGCTTTCCCCAGAAAGCCACGGTCTTTTCAGAACTCACTAGGATGGCCATGTGTGAAGCAGATCTGTTTCCCAGCAAGAAATTCAACATGCCACTGAGTATACACATTCCTGTGGAGAGCACTTCAACACAGAAATACTTATCTTCACAATTTATTATACTACAATGCTGCACTAGCTTCTGTTCTTGGTACCCAATGGCTGCAGCTGTTTATGGTGGATGTGAGCTAGGAGAATTTCTGAATATCCAGTTTCTGTTTCCCTCCTTCTATCCATCAGTCCAAGCTGCCCATCAGAACCTGTAGGGTGATCTAGGTGTCCCAGTTTTTTATAGGAACAGTCCAGATATTTGGAGCATAGTCTCTTATGGGCACCTATTATCTCTCCCCCATTCAGTAGCAACTGTGAAGGAAAAAATCTGATTGCCCTACAGCCCAGTCCTTTTATGCATTTTCAAAGTGGCAGCCGGCCCGGCAAGGTAATTTGCTTGTATTTCAAGCTAAAGCCCTGATTATCAACTGTTTATAAGCCCATCCCATGGAAAATGCATGCTCATTTACCTCTTTATCTCTTCTGCATCTGTTCAGTGAATTCCTTCCTTCCACTGCTCCCCTCCCCTTCCATTCACTTGCTCAAAGTGGTGGCTGGCAGCATGCTACAGCTGTAACCTCTCTTCAACCTCTCCTCCCTTTCCATAGCATAGCTCAATGTAAGGCAGGCTTAGAAGCTGTGCCTAACAGCTTTGCAGGGGGTGGGGGTAGGAGGAGGGCAACTAATCTGCATGGGGCCTGTATTAGCATGAGCACAAAGAGCACAATTAGGTATTAGCATAGTGGGTGCAGGGCATAGTGGGTAATGGTATTTAGGGTTAATCTGATCACAAATCTGTCAATATCTGTAATTCTACTGAAAGGAAATATGAAATACTGTCTCTTATGATATGCTACTCTTTGATGGTTCCAAATCTGTTTGGGTTAGTTAAAGGGTAAAAGCTACCCTTAGCTAAAAAGTGACTAGTATGAGAGGCCACTGGCTATTTCACCCTGGAAAAGATTAAGAGGGGGGGTAGGAGTTGCTTAGCTCTTTCTAGAGCAATGCTTGAGGCATTTTGCCTTGCTCCATGGCCCTACTGTCAAATGATAGATCTGTCTGAGCTTCTTTTGAAGGCCTCTTTGTTGTTATAATAAAAGTAGCTGTTTGCAGCAACTTGAGGTTTAAGAGCTGAAATCACTGAGCAAAGCAAATTCTCTCTGAGCTTAAATCACTAAGGAAGAGGAAGCCTTCTCTCCCTGAACTGAAACCACTGAAGAGGAGCATGGAGTGACCAACGGGCAGAGCTGGTGGATGGTGAGAGTGGCCAGCAGTGAGCTGAGCAGCATGAGTGACTGGTGGGCAGAGCCAGCGAACAGCAGGTAGAGCCAAGGAACAGTGCAAGTGGATGGAGTGAGTGACCAGTGGTTGGTGTCAGTGGGCAGCTGGCATGAAAGACACTCCCTACATACTGTTTCGGAGCCTGTTTAGCACTGATTCTCCAGATAAGTGCTTGGTTTGCTACTGAATTCACATGTGCTGTTATGCTGTGTGGGATCATGTTGGAAACCTGTATTGCATTGATCCTCCAGATCAGTGCTGATTTTTGTTATTGGGCCTTTTACATTCTGTTTTAATTACTGTTAAAAGTTCTGCATGCTACACTCAGACTTGTGCTTGTGAACGTGGAAGCATTACCCTTTCAGGGTGCCCAGGGAATAGTGCATGGCTATGTCCACACATAGCCAGTTATCTTGAAATGTTATACTGAAATAACTTATTTGAAAATAAAATCCTTATTTTGAAATTAAATAAATAAATTTTAATTTGAAATAAGGGAACCCCTGAAAGCGAAATAGCATGCCACGTGTGTGGACATGCTAGTTCGGTTCAGGAGAGGGGCAGCATGGGAGGTGTGGTAACGTGGCCCCCTGGCAGGGCTGAAGAGCCAGGCAGGGGAACACTGCCCCCAGGGCAGGAATGCACCTGCCCTGGCTCCCCCGCTGCTCTTGCGGCAGCAGGGGAGGGACTGTGGGGCACCCACTGCCCCGGAGCTGGGTGGCTGCCACCCAGGCAGGGGCTGCAGTGGCGGCTCTGCCCCCCATCCAGGCTGGGTGTGTGCTGCCCAGGCCGGCAAGGGCTGTGGGCGCCAGCTATGTCCCTCCCTCCCTCCCCCTGGGGCTGGATGCATGCCGTGGGCGCAGTGTGCGCCCTGCCCCTGCGGGGTGTGCAGAGCCAGTGCCTGCAGCCCCGGCAGAGAAGTGAGTGGGGGCACCAGCAGAGTGAGCCAGGCGCCCTGCTCCCTTAGCCCCTGGCTGCCTGGAAGCGGCCAGGGGAGATGCCCGCTGGGGCTTCCCTGGCCGCTTGTAAGCGGGGGGGGGGCGGTTCCCCCAGCCTCTGGCAGGCTCTGTAGGCTGGTCTATTTCATCTTTGTGAAATTGATGGCAGGCTACAGACCCTGGTAGAGGCTGGGGGAACCAGCACGCCCCACCCCATTGCTGCTTACAAGCAGCCAGCGGCTGGGGGAGCAGGCTGCCCATGATTTCCCAGTAGACTGGGTGGGGGGCTCGAGCTGGGTGGTGCTGTAACATTATTTGGAAACCTCTAGATATAGAACTTGGCCCTTGTTCTGCCATCACGCCATGGCAGAAGCATTTAATCAATAATCAGTTTCATACAGAGCAATGTTTTCAACAGTTTGAGGCTGTGGTTCTAAGAAAAGAAGTTCTGGTTTGTATTCTTAGGTCACAGGGGGTCGACATGGGCACTGCATGCCTGCTAAAGTACTAAGACTACAGCTGAGCTATAAATGTCCTGTAACACATGTTCATGGAGAAAAAGGTTTCCTGTAGGGATAAAAAGTCAAACAGCTCTTAATGGCTTTTCTCACACTTATATAGAAGAGGACTGGGAGCAAATATGGCTTCAAACAATCAGTGCAGAACCCAGCTGATTTTTCTCTGCACTTCCAGCCTCTCTGCAGGAAAGATTGAAACAGAATTTCAGTGAGGACAGCCTAAAGAGGTTGTAGAGCTTATTGCTATCTAGCTTTGCTTCCAACTGTTGCTGTTAACTAGCGCTATATCAAGTCAGTAGTTTTAGGGGTTGCAGCCATCACCCAGCAAAGATCTGCACCTGCTCAAGTGGCACAGCACTGACTGGGACTAGAGGATGCTGGGAGGGACCCAGCTGGTACTGGGGTTTGGCGGCCAGGGGCCAGACACTGTTGTCCATGGCACTCCCACTCTGCACTTAGGCTGATTGGTCTGTCCCCAGTGCATTGAAGCTGTGCTCCAGGGACGGAGCCAGCTGGCACACAGTACGGCTTCTGGTGGTGGCACTCCAGGGCCAAAAGTGCTGTGATATTGCTGCATCAGTGCCCCTGTGGCTCAGTCTCCAAGGCACAGCAGCAAACCCAAAAAGCGCATAGTCCGTAGCCAAAACGTCTCAATCTAGGAGCTGCATGCCACTTACCAATTCTGAGGTCCTCCTTGCCCAGCTCTAGGGGATCTCACAGAGGGGAAAAAATGAACGTTTTTCCCCCCATGCATATATCTATCACAGCTTCTCTATAGTATATATGTGGGGGGGGGGACCACCTAGTTCCTGCCCCCATACTATAGGATGGCAAAATAATACTTAGCTTTTAGGATTTTTTTCTTTCATTATCTAAAGGGCTTTTGTGGTTTATGACTACATTAATGAGAAAAACAGTGGATAATCATATGATAATCAGAACAATTTCCACACTGTTAATGTCCACAGTGGTTCTAGGGGAAAGCTGTCATTTTTTAATTAAGGTAAGAAGTAAGTAAAGAGTTATGCATGACCCTAGCTTCATGGCTCCCTATCTGTTTATAATCTCAAATCACAGTGCAAGTGGAAACAGGCACTCAGGTCTCCCAGTCTAGTTTTGGAACCCTAATTCATATAAAGCCAGCAATAATCTCATGATCATTATTAAACTTGGTGTAGTAGTAAATTATAAATGGCATCACATACCTGGATGACAATAGCCACAATGCTCAATCTCCTTCTGTGGGAATGGTTGGCTCTGGATCTATAGAACTGGAGGTATGTATGGTTATGACCTTATCACTTGAGCTAAACAGGAGCAGACTGAGCAGCCAGTTAGTTCCCCAAATAAACTGTAAAAGTATACCACAAAATACATAGCAATAGATAGGAATAATAAAGGGAAAGATGAGTGGACCATCTGGAAAGAAAGTATCTCAATAATATGAATAAACCTTCCAGCCTTGTGAATGTGCACTCCCAATAATTGGGGTGTAAAGCAGTGAAGTTTGGACTTTAGAAGGAGATTCTGTATTATTTGGGGTATACAATGGGCAAGCTAGTTTACTTTGGTGCGATTTGTCAACTTCTATTTATTTTAATTAGAGTTTTGTTATAATCTGAGTTCTTAGTTTATATTTAGCATTATTTGTAGTCAGGGGCAGTCTTAGGGATTCTGGGACTCTGGGCAAAAGTCAAGGATGAGGCCCCATATGTTGCATTTGGGGTCACATCCTTGATTTTTGCCCCCCTGGTCTTGCTGGGGACCCTCCCAGCCCCTCTGCTGGGACCACACCAAACTGCCAGCCCTTGCAACCCCACCACTTGGGCCCTCGCCAGTCACCCAGCTTTGCTGCCTGTGATGCAGGGGCCCCTTCCCCACATGGAGCCCTGCACAAATGCCTCTCCTGTCCCCCCACAAGGTCTTACAGTTGTTAGCTCTTTAGCACTGCCTTGCTCTCTACCCATCCACTCACAAGTTGAGAAACTGGACAGCTCTCTCAACCAGGTCAGTGGGGAAGGGTGTGAGTATAATGATTGAAAACATGCAGTATAGATATAACTTATGTATCTTTAGAACAAAATTGTAATTCTAATCATTATCTGCTTGATTTTCAGTTTACTTTAGTCATTTGTCTATCATGTATGCTATCTTTATAAAAGCTTACAAAATTATACAAATTATTATGATTGTGAACATTCCTGTTGTACACGCCAGAGGTACTTGTACAACTCTTTGTAGTCTGATTCCAGAATGAGAATCTCATTATCTTCTAATCAGATCCATTGGCTATCTTATAATCCTATTCAAATTATTAAACAGTCAAGAAGTCAGGCTACATTTAAACATGGCCACAACAGGTTAGTAAAGGACCCCCAACCCTTCATAATTACTGAGGTTTAAGGTGGCTCTCAAGCAGTACAGGGATGGCTTTTCAAGTGGCCTAATCTTCTAGTTTCCATTGGAGTATCTAGAATTTGTGTCCAAGGAGAGACCTCAAAGAGTCCAAACCTCTCCCACTGTGGTTTTTTCTTATTAGTAGACAATAACAAAAGCTAATCAAGAGGTTACCTCAGAGTATTAGAGATTCTGCAGGAACATATCTAGTTGACTTGAGGTTCTGACAAACATTTACTAGGGGCACACATAGGTAAGTGTCTATCTTTTCTCCAAAAAGAAATATTGAACAAATCCATCAGAAACTTCATCAAGGAGCTAGGGATGCAGAGTCAGAGAAGGCTGAGAAAATAACTCCCCTCTCGTCTTGATTTACTCATGCTAAGGCTGCACGGTCTGCAGAAAGGCCTACTGACTTTGGCTTCTGTTAGCAGCAAGTATGATAATTAATGTTACAGTATCAAGTGGTCTCTGGCACTTTTACTGGTCTATCAAAATCTCCCCCATACAATGGGATCTGATTCTAGGCTTGTATGCCTAGAATAGGCAGCTACCTGGCCAGGGAAGCTGGGCACGAGGGGATAGTTCAACAGAGAGATCAAGAAAAGGCATCATTGCCATCCTGCTTCAGGAGCAACTCATGTAGTACCAGAATTCCATAGGCTTCTGCCTTGGTGTTACTGTTCATCCCAAATTATTTTTTTCTCAATAGAATCCTTCTTTAGGACTTTTGTGCCATAGAACAACTGGCAGTTCTGAATGATCTTCTGAATCAGCTGTTCTGTTTCTCAAGGATTGCAGAGTTTCTTTTTTGTTGGCATGAGAATGATGTTCCTTGAACTGTGGTATGACACATACATCTACTCAACTACCTATAGAGAATGTGGTACAGAAAACAACTTCATAGTCATTAGTAAGTGTTTGTGATTTATTAGGAGCGCATTTAACTTTCTTACAGTTTCACATCCTTCAAGTGGAGACAATACTTGCCTGCCATGCAAACTTGTTGAAAGAATTGGAGAGCTCTTTGCAAATGTAAAGCATAATACAAATAATGGTAGTTATTCCTTGGAGTAGTGTTTGAAGTGGCAGTTTCAGAGGCATAAACAAACAGATTTCCTTTGGAAGGGTCTCTTGCTTCAGAAAATAGAGAGATGGTTAAACTATTTTTGGCTATTTTGATTCCAGCTGGATACATTTTCAATTTGCTGGAAATTCAAAAAATTTCAGACAAAAATTGTGCTTTAAAAGAATCAACAAAAATTTCACTTTGGGTCATTCTGCCTTATAACATTTAGCCTAATGGCTGCAGTATTTGTATGGATTGTGGGTGTATGGGGTTCAGTTCCCTCTGATGCCTCACTCAGAGCAGAGATTTGCACTTTGGTTTCCCATACTGCAGAAGAATGGCCTAACCACTGTTGTGCAAGGAATTCTAGGGGAGGCGCCTCTCTCAATCTCCTGTTGAAGCTTTTCCACTATTGATAAATAATTAACTAGCTACTGAAGTAAGGGCTTGAACTTGGGTCTCTCCTTTCCCTAACTGCAGGCTAAAGGTTATAAAGGGAGACACTGGTAGCAGCACCACCACATCTTCCACTGACTGTGCTGGGGAATGACTCCTAAGTACTCTTGTTAAAATATCCTAAAAAGCTTTTCAGGCTAAAGCTATTCACGGAATCTGTCAAATTTGCAGTGTTTTGGGTTGTCCAAGACTGCATTTTTCAGTGAATAAGCTATTTGTTTTGAAAAAATGTTATTCTGCTCTAATTACAATGTGGATGTGTTCAGAACAGGTTCTCTAGAACACTATTTCTTAATGACTGATTGAACTGGCAATAGTCACTGAGATCTCCCTGATTCAGTACAGGAAACCTGCACTTGGTAACAAAAAGGTGGAGGCACACTGCTCTAGAACATGCAGAATACCCACACAGTATCTCAATAGCAATCTTTGACTGCAGTTTCTTTTAAGTATTATTTGTCTATTTAAGAAAAATCTATCATGATATTTTCCATGAACATTATAACCAAGTTAATACTACTGAAGTCCAGACTGATTTTTGTCATATCAAATTCTTTTGAAGATGCTCATCAAACAAATAAATGTGAATAGTTTTTTACTTTCTTGGTGCTTCCTATTTTATCAACTAATTATACTCATTTAACATCTATATCACTATTTTAAGACTGATTTTTTTTTTCCGGATGTCTGGAAACATTAGGATGTTCTTCTTTAGGTAGCCATCAAGGAGTGGACCGCATGATGATGGTCTGTTTTATTTATTCCCCCAGAAATACTTGGCACTGCTGGAAGACAGGATACAGGGTTAGGTGGACCATTGATCTGACCCAGTACAGTCATTCTTATAGTCTGTTCAGGTTCTTGCAGCACACCTATTCATTTTGCTATCTGAGCATTAAGTCTTGTATATTCTAATTATTAGTGATGAAAGTACTATTCATGAAAATCTTAGTAATAATTATTGAATGTACTGAGTCATTCAGGTGCTGAGCTTTCTAGAAATGATCCTAACTATGAGAAAGTAAATAGGAGACATATGGTTCTTAAATGTCAAAATTCTATTCACTCAGAGTCATTTAATGATACATCAAAAGAGTTAACATCTGCAGATTATTTCCAACTATCTTTATGAACTGAAGCAGCTGCTTGTATTATCATACCTAAACCTAGAGATTAACCAATCTGCAGAAATTTGACTTAGTATAATTTAAACTGATTTATACTTCATTACCCTAGAGATATACATATCAAAGTACTTATTGAAGTAAACCTCTTTAGAAGATTATGCTCTTTCAGAAAACACTGTTTTGAATGCCTAAATAATGATATATTTAAATAAAGTCACTCTTTTAGATTTTATTTTATTGGTTTGATATAAATTTATCAGAATTTGGTACTTCAAGGGTTCTGTCCTATTCCAATGGAAATTATGATCTTTTTGCCATTGATGGCAGTAGCACATACTCCTAATAAAGTTCAATGAATTCAATATGTGAGTTTCTCCATTGGCTTAAAAAAGAATAGTCAGGCTGTTATGCAAAGAGCACTCAGGATCTTTTCAGGAGGGAAAAGGACATGTGCCACATTTATTATAAGATACAAAATTAACCCTACACACAGGCACCCAGCCACACCAGTAGATGTCCTATAGCTGATAGTTACCAGTCCTGGTCGTGGCTCGAGATCGCAGCTTGGGTTCGTTGCTGGAGTTCGTGCCTCGTGGCAGCTACCTGGCCAGGGAAGCTAGGCACGAGGGGGGAGCAGAGTCTCTGTGGGGCACCCGATGCTCCTTGTTCCTGGATCTTGTGCAGAATAGTTCCCCAAAGCCTTGAGATCTCACCCAGTTTTTTAGACAGTTTTGGCTTCAATGGAAGTCTGGTGGGTCACATCGCTTCTGCACCACTACTGATTATTGAACAATAGCAGGCGTGACCAAAAAGTCCATGGGTGCTGCTGAGTCACACTGCTCCTGTTAGCAGATGTGACTTCCAGCTTGATCTTGATGGTTTGATTGAGTTTTAGTTGTTTTGTTCCTGAGGTGGATCCTTTTCACACTCTTCAGCCTTGGATGGACTTCACGCCTCGTCCAGATTAACTGGCAGTTTGGGACTAGTTCACACATACAGTATACACCCTTCATTCACACCTTGCTCTTAACAATTTTCCATTTACAATATGGAGTCTGGAATGTTACAGGGATTGGGGAAAAGGTAGCTGTAGAGCCAGAGCCTAAAAGATAAATAAGTACAAATTCACATACAGTACAGGCTGGGGCTGTGTGGCTCAGGGGAATGAGCTGCTCTCCTGAAACCCCATGAACCACAAAGGGCAATGGTTTGAGTCCAGACTCTCCCCAAAAGCTGCAGCCTCTCTAGGAAAAAATACTTATTACACTCTACTAAAGCTAAATGAAGAGTGATGTGACAAAGTTGCAAATACCATCAATATGAAACAATTGAAATAAATATAAAGATTGGAAGGGGTAATACCCAAATATTGGGGTGCTATTACAAATTGGAAGTAATTAATTAGGAGGCACATTGCCAATAAGAAACATAGTTACAATATATGAAGATTGACAGAAAATAAGAAACAAGTTACACCTCTGTGAAAGCAGCACAAAAGTGAATTAGAACAATAAACTGAAAGTTATGAGTCAGCCCAAAGAATTTATGAATGGATTCATAACAATTAACACCATATCTCTACAAGGCACACTATTCCAGATTTTTTTTGCTATTCCTCTAGTTTGATCAGAGCTAGCAGTGGTACATCTTGTACTGGAATTTACATCTATCAGCTTTAATATAGTCATATCCAGGGAAAGTATTTGAAGGATAAAATATTGCAAACAATACTCATTTTTAAGTCTCAATTTAGGAAGTAAGTAAGAAACAATGGATGCTTTAAAAGTTACTTAAGACTTACAATCAATAGCAGTTGTCTCACCTTCATGTAAAAATACAAGAATTCATCTTGGAATTATATCTAGCAAGATTTCTTTATGACCAACAGAGATATGGATCAAAGGGAACCAAATGAAGTTTTGAAAGTGTGATAGCAAAAGGAAATTTAAGGTATAATACATAGTACATAAAAACCTGAAGATTAAAACTTAAATCTGTTGGTTACCAGGGCAGTGAAGGATGTAGTACAAAAGATAAGATTTATATGACTTCTGCATGCAGTTATTTACTCCATGAATAAGCACACCTTTCAAAACAGCCAAATAAAATGGAAAAGAAAATCCGAGAAAGGCAACAGATTTTTAATTTGGGGAGGGTAAAGCTTGTATTTGGTCTTTTAGCTTAAACATTTCCCCCATCTTTTGGATGATCTTTCTCTACCAAAATCACCTACATTATGGAATCTTTAATAATGGATTGCTTAATTTACACTTACATTGTTGCACTGTGGGTTGCTTATGCCTTTTATCTAATTAAAAAATATTGTTGTGTGTATACTCCGGAGTGAGAGCTGGGATGTCAGAAGTGTGAACCCAAGAAAACTTCTAGCAGGTCAATATTTTGCTTAATAACACTATCACTAGTAAGAATCAGAATCAGTATCACCAGAAAGCCTAGCTCCAACTGGGGCTCTGTGTATTGGCAGGCTCTCTGCTGTGGATCCTGGGTCACCAGTAAGTTTCTAGTGGAAGCCAACCTGTGTTTCAGTTTAAACTGTAATGTAATTGTGGAAACATTTCACTTTGGCTAACTGGTATTTTCTGACTAAACTTACTTTCATTGGAGAATTTCTGACCAATGTATAGTGCTGACTATGTCAATGCATATAATGGGATTCCAGGATTGTCATCTATCAGTTTGTCAATCTGAAGCATATAATATCTGTTAGTGTGAATCAATGAAAACAGCTACAAGTATGTGTGAAAATTCTTTTTGTTTAGAATATCACCAGGTTCAGTTAACACAGGGAATGTCTACACACACACACTTAAATTCGACCTAATAAATATTAGGTCGAATTAAAATTGACCTGTTTACACAGCATTCTGGCCAATTTGACCTAACGCTTCCCTTAAGTCGAATCCAGGAGAGGTCCCTTTGAAGTTACAAAACCTCCCGTCACTTCGAAGGGATCATCAATTTGAACACTAAAGTTCAAATTGATGCTGTGTAGACAGACATATGAATTCAAACTAAAGTTAGTTTGAATTCATATGGTTAACCTTCCTCCCAGGGTGCATGGCACCCTGGAAGGAAGACCAGCGCGGGGCAAAGGCAGTCCTGCGCTGGGCTGTCAAAAGCAACCCTGCCCAGGGCTGTCAAACCCCACTGGTGGCAGGGACCAAAGGCCACAGGGGCCTAGAGCTGTGCAGGGGATGCTTTTCCCTGTGCTGGGCCACAGGGGCTGGAGCCTGGCAGGGGATTGGGTGGCAACATGGCCCTGTCAGGGGGCCACGTTGCCCCTCTTCCAATTCGAACTAGCAAGTCCTGACTATGGACATGCTAGTTTGAATTCTTTTTCCTACTCTGGCCATGTTGGTTCGAATTGATTGAATTCAAACTAATCATAATTAATTTGCCTTGATTAGTTCAAATTCAGTCAGTTCAAACTAACAGTCTAAGTGTAGACATACCCACAGAGATTTGAGGGCTGTTACTGTCCAATTTTTAAAATATTCAGCCATGTTCCTTTTTTTTTTTTTTTAAACACACAACTTTATGATTACAGTGGTGCAGGAGCATGTGCTTTCAGCTATTAGTAGAGTGTTAAAATGCCATCACCATGAACTCCTGCATGCACTAGAATATGAGGGGTTGGGAAGGGAGAAATTCAGAATATGTTCTAATCATAAACTATTAAATATACTGTTAGGGAAAAAAAATGAGTTGAATCCAGAACAGATAATGGAAGTTCAATGAGAGTTTATTCTGTGTAATGACAGAATAAGATGGGTAGACTGAGCCCAATGTTTAAAAACGGTGTAGTAGGGGAAAAATCATTATGTCCACAGCTCATATATGCTTGTCAGGATGTGAATGGACTCATTTTTCTCCCGCTGAGATCACATTCTTGGTGAGCTACTGAATGATTGCAGAAACCTAACAAGAAGAAAACACCATTAGGTAGTTGTTATTAAATTCTCACTGTCTGCTTTACTCTTTATCAAGGCAGATCTCAGAGTAGCTATCCCCCAGTTTGTTTCAGAATACACAAAATACACTAGGATGATTTTCTCAGGATTGTTTTATAAAAACCCTGAATCTGTTCGGATACCTCCCCCCCGTCTTAATTTGTGGGCTTTACAGAAGGGAGTCAGTTGTGAGTCAGGATTTGAATGGGGAGATGGTTGAAATGCAGCACACGGGGATCAGGAGACTGATACTGATTCATAGGTACTGACATGGGGGAGGGGACCCAAGCTAGAATAGAAAAAGAGAATGAAAAAACTGTCAAGGCTGGCATCAATGCTGGAGTGAACTTGGATAAGAAGGCTGATTTAAACCAAAATATGAGACATGAGGGTAGATGTGATCTAAGAGTAAGGCTGGGGCTCTGCTGAGTCGGGGATGATAATCAAGGGTAAATTAAAAAATGGTACTGAAGGCAAGGGAAACAGTTAAATGATACAAATAAGTTTCAAATTCAATCATTTTGAGATTCAATATTCAGTGACATATTCATCACTTTGAATAGTAATATAAACATGGTGCTTGAAAAGGTATTGGGATATTTCAGTGAGTGGTGAAAGAGATCTGTAAAGGGGCTGAGGCCTCAGCCGAGGCACCTCATGGGGGTGTAGGTCCAGACCCTCAGTGAGGTCAGACTGAACTCCCCTTTTTTTGTGTCTTCTAGCTCCTCAGGTAGGTTACGGCAAGCATGTAGTACAAGAGTTCAGGGCTTTCAACCCCCTGTGAGGGTGAAGCAAGTCCACAGTACAACAGTTCAGAGCCTTCAACCCCCAGCGCAGGTAAGGCAGGCACACAGTACAGAAGTTCAGGGCCTTCAACCCCACCAGGGGTAAGGCAAGCACCCAGTAGCTCGCACAGTGCCAGGGCAGGGAAGGGGAATGCAGGCCCGGCTGCTTTATTGTTTTACAGCCCCAGGCCCTATCAGTGGGCTTCGGGCGAAACACTGACACCTTATAGCAGCAGTACACTCACCAGCTGCCCTTGGGCTGCTTTTTCCAGGTTCCCCGTGGGTACCTTCCTCGCTAAGTTTCAGGTCCTCCGAATAAGTTCCCCAGGGCATCCCAGTCAACCCCTTGCTGTCTTCCGGTGGAGCTGTAACGATGACATCATCACGGAGTAAAAAAACAACAAGCAGTTGTGTGGCACTTTAAGACTAACAGATTGATTTTTTGCATGAGCTTTCGTGGGAGAAGATCCCACTTCCTCAGATGCTTTGAAGATGGGTGAACTTACAGAAAGGAATGAAACCAATCTTTCTGTAAGTTCACCCATCTTCGAAGCATCTGAGGAAGTGGGATCTTCTCCGACGAAAGCTCATGCAGAAAATAAATCTGTTAGTCTTAAAGTGCCACACAACTCCTTGTTGTTTTTTTGCTGGACTAGACTAACACGGCTATCCCTTTTGAAATCATCACAGAGTGCCACAGTGAGCTCATAATGGACAGCCTGGCAGAGGAGGTGGTGGGTGTGTATGAGGCTGTCTGGCTGGGGAATCTGTCTGCTGGAGGAGGAGGTGGGAAACCAGGGAAGCTGGCAACTGGGTGGGCAGCTTGGGGAAGGGTCAGAGCTTTGGGGAGCTGGGGACAAGGTAGGGGGTGGTGGGGGCTGGATAGTGGTGGAGGGGACTATGAAGGGCTGGAGTAGGGACTGGGTGGGGGGTGGGGAGGGAAGGAGGAGGTGGGGGGGCTGGAGTTAGGACTAGGGACTGAAAGTGGCTGGAGAGGTGTGGAGGGGATAGGGGAGCTGAAGGGGGTGGAGTGAAGATGGGGAGGTGGTGGGTTAGGAAGGCTAGAGTGGGAACTTGCTAGTTCAAACTAAAAAAAGCTGAGGTTAGCCCAAACTAACACTGGGCTAGTTTGGACTAACCGTGGCCTTTTAGATTGAACTAGTGTTCCGTCCTAGTTCAAACTAACTCTTTAGTTCGAACTAAGATGCACAGCTTGTTTGAACTAATGATTTAGGTCAACTATTTTGGTTTGAACTAAACCATAGTCTATGTCTACATCATGCCTAGTTTGAACTAAACCACTTGGATTTATTAGTTCAGACTAAGCTTTCCCTAGTTCAGATTAAGAAATTTCTTAGTTCCCCTCTGCTTAACATGCAGAAGGTCCTGGGTTCAATTCCCAGGGGGTTGGGCTCGATGATCTCACAAGGTCCCTTCCAGCCCTATGATTTGATTGATTGATTGATTGAACTAGCCAAAGTCTACTGTAGACACTGGCTAAATTAGTCTGGACTAATTGACTAGTGTAGATGTAACCTGCTAGGGTGGGCTTGAATGCATTCACTTGCCCCTCTCCAGTGCCTAACAGAGAAACCCCTATAGAAAGCAGCTGGAGAGCCAGGATCCAGTCTGTTCAGGACTCACAGTGAAGATTGCTCAGAGTTCTCATCCCACATTAAACTACTACTCAGCATAAACATAACAATGAACTTTATTAACTAACTAAACAAACCTTATTCTAAGAAAACATGATAAATTTAAACAAAACTGGATGGCCAGTGACCTGATTTTGTGGTGCTGGCTACACAGGAGGAAGGAAGGATTTCATGGCATTCACCTGAAGATTCCTGCGGCTAGAGATGATGAGGATGGCTTCTGTTTTGCATTTAAGCCTCAAGGACTTAGAGACTACAATTTGAGATAAGGGTGACTCCACCTGAACTTTGAGACTCTTGAGTTTCTTACTGTTTTGTTTAAATTTATCATGCGTCTCAAAGTTCAGGTGGAGTCACCCTTATCTCAAATTGTAGTCTCTAAGTCCTTGAGGCTTAAATGCAAAACAGAAGCCATCCTCATCATCTCTAGCTGCAGGAATCTTCAGGTGAATGCCATGAAATCCTTCCTTCCTCCTGTGTAGCCAGCACCACAAAATCAGGTCACTGGCCATCCAGCTCTCAGTTCTATTGCAGACAATTCCCCTGCAAAACTGTCCAAAGCAGAGAGAAAAATTCCTGCAGTCCACTGTCACGCAGCTCCTTTCATTCAGTCCCTGAGCACATGGACTCTGTACCTCTCCCTGTTTGCTCCTCTCCAGGCTGCTCCTCTCAGGCTTCTCCCTGGGTATGTAACTCCAGCATAACAATAAAACTTGTGGAGCATGCTCAATGTGCTACCACACCCTCTTACCAGAAGGTTCTGGTTTTTGGGCTGCAAAATCCGCCCAGCAACGTAACCCAGCCGTAAGGGATCCCTGAAAGAGATTACTCCTTTTTAGGCACATGGGTTACACAGACATAGCGTATGAGCCTATATTCCAAAGGGGCAGTTGTGTTAGTCTAGTTCAGCAAAACAAACAAGGAGTTCTCTGGTGCTGAAAGGCTCACAAGCTTTTTTTTTTTTTTTTTTTTCTAATTGCCTAAGCTTTCGTAGGAGGAAGTCCCATTTCGTCAGATGCTTTGAAGATGGGGGAACTTACAGAATGGGAGAAAATAAATGCAGCAAAGGTTGTCATGGTATCAGGTCACACTGTAATGCAAATCAAAGCAGATGTTAAGATTAAAACACTGGGAACAGTATATAGAGGAAGATGAGGACAAATAACCTGTTGTAATGAGGAAAAAAAAATCCAAAGTCCCTATTTAGCCCCAAAGCAACACAGTTAAATCTGCAAATGAATTCCAGCTCCGCAGCTTCTCTTTGAAGCCTTGGGCTGTTATTCATTTGCCTGGGCACAGCAATTAGTAATGGAGTGATTAGGAAAACTGAAATACTCACCGCCCAGTTTTTGAATGTTGTGATGTCTGATGTCAGCTTTGTGCCCATTTATTCTTTTGTGCAGAATCTGTTCTGCTTGTCCAATATATAAGGCAGAGGGACATTTCTGGCACATGATAGCATAAATCACATTGGTGGATGAGCAGGTGAATGAGCCTTTGATGGAGGACCTGGTTTTATGAGATCCTTTAATAGTGTCCTTTGTGCAGATAGATGAGCAAAGTTGGCAGCGTGGTTTGTTGCAGTAATATGTGCCTGCTCTAATGGTTATGTTGTTATGCCTATAGTTGCTGGTCAGTGTCTGTTTAAGGTTGGGGGGGCTGTCTGTAAGCGAGGAGAATCCGTAGTCTCTAGGACTCTGTCCATCCATCTATCCACTCAAGGCTACAGTCTCTAGGAATACAGCACAGCCCTTCCACGGATCTTGTGGCTCCTACTGTACTCTGACAGCTAAGCTCACTAAATCTCTGTATCCTCTTCATGTAGAAGTGGCTATGACATAATGCTCAGGAAAAAGAAGCCACAGAAACAAGCTTCACATTAGGGTGTAATTTAAAGAATACCTTTTTAATTTTTCGGTGTACTCTATCCTAATCCAACATCACCTATTTCACTTGATTTTACTTAACCGATGCATGTAAGGTATCTCTTTCTTTTTTTCCCCCTCCTATCATGATAATATTTGGGAACCAATTGTGATCAAAATATCTTGGCAAAAGATATTTTGTTGGGTTTCTGCCTGTAAGATCAGCTGTACACATTAACAGCTTCTGGAACACTTGTAGAAATTGAATGAAAATCATATTACAAGACTTTTTTTTTTAATAGTATCCCAAAAGTGATAGGTGGTATTCACCATGGTTAAACATACACATAGTTTTAGTATACCCAGTGATGATGATTTTCCCCAACTCTGTCTACAGGCAATTTACTGACTTAAATGATGTTTCTTGACAGCCAAGGACTGGACTATATATTTAAGTGTCATCATGTGAGATTCTTGTTTAACCCACCCATCACCTACAGAGATACACTCTCTCATTTGCACTTGCCTTTTTTCTAATAGGTGGTCTTGTAAAAGAGAGTGACAATGCTTCACTGTATAGTGCATGCATGAACAAGTAGCACTTGGGTTGAAACACAGGGGGTCAAATGCTGCTCTCAGGTGTGCTCACATAGACGCCTGAGGCAGATTCTCAGCAGATATAAATTGGTTATAGCTCATTGAAATCATAGCTCTGAGAAAGTCATACCAACTCACACCAGTCAATGCTCTGGCCCAGTAGGGTTATATAGGTGTATTAAATTGTAAAGTAATTATTTGATGTAAAAGCTACATTTGCAATTTCTATCATCAGGGTTTAAGCTGTCTTTAAACAGCTGACTAGTTAGAGTAACAGAGATGTGATTCATTGAAGTCTGCTTTGTGAACAAGAGCTCATCTGAAGGTGAAACTTAACAAATGGCATTATTATTACTAATATTTATTAGTGTCTTACAGCAGCCTGGTAGCAAGAACATACTAAAAGCCCAAACACTTAACAACTCCACTGTCACAAGGGCATGTACATTATCTAAACAAGGTCGTTTGTCAAAATGATCTGGGTTTGGTTGTGGGTTAATGGCAACTTAAAAATGTGCTTTCAGTTTCAGTACAACTGTATATTCTTCAACTTCTTTTAGAAACATTTGTCTCTTGGTTCATCGACATCCAAGTATTGACAAAAGAAAAATGAAGAAGAGCATGGCTGTTATATGAAGAGAGGTTAAAATCAGGATTAGAACAAGACCGCCTTTATCAGGAAAAATCCTGGATAGGGATAATAGATGCTGGGTCATAGAATAGCTTCTTGAAACCCTGTCAGCCAAGTCATTCATCCTTCCCTCCTCACTCCACACCCCCACCCAACTTTTCTGAGCTGTCCCTAAATCACTTGCCCAAAGTCATACAGTTAGTCAGATGCAGAGGCAGAACTCATCAGTACAGTTTTCTTCTGTCATGCAGTGTAAGATATAATCCCCAAAATACGGTAAATTCTCTGTCTATGCCAACAGGCTCTGTGATGGAATGTACCAATCCCACAAAAGCCCAATTAGACCCACCTTCTTACATCTGCAGAAAATATCAAGCCTCAGGGAGGCACTAAAAGGTTGGACCCAGCTTATATGGGGACTGACTAGGAAAACGAGTAAATTTCTGGCTTTCAGTCCAACAGGGGAACTTGGATGGAGACAGGAGATGAGTTGGGCTGCTGGCAGACTTAGCCTCCTATAATGAAGTTATGTCTGCAACAGGGACACCAAAACAGTTGGGAAGAAAAGCAGGGAGAAATGAGTCTGCTCAGGATTCTCCTCACTGGTGGAAGAGCTTGCAGAGAGCAGGAGGATTCTTCAGGGTCAGTGACTGCCTTGCCAGGGGAGTAGAGAGAAATCTCTTGCAGTAGAACAACAGGGTGGCAGAAGGCTCTAAGGCACTCTGTAGTGCATCTGGGGAAGAGAAAAGCTGGTATGCTGGGAGTCCAGAAAAGGCTGTAGCAGTGTTCTAAGACAGGTCAAAGAAGGAAGTGGTTCAGAGAAGAAGCAAGAATTCAGTGTTGCCAGGCCTTGACTGATTTATTAAAGGGTTCCTGGACCAGAAGCCAGAGAAGGCCTGAGTTCTCTTATTAGCTCATGGAGGAAAGTGGTGCAGAAACCCCTGATATAAAGGATAAGGCTAATGAGTCTGGAGTTTGAGGAAAACTGGTCAGAAGAGTATTTCTGGTCCCCAGAAAAGGTGGGATTAAATGATACCCAGACAGAGGGCCATGCTTCATGAAAAAGTAGACCACTGCAGGACTAATAGTTGTTAGCAGAAAGCATGAAAAGAGCAAGGGCCTGCTACACGTCACCCAGTCACAAGGGAGCATGCTGGTCACCCTGAAGGACCTGTGTGGGACACTAACATAGTATATGCAGAAACTTAACCACACTGAATGAAGTCCTGCATCCATTGATCTCAATTGGAACTTTGCCAATTCCTTCAATGGAACTAGGATTTGACACGTTAAGTTCTGCTTAATGAAGTTTGAGTCTCTACATCAACAGTTCTCAAACATTTTAAATGGAGTAACCCATGGACTTTTGTGTAGCCACTGGGTCCCCTTTTCCCACAAACCCACCACTTTCAGAAAACCCCAGGATCTACATACTTAATTGGGCAGGCAAAGAGTATCTTCAAGCAGCAGTACAGGCACATCTGCCACTTCTGGGAGCCTGCAGAGCTCAATCATCGTAAGTCTTGTTGGAGTTGGGGAATGGTCCCCACATGCCCATCCCAAACACTGCCCAATGTGTCCCCCACCCAATCCATCTTATGCCTCTTTGGAGACCTGCCTCTTAGTTTGAGACTTGCTGCTCTAGGTTAGAAATTTAGCCCTTTCCATAGGTATGCCAAATTCCAGAGGACCACTATATTTTCAGCTGATTCTGGAAGTAAAATGTGATGTTTTTGGGAAGTGGTGCTACCTACCTGGCCTTTTAGCATTGGTATATACTGTAATATCACACTTTGTTAAACTTTTGTTAAATATGTATGCATTTTTTACCAACATTTTCATTTTTTTCACAAAGTTCATATTTCATCTGGCTCTACTCTAGAATATTCATATAAATGTAATATTTTATCATTCTTTCTGAGCTCTTGGTCTCAATTAGACCTGGGAGCCATGAGTTCCACAAGCTAACTGTTTATTGTATGGGAAAAGTATTTTCTTCTATTAGTTTTCAGTCTGCCATCTTGTCATTTCACTGAATGTTCCTTTGTCCTTTTAGCAAGTATTTTATTCCTATTAGAGAGAGACAAAAGACTTGATATGCTTTTTAGCTAATACCACAGTCATTTGTGTGTTTTGCTGTAATTCCAGGCTACCTATTTCCCTGTGAATCATATCAATTAGCCAAAGAAAAGAGCACTGGGAACAATTACTTCTCAAGGAAATTGGGTTGTTCACCCATGAAAATATTCTTATTATTTATTTATTTATTTATTTTTGGGTAGTGTTGGAAAAAAACACACAAAAAATCATATACTACTGTTTGGTAGTGGCAACTGCACAAACCCTCTGCTTTTTTTTTTTTTTTTTTAAATAAGTCTTTATTGTTTAACCTTTATCAACATGAAGCTATTGTACATAGTGCTGTATCTAGATTCCTGGGAAATATGAACATATGTAAAATTCTGTCCCCATAGAAGTCAAGGCAAACAGTTTTGATTGGTTTATGAGACAGTATTTCACTCTATGTTCAGTGGGCTAAAATAGTCGCATCACAGTACCTACAAAATACCAGCTAAACAACAAAATGTTGAGGCTGTAGAAGGAAAAACCCAGTTCTGCAGATGTAAACAGGACCAACCAACTCTGAGGGGAATGCTGAGCAGTGGAAGCATATAACTGTGAGAAGCCAGAAATGGCCTAGTGAAGGAGAAACAGAGCTCAGAAACAGGTTTGTGAGGTTGGAAAACAAAGAAAGGCCACAGAAAACGGTTACTGAAAGTGGGAAGACAAGGAAAGAGAGAAGAGCAGCTATTCTTCCACAGAGTGGATGAGATGATGGAGAAACCACCAAATAAAAGTCTTAGAAGAATACTGGAATGGGTGCAGAGGATTGCAAAGGAGAATTGTAGCTGAGATGACTTGCAGTCAGAAGGAACTGTGGACAGCCTGAAGAATAGTACTGTTACTAGGAAAAGGCAAGTCTATGTGATTGGAGATTTCCTCCTGAGAAGCACAGACTGGCCTGTAACCAAGTTCCCTCTAAGCTGATGATGCAGCTGAGCAAGTTATGGTATTTGCTGAGTGGCAATTTGTGAGACATGGTGCTGCTTGGGCAACAGTTTTTTGGCACTGGAAGCATCAGCATGCCTCAGTACCTTAATTCCAAAGACATGCATATATGTTATCTTTTTGTTCAAACTTCAATCAAAATGTTAAATTGAAATACTGTAGTTTTATTAATGTACTAAACAAATGTGAGACAATGACACTTACTGGCTATCTAGCCTCTACTGTCATCCAGACCCCTCAGTTTTTATCATCTGTTTTTGTCACATTTCCAAATCTGGCTCTAAATGGTCAACTCAGTGATCAGTTATTCTGAAGATGTAGTTTACCATGAATATTGTATTACTTTTAATAATGAGTGCTATTAACCACTCGAAAAATTCACCAAGGGTCATGGTGGATTCTCCATCACAATATTTAAATCAAGACTGTATTTTCTTTTAAAAGATGTCCTATAGTCCTGTATCAAACAGGAATTAAGTCAGGGAAGTTCTGTGGCCTGTGTTACACAAGAAGTGAGTGTAGATAAGTTACACTGATATAAAACCAGTGCAAATGAGAGGAGAAACAGAAGATGGTCTTAAGTTTGATTCTCAGAACTTAATTAAGCACACCCTTTGTAGCTTTATCTCTGCTACTAGGCAAGAGTAGGTTGGCAACTGTGTGGTCTCATTAATACAACATTGGGTTAATTCTTTCCTAAAGTCCCATCTTGTCTAATGCTCTGAACGAAATCCAGTCATGGTTTAATGTCCTCAAGTGATGGACAGTCCACTGCTTGCATTGGTAAATTGTTCCAATATTTAATTAATTACTCTCACTGTTAAAAATTTGCACATTATTTCTTGTTTTTATTTGTATAATCTGTTTCCAGCTTCCCTGCAGTGCAATTCCCCACTTCTGCCTCTGCCCGATGCCTTCTCCCTCCCTGTAACCCCCCTCCCCACTGTCGGCTTCCCCCAAGTCTGCCTTTGTCCAGCCCCTTCTTTCCTCCCTAACCCACCTGCTTACTCCTTAACCTCTTTCCCCTTACCTGGCCAGCCAGCTGATGCTACGCCTATGTGACCGTCTGCTGCTCCTGACCTGAGCATGCATCTGAAGCATGCTCAGGGCTGGAGATTTTAAACTCTCCCAGCCCCAACGTGGTGCTGGAAGGAATGTGTTCAGGGCCAGGTAGAGCCTGCGGCTGCTGGGCCTGTGGAGGGATCAGTGTTGCTTGTGTGGATGAGCGGCAGCCGCTGTGCCATTGCCCACTCACGCAAACAGGGAACGCTGGCCTGTAACCAATGTTCCCCCTAATTTTTCATAGTCTGTGTGCAAAAAAAATTTCTTCTGTGCAAATTTTCAGAACCAGTATCCAAGTTTGTACGCACTCCAGTGAGTGGGTTCAAACTTGTGAGCGCAACAAAGCATATGTTGCAAATAATATCTAAATTTTATTTTGATATGGTGATGGAAATGATTTTATAAATTACAAAACCTTATTTGAAACATGCTGTTTGAAACTGCCTTCTGAAAGTAGCACAAAAATATTAGCACTTTTGAATTTTTTTGTGTGCGCCTTATTTTGTTGTGTGCACGGTCTTCACAACCTGTGTGTGTGTGCACACGTGCATAGCTTAGAGGGAACATAGCCTGTAACCAGAGCTGATCCAAAGAACAGAAGGGTGTGCTGCCCGCCAGGTGCTAAGATACGGGATGTGGACCTGAGGCTGAAGAGGATCCTAACAGGATCAGTAAAGAATCGTCCGATTGTCCTTCATGTAGGTACAAATGATATAGCTAGATTCTCATTAGAAGATATCAAAGGAGACTGTGCCAGGCTGGGGAAGACTCTTCAGGAAATCAAGGCTCTGGTCATTTTTAAGAATTCTATCTGTCCCTGGAGGAGGAGGACAAAAGCATGACAGAATTCTGATGATCAACAGATGGCTCAGGCAGTGGTGCTATAAGGAGGGCTTTGGGATGTATGGCTGCTGGGAGGCATTCACGGACAGAGGACTGTTCTCTTGAAATGGACTTCACCTGAACAGAGAGGGAAATGGACTTCTAGGTTGGAGTTCAGCACAACTGAAGTGGGGGAGATGGTTGGGAGGTGACTAGGTAATCTCAGCACCTGATTTTAGCACTGAGAAGGAGAAAAATGAAATAGGAAAAGACAGGGGCATCACTGCCCAGGAAAAAAGGGTCATGGCCGGAGGCAGGCAGCCCCAGCTCCTCCTCAAATCCAGTCTCTGCCACTGCCAGGGCTGGGCTGGTGATGAGGGGGTGCTGCAGCTCTTTGGGCCCAGTGGCAGCGACATCCCTGGGAAATGACACAGAGGTGGGGAGCAGAATGGGCATTAAGATGAAGGTTAGTGTAAGTACCAGTCGAGTAGGTGACATTTGCAGTGGAATGATTGTGCCAAATCAGGTAAGGAATGTGAGTGAAGCCAAACAGCAAAACTTACTATGTTTGTGTACCAGTGTGAGTACCCTAAGTAACAAAATCAAGAAACTAGAGCAACTGGTAGATATTATAGAGAATAACAGAAATATGTTGTAATAGTAGTCATGACTGGGATACGAGTATTGAAAGTAATGTGCTGTTTAGGAAAGACAGATATGAAGGAAAAGGTGGTGGAGTGGCATTGTATATTAATGATGAGGTAGACAATAAGGAAATTAAAAGTGATCAAATTGATAACACAGAGTCTGTCTGGGTAAAAATCACAGTGGGGAAGAAAGCTACTAGAGTTTCTCCTGGTATAGTGTTGGGGTGTGATACAGACCACCTGGATCTGATTGGGACATGGATAGAGACCTCTTTAAGGCCTTTAATGAAGTAAATACTACCAGGAACTTTGTGATTATGGGTAACTAACTTCCCAGATACAGACTGCAGAACATGTGATTTCATAGTTGAATTCCTTCCCCAAATGGGTACTGAAGCAATAAGATTTGGTATTAGTGAGTAGTGAGGACCTCTTAGAAGAACTAGCTGTAGGGGACAACCTTGGTTTGAGTGAGTGCAAACTAGTTTAGTTCAAACTAGACAGAAGGATAAACAAAAAATAAATCTTTGACTAGGTCTTTGACTTCAAAATTGCTAACTTTAAAATAAGAAGGGAATTAGTTAGGGAAGTGGGTTGGACAGAAGAATTCTTGATCTAAAGGCAGAGAAAGCTTAAAATCACTTCTAGTCAATCTTTTCAAGAACTATCTGAAGCCTGCATCACAAGAAAGGGGAAAAAATATATAGGCAAGAATTGTAGACCAAGATGGATGAATTAGCATCTCAGACAAGTGATTAAGAGAAAGCAGAAAACCTACAAGGAATGGAAGATGGGAGGTATCAGTAGGGAAAGCTACCTCTTGGTGGTTAGAATATGTAGAGATAAAGAGAGAAAGGCCAAGAGCCAAGCAGAATTGGACCTTGCAAAGGGAATTAAAACCAGTAGTAAAAGGGTCTCCAGCCATATAAATGGGAAGAAAACAAGGAAAGAAGTGGAACCCTAAACACTGAGGATTGGGTGGAAGTTAAGGATAACCTACGCATGGCTGAATATCTAAAGAAATATTTTGCCTCCATTTTAATGAGGTTGTGATGGGTAGGCCCACCCCACACTTTAAAAGCCCAGCACACACTATGGGTGGTGGAAGCTCCATCCCATAGACTCTGCTGGGTATGCTCAGATGCTGCCCCAGTATAAAAGGGAGCAGCTCAGTTCAGTATGGGCTGGCCAGCAGAGAGGATGGAGGTCTGCTGGAAGCTCCTGCCCTAGACTTACATCAGCCCCAACTGGTGGGAGACTTGGCGGCCAGAGGGAATCCTACAGAACAGTTGCCCTGCAAGGAGCGCCTCATGACTGACACCCAGGACCTGTGAGACAGCCAACAACAGCTCTCCCAGGACAGAGAAAGCCACAGTTCAGCACTCAACAAGGACTTTGCCCTGTCCCAGGTAGGAAGCAGCCCAGGGGTTCCAAAGGATTGAGTTGGGGTGTAGTGAAAACCCAGTCAGTCTGTTTAGGTTTAGATCCCTGCTGACTTGGGGCCATACCCCTGGCACCCATAAGGCCCTGGGCTGGGGCTCAGTGGAGCAGGATGGCTTGAGCCTCGCTACCTGGGCACCATTCCCCATCATAGACCATTGTATCGACTGTGTGGCTACTTGGCTGTGCTGCCCTGACCAGAGGGCTGCTCATAAAGTATTATATTGATTCTCTGGCTACTAGGCCACACTGCCCTGCATCTTAGGGTGTTGTACTACCTGTGGCCACTAGGCTGCTCTGCTCTGAACGTAGGGATTTGCATGAACATTACTGGTAGGCTATACTGCCTCAGGACAGTAGATTAAAAAGTGTTGCAAGGATGCCTTACCTGCTAATTGTCTCCTTTGTATTTCCCCACCCGGTGGTACTAGAAGGGTGTATCCCACAACAGAGGTTAATAATAAGCTCAGGGATAGTGGTAGGGTGATTAATGGGAATGAGGATATGGAGGTAGAAATTACCATATTTGTGATAGAAGCCAAACGCTAATAGCTTAATAGGGCTAAATTGGAGGACCCAGATAATCTACATTCAAGAATATTAAAGGAACTGACACATGAAATGGCGAGGCCATTAAAGATTTTTAATAAATCTGTAAACTCAGGGGTTGTACTCCATGACTGGAGAATTGCTACCATAGTTCCTATTTTCAGCAAAGGGGGGAAATGTGATCTGGTTAACAATAGGCCTGTGAGTTTGACCTCAGTAGTATGCAAGGCCTTGCAGGAAAAAGAAAGATAAAGTAATTAAAGACACTGTGGTTAACAGAAATTGGGATAAAATACAACATGGCCTTGTAAAAGGTAGAATATTCCAGACCAACCTGATCTCCTTGGTTAAGAAGATAACATTTTTTGAACAAAGAGAAAGCAATGGATGTAACTTACCTGGATTTTTGGTAAGGTATTCGACACTTGGAATTATTAGTCAAATTGGAAAATATGGAGATTAATATGAAAATAGAAAGATGGATAAGGAGCTGATTAAAGGGGAAACTGCAATAGACTGATTAAAGGGGAACTATCAAGGAGGGAGGTTACTAGTGGAGTTCCTCAGGGATTGGTCTTGGGACCAATCTTATTTAACCTTTTTATTACTGACTTTGGCACAAAAAGTGGGAGTTTGCAAATAAGGTTTGCAGAGGACACAAAGTTGGGAGGATTGGCATATCATACACAAATATCCAGATGACTTTGTAAACTGTAGTAATAGAAATAGGATGAATTTTATTAGTGGAAAATGCAATGTCAGGCATTTTAAGAACTAATAACAAGCAGTTTTCCTATAAGCTGGGGATGTAGTATTTGGAAGTGACAGAGAAGGAAAGAGACCTACACATACTCGTTGATCATAGGATGATCATGAGTCACCAATGTGATGTGACCATGGGAAAAGCTAATGCAATCTGCGAATGCATCAGATGAGGTATTTCCAGTAAAGACAGAGAGGTATTTGTGCTAGGTTCTGGTGAGAAGTCATCTGGAATGTTGTACGCAAATCTGGTCCCTCATGTTTAAGAAAGATTAATTCAAACTGGGACAGGTGCAGAGGAAGGCTACAAGGATGATCTGTGGAACGGAGAACCTGCCCTATGAGAGGAGACTTAAAGCTTGACTTGTTGAGCCTAACCAAAAGAAAGTTGAAGGGAAATATGAGTGTTCTCTACAAACACATAGGAGGGATAAATACCAGGGAGAGAAAATTGTTATTTAAGTTTAGCATCAGTGTGGACACAAGAAGAAAAGGAGTGTAAACTGGTCATTAGGAAGTTTAGACTTGACATTAGATGCAGGTTTCTAACCATCAGATGAGTAAATTCTAGAACAGCCTTCCACTGGCTTCAAAACTGAGTTTGATTAAATATATGGATCAGATGGCATGATGGGACAGCCTAGTAGGCAATCCACCAATCTCTGTTTGCTGTTGGTGGATATGCCAAAGGCCTGAGATGGGACCTTAGACAGGATGGGTTCTCAGATATGACAGAGAATTCTTTCTTGGGTGTCTGGCTGGTGAATCTTGCCTATATGCTCAGGATTTAACTGATTGCCATACTTGGGGTTAGAAAGAAATTTTTCCCAAGAGCAGTTTGGCGAAGGCTGCAGAGAATTTTTGCCTTTTTCCTTAGCCTGGGGCAGAGCTCACTTGATGGTGGATTCCCTGTACCTTAAAGTCTTTAAACCATGATCTGAGCACTTTAATAACTCAGTCATAAGTTAAAGGTTTGTTACAGGAGTGGGTGGGTAAGGTTCTGTGGCCTGCATTGTGCAGGAGGTCAGACTTAGATGGTCATATCGGTCCTTTTTGACCTTAAAAAACTGGGTCTATGAGATCAGGAAAGATTTTGTCTCCCTCAGGGAACTGATGGGCAGGATCCCTTGGGAGGCTGATCTGAAGGGGAAAGGTGTCCAAGAGAGTTGGGTGCATTTTAAAGAAACCCTGCTAAGGGCACAGGAAGATACAATTCCGATAAGGAGAAAGCACAGCAAATGTGGAAGGCGCCCACTGTGGCTTAAAAGAGAGCTCTGCACTGAGCTGAAGCATAAAAAGGACGCTTACAGGAAGTGGAAGCTAGGACAGATGACTAAGGAGGCATATAAAGACATTGCTCGGGACTGCAGGGATAAAATCAGAAAGGCCAAAGGACAAATGGAGTTGCGACTAGCAAGGGATGTGAAGGATAACAGGAAGGGGTTCTACAAGTATATCAATAACAAGAAGAGGATCAGGGATGGTGTAGGTCCCTTACTGAATGGGGCAGGCATCCTTGTGACAGAGGATGAGGAAAAAGCTGAAGTGCTCAATGCTTTTTTTAGTTCAGTTTTCACAAGCAAGGTCAGCTCCCAGCCCACTACACTAGGTACAGTAGACTGGGGAGAAGAAGAGAGGCCCTTGGTGACAGAAGGTCAGGTTAGGGACTGCTTAAAGAAACTAGATGTGCACAAGTCCATGGGGCCGGATGAACTGCATCCGAGGGTGCTGAGGGAGCTGGCTGATGAGATAGCAGTACCGTTGGCCATTATCTTTGAAAACTCATGGTGAACGGGGGAGGTGCCAGAGGACTGGAAAAAAGCAAATATAGTACCTATCTTCAAGAAAGGCAAAAAGGAGGATCCAGGGAATTACAGACCTGTCAGCCTCACCTCAATCCCTGGAAAAATCATGGAGCAACTTCTCAAAGAATCCATCCTGAAACACTTGAAGGAACGTAGAGTAATCAGGAACAGTCAGCATGGATTTACCAAGGGTAAATCATGCCTGACCAACCTCATCGCCTTCTATGATGAGATGACTGGATTTGTGGATGCGGGAAGAGCCGTTGATGTGATATACCTTGACTTTAGCAAGGCTTTTGATACGGTTTCCCACAGCATTCTCATTGGCAAATTAAGGAAGTATGGGTTAGATGCGTGGACTGTAAGGTGGATAGAAAACTGGCTAGAACAGCGGTTTCAGCGTGTAGGAATCAATGGCTCCATGTCAAGTTGGCAGGCAGTAACAAGTGGTGTACCCCAGGGGTCGGTCCTGGGGCCAGTTCTGTTCAATGTTTTCATTAATGATCTGGATGATGGGATAGATTGCACACTTAGTAAGTTTGCAGATGATACCAAACTGGGGGGAACGGTAGACACCCTAGAGGGCAGAGACAGGATTCAGGGAGACCTAGACAAACTGGAGCAGTGGGCCAAGAGGAATCTCATGAGGTTCAACAAGGATAAGTGTAAAATCCTGCACTTGGGACGAAAAAACCCCATGTACTGCTACAGGCTGGGGAGTGATCAGCTAAATAGCAGCACTGGAGAAAAGGACCTGGGAGTCATGGTGGATGGGAAGCTGGATATGAGTCAGCAGTGTGCTCTTGCTGCCAAAAAGGCCAATGGCATACTGGGCTGCATCAGAAGAAGTGTTACCAGCAGATCGAGGGATGTGATCATTCCCCTCTATTCTGCACTAGTGAGGCCACATCTGGAATACTGTGTCCAGTTTTGGGCTCCCCACTACAAAAAGGACATGGACAAATTAGAGAGAGTCCAGAGGAGGGCAACAAAAATGATCAAAGGGCTGGAGCACAAGCCCTATGAAGAAAGACTGAAGGAACTAGGCTTATTTAGCCTGCAGAAGAGAAGACTGAGGGGGGATTTGATAGCAACCTTCAACTACTTGAAGGGTTGCTCCAAGGAGGAGGGAGCTCGACTGTTCTCGGTAGTAACAGAGGGCAGAACGAGAAGCAATGGCTTCAAGTTACAGCTGGGGCGGTCCAGGCTGGATATTAGGAAAAACTTCCTTACTAGGCGAGTGGTGAAGCATTGGAATAAGTTGCCTAGGGAGGTGGTGGAATCTCCATCTCTGGAGGTGTTCAAGTCCCAGCTGGACAAAACACTGACTGGGATGATCTAATGGGAGTGGTCCTGCTTTTTTTGGCAGGGGGTTGGACTAGATGACCTCATGGGGTCCCTTCCAACCCTATGATTCTATGATTCTATGAAAGAAAAAATAAATAATATCAAAAAGTATTGTGAATATACCATTTATTCACTGATGATGCAAGACATTACTTTGGTCCTTGCATTCAAGAAGCATGTAGGATGGAGGGAGAGAGAGAAAGAAGCAGCATGATTGCTTCTGATAGGATAAATGTAGAAAAGTAAATTATGAACTGTCAGTAGAGATTGCAAATGTTAGCGTATTCATGTGTGACACAGGAATATATAAATCTCTTTCCTTCTCTGCCATTCCTTCCTTTACAAGAGTGGTCTTGTGAGTAAGCTAGTGGACTGGGAATCTGAAGATCTGGAGTCCATTACTGTGACCACGTCCAAATCTTTTCATGCCTATGTACCTCAGTTTTCAAAACTCTAAAGAGGATAATACCTGTTGTGTATTGTTAATCTAGATTATCTAATTATGTTTGTGCATAGCATCTAACACATTGGTGCCCAATCTCAGCCTCAACTCTAGATGTTGCATAACCTGCTTCGATCTTGGAATATTGCCATGATACAATTTTGAAAGGTGCCAACTCCTCTCCAAACTATAAAACCCGAAGAGTGGAATTAATTGATAATGCAATGAATGCTATACTGTCAGCAAAACACCAAACAATCTATAAAGCCTTCATCTCATTTAATGGATTTTATGTCATGTTTGTTCCTTGTTATCTGCTACAAATACAGGCCCCCTGGCTACGTCTATATCTAAATGCATAGTTCAGACTTTCTATGTCCAAACTAAGTCATTCAAAGTTAGTTTAAACTAAGTGCAGTTTTTTAGTTTGAGCTAACATTTTAGTTCAAACTAGCCATGGTTTTTTTAGTTCGAACTAACTTTTTAGCTTGCACTAAAAAAAACCGCACTTAGTTTGAACTAACCGCTAGTTCGAACTTATTTAGTTTGAATTAGCATGCCTCTGTTGTGCTAATTTAAACTAAAAATGCAAATTTGTTTGAACTAAGCAGTTAGTTTGGACTAACCAGCTGAACTAACTAGTTGGAACTAAGTTTTGCTTAGTTAAAACTAAAATTTTTTTTAGTTTGAACTAGGCAAAGCCTAGTGTACACAGGGTTCAAATTAGTTTGTACTAAGCTTGCTTAGTCTGAACTAATTTGCTTGTGTAGACATAGCCCCTGATCCTGCAAATTCATGAACAAGGTCAGAAATTTATACTTGCACTGAGCTCCACTGACTTCCATAGTCAAGCTGCAGTGGGACTTTGTTATCAAGAGGTGCTGTTATATAGAAAAATAAAAGAAGAAGAATGGCAATGCAGCGTATTGTAATTTGAAAACACAATTAGAGTAGCAGCAGCATTGAATATAAGAAGCATCTTTCACAGGGAACAGAGTGAGCTTTTTCTTTGGTGTGCAAGTTCATGGGATTGAACCATTATATTTTCATCCCTCTAACTGCATGACTTTCTCCTTCCAAGAGACTGACAGTAACATACAGTACAATTCACTCTAGTTCTTAATTTGAAACATATGCCATCTTAGTTGGAACAATTCTAATTAACTGTTAAACATCTTAAAGTTTTATACCAATCTCAGTGAGCATCACACTTGAAACAGTCCATTGGCTGTTTCTAATTATTTCTGTTTTTTTTTTTTTAATGTATTAAGCAGACATCCCATAAAAGCTTTAGGTCTACCTTAGAGCTCTCAAAAGATATTAGATAGGCATGGTGATCTCATATCTTGAAACATCCAAACAGTAGTATAATAATATGATATTCTAAGTGCCAGTCTCATTTAGTATGATTTGGTGATAAGATGTTCACATTTTGAATACTTGTTTCCAGGCTACCCTGATCAAGACAAAATCATTAAGTGCATCTGAAAAATTTGTAATGTCAGAAACTGAAATACTTTAAACAATTTCTATACCAATTTTTGTTTTCCTACTGGTGCACGTAAAAGATCTTAGAAACTTCCCTAGGTGTTCTGCTTTGCCTGATTTGTCTTATCTTTGCAACATGCACCTAAACTATAACTGAACTTTTCAGCTTTTCATTTTACCCTCTTCTAAAACTCGGCCTTCAGCTAAAAAGCTTTTTAAAGTTCCTAGGGCACTAAAAATTGTCCAGGAGAAAATCATCTCTGGCAGGGGGCAAAAAAAAAAAAAAAAAAAAAAAAAAGGCAAAAGTATCAAAATATTATTAGCTGTAATAGAAATACAGGTTCTTTGTACCTCTAGGATTTTAAGAGCCATATCCTACATTTCTTGCACTAGCCAAAACTCCTACAGATGTCTTTTGGTGTTCAGAGAATGCAAGATTAGGTTCCAGAGTGCAATATACACTTTCTAAATTGTAATGGAAAAATCTGCTCATAGTGTGCCAAACCCATTCTTCACCTTCACAAGCATGGGACTCAAAATGCAGAAGAACAAATACAGTTCTGGGACATTTATGCACAGTGAGCCTGTGCCATCTCTTTACCCCACATGAGAGTCTCCACCAACAGTAGCACAGAGGGGTGATTTTGAGAGTAGATTTCAGTTTCAGTGGAAAAACAGTTTAAAAAATTGCTGCCTGCATCTAGCAAGAATGTTCTTCTTGTAAGTTTGGAAAGTGCTTAGTACAAAGTGTGCATCAGAGCTGGTATGTCAGTGCCACAGCATGCCGTCTGGCTGGGTAAAGCATTGTACCAGGGTTCACTATGTCTGTTAAGGTGGTCAGTCAGTCTCTTTCATCTAAGTACTTTTGAAGTTTGGGGGTTTTCTTGTTGTTTCTGGAAAGGTCAGTTGATGGCCAGGGTGTCTGGAAACTCAGGTCTTAATTTGCTGAGATGGTTGGTAGAGAAGCCCAGGCCTGGTCACTTCATTGGGCTGCAAATCAGGGCCTTTAAGTCAGACAGGCAGAATCAAGACTCAACACGTTAGCTGTGGTATTAGCCCCTTACTACTTCTCCTTTCTATAGGCTTCTTATGCTGTTGGTCTGGTCATTCCATCAAAGGGTGCTGTCTTCGAGCAGCTTCTCATCAGCGTGCAGGCGGGAGTTCTGTTCTTCAGCCGTACTTGCTTGTTCAGCAGCCACCTGACCCCTCTGTTTCCAACCCTTTTACCTGCCCCTCCCAGCTTCTGTGAAGTTGTCAACATTGATTGGTGGTTCATGTGTTTACTCATTGGTTGCTGGGCCAGCATAGTGTATATATGCCTCATGACAGTTTGTAAGCGTATTATAAGCCCTGTGACAGTTTGTAAGCATAAGGGCATTAGTGTAAGCATAATGAATTCTTGCAAATAATTTCAAGCATCTGAAGATAGTTTTGTCCTGACCTTGCCTTATAAAATCTAATGGAATAACTTCTGTATAAACACTGAACTTTGGAAGTTATATGAAGTTAACATAATGAAATGGTTTGTTCTTCTTCGAGTGCTGCTCCTGTCCATTCCGTTGTAGGTGTCTGCACGCCCCGTGCACGGCATGCCGGAAACTTTTCCCCTAGAGTACCCGTAGGGTTGGCTGTAGCGCCCCCTGGAGTGGTGCCGTCGCCGCTCCCTATATATGCACCAGCTGACCCCGTCCCTCCTCAGTTCCTTCTTACCGCCCTGTCGGTCGCCGGAACATTCCTTGGCCTCGAGCTGCTTGCACGTGGCCAGTGACATTCGGAGTACCCGAAGTTTTCTTGTTGTTGTTTTTGTTGTTCTTAGTTTAGTTAGTTGTTAGAGTTTAGATAGTAAGAGCCCACCCCGGGCCCGGGGCTGGGCTGTGCCGGGCTTTAAAACTTGCGGGCAGTGCAGGAAGCCCATGCCAGTGGACTACCCGCACGGCAACTGCTTATTCTGCCTGGGAGAAGCTCACCTTGTTGAGAAGTGCAAGATCTGGAGGGGCTTCAAGCCGACAACGCAAAAAGAAAGGGTTCAGCGGCTGAAGCTCCACATGATAGACGAGGCCCTTCGTCCGGCGCCCGGCGACTTGGGATCCAGCACGGCACCGTCGGTGTGGAGTGCACCGGCGTCTTTGGCACCATCGGTGGCACCGAGGTCTAGCCGCCTGAAGATGCACCGGGAGCTCCGGTACCGCCAAAGAAGAAGCGGGTGGACA
The DNA here is from genome assembly GCA_007922195.1 of Podocnemis expansa. NCBI lineage: Eukaryota > Metazoa > Chordata > Testudines > Podocnemididae > Podocnemis > Podocnemis expansa. The sequence continues at coordinate 11,508,055 of ML682066.1, forward strand.
GGCGGTGTTCACCACACCGAGCGACAGTGGAAAAGGACTCTGTTCAGAGCCGGGTGAGCCAACCCATTTCCCTGTCTCCGGCTTCCGGGCACGACCGTCCTGAGAGACTGCTCAGCCAGGTGTCGACCTCCTCGCCTACCAGGGACATCCTGGAAGAGGAGTTAATCCTGCCGGCCACGCCTGAGGCGTTCGCGGCAGCGCAGGCTCTGTCGAGCCACTCGGCACCGCCGGCACTGGCTGCGGGTCCAGTGCCGTCTCGTGGGAAGCCGACTCCACTTGCGACTGGCCGGGGGCGAAGCCAGGTACTGTCTTCAGACCATCGGCACCGTTCACCGGTACCACCTCCAGTAGTGGCTGCGGCCGGGGCTCCCCACTTCCGCTCCCCGGTTTCCACCCGGCACCGGGCATCCCCACTTCACGGGCACCGCGATCGCCGAGACGAAGGTCGGCACCATTCCCCGGTGCAATCCTCGTTGGCACCGCCATGGTCGCCACAATCCAGCCCATCGTTGAGCTCAGCGGAAGAGTCAGCACCGCGTGGCTCGCATAAGGACCTGAGTACGCAGCCACAACAGGCCCCTGTGGTACCGCCGTTCCACCCCCAGTGGTCGGCTTGGCAGCCTGGGATGCAGTGGCCTTTTTGGCCTCCTTGGGCCATCCAGCAGGGACCAGCCTTCGGCTCAGGGACCCCCATACCGAGTTCTGGTGTCAGGCCTCCTCCATCTGCAGCACTCGGCGCTCCCCCCGGTACCGGGGAGACGTCGGAGGTGGAATCTTTAAGGGATGACCAGGAGCGGACCAGCCTGGCCAGCAGAGGCCATAGCATGAGGTCCAGGGTGCCGTCGGGGGGTCCGGATCTTGAGGAGTCATCTTCTTCACCGCCAGATGAGGCTGTGGCTGGAGCCAAGCCGTTGGCTATTCCGGACGATACTAGGGCTCATCAGGAGCTTCTCTGTCGAGTAGCTTCCGGGTTAAACATTCAAGCTGAGGAGATCGCAGAGGACGCCGATCCCATGGTGGATAGCCTGCTCCCAGAGGGCCCGGGCCGGGTGGCTCTGCTCTTTATTAAAACTGTGCAAAACAAAACCAAGGCCCTGTGGCATACCCCAGCCTCGATTTCCCCCTACGGCCAAACGAGCTGAGAGGAAGCACTTTGTGCCCTTTAAGGGCTACGAACATTTTTATTCTCACCCCAACCCCAGCTCATTGGTGGTAGCCGCAGCAAATGAGCGGGAGAGACAGGGTCGTCCTGGTTCGACCCCCAAATCCAAGGACGCTAAGAAACTGGACCTCTTTGGCCATAAGGTCCATTCCACGGGTGGGGGGGGGTTGCAACTAAGAATAGCTAATCAACAGGCTATTCTTAGCCGTTATATGTTTAATGCCTGGTCGGCCCTGGAGCGTTTTAGTGACTCAATGGAGCAGGACTCCAGAGCAGCTCTGTCGGCATCCATCAAGGAGGGCAAGGTTGTGTCAAAGGCCTTGTTACAATTGGCCTTAGACGCAGCCGACGCAGCCGCTCACTCCAGGGCTTCTGGGGTTACTATGCGGCGCAGTTCATGGCTGCAGGCCTCAGGTCTGCCTTAGGAGGTACAGGCCACAATTCAGGACTTGCCTTTTGAAGGTCCAGAGCTGTTTTTGCAGCAGACGGACACCCGCCTTCAGACTTTGAAGGACTCGAGGGCGTTAATTAAATCCTTGGGTCTCCATACACCGGCGAGCCAAAGGAAGCCATTCAAACCGCCTCCTCCAGCAAGGCTTTACCACTGCCGCCAGGATGATGACAAGCAAAGGGGCAGGGGATCCCGTAGGCCCTCAGGGCATCAGCCCAACGGCCAAGGGGTCTCACGTCAACTGTTTAGCCAGAAAAAGACTTTTTGATGGTCGGCGCGGGGGTGACTTAGCAAGCGCCGGGGATCCAGAGACTCCCTTGTTCCTCAACAGGCTGGGCCGTTATGCGCCAGAGTGGTGCAAGATTACAAAAGACCACTGGGTTCTCAGGACAGTTCAGGAGGGCTATTCCCTCCAATTTTCTTCGTTACCCCCATGGGGCCCCCCTATGTTGCATGGTTCCCTGCGGGATCAGGCTCACCAGCAAGTACTATGGGAGGAGGTGCAGACGCTGCTTCAGAAAGGGGCAGTGGAAGAGGTGCCACTAAGCTGCAGGGGCAGGGGGTTTTACTCCCGTTATTTCCTTATTCCCAAGGCAAAAGGGGGCCTGTGGCCAATCTTAGATTTGAGGCACCTCAACCGGTTTCTTCGAAAAATTCAGTTCCGGATGGTGTCCCTAGCCTCAACTGTTCCGTCTCTGGATCCAGGCGATTGGTACGCTGCCCTCGACTTACAAGATGCGTACTTTCACGTTGCGATCAGCCCACGGCACAGGAGGTTTTTACGCTTCATCGTCGACCGGAAACACCTGCAGTTCACGGTGCTACCTTTCGGCCTTTCCTCAGCTCCACGGGTATTTACAAAGTGCCTTGCGGTAGTAGCGGCGTATCTCAGAAAGAAGGGGGTCACCCTCTTCCCATATTTGGACGACTGGCTGGTTGTGGGCAAGTCGTGTCAGGAGGTGCTGTCTCACCTGAGGTTGACGCAGTCCGTGTTCGATCGCCTGGGGCTGCTGATAAACGTTCAGAAGTCGGTGCTCATTCCCACACAGCAGATAGAATTCATAGGGGCGGTCCTCGACTCGACGTCCGCAAGGGCGAGCCTTCCTACCGCCCGCTTCCAAACCATCAAGCAGACGGTGGATTCCTTAACGAAATTTCCCCTTGTATCGGCACGGGAATCTCTTCGCCTGCTGGGCCTCATGGCAGCTTGCACCTTTGTGGTTCCCCTGGCTGTGGGTTAGAGACCTGACCCCCTGCAGGCACAAACAAGACTTCCTCATTCTAAGGAGTAGGTTGTAGTCAAGAGCCTTACAACTCTGCATGCCCCCAGAAAGCATCACGGCTAGTCATATGATATATTTTCTTGCCCAAATAACACTATTTTGTGTCATTAGTAACTATCATCACTTCAGAAAAGTAAGAAGTTACACCCTTTCTATGCACTGCCATTTTCATCAGAAAAGCAATGAGAGGGCTCAAGCTCTCCATATTGATCACAAGAAAGATTGGTTTAAATTTGGTCAAGCCTCAATTGCAAGTTGATTGCGTATTAATCAAGGTGATGCCATACTGGAAGGAATTAAAATGAGCTACTTTGTAGCTCAGACAGGCCAATAGGTACCTAACCCTGTATTCTGAAATTATGCACACTGAGTTTACAGGGTCAGTTGTGTGAATGAAGAATTCTGTTTAAAACTGAGTCCTCTCCTGTGAAAGTTTAGGAATAGTTTCTGGAGGTTCACGATTCATTTTTAGTATTTTTGCTTCTCATTAGATAATCTTTGTGAAACTATTAACCTTTGCAACAAACTTTCAACCACTGGTATCTCAGCTGATGTGCATGTAGATGCAGTAATAAATCCAAATTGGAGTAAGCAGTTACCTATTACATACATATCTGCACTCCGCATTTTGTACTTGCAGCACATGTTGATGCCATCACTTGTCCTGTCTAGAAAATTTGGCCTTTTGGTTCAGTATTTAGACATGAATTTTGCAATCTTCAAGGTAGCTTGAAGTTACCTTGCCTTTTCTTTTGAAATTCAGTAAGGCTATTTGTTTTAATGCTCTTTGTTCATAAACAACTGGAGTATTTGTTCCATATTTGCACAGAAATTTCAGACATGAAAAGCAACTTAGCATAGAACAGGAACATTAAAAACATAACTCTTTTGATAATGGAGTGAGAGAAGAAAAAGAAACTGGAATTGCTTATGGTTTAGTTATGAGCAAACTGCATTTTTAGGTGGGGCACAAAGTCTGTGGAACAGAGTTCAATATATTTTATTTTATGCATCACAAAAAAAAAGACTGGAGATGGACAAAGAATGACTGAATCAGGAGGGCAGAGTTGTTAAGCTAGCTTATGATCTGAATTAGCAGCAAGCACCATATTTCACTATTATTCTATTAGCATCTCATTCCCCATTGATTTTAAAAAAAATTTAAAATTAAAAGGAACAAAACTTATGGGAGGAAAATAAGTCCTGTGATTACATTTCACTGCATCAGGTGAGGTGACTTCAGCAAATCAAACAAGTTATTTAGATTCAAACAATTGTTCTACGCACACTTGAATCTCTTTTAATCTACACTTGTTTGATTTGCTGAAGTCATCTCCCTTGATGCAGTGAAATGTCACAGGACTTATTTTTCCTTTCATACTGCAAGTTTTTTTTTTTTTTTTCCATTTTCTAGCATCTGACAAAGTGGGACTTCACCTATGAAAGCTCATGCAAAAAATAAATTTGTTAGTCTTTTAAAAGGGTCACCAAACTCTTTGCTTGAAGGGCAGTCAAATGATTAAAAAACAAAAATCCAGTTTGATTACCATTTTAATTGCCTTCTTACTAATCAAATGTTATTTATTTAAATATATTTGGTTGTTCTCTACATTTTCAAATATATTGATTTCAAAGTATACAGTGCTCATTTTATTTACTTTTTTTATTACAAAAAAAGAGAAACCAAAAATAGAGCATTTTTCAATGCACCTTATACAACTACTGTAAATCTCCTTAGTGTGAAAATGGAATGTAGAAATTTGGGGGGGGGGGGCTTGGTTACATACTGAACTCAAAAAGAAAACAGTCTGAAACTTTAGAGTCTTCTACTTCAGTCAGCCCCTGCTTCTTGTTCAGTTAATTGCTAAAACAAACAAGTTTGTTCACATTTACTGGAGATAATGCTGCCCACTTCTTATTTACATTGTCATCTGAAAGTGAGCACAAACTACAGGTGAGATACACCAAAATGATAATGTGACTTTAGAGAACAAGCTCCATTGCTTTCAGTGGGACTTATGATCCTAAGCTACTTAGGTGTTTTGAAAAATCATGTTTTTGTCTACAAAGCTATTAATAAAATTTGCCTGCCCAATTTTTTTTCACAGAGATCTCTATGACCACTAATTATGTTTGTGCGTAACTGTGCTAATAAAGTTTTATTAGACTTATTTTTATGGGCGCAGTAGTTGTGCTTAGGCATAACACTGTTCATGGAAGAGTGGGTAAAGAGGGAGCAAAATATCTATATACAACCTTGCATTTGAAAGGATGTGCATAATTAATGATAGAATGTCTGTAGCAGTTTAAGAGACAACTAAATAATCATCATGTAAATGGGCTAGAAAACAGAACATTTATTATAAGGAAGATGCTACTAATACATATTTAGCTTTGACTTCTTCTGCAATAAATACTGGGTCTACACATCCAAGTTTTATTAATAGTGTCTTTCACCTTTAGAATACCTTTTCAAATCTGGTAGAGATAAGTGAAAAATTTCCCATGTGATGGTTGAAGCCTGTGTGACATTTTATAGTTTGAATCTAATTCTTGTCTGACGTGTTCATACCTAAATTTTTATCCTACCTGGCATCCATAGTACCTGTTCCCCACAAATGTACAGCCTAATTCTTCAATCTAAAAGATTTATCTTGTAGTTCTAGGGGTGGCCTGTGACTTTAATACTGAAATTTCTGGGTTTCAGCCCTATTGATTGTTTTCTATATGTCTAACCAGCAGCCACAGTTTGTTCCACATGCATGTTTAAACTCCAATGACACAAATATATTTACATATGTAGGTATTGCTCATGTCTCTCTATAGATAATACATTCCCAGTTCTCTAGCTACAGATGAAAATAATCAGTTGCAATTTCACTGAAAATTAAGCAAAGAGCCCAGCACCTCTTGCTAATGAGTTTCTTCAACTTTCATGGAAGTCAGCAGTAATTTAAGGCATTTAGTTCTTTATTGTATTGTGCCTTCAGGCTACTGGCAAATGAACATCAGATGCAAAATGGGCTCTGACCCATCCCCTATGCAAAGCCAGTATATTAGCTGACCTGAGTCAGAATGCTTTGTGTGTGGACAGAAGAGGGGCCTCAAACTTTAGTCAGAGCTCAGACCTGATATGCAGTTAAATATATCTTCTGGGACCCTGCAGCTTATGGGAAATCTGTGTGTTTTGGGGAAATCCCCAAAGCTTATCCTTTCAAGGGCAATCCCTGTATTCCTTTTGTTTGGATGGCCTGGGAGTTTTCACTGAAATCTCTCTTTTGAGGCCACCTGGTACAGAACTGAGCAAGGGAGAGAAAGGGCACTCAAAATCGTTAACACTGGGGAGTGCAATGAATGGGCATATGTTTTCCAAGAACAAGTTGGGTATCTGCATTTGAAATTTTGGTCCACAGTATTTACACTATTTAAGGTTGAATTTTTGTTACTCTTGAAATGCAGGTGCCATTTTTCTGAAATAGGTAAATTCACTTGGCAGTGCAATACGTTTTACTTTCAAGATTTTAAATTATTAATCTGTCATCCTAATCGCTGTAATAGTATGGGGAAATAAAAGGAAAAAGTACATTATAAAAAAGTGCTTTCATGGAGGGTTTTCATGTTTTCTATATTTTCAAATATGATTATCTCTCTGAAAGCTTTAGTCAATAGTTCAGCTTCATCACATTAGTATAAATTGCATTTTAATAAGGAGTAAAACAGAAAATCCATACAAGTGCTTGCATTCCTGACAATCAGTCAACATGAAAAGTACCAAACTGCATCAATCTTATTGCTTTTCTAAAAGTAAATTTAACTTTGATGCTGATGTAGCTTTTTCCTAGGTTTGGATGTCCAATTTCTGATTTTGTGCATAGGAAATTAAATTTCTGCCTAACACAAAACCAGGATACAAATACAATTTGCCACAAATACCTTTCACTGAACTTCAGTTGCACATGTACAATTTTATAAATGAGGTATTCCATGTTTCCAATATTTAGGTAGTATTATTAACCAATGGATGTCTTTGAGGATGTCTAACTATGATAAAACTCCACAGGACTGAGTGTCAGAACCTGATCAGCTGACTTGAGCTTGTGGGGCTCAGGCTGTGGGCCTGTAAAATTGCAGTGTAGATGTTTGGAACCTGAAACCTGAGAGGGGGTCCAGCTGTGGCTGTGCTGTCTGTCTTTTATTGCAGTATACATATGGCGTTTGAGGGTGGCAGCTTAGTCACATTCCAAAAATTTAGGCATTATTATGGATAATGGGAACTTCTGAAACCATGTTAGAAAGGATGCATTTTTTTAAAAAGAGGGGAGAGAAATCTTCATGCATCTGGAAATAAACCAGCCATATTGATGAAGACTTGGGAAACATCTTCCATAGAGTCAAGCTATTCCATAAACACAGAAACAGGTTTCGTGTATTATGTCAGGAGTCCAGGCTTATAGTCACCATTGATACACATATTTATTCATGATATCCATTTTTACCACAGTTGCTCTTGTATCTGATCAGCAAATCTTCTCTCCTCCTTGTATGGGAGTAGCCTAGCCCTTTTCTACTGGTCTGAGTCCCACTAGAGCTCAGAGCAGAAAAGCACTTGACTAGAACTTTGACAACCCTCTTGGGAGTTAACCTAGAGCCTCCATGCCATAGTCTGGGTCAGTGATGTCTCCTCTGATGGACACCAGTGTGCAAGGGGCATCATGACTTCAGGACCTTTTTCCTGAGGGTACCAGTCACCTGCACTCCTTCTCAACCCCCCATGTCCAACTCTTCCTTTACAGACATCTCACACTGAGGAGGGAGCCAGGTTTGATGCAGATGACGTTTAAATTCCTATATAATAGGATTTGTTTACACTGTAATAAATTAATGATCTTCTTGAATGCAGTGTTGTAGCCATGTTGGTCCCAGGATATTAGAGGGACACGGTGGATGAGGTAATATCTTTTATTGGACCAACTTCTGCTGGTCAGAGAGACAAGTTTTTGAGCTTGCACAGAGCTCTAGAAAGCTCTTCTTATTAGAACTCTATGTAAGTTCAAAAGCTTATCTCTCTTACCAGCAGAGCCTGGCCCAATAAAATATTACTTCACCCACATTGTCTCAGAGATAGCCTTGGCAGCAAGAACAGGGATCTGCTGATGGAAAGCAAGTAATTATTCCTTCTTTCCCTTGCCAAAAAATACATTTCACTGTTCAAAGAGAACACCCAGTGGGTCAGAGATAGTTTGATTATTCAACTTGTATGTATCGTAAAGGGCTTCCTAAAGTTAAGTTACTGGTCTGAGTCCAGAGATCATCTTTGTTGCATGGTAGTGTGTCTGCTAATGCAACTGAGAGCCTGACAATCACCAGAATGGTTCCCTGTGCCTGTGTATTGAAGCAAACAATTGATAGCTGTTAAAATAATGTTTTGTGCTGAGAGACAGGGTTAGATTTGTGAGAGTGGCTCTCACTTGATGAGTAATGTTGGGCAATTCCATTAACCTTCCTCTGACTCAAATTTTCCTTTTGTATAAAGGGATAATAACATGATATTTAGTATAGCAATAGGCACCTTAGTAAAAGGTATAGTAGATACATTTATAAGGTGGATTTTTAATAAATGCATTGATAATCTCAGAAGAAAACATAATATACTAGCCAATTATTAATATTACACTATATTGTACTTTAGAAATAAATAGTGCAATTCTATTTAGCATTTGTGGAATCCACAAGGGGCACTACTCTGGGGAACAGGAAAGCTTGCTGGCTATGAAAGGGTGTATCTGTGCAGAGCTCTGGGTCCCATCAATCCCAGACTATACTTTCTGGCTGCCCTGAGAAGACTTTTTTGCTTCATACTGTTACATGCAATGATTTAGATTTAGTGAAGATGGATAATTCTGTTGATGGAGACAGTAGGGGAATATCTAGGGCTGTGTCTGACTTGTCTTTGGCACAACTTTTGGGTTTAGAGCAGGGATCTCAAACGCAAATCACCACGAGGGCCGCACAAAGACTGGTAAAGGGCCACATGAGGATTAGTACAGTTGCCTGAGGGCCACACCACTGAAACCTTTCCATACAATAATATTGCAAATATCGGTAATGATTGTTTCATTGCGGGTCGCAGGAAATGGCTTTAGGGGCCGTATGTGGCCCATGTGCCACATGTTTGAGACCCCTGGTTTAGAAGGAAAGGTGACTTTTTCCTTTAGCCTTCTTCCTGATCCTGGGACACCAGAGGCATATGAATCAGTCCAAGTTGTAAACTACAGCAGTCTCAGAGTCATTCCATTTTACATGGCTGCAAAACAAGAAGGGTCATTCTGGTAGCTGAAGATAGCCAGGTTGCAGAAAAACCTAAAAAAACAACAAGCAGTTGTGTGGCACTTTAAGACTAAAAGATTTATTTTTTGCATGAGCTTTCATGGGAGAAGATCCCACTTCCTCAGATGCTTTGAAGATGGGTGAACTTACAGAAAGGAATGAAACTAAATGCAAGGGGGTGTAAAACATAGGATCAGGTCATAAAGTAACAGCAAATCAGAGCAGTTTACAGGCTCAAACCATGGGAAGCCTGAAGTCAAATTACCCTTTGTAATGGGAAAAGAATCCATAGTCTCGACTGAGTCCTGCTTTCACAGAATTTACCTTGCATATTTGCTGTTACTTTATGACCTAATCCTATGTTTTACACCCCCTTGCATTTAGTTTCATTCCTTTCTGTAAGTTCACCCATCTTTGAAGCATCTGAGGAAGTGGGATCTTCTCCCACGAAAGCTCGTGCAAAAAATAAATCTGTTAGTCTTAAAGTGCCACACAACTGCTTGTTGTTTTTTTACTGGACTAGACTAATACGGCTATCCCTTTGGAGAAAAACCTAAGCCATGCTTTCTTTTCCCTGCCTGCAACCCACTTCACTGGGCAAAGAAGGGGAGTGGTGTAGAGCCAGTGCAGTGTCCAGAAGCAGGCTCACAATAATCAATGTTTATTCAGCGTAGTTGCACATGGCCACCAGACTTGGGGTGGGGGTGGGGGCAGAGTAGGGAACGCTCGGGAATACATAAACCAGTGGATTTGTCAGGGTGATATTGTGACCTGGTATATGGGATGCAATACTAATCAGGATTGGCTTGATCATTCCTCCTTCATGATGTAGCATTGACTGGGTCAAATTTGAGTGTGTGATAGTGTGACCTTGTGTGAAGGGTAGCATTACTGCTCAGGTTTGGCCTGCTGACCCTTCATCATGATTAAGGGGTGAGGCAGATGGGCTAAATTAAAGTGCAGAGTGGGGGGTCCCTCAATTTCCACAGTGCACAGGGATCCAAAATTCTTTAATCCCAAAACATGAGAACATCCCCTTAGTTAGGGAGAATCCTCCACTGGTTGGGTGCTCTGGTTTTATGGCCAATTTATATGAGCCGATCAACACAACGTAAATACCATGGAGCTGAGACATGGACTATTTTGTCTTTTAATACGTACTTTATCTTTTTGGAATAAATTACATTTAATTTGAAATACAGCCTTTTAACCCTCACCATGAGGAGCTGTTGACCATTTACATGGGACTGGTGGTGGTGGAGACTGATACATGGGATTTGTTCATTTCTAGGCCTAATAAAGATATTTAAGAACTGTATCACTACACCCTCACCAAATGCAGCCTAAATGAACCATTGTTTTTTAAGATCAGATCTGATTATTTCAAAGTGTTCAGAAAAAACACCATTCACCTGGACAAAGTGTGGATTGCAGACTAAGAAAATGATATTTTGAAATACAAAACTTATAAAGGAGAGCTTTTGCTTAGAGTACTAAATACACAAAACAGCTGCATTGTCTGAAATTCCAGATGCAGTTAGTTTAAAAAGAAAATCTGCTTTCCAGTCACTTGTGTATTGATTTAAAGATAGCTTTATATTGTATTATTGCTGAGATGTTAGACTACTTGTATTTACAAATGCATGTTGTGTATTAAACTCTAGCACTTTAACACAATTTTGTAAATTAACTTAAAATTTGTATATTAAAACATAAATATTTGGCACAAACATTAACACATCCCTAAAAATATAAGCACCCAACTATTATTACTATTGTTAGTTATTATTAAAAGCATTCTAAGATTTAACCTTTCTTGAAGTCTGTCTAACAGTTCCTTCCATGTCTTGTGTTGGTTGCTTATTTAGGCCCAACCCCTGCAAAGCAATCTACCTTGGCTGATTGCTGTGTTCATGTGGCATTTTGGTGACTACAGTGGGACTCCATAAGGGCCCTTTTCATATGTTTAGTCTAAGATTGTAAGCTACTTGTGGCTGAGAACATGGTTTATGCAAGGTCTACACTAAAGACCTGTGCTGACCAAAGTCTCTTCTCTTTTTTGAGCCAAAACAGTGCTGATGCACACACTGCAATCCCCTCCTCCCCTCGCTGACCCAACTCCACTGATTTTATGACAAAATAAAGCCGCCACTACACAAGATATAGAGCTTTTTGTGCCAAACTTTTAGCAACAGAGCATCAGCATAGATCCCATGCTTGTCTCTGTAAATGGCCACCAGAAAGTGTCCTACAAAGCCTTTCCAAATGCTCTGGCCATCAGTTTGAACTCCACTGTCCAACAGCCATCTTTACCACTGCCTTTGAAGTCCTGGGAATTTTTAAAATTCTAATTCCTGCTTAGTCAGTGTGGAGAGCTCCCAACAGACCATAATAGCACCACCCATCAAATGCTGTCCCGCTTGGAGTACACTGAAGCTTCTGGATCTGATCAGTAGTTTTGCAGAGGAGCCAATGCAATCACTGCTCTATCCCAATTGAAGCAACTTCTCTATGTACAGTGAATTTTTTTGTTTAATAGCAGAGAATGACTATGAATGGGACTTACTGCAGTTCCATGAGAAAATCAAGGAACTGCAGCAGGAGTACCAAAATCCTAGGTAGTCAAATCATCACTCTGGTGCAGAGTCAAAGACCTGCCACTTCTATAAGGAGCTGCAAGCCATCCTCAGCAGTGACCCACCTCCACCGCTTCATTGCCGAGAGACTGATGGACACCTTCCTGAGCCCAAAGACAGAAGATAGCAGATTGAACTCTGATGAAGTTGTGGATGAGAAGGTAGATTTGGAGGACAGTGTAGCACAGGGGACCGGGTTGTTTGAAAACATGGGAAGCCAGAACAAATTCTCAGCCTTGGAGTTATGAGTCAGTCCTAGCCCTCCAGCTCTGGTTTGCAGGATGCAGGAGATTTTGGTAAATGAACAATTCAGCTGGTGCTGATTGACTATATGAAGTAGAGCTGTCCTTTTTTACTGTATTATACAGTGAGTTGGAGAGAGAGAAATGCATGAGAGTAATTTTGTTTGTATGTGCTTCCCATTCTCCTGTTCAGCAAGGCAGTGTGACAGAAAGATGTGTTAATGCATCCTGAGATTTCATGGGAATCTTCTGGAACAATTGCTAGGAAACTTCTATGGAACTACAGGCTAATTCTTGGCAGAGATGATTTGTTTCTTCCCATTGTAAGAAACTTTCCCATGCCAATCAACAATAATTTGTGCAAGGACCAAAGCAGCACACAAGCAAACAGCACAGGGATCCAGTCAGGGCCAGCGCTGGGGATCATAGCGCCTCCCCACAGCAGAATGATGCCGGCACAGATGAGTGACGTTATCAGGGGGGTGCCACGGCGCTGTCTCCTTTTGACACCCCTCAAAATGCCGGCGCCCCCCTGTTATGCAGGGGCTCCTTACTGCCTAGTGCCAGCCCTGGATCCAGTCTGAAGCTGCTCATATGGAGGATATGCACCCTAGCATCCTTCCTTACTCTCTGGAGTGACATATCAGCTTCTATGGCTTCTGATCATGGAAAATGGTGAGACAATTTGAAATTCTTTCCCTATCTACTTACATGAATATCCCTAAACAATGACCCAAACCATTTCCCCAGCTTGTGTGCTCCCTCTGCAGAGGCACAACTCACTGTGTCTTGATTGGTTGTCAAACTCTGCACTTACCAGGGACAACGAGAAAGAGTATATATTACAGTAATGCATTTGTGTTATTTCACTCACAATAATGCTTCTTTTCATTGTTTATTGTACTTTTCTATATGTGCCCTAAGGAGAAATCCTTCCACACCTACAGAGTGCCTGCAGCTGATAAGGAAATACCTAGAGAGAAATTAAGATATGTTCCAAGAACTTCTATAGTCTGCTGAGGCAGGGGGAAAAAAAGAGGAGGAGTGGGGAAAAAAAAAAAAGCATGAAGACACACACTATGTCCAAAACCTAGCAAACTGAGAGTTAGGAGATGAGGGAACCCAGGAGTGAATGATGGCAGGTCACACGACTATGATTATGACAATGGAGGCAGAAACGGAGCTGTTCAAGTCACTAAGAATGCTGCAGACTGAATACATGTGTGTTCATCCCCTCCTTGCAGCTACTAGGGAACTACTTTCTATTCCCTGCCCAAACTCCACCCACACATTCCTACCAAGCAGCCAGCCCATCTCTGTATCCTGTTCTCTATACAGTGTCAGTTTCCACAGTGGTAGCTGGACTTGCACACAAGTGTCATAACCCATACTGCCCCTCACTGCTTTCTCCCCTCTAATTCAGCTTTTTGAGTGTGCTGTGTATAATAATTTAATAAAGATATCCTCAGTGAAGAAAAATCAATCTTTATTTCTCTGTTGTATATGCTGAATGCACCTCACACTGATAACACTGGGTAGCAGCAATAGACTGGCATGATGTGGTTCACAAAGACACCTTATTGGTGCTCATTGTTAGAATAGTTCCCAAGGCATCCCTGATTTGAATGTCCCACCACTGTGTCACTTTTATGGCTCTGATGTTTGGTTGTTCTGTTCCCTCCAGAGGAAATCTTTTCATTTTTCACTTCACAAATATTACGGAGTATACCACAGGCTATGATGATGGAAATATTTTCCTCATTTAGATCTAGCCTCCTATAAAGGCACTATCAGCAAGCTTTTAATCTGTCAAACATGCATTCAAGGGTCATTCAGCATCTGCTCAACCTGGTCTTTAAGCACTCCTTGCTGCTACCCAGGTTGCTGATATAAGGCTTCATGAACCATGGCAGTAAGGAGTAGGCTGGTCTCCTGGGATCACTATGGGCATTTCAACATCCCCCATTGGGATCTTTTGATCTGAAAAGTAAGTCCCTACTTACAGCTTTCTGTATAGGCCAGTTTTTAAGAAGATGCACACTTCATGTATCTTCTCTGTCAACAATTGTTGATTTCAGTGAAAGGTCCAGAGTGATCCACAAGTGTCTGCTGTACCATAGAGAAGTACCCTTTCTATTAATGTACTCTGTCAAAAACTGGTACAGGGCTAAAATTGGGATATGTGTGCCATCTACCATACCACCATATGTAGGGAGTTTCATGGTTCTTTGTAGCTGAATGTGATTAATGGGCCTGCACATTTGCAGTATTAACAGACTTACTGACTCCAAACTGATTAGTGACTGACCAGTAGCAGTCTGAAAGTCCTGGCTTCTACTTGGCAATAGCTGCGCACTTCTCCACTGAGAAGGCAGCTCTCATTCCAGTCACTTTGCAGGGCAGGAGTGAGTTATGAAGGGAGTTCTTTGAAAGTGGGTTTGTGCATTTGAAAGTTCTGCAGTCACCGCGTATCATACCAGAGCTACATAATGATTTCTCCAAAAGAGGTGGTGCATCATATGCAAACACTTTATGAATACAAACAGTAATGCAGCACTGTTTGTTGGCATGAAGGGTAGATAGGGTGAGTTCTGAGTTATCACAGAGAGTTCTTTCTTGGGTCACTGGCTAGTGAGACTTGCCCATATGCTCAGGGTTTAACTGAATGCCATATTTGGGGTCGGGAAGGAATTTTCCCCCAAGGTAGTTTGGCTAGGGCTCTGGTGGATTTTCATCTTTCTCTATAGAATGGGGAATGTCTTACCTGCTGGTGAATCTTCTGTATTTTAGTCTTTAAATCATGATTTGAGGATTTTACTAACTCAGTCATAGGTTAGAGGCTTATTGCAGGAGGGAGTGGGTAAGATCTTGTGGCCTGCATTGTGCAAGAGGTCAGACTAGATGATGATACTGGTCCCTTCTGACCTTAGAATCTATGAGCAGGTCAGGCACCTCAGATTCCAGTTCTGATTGGGAGTTTATACATTATACATTGCATGACCAGCAGCAATGTGTTCAGGACACTGACAACAACAGTGGAGAGCAGTGCAGGATCCATTCTTTCATACTGAGATGGTTGGCAATCAAGAAACTGGGGCCATTGAAAAATGCTGCAAAACACAGTTGGAAACCCATGGAATGATGGGACAGAAGTCACCGAATGTTGGGCCCCATCCATGATGCACCATGATCCTCTCTTCCTTCTCACAACTCCCAGTAGCACAAGGTGGTGAGTTGCATAGGAGACAGCTCTTCACAGTACACTGCTCTCACTGTCATTGCTAGGGCGCTAACTGTGCATGTGATTTGCTAACATGATGTCCTAGATGGACAGGCACAAGTATTATAATTACAGTGCTTTCTGATCATTGCTGTAACTTGCATTGATAAAACTTTGTAGTATTCTGTGTCCTTGTACAACAATGAACAATATAATCGGCATTTAGCCAGTCATAAATTGTGTCCTGTTTTAGTTGTTTACCAATTTCTTATTTTCTTGTACTAATTTCTTCATACAGACCTTATTGCATAATTTGTCAACTTGCTTTTTCTCTCTAATGCACTTTATCATAGTGCATGATCTGCAGTTAGGAAAGGACTGCAGTTTCAGAGAAGCCTCAGAAAGTCAGATTCATGCAGACCTTTTTGTCCTGGAAATCAGACTGAAAAATCTTTTGAGAACAGTTATGATATTTCCTGAAAATTTTAATTTCTGCTGGGTGGGAGGTGCCATAAGAATAACCTCCCTTCTGGTTTCCACATATTTGTACTTCTGGTACTAGCCAAAACCATGATGAGGAATGCCTTGCCCAAACAAAATAGTGAACCAGACTTTTAACCCTGGAAAGAACCCTCATTTAACACTTAAATATGGATGACATTTCAGGCTGCTTCTTATCCACAGCGGCTTGCTCATCTCTTCATTTAAGCTAATTTTGAACTAACTGACCTGTGTTATTACTCACTTGCAAATTTTTTTTAAAAAAGGTATGTCTTTCAAGGATGCAATTTATTATTTAATTGTATTACAGAAACACCTTGACACACTGAAATTGGGAGCCTTTTACTGAGGCACTGTATAAAGACACAGTGAGAGAAACCTTACCATGTAAATAGCTAACAAATGAAGGTTGGGAGGAGAAATAGAAACACAGAAACGTAAACTTACTTACCTAAGGTCCAATAGCAAGTTGATGACAGAGCTGAGAATAAAACCCTGGTTCTATGGTTAGAAGACTTGCTTCAGGATTAGGGACATAAGGTTCACAGAGAAGATAGTGTCATCTCCAAACTGCTTTGATCCTGGGGATTGGCAACACAGGGAGTTTCAGCCCAGAGGGTCCAATCACCTCAGTAATCTTGCACAGACAGCTCCTCCTACTATGACATAGCTGTCCTATTTTAAAAGGGATAGCCGTGTTAGTCTAGTCCAGTGAAAAAACAAGGAGTTGTGTGGCACTTTAAGACTAACAGATTTATTTTTTGCATGAGCTTTCGTGGGAGAAGATCCCACTTCCTCAGATGCTTCGAAGATGGGTGAACTTACAGAAAGGAATGAAACTAAATGCAAGGGGGTGTAAAACATAGGATCAGGTCATAAAGTAACAGCAAATCAGAGCAGTTTACAGGCTCAAACCATGGGAAGCCTGAAGTCAAATTACCCTTTGTAATGGGAAAAGAATCCATAGTCTCGACTGAGTCCTGCTTTCACAGAATTTAGCTTGCATATTTGCTGTTACTTTATGACCTAATCCTATGTTTTACACCCCCTTGCATTTAGTTTCATTCCTTTCTGTAAGTTCACCCATCTTCGAAGCATCTGAGGAAGTGGGATCTTCTCCCACGAAAGCTCATGCAAAAAATAAATCTGTTAGTCTTACAGTGCCACACAACTCCTTGTTGTTTTTATAGCTGTCCTAGCCATTCAGTAGAAGTGATCACCAGTAGGAAAAGCACTGTGCTGTTTTCAGAATGACATCTGTTAGACATACTGCAAGGTGTGCTATTCTGACTGATCCTTGTACAGAGTAAGAAAAGGGAAGGTAGGGTTCAAGGGGTATATGAAGCTGAGAACTTACAAGGAAGTCTGGTTGCACAATATGTAATACAGTCACCTGAATCTGTTCTTTATAACTGGGCATCATTTGGCATAATTAGAATGTGAATAGAATCAGTCAGATATAAACACCTAAAAAGAGAGAGGGAGAATTAGAGCTCTTATTGAAGTATTATTGGGTTTTGTAGTGAATTACTTAATCACACTTTTGAGAACAAGTGGTAGATCAGTTTTTATTTTAACAGCTGAGTATTTTTATTTTATATCAGTAGCTACAGTGGTCATATTCATTAATTCAGGTTCAGTCCTTCTTTAAAAAAATTAGTTCTAATTTCAGCTCCCTGTTTTCTCATATACTCTGATTTAATCGTAGAGAGAAAAATGAACAAAGTTGGTCTGATGGTTTTAATATCTCACCTTCTACTGAACAGTGTTTTTTCTAATTTTTCAAAAGCAATGAAGCCTTACAATATTCCATAAACTTTTCCCTTCTTCAGACTCCAGTTTTATGTAACTTCTCATAAACCTTTAATTTGTAACCGGCATTCTAAGTGTGCATTTGTCAATGTAACTTGGAGTTTTCTGCCCTTTTCATATTGCATTTCAGCATATTTTATGACAATTTCTACTGAGATTCTCTGTGATTCTCAAATTAATCTGCAATGAAATTTCTTTATGAATAGCATAATAAATAACAGTCTAGTTTATTCTCACAAGTAAAAATATCAAATCACTTTAATCAATAAGCATTCTAGTCATACGAAGATTCGTTTTGTGGGTTTTTTTTTTCTCCGCTATAGGAATCTGAGGAATCTTCAGTACGTGAACTGGAACTATAACTTTGACCCAAAGTACAGTGAACTCAATGGAAAGAATCTCATTTGACTTTTAAGGGCTTTGGGTCAGACTACATTTGTATAGCAGGAATACAACACATTCATATAGTTTATAGTAGCCCAAAAATCCATGTGCATATATCTACATTACAGCTTTCTTGTCTTAAGCTTTATTATTACCATTAATCTGAAACAGCTAATTAGATAACTGGAAAGTACTTAATTAAACAGAGTTCACTTTGTGATAGACAAGCAGGGATTAAAGCATATCACTTCAACAGGATGTCTTTAAAACAGTCAAGTGGCAAGCTCCATATCAATTTTATATTCGTATTGTAATGAAGAAATTCAATGCATGAATGTGTCATATAAATAGTCACACCAAGGCAAATTTATATTCCTGTCATTGTTGATATTTGATGCATGAATCTGTCCTAGACATAGTAGTGGTTGGAACAGAATACACAAATTTAAATGAAAAAGTGACTTAAATGCAGACCAACCACCAACAATCCTGAAATGTAAATTAGAGTCTGAAGAAGGAGAAAATGGATATATAAAGATGCAAATGTTCAGCTAGATCTGGTTAAATTTTCTGGATGGCATTAGAATGTTTAAAATTTTGGTGCGTGGGGAAGAAACAGGATGACACGACACAATAAATGAAATAAATAAGATATACTAGTCCTGGAGTAATTCAAAAGATTTCAAACTAATCAAATAAAAAAGAAAGTTCTGGAGCAAATATGTTCTCTGTAAATAGAAAACACGGTGTCCTCAGCCTGATTCCACTGATTTATAGGTAAATATGGTGATTTACACCAGTTGTGGATCTAGCCCACGATGATTTTATGCATCTGTTTTCTAATGTTGATCCATTTTGCAACAGTGTAGTATACTTAAGGTGGAATTTAAGACTGAGGGAACGGAAATTGTTTTTGCTCATTGCCCCTGGACAAAACAAAATTCAAAGTTGTGCCGCGCGCGTGTGCGTGCGTGCGTGCGTGCGTGCGTCACGTAAATGTGAAAGACCTGTACAAGGCCTTGGAGAGTGGGTCCATAGTAGCAGAGACCTGGCATGGTAATCAATGGGGTAGGTGGAGAGCAAGATGGCAGAGAACATTTGATTCTTTTAATAAATGTACATAGAGAAAGCACCATTAAAACTATCTCCTTCCCTAAATACTATGGATAGAAGGTACAAGCCTCATGAGCTAAATACAAATTTGGGGCGGATTCCTAAGTAGATGGGATAACATGTTGAAAGCAATGTTCCAAAGGGGTAGCTGTTCGTCTAGTTCAGCAAAACAAACAAGGAGTCCTGTGGCACTTTAGACTAACAAAATTATTTATTTGCATGAGCCTTCATGGGAGAAAATCCCACATTGTCTGATGCTTTGAAGCTTCAAAGTGGGATTTTCTTCCAGAAAAGCTCATGTAATAAATAATTTTGTCAGTCTTTAAGTGCAACAGGACTCCATGTTGAAAGCTATCACCTGAAATAAAGTGGGTAATTGAGGGTTGAATTGTTATATATAAAAGGTTTGAAGAAGGCAATTAAGGATAGGAGGCAGGGTAATGAGTTACAAATTGTAATGAGCCATAGAGCTACTGCTCATGCTAAGTGCATGGTTTTAGGTGTCTAGCAGAGTAAGGAATTCAGTTTTTAGGCTTCCTTCTTGTGCCAGGTTTCCTTTGAGCACAAGTATTGAAAGATCAGATATGGAGAAGCTGCTCAGTGATGTGTTGTTTCTATTTGTTTCTGTTCAGTGTGAGTTTGTGAAAAGTGTAGTGATTGTCTGGTTTGACCCACATAACTAGTTGTTCATCGGGCATTTAATGCACTGGATAAGGTATGCAAAAATTTGCAGTAAGCATATGGAAGACCCACAACTCTTGAAAGGTATGTTCTGAAGGATATTGATCATCATAACTGTATTGTTGTGTCTTCAGGTTTTGCATCTGTTCTGTCTGGGTCTGGTGCTGCTTTGGGTTGAAACTTGATGTGCCCTGGTCTGTGGGGAACCTGGTTCTAATGATGTGCTTTGCAAGGTTGTGGTGTTTGTTCAAAGGCGAGGAGAGAGGGTTCAGGAAAGATTTCTTTCAGGATGTGGTGTATAATTGTTTAGTGTAAATATGGGTTGTAATTGTTTGCCATTGTGAAGCGGTAGGTGACAATTAGCAGTGTGCACTTAGTAGTTTTTTTGGTTATTTTTTGTTTTGTCTCTTTAAGCACATTCTCCTGGGTTATTTGAGTGGTCCTTTTCATGATGTGATCTATTTCTTTGGTAGAGAATGAAGGCAGTTTTAAGTGTGTGTGGTTATAGGTGCACAGGCTTAGACTCTTTCTTTTTGAAGCAAATTCTGAGATACGAGTGCCTCCCTGTAGATAATGGAATTTTTAGGGTGTGTCTGTGTGGTTGCTGTATCTGTGAATATAAGTGCAGTGATGGTGATTTTCTTGTCTATAGTCATTCATTTCCATGATTGTTTAAACTAGTCACTGATGTACAGGAAGTTGTGTTGGTGTGGGAATGTTCTAGAAATGTAATGGATGGATGGTGGTCATGGAAGTTGATGTTATAATCTATGAGGGAGTTGAGGTCATTTGTCTATGGGATTAAAATACAATAAATGTACTATGGTTTTCTTTGTTGCATTTTTCTAGAAATTCTTCCTTAAGGTGATCCGAAAAGTGGCTGGCACATGGGGGACCCATCTTCATACTCACGATTGTTCCCATGGTTTGGACAACGTGTTTGTTGTTAAATGTGAAATTGTTGTAGGTGAGGATGACAGGGATGTATTTAGGGTAGATTTCTGAATGAGTGGGAGTTTCTATATTGGGATATGTGTGGAATTTAAGCAGGAAGTATGTTGGCATAAAAAGAGGCCATATCCATGGTAGCAAGAATGATGTTCTGAGGGACATTGCTAATGTTGCAGAGTTTTTGGAAGATACCTGTAGTTTCTTAGTGGAAGCTGATCTTTTGCCTGATCGGTGGCTGAAGATGGTTTCTATGAGTCCTGGTATTCCTTCACTAAGAGTCCCCTAGTTAAATTAAATGCGTTCCCTTGCTTGTGGATCTTGGGAGGCATGCAAAAGATCCCTGAGGTGGGTTCAAGGGAGATGACATTATATTTTTCTTGGTGGTGTTTTGGGAAGATTTTGATAGCTTCTCTAAACCTGTATATGAATTGTTGGTGTATGGGATCATCTTTGAATTTTTTATAGTACTTCTGTTGGTGATAGGGATAAGCTTTTGATCTCACACTGAGCTTTTCTTCAGGTGGTATCAGATAGTCTGTTTTGCATCTTTGATGTAATCATCATGATTAAGGACTATGATAGAGCTTCCATTGTCTGCAGATTTTATCACTGTTGCTTATGTGATGCTGTCTAAAGTATGAATGATCATTTGTAGTATTCTTTAATACCAATATGACAAAGTCACAATGATTCTTAAATGCTACTCTGTGTCAGGTATTACCGTAAAGGCTACAATTTGCTAAGTATGATAATATTTTTTCATGTACGTATCATCTGTGTAAGTTGTAGAATGTACATAGGAAGTTACGGATATGTGTGACACACTTATATCCAAAAAGTTATGCTGTTTTACTGGCTTACAACCTCCCAGGCAGATTAGTGTCTCTACTGATGACTCCTTGAGGGTCAACAGTTATACAATCAGTCTGAGGAGAGAAACCAGGGGCTGTGCCTATAAGTTGTCAGGACATGTAGAAATATGCCTGCGATCAGGGGACTGTAAGTGCTTTTTCTCTGCCCGTGTAATGTATGTGTTTTGAACAAGTCACATGACAGACATAAAATGTAGCTTCTCTATTTCCATTTTATCTTCATTCCTGCTTCTTTCCTCTTAATCAACATCTCTACAACTGAAACTTTGAAACAAAAGACTGACGGACCCATCCTGCTACTGGGTATACACCAGAGAAATTCTGTTTGCCAGCAAATTTATCAGGCCACTGAGAATCTTATATGTATATGGACTTTGAAGTTGTTTGTATGGATCCGATTGCTTTGATCATTTAACATTTCACATCTTGTTTCTTTCCTTTTATAATATACCATTAATGTCAGACGGGAAAGGAATTAGCTTGCAGTGTGATATTTGGATAAGAACTAAACTAATATTGATCTGATAATGTGGTTGAGCCCCTTGGGCACAGGAAAAAAATGTGGTAAAATGAATAGAGTTTTTAAAATAATTTGTGTCTTTATTGGACCTAGTTACTGTTTGGGAATCAGTAACTGAAATGCAATAAAGGCAGCTGTGTATTCCTTGCAGGATTTTTTCTTGGTAATCAGTGTGGGGACTCAAAAACATTGTTTGTGATTCATTTGGGAATCAAACATTTGTGCTAGCCACAAGTTTTGGGAGAATTTGTTCTACTTTTTGCAGACTGCCTGACCTTGGTATTTTCAGGTGGGCTATGTATAACCCCCTGCTTTTTCTCTCTGGGTTATTTGGGAGCAGGCAACACTCATGTGCACAGGCACCTAAGGGTGGTGACATCCAGGAGATCCTGAGTGATGGTGATGTTGGAATAGTGGGAATCCTCTACTCACCTCTCTTCTGCAGTCCCTTTGTTCTTGCAGAACTTTACAATTTGGTGGTGCCTCCACCTGGCTAGATCCTGTACACACTCAGTGGCATGCATTGGGAACCTCCAGGACTAAACATATGCTAAATAAGAATAATCTGCAGCATAGATATAATGCAAACATATCAAATATACATACAATGCATGCAATTAATAAATTATTGTTACAAACCTTTACTTAAATTAAGGAAACTGGGCATTGCAGGCTGAAAGTAACTATCACGTGGGCAGTTGAATAAATCAATTAACAAACACAAAATACAGTAAATAGTGAAACTATCTAACTGGCATTTACACTGCCACTATTACCCCACCTATGCAGTGCACACTGCCCCACAGCTTAGACCCTGACCCTTTGCTTGTGTGGGTTTGCTTGAAGGTCTGACGAAGGAAACAGTACTATGTTGGGTTGGTGTTTCAGCTCAGCAAATGTATCATGCTCAAGATTAGGAGCTGACCCAACCAAATGTCAGTGACAATGGCCTAGCTCAAAGAGTAACTTCCCTGCCTCTTCTCATGTCCAGTCACAGTCTCTCTGCTGTGCCCTTCCTTGGCAAACCCTGCTCCAAATTAAAAATTGATACTGTGGTTATTAAAGGATAATTAGTCACAATGGAAGCAGTAAAGATGCGAGCAGTAATAACCCAGCAGCAGCTTGAACACAAAGATTGGCAGAACTTTGAATGTAAGAGAAGCAAGCCTTGGCTTAGCTGGAAAAAGAAGCTGAGGTGAGAGCCAAGCAAACTGGAGAGACAGACAAAGAATCTCACGAGGCAAAGAGAACTGCAGAGAGCTGAGGCAAAACTTCCAGACAAATTGCAAATCAAAGTAATAAAAGAACAGCAGAAGCTATATCATCCTGGAAATCCATCTTCTCTCTACAACAAAAATTAGGAGGGAATCTTCTACTAGAAACCAAACAATCACTACACTTACTCCAAAGGTCTCTGCAGCTTGAAACTTGTATCTTCCTCCTACAGAAGTTGTTCCAATAAAAAGACATCACTTACCTACCTAATTTCTCTCATTTTCTGGGACTAGCACAGCTATAGCACACTTCCAACTGACACATTTTGGTATTTTCATCAAATTAGTAATAAAAGTCAATAATTATAGTTTTCAACAATCTTTAGAGAAAAAGTCCAAAACTACACAATGAATCTTATTGGTCCTGTTCTTCTCATCAGTCATGGATTAAATTATTTGCATGAATTTTTTTTATTATTTGGCGAGCTCCAATTTGATTAATTCTCATTGGATTAACCAAAATGCTTAGGTCAAACTTGGTGATGATGTGCTTGGTTGATATTTACAAATCAATAAACCTTTAATATATAAGGGATGGCATATTACAGAAAATCAGGAGCTGTTTTATATTTGGACAGTTAAAATATATTTTGTTCTCTGAATTGCACAGGCATGACAGTAATAATGTTCAGATGTTCTTCTTTCATGCCCTTCTGTTCATGGTGGCGATAACATTAGGCCAAATCCTAAGATGTCTTGAGCATGTGCAACTCCCATAGAAAGGAATGAAAGTTGCAGATGCTTAGTCAAAGTGTCTTCGGATTTGACCTTTTGCAAATCAGAATTTTTGTTAGTTACCTGTACTCTTGTGATCTGAAAAAGGGAATGTTGCATTTGACATTACTTATAGGATATACTAATGATATAACAACAGTCTCACTGTAAAATCATGTAATAAATGCTCATTTATGCCACAATTTTCACAGTCCTGACATAGAGACATCCTATGTTTACACTGACGGTGGCAATTTTGCCACCCTCAGTTTGCCCTTCCGAGAAAGGTTCATGGCGAGTGTGAATTCGCCGTACTGCTCCTGGAAGTCCTAGGGGCCAGGGGGCATAGAGAAAGGTCATCCCCAAGGGACTTGTGGTTGGCTTTTCCATAATGTGTAGTGGCGACTTTAAAAGTTGCTGCTAGTTATGCAAGGAATTTTGCATTCCTTGTGTAATTGGTGGTGAGCTGACGCCAGATTTGCCCTAAGTATAGACTAGGTCTCAATGAGACAGTCAGTGCTGTTGTGCTGTTGATCTATACTGGGAAGTCAGTATTTGATATGAAATGTGTTATGCCAGCTCAGTAACCAAGCTCTTTTATAAAGCTGTCATCTTGCTCTTGAGAATCTTAATTTTTATTACAAAGAAGTAATTCTCTGGCTGGTATGGTTGCAGAGAGAACCTACGAATGTGAGCCAGGTGTAAATAACAGAGTAATCCATACTTGAATACCGATAGCCTAAAACAATTGTTCTGAGGGCTATGGACTGCTCCACTTCTCTAAGGAGCAGGGGGAATCACCTTCAAAGGTCTAAATTATTAACTCTTTCACTACTGATCAAAGTATTTAAGAAAGTATTTTCAAAATCTACTGTAAGCAACATCCCTTTTTGGTGCCAAGAATTCATAGTATTTTAAAATATTTTCAAGATCATTTTAGAAATGATCTCAAATACATATGTCACCCAAGTAGTCAAATGAGTAATGAAATAATCTAAAACTTAAACACACTGGCATACACATCTCAGGTGTATCCAATTTTTTTATAAGTTTTTTTGGACAATTGAAATAGTTTAGCGTGAACTTAGTGTTTGAGATTGACTGGTCAATTCTTTTTAAATGATAGACAAGCCAAAATGTAACCACCTACTGTTACTAGACAGTGCTCCATATAATAAGCATTGGCAGTATTCTTACATGTGAATTCTCTCTCTTTCCAGCTGCATGTAGCTGTAATGAAATTTTCTTCTAAGGCATGTCCAACTGAAACAACCAACACTATCAATTTAAGGAAATATAAAACTTTTGTCTCTTCACAATCTCCTTGATTTTCCATTCTGTTGCATCTATGTCAGATTCCCACAGACAAATTACAGGGTAATTTAAAACATGCTTTTTTACTGATTTGATATGAGTAGGCTAGCATTTCCGTACAAAGAATTACGGTAACACTCAGTAAATATAGGAGTTAAATGGTACAGTCATTATCTTTCTGCTCCCTGGCACCTGTAAAAGAGCAATTTAGACTCTCAAGATACATTTTTAACTTTAAAAAAGAGGGAGAGAGACAGAAAGAATTTGTAATGTATAGTCTTTAACTCAGCATTCTCAGTAATGCCTGAAATTAATTTCCATATGTACATTTAATTTAGATTAAGTAGGACCATGAGCATATTAAATAGATACAAAAGACTTATTACCACACTTTCCAGGGATTACGTACAAAAGAGATAACACATGGCTGGCTGGATGCACTGGCACAAATAAGTCCAACTCCTTCCTCCAAGCACTTCTATGGTCATTATGAAGGATGCAGGGAGGCAAGATACAGGGCTAAGCCCCTCTCTCTGTGCTAAAAACAAGGAGTCCTGTGGCACTTAAAAACTAACAAATTAATTTATTGCATGAGCTTTTGTGGGAGAAAATCCTGCTTTGTCAGACGCTTTGAAGACGGGGGATCTTGCGCTATGTCTACACCAGCAAATTAATTTGGACTAAGCAAGCTTAGTCCTACCTTATCTGAACCCTGTTTACACAGGGCTTTGCCTAGTTCAAACTGAAACATTTTTTAGTTCGAACTAAGCAAAGCTTAGTTCAAACTAGTTAGTTCAGCTGGTTAGTCTGAACTAACTTCTTAGTTCAAACTAATGTGCATTTTTAGTTCAAACTTGCCTAATAGAGACATGCTAGTTCAAACTAAATAAGTTCAAACTAGTGGCTAGTTCAAACTAAGCATATTTTTTTAGTCTGGCAAAAAAACAACAACAACAAGGAATC
>ML682066.1:11534574-11611122 GCA_007922195.1 Podocnemis expansa
CACGAAAGCTCATGCGAAAAATAAATCTGTTAGTCTTGAAGTGCCACACAACTCCTTGGTTTTTTTGGCTGGACTAGACTAACACGGCTATCCCTTTGGAATTTTTTTTTAAGTTTGAACTAGCCATGCTTTTTTAGTTTGAACTAAAAACTGCCGCTTAGTTCAAGCTAACTTTCAAACTACTTAGTTCAGACTAACCAAGTTCAAATAAGATTTTAGGTGAAGACATAGTCTTATAGCTGTGCTTTGTAGAGGCATCACTTTCATTAGCAAGGAGAGATTTTGATATCTGGTTAGAGGTACAGCCAGTGGACTTATAATTCCTGTGGTTCAACAGTCACTACCCCCACCACATGTGCGGGGGAGCATACTGGCTATGGATCCTGTAGATGGATAAAAAGGCAGGACTTTACCTGAGTGCTTGTTTAACACCTGATAAAATTTATCCATGTACAAAAGGCCAATGCAAGGTTTATGAATCACTCAAATGCATTATTTTTAGGGCTTATGTGGGACTTCAATATTGTACCGCCCTTGTGCTGCCCATCTGTGTGAGGGTGAATTTTACCCACAGCATATATTTTGTACAATGTCTAGTGAGCAAAACCAAGCTCCAGGTAAGCTCTCGCCTTATTCAGCGCACATCTGTAATATATTCATGAGCCCTTCTGCAGGATTATAAATTCCAATTTCCATCCTGTGGGATAACCTCATATTTCAACATTCTGTTTTCATGTGGAAGAAGGGTCTCATAATTGGTGGGAATGATGTCATGGTATCCTCTCATGCTGAGGATACTCCTGCATTCCTCCAGTTACTGGGAAAAGACAGGTAACAATAATGGGGGATTTGATCATTGGAAATTTAGACAGCTGGGTTTATGATGACCAGGAGACCTCCATAATGACTTGCCTGCTGAGTGTAAAGTTTTATGGATCTCTTGAGATGGCTAAAAAGACTTTTGTGTAGTGCTAGGTAAAAGCTGGTGGTTGTAGTATGTATGGATACCAATATGTAGGGAAGGATCAGAAAGAAATCTTGGAGGCCAAATTTAGGCTACTAGGTAAGAGACTGAAAGCCATGACTTCATAGTGAACTGTCTGACATGCTTCCAGTTTCGCATGCAGGACCAGATAGGCAAGCAGAATGCGAGACTATGAGTCTTGATGAGTTGATGACATAGGGAGGAGGAAGTTAGATTCATTAGAACTGGAAACTTTTGGGAAAGGGGGAGCTTATTCAGAAAGAATGGGTTCCACCTAAGTCAAAATGGAACCAGATTTCTGTTATATAACATTAAAAAGAACCTAGAACAGTTTGTAAACTAAAGGCTGGGGGAAGTCAACAGTCTTCATACAGGAAGAGTATGTTTCAGAAAGAGACATTCTAAGAAAGGTCTCTTTATGGTGATTCTCTGTATCCTATGAAGGAGGAAAAGATAGACGAGGATAAAATATGGATGGGATCAGATAAGAAACAGTCAAATGAAACAAACAAGTCCTGATGCACTTAAAGACTAACAGATTTATTCACTGCATGAGCTTTTGTGGGAGAAAATCCCACTTTGTTAGATGCTTTGAAGATGGGGGAACTTATAGAATGGGAGGAAATAAATGCAGGAAAGTGTAAGTCATGGGAACAGGTCACACCGTAACAGCAAACCAAAACAGTTGTAAAGATTCAAACACTGGGGAACAGAATACAGAGGGAGATGAGGTCAAATCATCCATTTTAATGAGAGAAAAATCCAATGTTCCTTTCAAGCCCTGAAGCAATTCAACTGAATTTGCAAATAAATTTGATCTGAGAAGCTGCAAGATGAAATATCATATTTTGTGCTAAATAATTCTAATTATAATGAAACATTTTTCTATTCCTGAATCAAAATGTTCTAATTCAGTTTGTTTGAAATGTTTCCTTTGCTGCAGTTGTAGTTCTAATGTCATGTGGCTGAGATTCCACAACGTTCCCTAGGGTTAACTGCCCAGGTAATTAAGGAGTTTTTCTTTAATGTCCAGCCTGAATTGCCTTTGCTTCAAATTAAACCTATCCTCAGGTTAATGAGAACAATTTTTTTCCACTCCTCCTTTATATATTTTATGTACTTGAAAACTGTAATCATGTCCCCCAGAGGCTTCTCTTCTCCAGTCTCAACAAATTAAATTTTTAAAATCTTCCCTTATAGGCCATGTTTTCTAGACCTTTAATAATCTAGCTTTTTGCCCTTTCCTTGGACTATTTCCAATTTAGCCACACTTTTTCTTGAAGACTGACATTCAGAGCTATACATAGTGCTCCAGTTGAGGTCTAGTCAGCTCAGAGTAAAACAGAAATACTTTTTGGGTATGTCCACACACACTGTTTAAATTGAAATAACTGGTTATTTCAATTTTAAAAATGTTAGGTCCACATGACGTTCCCTTATTTCGAAATGAAGAGCTCCCTCATTTTGATATAAGGAAAGTTGTATCAATATAATAAAACATAGTATTATATTGATATGATGGTTAAATTGAAATTGTTATTTTGAAATAACAGAGTGCAGACATGTTATTTTGATTTAACTGTTAAATAGATTTAACACTTTTTGCCCTTGTCCTTCCCAGCTGCTTTCCTTTTTCTATATATTGGGTGGGGGCATGGCCCAGTGAGGCGGCCATGTTGCCACACCTCCCGTGGTGCCCCTCTCTTGAATTGAAATAGCAAGTCCTGTGTCTGGACATGCTATTGTGATTTAGGTTTTTTTTTGGTGTAGACCTGTTAAATCAATTTAACTTAAATAGATTTAATGATTATTATATTGATTTTATTAAATCGATATATGTAAAATCGATTTAACCATGTACGTGTGGACACAGCTTTTGTGTCTTGCTTACAACACTACAGCTAATACATACCAGAATGACTCATTGTTAGCTTGTGCCCAGCTATGATCACCAGATCTCTTTCTGCAGTACTCGTTCATAGGTAGTAATTTCCCATATTCTATGTGTACAACTGATTGTTCCTTTCTAAGTGGAGTACTTTTCATTTTCCGTATTGAATTTCATCCTTTTTACATTAGATGATTTCTCTGGTTTGTCCAGATCATTTTGAATTTTAATGCTATCCTCCAAAGCATTTACTCCTACTCCCAGCTTGGTATCATCTACAAACTTTATGAGTGTACTCAGTGTATGCTGTTGACTAAATCACTGATGAGGATATTGAACAGAACTGGACCCAAATGATCCACGTGGGCCCCCACTTGATAAGCCTTTCCTGCTTCACTGTGAACTACTGATAACTATTCTTCGGGAATGGTTTCCTAATCAGTTATGAACGCACATTATACTAGCTCCATTTAGGTTTTATTTCCATATTTTTGTTTCTGAGAAGTTCCAGGGAAATATCATCAAAAGCAAAGAAGGTGTCATGTGGCATTTAAAGACTAACACATGTATTTATCACATGAATTTTTGTGGAAGAAAAATCCTACTTCATCAGATACTTTGAAGATAAATGTGGTAAATAAATGTTGCCAAGTTGCAAAGGGGCAGCTGTGTTAGATTAGTTCAGTAAAACACAGGACTCCTTGTTTATGAACAAATGTCAGTCTTTAAGTGCCACAGACTCCTTGTTTGTTTTGCTGAATTAGACTAACATGGCTACCCCTTTGAAAGATCATCAAAAGCCTTATTAAAATCAAGATATACCACAACCAACTTTCCCTCTCATCCACAAAATTTGTTACCCTGTTACATAAAGCTGTTAGGTTGTTTTAACATGATTTGTTCTTGACAAATCCATAGTGACAGTTACTTATCTCCTTATTATCCTCTAGATGTTTGCAAATTGATTGATTAATTATTTGCTCTATTATTTTTCCAGGTGCTCAAGTTAAAATGACAAATCTGAATGTAGGAATACAAGCATCAGACAGATAAAGTACAACTGACAAATGAATGCAACAACATAAGGCAAATTGACTTAGAACAAAACATTTCAGGTCAGCTCAACAAACTTAAATATACTGATTCAAGTTGAGCCAGAACAAAACCACATTCCATTTCAGTTTTCCCATTAGAAAGTCAAAATCTTCAAAAAAATTGAAACATTCCTGTGAAAAATGTTTGATTTTGTGGGAAATTAATTTTTGTTGAAAAATCATTTTGATGGAAAATTCCCAATCAACTCTACTACTGGAGCTGTTGGTCCAATCTCTCTGTATTTTGTTGAGTAAAGCTACACAAGAGAAGGGCCTTCCTTTCTGCTCCTCATGAGTTGTATGAAGTAAGACATTCTGTTACTCTAGTCTTTCTTCATTAATCAAATCCTAGGGATTGAATTGCATTCTTATGTTACAAAATGCTAACATTGTAATGTTAAGCTGACAAAATCCAAGATATTCTAAATCATCACCTCCTCCCTTCTAAATATCCATTTCTTACCACGCTGTATAGCTGCTTCACTCAACATACTCCATCACAGTTGAGTTGATGGCTCACTCTTTCACCCTACCCATTCCATAAATAGATTCAGGATGTGTGTGTGCAAGAAAACTGTGACCATTTGTAAAAGTGCCTAACTGTAGCTATGTAAGAATGAGAATTGTGCTTTGAGCCTTTAGTGATTTTAACATATCACTTTGTCTCAGTGTATCAATACTGAGCTAGGCATCCATGTTCATGCCTCCTGGGTTTTCCTTTCTTTTCTTTCTCTCTGTGCTTTGATCTACAGGCTATGTCCACACGAGCCTTTTAAATCAAAACAAAAGCAGTTGTTTTGATTTAAAAAAAGACATGTCCAGATGACGTTTTCCTTATTTTGAAATAAGGAGCTCCCTTATTTTAAAATAAGGAAAATAATTTTGATATAATAAAACTTGGTTATATATCGAAATGAGGGTTATTTTGAAACTCTGGTTTTGAAATAACCTCATCTGGGTCTGTTATACCAATATGTCTCACATGTTGATATAACGGAATGACCTTCATCCCAGGGTGCATGGCACCCTGGGAGGAAGTCCCCCCCCCCCGAACCCTGGCCAGAGAGCTGATTGGCACCCTGACCAGGGTGCTGAGGTGAGGCAGAGGGGGGCACAGGAGGGTGCTGGTTCCCAGTGGCTTTCCTGGCTGCCACAGCAAGCGGGCAGCCAGGAGAACCCGCGGCTCCCCTTCCCAGTTGCCCCACTGCCAAGCCCGCAGCCGGGGGGACCACGGCTCCCCTGCCTGCTTGGCCCACTGCTGGGGTGGTGGGGCAAGTAGGCAGCCAGGGGAGACTGCAGCTCTCTCACCTGCTTGCCCCACTGCTGGGCAAGTGGGCAGGGGAGCCATGGTTCCCCCTGGCTGCGGGCCTGGCAGTGGGGAAAGTGGGTGGGGGAGCCACGGTCCCCCTGAATGCCCACTTGCCCTGCCCACCGCAGCAGTGGGGTGAGCGGGTGGGGGAGCCACCGGTCCCCCCTGGCTGCCGGCAAGACCTCTTGCCAGGCCAGCCAGCTGTGGGACCTGCCCCCCCCCAGCATTAGGGTGCCCCAGGGTCCCTCACCCACTGCCCCACTAACTACAGGGGACACAGGGCAGGAGGATCCCTGCCCTGGGGGCTGTTTTCCCCTGCTTGGCTCCAGGGGCATTGCTGCACTGGGGAGGGACCTGGGGCATGGCCCCAGGCCACACCCTCCCCAGCCCAGGCCATACCTCCCTGGCCACAGGCCACACCCCTGGCCAGGGACAGGGCCAGAAGCCACCGCGGGCCACTGTGGGCAACTGGGCCCTGCATCTCCAGCTGGGGACGGGGATGGAAGTGGCCGCGGGCAGCTGGGCCCTGCATCCCCTGCTGGGGATGGGGCCCAAGCTGCTGCCACTCCTGCAGGCAGCTGAGCCCTGGATCCCCGTCTGGAGATGGGGCCAGGAGTGGCCTCCGCAGTCAAGCCCTGGATCCCCAGCTGGGGACGGGGCTGCCGCGGCCACGGGCGGCTGGGCCCCGGATCTCCAGCCCGATGGGGCTGGAGACCGGGGGGGGTGGGGGCACCAGACCCGTAGCACCGGTGCTGGGATTTGGGGCACGTGCCCGAGGTGCCCAGCACCAGCGATGCCCCTGCCTGGCTCTCCAGCTGAGAGCCAGGCAGGGGATTGGGTGGCAACATGGCCCTGCCAGGGTGCTATGTTGCCACACCTCCCAGGATTCCCCTCTCCCAAATTGAAATAGCAAGTCCTGTGTCTGGACTTGCT
Source organism: Podocnemis expansa (assembly GCA_007922195.1). Taxonomy (NCBI): domain Eukaryota; kingdom Metazoa; phylum Chordata; order Testudines; family Podocnemididae; genus Podocnemis; species Podocnemis expansa. The sequence goes on from ML682066.1 coordinate 11,540,784, forward strand.
ATTTCAATTTGGTATTTTTCCTTAGTTCGATTTATGTTAAATCAAATTAAGGGTTTTATTTTGAATTTGCTTATTTTGAAATAAGCATTTAGGTGTGGACATAGCCACAGTGTAAAAGATCTTCTCCTCTCCTGAGTCCTGATCTGGAAGTACATTATTTGGTTGCATTACACTGCTGTGAGAGGTCTTAGAGAAAGGAAAGAAAGAATATGAGGGATTTGATGAATGAGGTCTTTTCTTCAGACAGAGATAGTAACAACAGGAACATCAATATATCCCAGTAATTTTTCCAAAATCAGAACCTTCATGAACTGTAGAAGCTAATAATAATAATGCACTGTGTAAGATTCTCTGTACTCTATCATACTGAGTCAGTGTTGGTATTCTGTCCATGTCCATATTCTGATGCCTTCTGTATGTGAAAGGGAAAGCAGGCCTTTGCTTGACTTCTTGCTAGTTTAGTAGAATGCATCACTTTATCAACCAGACAGTTTACCATGGTACAGGCACACAAAGGGGTCAATAACAAATAAAAATGATGCAACATTATTGCAAATACAGATTTCTCCTTCCACAGTTTGCAAATTCATAAGTATTCAGAAGACTGTTGCATGGAAAAACAAGTTAATGTGTAGAGCAAGCCCTGCATGAATACAAATACATGGATCTGTATCCGACCTGCATCCACAAGAAATGGTCTGCCGATATCTGTGTTGTATACATGGATGTGGATATAATGCGAATATCTGTGGATATACACACATTTGCAAGGCTCTAGCTCTGTGCAGATAAAAATATATGGATCTGTATCTGATCTGCATTCACAAGAAATGGTCTGCAGATATCCATGTTGTATCCATGGATGTGGATATAATGCAGATATCCGCAGATATCTGCAGATTTGCAAGGCTCTATTAATGTGGGTGATGGAATGCTAATCTGACCAAAGCAGTAGCAGTCCAGTTTAACTAATTCCAATTAAACTAGGGGTTATTCATATTAGCGCTTATGGGTTTCAGTGGGGGCCTGTGAAGAGAAAAAAGCCTGCTGTCAACGCTCTCACATGATTTTTACACTTCATCAATTCTTGAGATTATGGATTCTTGTTCTGTAACTTTGTTTTACATGGAAATGGCATTATTAATATTTACTGAATCTTCTCACATGTAACATTACATTATGTACCATAAAGGCCACCCAGGAACATCTTTTCCTAACACTGTTAGTAGTAGTAGATGATATATCATTCTCAGCATGGAATGATATAAATTAGAGATAGCAAAGAACCATATTTTCTCTCTGACATTGGATTTTTTACATTATATTTTCAACTACTTTATTAACTTTGTTGGGAAATTATCCAATACTCTGATAGATCTCAGTTCAGGGAAAATACTCAAATAGGTTATGTTTGTTATACATAATTTCTAGGAGACATTATTTGCTTGATCATATAAATTATAATTAATGATTATAATTAACACTAGGCTTGCATGTGTTTTGCTCCTCATGCTAAGGTTGCTTGATGGTCAGATCAAAGTTCAGGAGAAATATGACATTAGTTGGAACAAAGGGAAATGTGTGAAAGCCTGGTTGAGAGGAGGATAGGAAAATGATACTTGTGTCATTGTGCTGTTTTGAGCTCTATGGCTCCTATTTATTTTGTAACCCCCAGTATACTATATACTTCTCAAATGAGCCAGTGTAAGAATTACAGAATAGCTATGCAGAGCTGATTTTGAGACCTAGCCTGGTCTGTATGATAATTTGGCAAAAGTCACAGAGGCCATTGAGTTATCTCCTGATCAGCGAATTCTTTACTTTTCAGTCAGCAAGAGTAGAGATTTGTGTATTTGCTTGGTAGAAGTTTTTGTGAGTGAAGAATTTTAGGAAAGTCCTGCACAGAATACAGGTCAATTAAAATGTACTGCTCTGAGGCTAGAAAAAGTGAAGGGGGTCAGAACTGGGTAGTGGCTTGTAGTCTAAGATTATATAATTGGTTTATCCTGACCCTACACTGTGGCCTATTAGCTGTAGCCTCTTGATACAATTCATTAACTGAATTTCTGGCTCAAGTTACAATTTTTGGGGAAAATATATTTTTTAGTTTCTCAGATTAGAGCCTTGCATCTTGTCAATTCCCAAAGGGATAGCCGTGTTAGTCTAGTCCAGCAAAAAAACAAACAAACAAAAAAACAACAAAAAAAACAAAACAAAACAAAACAAAAAAAACCAAAGAAAACACAACACACCCAAGGAGTCGTGTGGCACTTAAAAACTAACAGATTTATTTTTTGAATGAGTTTTCGTGGGAGAAAGTCCCACTTTGTAGGATGCTTTGAAGATGGGTGAATTTACAGAATGGAATGAAAATAAATGCAAAGGGGTGTAAAACATAGGATCAGTAACAGCAAATCAGAGCAGTTGTCGGGTTCAAACCCTGGGAAGCCTGAAGTCAAATTACCTTTTGTAATGGGAAAAGAAGTCTCGATTCAATCCTGCTTTCACAGAATTTAATTTGCATATTAATTCCAGTTCAGTTGTTTCTCTTTGAAGTCTTGATGTCCCAGTCACATCTCTGATGACGGTCATTAACAAATCATTTATCAAGTGATTAGAAAGATGGAAGTGCTCAGCAACTGTTTTTTTGTTTTGTGATTTCTGATATCAGCTAAGCAGGCACACATCCCTGCAAGAAACCATGCTGCCAAGTCTGCCCACATATCTGCACAATAGCTACCATCATAGGTCCTAATCAAGCCTGCTACTCCATCAAAGGCTCATTTACCTGCTCATCTGTTAATGTGACCTATGCCATCATGTGCCAGAAATGCCCTAACACCTTATACATTGGACAAACAGGACGATCCCTGTGCAAAAGAATAAATGAACATAGAGCTGACATCAGGTCTGTTCTGAAGTTTAGATTAAGTTCCTGCTCTGGTGGAACTTATGCAGCTACACATTAAAGCAAGACCTCATTGCACCGTTTGACACCACATGAATAATATTAGAAATGTGCAAACTACCTGTCTGAAAATATGGATGCTTCAGCTAATGTTTATACGCTGATAGGGAATAAAATAAAAAGCCCATACAAAGACTTCTACAGTAACATTGTTGTAAAAAGAGGGTTTTATTGTGTCTTGTATTTAGAATGTATGCTTCAGTAATTACTGTAGTTAAGTCAGCATACATGATAGATGCAGTTCTGGGTACTAACCTAAAGCATACAAAAGTCAATAAAAAAATCTCCAGCTGGACTCAACAGGCTTTCATGTACAATTTGTAGGCTAAAATATGCTTCAACATATTTCTCAACTGCTAAAAATCAAAATGACAGAATGTTTTGAATAAAGTGTTTGTTCTATGTTCTCGACAGCTATTTCTCTAACATGGAATTAAAAGAAAAATTCCAAGTCCTCTGGTTATCCTATTTTAGCTCATATAGCATAATGGTTGCAGTGCATTCAGTATCATAGAAATGTAGGGTTGAGAGGAGTCTCAAAGAGTCATGAGGTCCAGCTGAGGGAGGAGCAAGTAACTCTAGGCCACCCCTGCACTTAGTTCTTTTAGACTATCTTGATTTAGGAAGGAGTTCACTGGTTTGGATAAAATAAACACCTTAAATGTACAATTAAACCTCAAACTAACCATATATTAAGATCAGGGCTGGCTCAAGGGGCTGTGGCACCCTGAGCTGGCTTTTGCTTTGGCACCCCCCCACCCCCGAGGGGGGTGAGGCAGAGCCCAACCTTCACTCTGGGCTGGCTTGCCCACCCCCAGGGTGGGGAACAGCCAGCCCAGAGGCAAAGTGGCCAGCCCAGAGGCCAGGCTCCACTCTCCTGTCCTTCCCTAGGCTGGCTGTTCTGCCCTAGGGGTGGGGAGGGCCAGCCCAGAGGTGGGGTAACCCATAGGCTGGCCTGCTCCATCCCTGGTGTCTGATCAAGTTATGTGTATTGGATCTGAAACCAGTTAGCCAATTCTTTCAGGTCCCAGGCGGTGATTTCTGGCAATGTCTACATCAATACTAATGACGCAGTTTGTTGTTTGCTGCCCTGGGTTCTCTCAGCTAATGGAGATGCGGCTGAAAAAAGAAACAGACACAGCAGAAACACGCAGCAAACTGGAGATGACTAGCAGGTTTTTCTCCAGACCCACTCACTTCCTTCTAGTCCCATAACCTCTGGTGAGATTTATGGTACGCTGCTATTCCACCTCGCTCCCTGACTCTGCTTCCTCAGTTTTAGCCCAACAATCAGAAAGAAAAGAGAGTTGGATTCTTTCATTTCCCATCTCCTGGGGCCCAGAATTAAGTAAAGTTTTACAGATAATTTTTAATAATACAGAAGATATTTGGTTAAATAATTAAATGTAACTAGAAAAAACACAAAAAGGCAAATGGTTAAAAACAAACAAAATCACTACTGATAACTTTAGCTATCTTCTGCTTCTGTTTGTGGTTATCACTCATTTTATGTTAATAAAGGAATACAGGCACAATTAAATTAAAAAAAATTGATGAGGGTTAGACAAACAATCACAACACTAGGCAAAAAAACTGTGTATGCATCTTCACCCTTACCCCGTTGTGAGTCCCTTATACCCATTCCTTCTTCCTTTAGATTTTTCTTCTTGGTCTTAATTAAACTGCCACGTGATCTTTAGGGTCTAGGTGCCTCTTCCTAAGTGTTTTCACAGCAGCCAGCCAAATGGGGGCCTTGATTTGATTTGGACTTCTGGGGTGCTATTGTATTACTCTCACACACAAATACATTAATTATGTGTTTAATTTCTCTGTAGGGGTCTATACAAACATATGGTGTTACAAAGATGAAAGTACCCTGGCTGCCTGTCACACACCCAGGAAAATCCTAGTTATTTCTTCCCTTACAATGTGTTTTCTTCCATCTCAAAGGAAGTAGCCCTGAGTAGAGATGATGCCAATGTTCATGAAGAGCTCTGTATTTCTAGAACTGTGCTGTGCTTAACAGAATTTGTGGCCAATAAGAAATAACAAGCCAGAAGAATATATGGAAATGTAGTTGGTCTCTAATAGTTCTTCTTTGGATTAAATAAGCCCAGTGTTCCTATGGATTGAGGAGAGAAGGGATCAGTCAATTGGAGTGGGGTTATGCTGAGCATGGAGTGATACACTATGTGAGTATGGCCTGTACATTTTTGTTACCAATCTGTGTTGCAGTGTCTGTGGGTGAAATACTGACCCCATTTAAGTCAATGACAAAAATTATGAACTGTGATGAATTAGAACTTGAATTGTCTGCAGGTTCCTTGTTTGCATACTTGACATTCACCCTTTTCTCTCTCTCTTTCACTGGAAGATCCTGATGCTACACAGTAGAATAGATTTTGAAAAGTGAACTGGTTTTAAAACAAAGCAAAGAAACAATAATAAAGTACATGAGGAATACTCAGCCTTCACAGCTGATTTGCAACTGATTCACAGTCTATTCATTTCTGAAACAGAAAGTAATGAGGTGAGGAAGGCAGATCACTGAATGTTTAACATTTAAAAGATCTCAGTTGCCCTCCAAAACAGGGCCAGTGCCCCTAAGCTGTGGTGCCCTAAGTCAGTGCATCAGTGGTTTATCTGTAGAACCAGCCCTGATTCAGATTTAAAAGTTTAGAACACTCTTCCTTCTGTGCATAATGTTTATGTAACTTCTGGACTTCCTGGTTCTGGTTAAGATTGGAAGCAGAGACATTGACTGACCACAAGGAAAAATATTTAGGGTTGGAGAATTCTTAGGCCAGTAGTTCTCAACCTTCTGTGGGTCATGATATGCTTGGCAGCATATTGTGACCCTACAGGCTACACGAACCCACTCCTTCCAAGTTGAACCCAGCTATCTCTTTGGCTCGCTGTGACACACTTGCTGCTATATGGCAACACAGTAATGTGTCATGAAACAGTGCTTGAGAAGCACTGCTCTAGACTGCCTTGGAACAAGAAACTCTGAAAAACTCTTGAAGAAGCCTGATCCCAAAAGATGTCAAATGCTTTTTAGACATTCAAGTGGTATGGATGATAAAGATAAAAATGGGACTTTTCTGTTGCTTATCTCAGCTGAACTGAAACTCCCCATATTTCAAGGATCACTCTTCACTAGCTTTTGATCCTTTATCTCTTACCTGTGCCTACTGCCATTCATTTGTACAGTACGGTCAAAAAACAAGCAATGCTTCAGAGAACCCATTTATGTAACTTAAGACTTACAGTAGATGTTTTCCCTTAGTGTTAGGAAAAGCACAAAATTCAAAGGTCCAGAGAAATACTATAAGTTGTTAGCGAGTCTTGTTCCTCATTTACAGAAATGCTTGACTTTCTTATAGAAATTGGATTACTTTAAACAGTTAGGTCTGGCTAATGATCCTAGCTAATGGCATTATTTAATACTGTTGGATTATTGTCCTGCTGAGGGCACTTGCTGCCACAGAGGGTAGCAGTTACTTCTTACTGAGAAGCGCTGCAATGAGAGAATTTCAAAATGTGACTGCATCAGCATCTTAATTTTCCCTGTACTATATTTAGACTGTAATTGCTTGGACTCGTTTTGTCTAAATTTTGCATTACACGCAACACATCTTGTTTACTTTGTTCTGAATGACCTTTTCAAACCACTGAGCAGTCTCTTTGACAAGACAATAAAATGCGTGAAAATACTGATATTTTGAAGGCAGCATCTGGTGGCTTGTTGGTGACTCGAATGGTGTCTGTTAATTCAGTAGGCTACTTAATCATTCCAGTTTCAGGAATAAACCACTGAAATTGTAATGGAGAGAGAAGTGAAATGCTTGTTCATAAAATCTTCTAATTCATGACTGGTAAAACATTCAGTGGGTTACAGTAATGGTAAAGAGTTATATGATGTTTGGAGCAGATATAAAAATTATGACAATGTCTTCTATTTTCAATCAGATATAAAATTTATAACAAAACATTTCCTGTTCTGTAAGCAATACAGGAAGCTTTTTTGACCAACATTCTACCAAAAGACTCTTCTTTTCAAAACTCAGTAGTAGCCAATAAAGCCTGCCAATTTAATGATAAAGAAAAGGCTCTTCTTTCATATTGATTCAATTGGCTCTGCTTCTTGAGAAGAAATATTTTTAAAGTATTACTATTTCTGGATTTTATCTGCAGAAAGCTGTAGTGGCATCAACAATTAACATATTGTCTTTTACCAGGATCTCATAATGCTGTGTTCTATCACAACAGTGAACAAATAAAAAAATGAAGAAAAATTATTAAGAATCTTTCCTTTATCAATAAAATTAGCCAACAAAGACATTTCAAAACTGTTACAGTAGTTTTGCAGCTAGGACTTGGTCAAGAACATAAAGATGAAATCAAATACTCCCCAGGCAGTAGCTGTGATGAAATCTGTCTTAAAACCCTCAATCACCTACCATTAAATGACCGACTCCTTTAAAATCTGTTCAGCTTCAATCTATTCCTTCCCTTGAGAACAGACCAATTACAATTGAAACACGAGGCTGAAGATGACCTATTTGGATTCTGAGACTTTCTGGATAGAAAGGGACAGCTGTTCACTAGTGAGCACTTATGGAGCCAGACAAGGGGTCTGGTGGCACTTTTAAAGAATAACAAATAACAGACAAACTCCTTGTTGTTTTGCTAGACTAGACTAACATGGCTACCCCTTTGGAACATATGGAACCAATGACTTTTAACCAACGTGCTCTCTCAGTCTTTTTTTCTATGCAGATATAATCATTGTTAGAGTTTGTTTAAACCCTATTGATAAAATCCTGGCTGCAGTTGAATCAGTTGCAAAATCCCCTCTAAATTCGGTAGGAGAAGGCTTTCACCTGTGAGCATAGACTCTTCCACTCCTGTTTCCTCCCCCTCTTATTTTAATACATCCCTCATTCCATTTACCATTTCCCCCCCATTCATTTCATCTCCTCCTTGTTTCCTATTGACTTACCTTCTTCCTTCAGTCCACTTTCCACATAATACTTTACGTCCTACACTGTGTTCCATTAAGTTTCCCAAACTCCATCTTTCTTCTTTCTGTGCCTGTTGCTCCTGCTGTTAACTGGAATGTTGAGGCACCTGAAAGCTCACCTACTTTCTCAGAGGTTCATCTGAGTTTACTTTTTAATAGTTTAGTCCATAAGGTATTGAAAATGATGAATTTTTACCACATGAATATGCAAACAATTTGTTGATTTATCTCATTGTGGTGTGGAGATGACAGCTTTCTGCTGATGGACTCCAGCAGGACAGCTTGATAAACTGCATGTAAGCCTCTGAATGTGAAGAGGAGAGGTAATCTCCAATGAAAATACTTCACAAGGCTATTGCCATGAAGGCATTTATGCACCATTTGATTCTGAAGGGTGTATGATGTGTCCATTTTGTGACATGGAGGAGGCTATTTTTCATGTTTTTGCCTGTTTCAGGTTACAACCATTATTTTTTACTTCAGGCTATACAGTAGTTTCACAACGAGACCTGTAGTATGCTTTGCAAGCTTTATTCTGGGTGAAGCAACGGTAGTCATTTTAAAAAGTAGATTCTGTAAATTATTCGGTACTGTGGTTAGCAATGTTCTTTGATTTTTTTTTTTTTATTGTTAGTGGTTTATGCTTCATTTGGAAATTATATGCTGATTTGGATCAATTTAATCAGTGATGGATTACTGGAAGTGCATTGTGAACTGTGGGATGGTCGAGTATTTTTGAATTTGTATTTTTTTTTTGTTTTGTACTGGATTTTGCTAAAAATGTTTTAAATATGTTTGAATTGGAGGAGGGGGAACTATGGGAAGGAAGGAGAGAAAGAGAAGGAGGCAAAGAATGAGAAGGAGGGAACTAGAAATGGAAGGAGAGAGAAGGTGGGAGGTAGGGAGAAAGCAAAGAGAAGAGGAGGCTCTGAAGACTCTTTTCTCATTCCTCACTCTCTGTGCTAGAATGATAGGAAAAGTGATCATACTTCTGGCCATAGCCTTGACTTAGCCTTGGTTATAAACAGTTGAATCAGAGGGAACACAGGGCCCACTGAAAGTCAGATGTTCCCCTGAAAAACAGGTGTTTGGTGCCTGTCAGCAAGGTACTATTGCTCTGTAAGAGTGTGTGCTTTAGAGGCAACACTCACTCTATTAGTAGCAGAAATGTGTTTAATTATTATCAAGTCCGGCAGCATGTAAACAATTACAGACAATTTATACAGAGGCCATTTATAGACCTGGAATTGCATTTGCTTAATTTACAAAAGCGGAAATGCGGACTCTCAAAAACATGTGTAATGCTGTTGGAAACCATGCTCCTGCAGCATAATCAATGTGTTAACAAATGGGAAATAGATTTTTGTTCCATGCCAGCAAATGAATCCGATAAACGTGGGAACATGAGGAACACAGATTTTAAAAGCAGGTATAGAAATAATGTAACATGTGTGGGGGACAAATTAATCAGGGCTCTCAACCTGGAAAGAGAGACCACCGAACCTCCCCAGTGATGAAGGCCCTTTCCCAGCTGAGACTCAAATTAGCAGAGAACGAGGTGTGGTTCAGGATTTATTATTCAGCTGAATAACAAAAGGAACTGCATCAGAGGGCAGCAAAGAAGTGCTAGCCCCTCTGAGCAGGCCCCCCCAACAACTCGAGTGCAAGAGAGAGCCCCGAGGGGCAGCATCACAACACTTTTATCCAGTACAGTATGATAATGCTATGATAATGCTTACATGATTGACAATGTTTGAGAAACCCTTATATGGTTACATTAACATTATTAAATACATATTAATGACTAAAGAATGCATATAATTATCCCCGCCTCTGTTTACTGTTGACATCATTTGCATTATCCTGGGCAGCCGCAGTACCTGCAAACTCATTAATTTCTGCCTAGAGGTGCTGACCTTACATTCTTGTGAGGCTATGGTGCCAAGAAGGGTGAGCAGGAGATAGGAGGCAATACTCCCTTTTCAGTTAGAACAAAGACGGACAGTCTAGCTTACATTCCTTGTCCAGATGGTCAGGAGAAAAAGCATGAGAAAGGGGAGATAACACACTTTAACTATCAACTCGAGGCCGCTTGTTAAAGAAACTTAGATACATGACTTGCCAGAGAAACGACCCCACTACCATAGCAACCCACGGCTCCAACGAGGCCTACACTTTAGCACCTTTCTCACTGTCCTACAGAAGAGATTACATATAATTTTTCTTACACATGCCAGTGCCAAATTTGATGTGAGAGAATCTTATTCCATAAAAGTTACAACAAATGGGTCAATTAGCAAGATATCACACAAGTTCTTTCATACTGATGGTCAAATATATTTTATGACACCACTTAACAATTCAAGTATGTGGAGTGTTGTTCCCCTAACTGATTCTCAAAATACATAGTTACAGTTAATGTAAGTGTGTACTGATGGGTACAAATCTCCTGAATGAAAAATAGATCCTCATGTAAGGTTTCTGTTGACATGTGTAGTGGCTAGCACCACTGCTTAACATGCAGAAGGTCCTGGGTTCAATTCCCAGGGGGTTGGACTTGATGATCTCATGAGGTCCCTTCCAGCCCTATGATTTGATTGATGTACTGTTTATGTGTTTCTAGTTTAGATGCTTTGTTCTCCATCGATGCAGTACCCTAGTGTTTGTTAAACAAAGTGTCTAAACTAGAAAGACATAGAAAGTACATGTCAGCAGAAACCTTACATGGGAATCTATTTTTGATTCTGGGGATCTGTACCTATCAGTAAAAACACATGCCTTAAAAATAACAGAAAGAGGCTGGCCAGTATTCCCTTTAAACAAATATGATACAATAGAGATGCTATTAAGGCAATCAGGCTAAAGCCCTTGTATTAATAAAATATGTTTATATTCCTGTAATTATTAATCTGTCTAATATAGATGAGCACAAAAGCTGCAGTTAGTGACAAGTTGCGTATTTTGTTTTGTCCCTAATTGACGTACATGTCTATGTCTGTGTGTGGGCATCATATAGTTGGTTCCTGCTCCCTCATTTCGAGGGGCAGCCCCAGCACTAGTCAGAGCTGCAAAGAGTACTCAATGCTTTTTTGCCTCTGTCTTCACAGACAAGGTCAGCTCCAGACTACTGCACTGGGCAGCACAGGATGGGGCCAGATGCAATGTACTTGAGGATGCTGAGGGAGTTGGTTTGAAAAGGACAGACAGGGATATAAAATAAGTAGTTGTTGGCTTTGCTCTGCCAGCGCACTGGCCAGCAGAGCTCCCCCATCTTGCCAAGTGATAATCTAGGCCAATAGTAGCTTCTACTCTTAAGAAAAAAATTGGGAACCTTTGAGGTGCAAATTTGTGCCTGAGTTGCTCGTGGTACAGCACTACTATGTGTTGCTCCTTACTGTGGGCTAGAGGTAAAATGGAAGGTCAGTCCATGGGAATAAATTTTTTTCTAGTATTGGTTTCTGGTTTGTGAATAATAACAGGGATTCTCCCATCAGATCCTAATGAAATGTTAACTAAGTGATAGCTGTGATGTGTGTCAGACTGAGTTGAGGAAGGGACAGGAGAGAGGTGAAACGGAGGAGAATCCAGGAAATGTTCTGAGAGCTTAACCTTGGTTGCCAGGGAAACCACTCTTTTCTGTTTGTTCAAAGTGGCAGCCCTAACCAGACTGGCTTTTAGATGTTTGCTGGAGGAGACGCCATCAATTACAGCTTATCTTTCTTTATCACGTTACTTTGCTTTCTTTGGAAAGGCAGATGGCAAAAAAAAAACAACATTACCAAATATTTTTGCTATTTCTTAGACATCTGACTTTTTTCGGCATTGTGTGATCTGGCTGAAGGGATCTTTGTGCTCATAAAAGCTGCCACTTACAGTAGAGCTCGCTATAAGAGCTATTCAGGTGGTTTTGCTCCACATGTTATTTGTCAACTTGTGCAGTAATTTATTTTATCTAGCACTGACAAAGTCTAATGATGGCTTGTTGGATAGATGATCCTTGTGGACATTAGATTTTTAAGTGGAAGTTCAGTGTTTATGCCCTGCTTCTACAAATGCTTATGCAAGTGTTTAACTTTAGGTATGTGGATATTTTCATTGACTTCACTGGGATTAAAGTAAAGCACGTGTAAGCGACTAGTGAGTATATGTTACGTGTCCCCTGTTGTGCCTGTCCTGCATAGAATATGAGTTGGTTACAGCAGCAGCAAACAAGAGCCTTGCATTTTTAGCTGAAGCTGCAGCAGTTCATGCTTTTAGCTCTGAAGGTCCATGGCTCAGTCTTTGATGCTTCAGCCAAGATGCATAGATTTTGCAGGATCAGACCTTGATTTGTACATTACATAAGTAGGACTGATTTTTATTATGTTTTATTTCATCCTATTAACTTTTACTTTTTACCAGGCTTTGACTTCTAAATCAATCTTAGATTATTAATTTTGATCCTCTAGTTCCAATATCTGGTAACTTCCTTTTATACTGAATATAAATATTCTTAATGTATCGAGGAAAATGTCTTAGGAGCTTTCTTTGCTTTTTGGGTTTGGTTGTGTACCCAGTGAAATTTCTGGGAAAATTCCAACATGCTATTTATTTAACAGTTCTAGTTGAGCTACAGTATTTAAATCTGGGATTTGCCTAACTCCCTTAAGCTTTTTTGAATAATCCAAGCCTTTATGAATATTAGTGAATATCCTTTTCATTATTTGGAACGCTTCATTTAAAGTACAGAGCAAGCTGTCAACAGAATTTGAGCTCTGTTCAACCCCTCTCCCCCACCTCATCTGCAGCAGCTTTCAGAGTCATTGCCACAATATAGGTTCAAGGTTTTAAGTGAGACTGAGAACTAGTTTGCAAACATTTATGTCAGTTTGCTCAGCAACATATTTACTATTTCAGTTTATAATTATGTACTCAAAGTTCTGTGCATGTGTAAGTACTGTTGAAAAATACAGCATAAAGCATGCAAAATACTGTCTGTAGAGTGCAGTGCTTTTAATAAACGTCCAGAATTTAGAGTTGTCTCAGGATTTCTTTTGACTCCATTTTTTTTTTACTCATCAAAAGAACGATGATTCATTGAAACTGAAGCTTTTCACAAGTATATATTAGCTTTAACAGTGGGGTAACATTCTCAGGTCCATGATGGAATTTCTGATTAAAGGCAGAGAGACACACCCATTCCAGAGAAAAAAAATAGCATGCATGTGCAAGTGCATCTGTGTGTGTGTGTCTGTTTTCTTAATTTGTTTTCTTTGTGCTTTGGAACAGCATAATATGCATTATCATATACAACTAGTATCTTGTTTTCATTCCCATATACTCCCTTTTTGTTTGTGTGGGAATTGCATTGTTTGAAAGATTAGAACCAAGCATCACTTCAAATTCTTTTTGCTGAAATTGACAATTGATATTATTTTTAAGAGCCAAGTTTTTTAAAGGTAGTCAGGCATAATTTTGAAATCAATGAATTAGGTACCTACATACATTTGAAATATGACTTTTAGGTGCTTAAGCCCAGATTTTTATATGTACTCAGGTACCTAAACCTGCAGATAGGCATCCAGTAGGACTGCCAAAAATACATATGTGCCTTGCATTTTTAGGCATCTACATATCTTTAAAACTATGGCCCTTAATTTTATAAATCAGTTATGCACTTTTGGAAAAGTTACCATGTATTTTTTCAAATATCTTTTAATATTGCATTCCCATACTAGTTCATTCAACCGTAGCCTTTCTAGAATTATAAAGCCTGGAGAACATTTGCAAACATGGAAAACTTATGCCATTTTTTAAAGCACAAATAGGAAACCTCTCTGTATGCTACATTTGCAAACTTTTTTATTTCTAATGAATATTTCTAATTTATCTTTAATACTTTGGATTTCAGATCAAACATTTGTGTTATACAGTGTAAAACTTTTATACTTTTCTTGCCAACTAAAACTCATTTATTGCCAAAATATTAGAGATCTGTGAACAATACTTCTCTCCCCCACCCTTCCCTGTATTGCTATATTTTGCTAAATGTTAGCTGGACAAGAAGTAACATTTGGACTGGTAAATGGTGATCTGTTTTAATGAGATTTGTTAAATAAAAATGTATAATATGAAAAGAGAGAGACATATTCAAAAAGTGGAAAACACTAGTAGGGGAGAGGCTACTTTTGATTTGGTTTTGACAAACAGAGAGAAAGTGGTCGAGAATTTGATAGTGAAAGGTAATTTAGGTGGAAGCGATCATGAAATGATAGAGTTCATGATTCTTACAAAAGTTAGGAGAGAGAAGACACAAGTAATGGATTTTAGTAAGGCAGACTTTAGCACACTCAAGGAGTTGGTGGGAAGGATATCATGGGAAGAATGTCTAAGAGGAGAAATGACTAAAGACAGTTGGCAGTTTTTCAAAGAGACATTATTAAGAGCACATGAGCTAACCATCCCACTGTATAGGAAGGACAAGAAATATGGTAAGAGACCATGTTGGCTTAACCAGGATACCTTTAATAATTTAAAAATAAAGACAGAGTCCTAAAAAACATGGAAACTAGGTCAAATTACAAAGCAGGACTATAAGCAAATAACACAATTATGCAGAGGAGAAATCTGAAAGGCCAGATGACAAACAGAGATCAAAGTAGCTGAAGACATAAAGGGTAACAAAAAGACATTCTTCAAATACATCAGAAACAAGAGGAAAACCAAGGACAGTGTAGGACCCCTACTCAACAAAGAGGGTAAAAAAATAAATGAAAATGTGCAAATGAAAGAAGCACTAAATAGTTTCTTTGTTTTGATGTTCAATGAGAAGGTTGTTGGAGGTTGGATGTCTGATGTAGATGAGGGCAATAGGAATGAAATAGGGTCCAAAGCTAAAGTAGGGAAAGAGCAAGTTAAAAATTACTTGGGCAAGTTAGACATCTTCAGGTTACCAGGGCTTGATGATCTGCACCATAGAGTACTCAAGGAGCTGACTTAGGAGATATCTGAGCCATTAGCTATTATTTTTGAAAAATCATGGAAGATAGGTGAGCTCCTAGAGGACTGGAAAATGGCAAATATAGTACCCATCTGCAAAAAAGGAAATAAGAGCAATCCAAGGAATTTATACACCGGACAGTTTATCCTCTATACAGGAAAAAATAATGAAACAGATAATTAAAGACTTGATTTGCAAACATCTAGAAGAGACTAAGGTGCTCAGGACTAGTCAGCATGCACTTGTCAAAAATGAATCATGTCAAACCAACTTGATAGCTTTCTATGATGTGATAATGAGCCTTGTGGATAGAGGGGAAGCAGTAGATGTGGTATATCTAGACTTTAGTAAGGCATTTGATACCATAACACATCACCTTCTTATTAATAAGCTGGGGAGGTACAAACTAGATGGAGATGCTATAAGATGGATGAAAACTGGTTGGAGAACTGCTCCCCGAAGGTAGTTATCAATGGTTCCCATTCAGGCTGGAAGGATATAATGAGGGTGATGCATTGGATCTGTTTTGGGTCCAGTTTTGTTCCATATTTTTATCAGTTACTTAGAAGATGGAATAAAGAGCAAACTTGTTAAGTTTGCAGATGATACCAAGCTAGGAGGGGTTGTGAGTGCTTTGAAGGATAGTATTACAATTCAAAATGTTTTGGACAAACTGGTCAAATGGTTGGAGATAAATAGAATGAACTTTAATAAAGATAAGTGTCAACTACTCCACTTAGGGTTGAACAACCCATTGCACATGTACAAAATGGGCAATGACTGCCTAGGAAGGAGTACTGCAGAAAGGGATCTGAGTGTAATAGTGGATCACAAGCTAAATATGAGTCAGTAGTGTAACACTGTTGCATAAAAAGCAAATGCCATTCTGGGGTGTATTAACAGCAGTATTGTGAGTAAGACATGAGAAGTGATTTTCCTACTCTGCCCTGCACTGATTAGGCCTCAACTTTAGTACTATGTCCAGTCTTGGGTGCCTCATTTCTAAAAGGATGTGGAGAAACTGGAGAAAGTCCAGAGAAGGGTAACAAAATGATTAGAGGACTAGAACATTTGACCTGTGGGGGAAGACTGAAAGAGTTGGGTTTGTTTAGTCTAGAATAAAGGAGACTGAGAGGGAATGTGATAACAGTTTTCAAATACCTAAAAGGTTGTTATGAGGAGGAAGGAGGAAAATTTTTCTCCTTAATCACAGATGATAGGACAAGAATCAATGGACTTTAACTACAGCAAAGGAGGTTCAGCCTAGAGCCCTGCAAATCTGCTAATATCCACCTTATATCTGCATCTGCGGATACAACATGGATATCCACAGACCATTTCTTGCGGACGAGATGGGATACGGATCCATGTATTTTTATCTGCACAGAGCTAGAGCCCTGCAAATATGTGGATATCCGCATTATATCCACATCCATGAATACAACACGTATGTCCGCGGGCCATTTCTTGTGGATGCAGCTCGGATATGGATCCACTTATTTGTAGCCGTGCAGGGCTCTAGTTCAGCCTAGACCAGTGCTTCCCAACCTGTGGTCTGTGGACCCCTAGGGGTGCAGCAGAATGGCTCCAGGGGGTCCATGGACAGGTGGAGCTGGAGCCAGCCGCCACTGGAGTCTCCAGTTGCCAGGGAGACCCAGGCTTCCAGCCAGCCAGCAGGAAGCTTCCCCCAGGCTGGGACTTTTTAAAACTCCCACCCTGAGCATGCAAAGCATGCTCAGAGTAGCCTGAGGGATGGCTAGGTGCCCCCAGCTCCAGTGGGCAGGTAAGTGGGGCAGAGAACAGGCCAGTGCAAAGGGAAGGCTGGGAGGGGAAGGGGGCCATGGTCGCGATGGCTCCTGGCTTGGAGGAGGGGGAGCCATGGCCATGGTGGTTCCTGGCTCCCCGGGTATGGGCAGGGGGCCATTGCAATGGCAGCTCCCTCTCCCCGATAGGAAAACAGTGGTTTTGGAAAATATCTTGTGTTTTGAAAATGTCAAAACAATGTTTCAGTGGTTTTTATTCAAAATTACTTGCAGCCTTTTTGTTTTAAAATTACTTTAAAAATTTATATGAACAATAAGGGGGGGAGAACTCTCAAAACTGAAACAAAACTATTTTTTTCAATCTTTATTTGTTGAAAGATCAATAAGCTTTGAGGTCAACCCAGAGTGATATTTTTCAGACCTGCAATGAAACAAAATTTCCATTATAATCAGAGCTGTGTGAGTGATGTGAAATAATTTTTGAGATCACATGATTGTGATTCTTTGACTGATTTCTTATGATGTCACACATTGTCTCATGCTCAGGATACCCTTTCTTTTTGTACAACAAATATAATTTGTGGGGAACATTTGAACAAAGTAGGGTCCAAATAATGTGTTTACTAATTATATAAAACAAAGATGCCTTGCTAAGGCTGTTCTTGTAGGGCTCTGGAAGCTTCTGAAAAAGAATCTTATGAGGGTCACTAGAGTTAAACTATTTAAAGGGTTATTGCTCTATTTCTATATGTTACTCTCAGTAAGGGTCAGATTTTCTGACCAGTCTGTGCCTAGTCAAAATAAGAGATGAGGACACCGAACAGATTCCAGAAGGGATGCCGGTGTGGAGAATACCTCTTATCCAGGGAGTGCACCAGTAGCAAAGATGCTGCAGGACTTTCACTTCTACCTACATCTCTGCCGAGAAGATCTCAAAAACTGGTGGATCTGCATGAGTTAATTTAGCCTTCCTTCCACCTCTCCCTTAATTTTAAAATCCTTCATAGTCTTTCTCTATCCTGTCTTTTACATCCACTCACTGAATTCCTTATTATACTTCTCCAATCTAGTCCTCCATTTTGCTCCTTTGCCTTCTCAAAAAATCATCCATGGTTGTGGGTGGTTTTCCATTAGTGTTGCTCCTCTTACCTGATGTTTCTGAAGAAAAGATGGGATTGAGGTGTGATGTTAAATTTCAGTGAGATCAGTTTATTTTGGGTAGGGGGGAAGCTGTTAGGAAGGAGTATGTTTGAAAATTATTCATGCTGTGGGAATTTGCTTCAATTACAACTGTGGAGTAGCTATTACTGCATCACAATACATTTCTCCATCTCCCCGATACTTCCACTTGTTGAGGCCACTGGAGGTGAGGTAGAAAGACATTAGTTATTGAACTGAAGCTCAAGGTCACACTTTTTCCAAGATATCTCAGTCTGTAGTAGTTCTTTTGAAGTCAATCATCCTGAAAATGGTAAATCATCATAAAGTAAGAGGACACCTACCATACCACAGCTATCCCTCCAGGTAACTATGATCATAAGATCATAGAATATTAGAGCTGGAAGGGAGCTTATGAGGTCATTTAGTTCAACCGCCTGCTAAAAGCAGGACCTCTCCCTCTAAATCATCCCAGCCAGTGTTTTTTCCAACTGTGTCTTAAAAGTTTCCAAAGATGGAGATTCTACCACCTCCCTAGGCAACCAAATCCAATGCTCCACCAACCTCCTAGTGAGAAAGTTATTCCTAATATCCAACCTGGACCTCCCCCGGTGCAGCTTGAAACCATTGCTCTTTGTTCTGTCCTCTGTCACCGCTGAGAATAGCCTAGCTGCTTTCTCTTTGGAGCACCCCTTCAAGAAATTGAAGGTTTCTATCAGATCTTGCGCCCCACCTCCCCAGTCTTCTCTTCTGCAGACTAAATAAGCCAGATTCCTTAAGTCTCTCCTCACAAGTCATATGTCCCAACCCTCTAATCATTTTTGTTGCCCTCTGCTGGATTCTTTTTAAATTGCTCACATCCTTTCTGTAGTGGGGAGCCCCAAACTAGACACACTATTCCAGATGCAGCCTCACCAGTGCTGAATAGAGGGGAATAATCACATCCCTCAATCTACCAGCAGTGCTCCTATTGATGCAGCCCAACGTTCTGTTGGCCTTTTTGGCAATAAGGGCACAATGTTGACTTATCCAGCTTTTCATCCACCTTAACTGTCAAGTCCTTTTCTACAGAGCTGCTACTTAGCTGGTCGGTCCCCAGCTTGTAGCAGTACATGGGATTTTTCCGTCCTAAGTGCAGGACTTTGCACTTGTCCTTGTTGAATTTCATGAGTCTTCTTTTGACCCAATGCCCCAATTTGTCTAGGCCTCTCTGAATCCGATCCCTACCCTCCAGCAAATCTACCATTCCCCCAGCTTGGTGTCATCTGCAATTTTACTGAGCTTGGAATACGTCCCATCATCCAGATCATTAATGAATATGTTGAACAAAATCAGCCCCAGGACCAACCCCTGAGACACTCTGCTTGTTACTGGAATCCTAGAATTACTAGAATCCTAAATTCCATGTTATATTTAACTGGCATGCACATTCCTTATTGGCAGAGCAGTATCCACAGATTGCCACCATCCTTTTGGATTTGCGTAACTACTATGTGAGGATTGACCATAAAAGGGAACAAGGATGCATTCCTGTTGGTTAATTGAAATCACTACAAGGATGAGATCTGGTCTCAGATAATTCAGTGTGAAGTATGAAGAAAGCCAGCTAATTCAAGTTGCTGCTTGCTCTAAGGACAAAACGTGAACTAGTTTCCAGTTCTCCATTGCCACTGACCTCTGACAATTTGCAGGCCTCCAAGAGTCCAAAGAGACTGCATCATCACCAATGGCATAAATTTGAGTACTAAAGTTTGAATCCTCTTCATTTTGTAAATAAAAGCAGATAATCTGCAACATCATGTTTAACCTCAAACTTGTGCCTAGCTATTAAGTGAGCATTCACTGTAAAATATGTCACTGGTATAGATGAAGAAAAGATAGAAGATCAAATGGTTGATCACAGTTTGATAAAATAGTATATGATATGAGTGTGGCTATTTAAAAAAAAAATCTACAGATTCTTCCAATTATCCTGAAGTCTGTCTACTTTTGATTGGTTTCTTGTAAGCATCATGGCGGTAAGCAAACTCAGGACAAGCTGTTCTAGGCGTAAGGTGTGATATGAAAGAAGGCAGGTGTGGCATGGAATATGACATAGTGATGGTTTCTGGTTGCAGGAACACCTCTTTCTAAAATATGTGCTGCATGAGATATATAAAATAGACAATTAACCTTAGTTATGGATTATAACCAATATTTTCCAGAATAGGTTCCTAAAGCAGTCCAGGCTTCAAAGTCCCTATTAAGATAGATAAATAGCTGAGTTAATTTTCAAAAAAGTGGAGCACACAACACGTCCTGTTATATCTTCAGCATTAGTCCTAACAAATACAATTAAATAGCAACAAATGTAAACCATAAAAACAGCAACACAATGCAAGCTTTTCTCTGTCTGGAAAAATACTTATGTTGCAAAATTTGGTATAGAAATAAATATTGAGACATTGAAGAGCACTGTTTATATGGCATAAATTGCAGAAAATAAGTCAATGACATCATCATATAGTTAAATTATAAGGCAAAGACTTATTATTTAATTACTTAGTTTCATAGATATTTAGTATTCACCATGACACTATTAGACATTTTATATTTCAGTCTACACATTAAACTGTCTGTCAGTGTCAGTTATCACATGTGTACACAGAATAAGAAAGCAATGAAATTGTCTGGAAAACAACTCTATAAGGTAAACTCTGTATCAGGCTGTCTGTGTGAATGACTTTTTGATAATGGGTATGTGTTATAGCTCATTGATTTTCAGTGCCCAAGCACTGAATTGCTTTTAATAACATACAAATAAGATTCAAGTATGTGCAATCATAGCATCTGAATTTAATGGAGTCAATAAACTGCAAAGCTGAACATACAACTGAAAATCAATAGGAGATCTTTCAATTTCTTCATGCATTGGTGGGCCAGATTTTCAAAAGGGTAATGGCTGACCCTTTATTTATGAGTTCAGATTGATTAGCTCTGCATGTTATTAATTACTGGGTACCTAGTAAGTTATGCAAACCATTTACTTCTTCTGTTAGAATCATAGAAACTGGAAGGGACCATGAGAGGTTATCGAGTCCAGTCCCCTGCACTCATGCAGGACCAAGTACCCTCTTAAACCATCCCTGAGAGGTGCTTGTCTAACCTGCTCTTAAATATGTGCAATGATGGAGATTCTACAACCTGCCTAGGCAACTTATTCCAGTGGTTAACCACCCTAACAGTTAGGAATTTTTTCCTAATATCCAACTCAAACCTCCCTTGTGACAATTTAACCCCATTGCTTCTTGACTGAGAGGAAAAAAACAGGGCCTCCACCTTCCTGATGGTGGTGCAAGCACAGGAATTTCTCTAGTGATCGTTGGTGCTGCCTACACACATCAGAGGCAGCTGCTAACCTTGCTCTGTGGGGAGACTCTTTAGTCTGGATTCTAATCAAAATGAGTTATATAGGGAGGGTTCGCAGTGGGTAAGGAGGGACGTGAAGGAGGAAGGGGGGACAAGGTACGCTGGAGGGCAGGAAGGAGACGAGTGGTAAGGAGAAAGCAGCAGGGACAAGGAGGGAGTAGTGGCAGTGGAGGAAATTATTCCAATAGTTAACTTTCTTCCTTTTGTTAAAAATTTATGCTTGATTTCTGGTCTGAACGTATCTAACTTCATCATGCAGTTACTGGTTCTTCATTATATTTTTTCTTTGCTACGCTGAAGAGGTCATTATTAAATATTTGTTCCCCATGTAGGTACTTATAGACTGTAATCAAGTGACTCCTTAACCTTCTATTTGTTCAACTAGACTCAAGGACCTCAATCTAGCATTATAAGGCATGTTTTCTGATCCTTTAATTATTTTCATGATTGTTCTTTGAACCATCTCCAATTCATCAACATCCGTCTTGAATTGTAGACATCGGAACTCGTGACAGTATTCTAGTCGAACTGATGACCAGTCACAGAATTAGATATCTTAATCCAGTCACACCAGTGTCAAATAGAGATACGATAATTTGTCTACTCCTACTGGAGATTCCCTTGTTTATGAATCCAGCTGCATTAATCCTGTGACCACCATATCACACTGAGAATTCATGAGTAACTGATTATTGACCCTTAAACTTTATCTGAGTCAATACTTCCCAGCAGATACTGTCTCTTCCCTACTTTTCCCTCCCATAAGCATAGCCTATATTCTTTCTTAATAGCTGGGAATATTTACACTGAGGCAGTTAAATATGCATATTGTTTGTTTGCTTGCAGCCAGATTACCAAATATCCCAGGTGGGTCTGAATCAGTAATGACTTGATCTTTTTCTTATTTATCACTTCCTCAGATTTTATGTTCTCTTCAAACTTTATCAGTAATAACTTCATGGTTGCTTTCAGGTCATTAGTAAAAAAAGTTAAATGGCGTAGGACAAATCCCTGTAGGAAACACACCTCCTCACTGATGGTTGCACCTTCATAATTAGGTTTTAATGTCTATCAGTTAGATGGTTTTTAACTCATTTAAGATATGTCATGTAAATTTTTATTTTACAAGTTTTTTAATCAAAATGTCATTTGGTTACAAATCATAAAAAAGGGATTCAAGGAGTATGTGCAGTGATGTGTTCAGTGGGCTTGGCTTAAGGAAGTCTAAACCATGTGCATCCTTTAGTAATTGTATCGGCAGGTACTGGTATCTAATTGTTATATAGGTTACTGACTTGTCTGTGCTGGAATTAGTTTATGAGCCCTAATGTTGGTGGACATATCTTTTTGCATATTGGCCTTTACTTTTACTCTTCTGAAAATCTGACATTTATGAGCAGT
This sequence comes from Podocnemis expansa, assembly GCA_007922195.1. Lineage (NCBI taxonomy): Eukaryota > Metazoa > Chordata > Testudines > Podocnemididae > Podocnemis > Podocnemis expansa. Next base: position 11,563,487 of record ML682066.1, read on the forward strand.
CATACTCACAAAAATTCAACAGTGCAGTGTGAGATATGAACTCACATGAGAACTTCAGCTGTCTTCAAAGAACTGATCTTTGAAGCAGTCTTCAGGAACATTCTAGTATTTAACAATGCTATGACTTCTGAAACCATTTCTTTTTTCTGTCATCCAGTGAGGTGCAAAACAATGAGACTTCTTGTTTGGATGTGGATTTATACTTCGCAGTACTAATTAAAAAGTAGAGATTCCTCTGTGGAAATGTGAGACAGGAGTGCTAACACAAGGACAAGGAGCCTTACACTAGCAAAATTATCATTTTCCTGGACCCAGTTCTAGTATTCTAATGATCTGACATAGTTAAAACATAGTGGGGAGCTTATGTTTTAATCAGGTTCCTAATTTGTGGTTCAGTCTTGTAAATTTAGCAAAAAAATCAAGGAGTCATGTGGCACTTAAAGACGAACAGATTTATTTTTTGCATGGGCTTTCATGGGAGAAAATCCCACTTCATCAGATGCTTCAAAGATGGGAAGTTCCCCCATCTTCGAAGCATATGACGAAGTGGTGTTTTCTCCCACAAAAGCTCATGCGAATAATAAATCTGTTCGTCTTTAAGTGCCACACAATTCTTTGGTGTTTTTTTTTTTTTTTTTTTTTTGGGTTTGATTAAAACAGCTGCCCCTTTGGAAACTAGTAAATTTTTGCCTGAAGTAGTAATCCTATAGCTTGGGTTTAGCCAGTGTGTTAGAAATACTAGTGTAGCAGCAGTGGTGTGAAGACAGATTCACTTTCAGCCTAGAGCTTAAATATGTTCTTGGACAGTTAACCCCAAATGCTACATTCACACTTCTACTTTTAGTATGCTGGCTCAGTCACAGCTAGTGTAGGTATGTCTGCTAGTGATGGAAACTACATTTCCCTGTCAAACTATAGATGTACCCCAGTTTAAAGTGCCTAGACTGCCTGATTCCAAGCAGAATTTTCACCCCTCAGCAAAGAGACTTGAACTAGGTCCTCTGACATCCCAAATACCATCTCTAGCCCCCAGGTTATATTGTATCTCATAGAGGCCAACTTTGGGTGTGCCCAGTAGGCTCAGCACCCACAGGAAAAAAAAGGGGTGCTCAGTGCCCAGTGGTATGGTTGGGAAGATTAGCTGTTGGTGGAGTCCACCTATCAGCTACTATCTTATAGACTGCAGCTGGAGTTTTTTTCCCACTTGCCTGGCTGCTGATGAGCTGTCTGATTTAATCAGGGTAAATCAATCAGCTGTGAATTACTGATACCTCTGGTGACACCTCTTAGCTTTGGCAGGGCATGACAGAGTCATTCTGATCCTGGGGATTGGGCCTCTGCTCTAGTCTCTGGCAGCCTCTGAGCAGCACACAGTGAAAGGGGGGGGGGCAATGTCTCAACTCTCAAATCATGCTCCATCCTCCCCCCCATTTAAAAAAAAAGCTAATACTCAGTGCTACCACTAACTGATGCCCTTCTGGGGGCTGTGGCCAAGCTTCCTGCTGTGGCTTCCCTCCTCTTACCTGTATTAATTGCTGCCTCCCTGGGTACTGGCATGTGTGTTATGGGATACATATCTGTGCACCCAGGGCTATGATGTATATGATTTTTGTTATCACTTGTGCACTGTGATTGTATGTTTTTATGCCAGTTACACCATACCTGGTTTTTCTATAACTTTTCTACATGGTTACTATGATGATATGTTTTCTGTAGCCTCATGCATATGTACAGATGTGTAGTATAGCTCAGGGGGGGTGGGATACTGACAGAGCACTTTCCCAGCAGTAAGCAAGCAAGTACGTGGAAGAAGCAACAAAGATATGCTAAATGAGTTCCCTGGTTCAGACCAGACAAAGAGATCACCTCTGTCCAGAAAGGGAGGGGTTGGGGGAGTTTTGGAACAAAGAGAGACAATTGGAGGGATTTGGGGCTTTTTGCCTGGGAATCTCCATCTTGAAACAACTCCAAGCAAGACCTGGGCCCTGCCTGGCCTCAGGTAGAGACTGGCTATACAAACATCTGACAACCAAATACCTTGAGCATAAAGTTGGATTATGAGGGCAATTTAAGTAGCAATAGTAGGGTAGTATGTGTGTTTTGCATTTTATTTCCTTGTGGTCTCTCCTGACTCATTTATATTGTGATTCTGCCATGATTGGTCATATTCTCATTTAGAATTATAAGCTGATCAATAAATTAGTAGTTGTTTTATCTAGGGATGTGTGATCTTTAGAGGCTATGAGTGAGGAAGATTGGGCATGATCCATTTCTTTGTTAAATGGACACACTTGAGTGTATAGTGATTGGGAGTATGTCCCAATCTCTGTAGACAGTGGTTCCCACAGTGGCATCTGGGTCTGGGGGTGCTTCCTCAAGGACCATCCCTCAAGTAGCTAGAGGGCATACTCCTACTGCTTGGGACCAATTACACATGAGAGGCTGGAGTGTACTGACTCAGCAGTTAGTTGTCACTTGGCAAAGCGGGGTGAATTGGGGTTCAGGAGTGGGAATCAGGAGGTCACAATGGCACACCAGACCAGATCTGGGGAGTAGCCTGTCACAGGGTGCATGGCTGCATTTCTCAGCCAGGCTCTCTGTGACCTCAAGCTGCCAAGCAGCAGGTGTTTACTAGCTGGCCAGATAGGCTGGACATGTTAGGGGGCAGGGTGATTTTGGACCTCTTGCTGAAAATTGGGCTCCTGTGCCCCAGCTGTTGCATCCTGACCCTGTTGTTCATGAACATCTCCCCCTCCTGCCTCTGTGTGACTCTCATGGATGGGGCACCAGATTAATATACCCAGCAGCAAAACAAAAAATCAGTACTTCAACTCAAACTCTTTTGAAATGAAAACTTGTGAGAATAGTTTTGGCTTCACCAAAAATGTTCTGACTGGTACTAGTCAGAGGTCAATGGCTAAATGTGCAAGGATGCTGAAAGCAGGCCCAGCTGTAGACAAAATGGTGCCTCAGATGAGGAAGGACTTAAGTGCCTCATCCCTCTATTTACTAAACTGTTGAATACCTTAGATTCTGTTTTTCAAAGGGGCAGTCATGTTAGTCTAGTTCAGCAAAACAAGCAAGGAGTCCTGTGGCACTTAAAGACAAACAAATTTATTTATCGCATGAGCTTTCATTGTTGAAAATCCCACTTCATCAGATGCCTTGAAGATCTTCAAAGTGTCTGGTGCAGTGGAATTTTCAACCATGAAAGCTCATGAAATAAATACATTTGATAGTCTTTTAAGTGCCACAAGACTCCTTCTTATATTCTATTGTGTTTATAACCCATTTCATAATTGATGAATGATTTGCATGCATGATTTATTCTTGTCATATGGGACAATAAATTTGGATGGTAGGATCTGTAAATTCATATTTATTTGTGCCACATATAAACCAATTAAAAATAGTTTCCTTCAAGCTTGAAGAACCTTTTTAAATTTAAGAGTAAATGAAATGTACAAATATCAATAATATGAACTGTGCATGGATCCAAATATCAATAATATGAACATCGGATGGACCCAGAGGTTAAAGTAAGGGGGAATCCACTGGAACGCAGTTCCGGGCCCCCCTGTTTTTAGGTTGGCAGCATTCTGGGGCCCTTAAAAACAGAGGAATGCATTGGAACACTGTGTTCTGGGGCCTCGCTAAAAATAGCACAAGCAGCCGAAATGCAGCATTCTGGTGGCTCCACCTTAGACCCTGCTCCACCTTAAGCCCAGCCAGCAGAGACCTGTGGCAGGCCGGGAGTTTGTGAACCTCCCCCATGCAGGGCACAGCAGCTTGTGGCTGAAAGCAGCTTCCAGCTGATCAGGCAGCCTGCAAACAGCCTGAGGTAAGGGCTTTGGGGGGACTGATGGGGGTTGTGTGTGCATCCATGTGTGTGTCTGGGGGTTGCTGTGTCTCTAAGTATGAGGGGGTCTGTCTGTCTGGGGACAACTTTGTTTATGTGTGTGGAGGGTGTCTGTGTCTGTGTGTGTCTTTCTGGGGGTGTCTGTGTCTGTGTGGGTCCTGGGGCAGGGGTGGGTTCTGGGGACAGGTACTGGGGGGGCCCACCTGTGCTGGAGGCTTCTGGGGCCCACCAAATTATGCTTTAACCCCTGGATGGACCACTATTAAACGGTGTTACAGTAGGTGACAGCCTTAGCATCCTAACCTAGTCCTTTAGTTAAAAAAGTCCCACTTCTTTGCCCTCGTGAACTGAAGTGCACAATCAGAGAGCTCTAAAGACAGGCCAAAGGCATCTTCTAGTGATAAAATAGCAAACTTTGTCAGTCTCTTTTCAGCCAGCGTCAAAGATATGGTTTGATGAACTTGAGCTTTGAAAAGCTGTACCCACCTCACACAACTGTGACTGTCAGTGTGAGCAGAATCTTCAAAGCTATCCACGCATTAGGAAAAGTGTCCTTCAGCTCTGCATCATGAATGAATTGGAGAACTTGGAGTGGAGAGTGCTTCCCCTATAACAAAATGTGATTTTTGCTGTATAATTTTACATAGAGGTCTCTGAACATTTCTCATGTGTTGTCAGCATTCAGTGAAGGTCTGTACAATTGTTTGAGTGTTTTTCTCACTGCCAGAAGCTTACTAATGTCATTTTGAAAAGAAGAAGAAAGCACAACAGAAAGATTTGATTTATTAGTCCAAACCCTTCTTATGGACATTTGAGCAGTTTCAATGAATGAACAAAAGCATTCCCCCTTAACTTTTTCCTTCGAGCTTCCCATCACCTCATCTCTGCCTTTATAATCAATATTTCTCTTTTTCTAACGAATACTAGTTTCCTTAAGAACAGGATCACTTCTTAACTTTTCTACCATTTCTCTGGAAGCATGTTATATTCAAATCTGTACTCTGTAGGCCACAATAAAATCAAAGCAGCTTCTCATCAAAGTAGTACTGACCTCAGTGTCATAGGATCATAGAAAGTGGAAAGGACCATTAGAGGTCATCAAGTCCAGTCCTCTGCACTCATAGAAGGACCGAGTGCCCTCTTAAATCATCTCTTACAAGTGATTGTCTAACCTGCTCTTAGAAACTTCAAATGATAGAGATGCTACAAGCTGCCTAGGCAACTTATTCCAGTGGTTAAACACCCTGAGAGGTAGGATTTTTTTTCCTATTGTCTAACCTAAACCCCCCTTGCTGTAATTTAAGACCATCACTTTTGTCCAGTAATCATCAGGAGTTAAGGAGAATTTTTTTTTCTCCCTCCTCCTGTGGTAGCCTCTTAGGTTAGGTACTTGAAAACTATTATCATGTCCCCTCTCAGCGTCCCCTATTCCAGACTAAAAAACCCAGCCTTTTCAATTTTCCCTCATAAATCAAGTATTCAGAGTGCTAATCTTTCATGTTGCTCTTCTCTGGACTTTCTCCAGGTTCTTCACATGTTTCCTGAAATGAGGCGGCCAGAACTGGACACCATACTTGAGGCTTAATCAGGGCTGAGTAGAGAGGAACAATTATTTCTCATGTCTTACTTACAATACTCCTGTTAATATATCTCAGAATGGTATTTGCTTTTATTTGCAACATGAACTGAGTTTGCCCATCCACTGAGTTTGTAATGTGTTGCTTACAATGTTTACTTGGACCAGCATAGCACACAAAACCACAACTGAGGCTGGAAATTTGAGGTCTGTTGCTCTGGTTTGCCATGTTGTATTCTGGTCTCAGCTTTACTTGATCGACCTAGTTCCATGAGGGCATTGTAAATCTCAGTCACTTGGTACCTTGCTGTCATTAGACTCTCAATGCAGCCCTCCCAGTGAGTGTCACATAGTGGTTTCAAAGTAGTAGCATTCTGTGAGGGTCTTCCACCTGACAATTGATGCTGAAAACAGCACGTATAGCCTTTACACTTCTCCAAAGAGACAGAGTGAATCTAAAGAAGATGTTGCTGTATCTGACGCAACTAGTCTGAGAGAATGGCAGCTACAAAGCTCAAAGAGAGCTCTTAGATTCAGTAGGAGAACACCACTGTTTGCTTCTCTTCATATTCATGCTATCATGATAGCCTTGGTAGCAAGAGTCCTGAAGTTTTATTTTATTCTCATTCAAAATGTTCTTTCAAAATGTCCATAAACAGTTCTGTTAGGCTTCTTCCACCATAGTCATCCACAGACTGGAAACAGATAAAGTGTTCCTTTTCTCAGGCACAGTCATCCTTGTTATCAACAAATCTCAGAGTAAATGATCTCTTTTCACTACGACTAATGTCAGGAGTGCAGTATGTTATTATGGTGTAGTATTTTGCTTTGCCAAGCTGCATCACTGTGTTATCAAGCACGTTTCTTGCCATAAAATCAATCAATTAGTTCTGAATTGTTTTTCTTGAGTAATGGTCCGTAGCTTCTTTATGACGTATGCAATGTTGGTGCTCAGGCTTATTGTTGTATTTCTCAAGGAGCTCTATCAAATTGCAGAAATTATTATTATGTTCTGTGAACAACTTATCTGATGAGGCTCAGAAAGCCAAATATACTCTTTGCAAAGGAAGAAGGTAATTGAGCTCAGATGCTTGAGCACGTTCCTTGAATGCTGGGTTTTTACATATATACATAAACTGGTTTTCTTCATCTTTGCATTTATTCAGCTTGAATCCAGACTTAACGCCCATTCATTTGGAGTAAGATGTAAAATGTCTCATGTTGTTTGAGAGCATTAGCTAAGTTATTCCAGTAATTGTACCCAAAAAGCACAAGCAACCATTTGGCATTGTCGTCAACTATTTTACAACAAAAATAGAACACTTTGTCATTTGATTTTGAGTAAACTAGCCAAAGCCTATTCAGTTTCTCACAATTTTCAAGCACTCTTTCAGTGTGACTTTGAGAAGCATTGCTTCTGCTTATTTTTCTGGAAACATCATATCCTTGAATTTGCGCACCCCATTCAACATTGTACAATCAATATTAGCAGAGTTTAGGATTGCTAGCCAGAAAGCAGGATCTGATGTATTGATTTGTTGTGTGCAGTTTTTCTTACCGTTGTTTCTGTCATCATGCAAGACTGAGTTTTCTTTTTGTTTCTCTTTCATGTAAAGTAGATATTTTTTGGTTATCATTCTCTTTATCATGTGAGCCACATTCTTCTTTATCATCACTCTCCTTTATGCCCATGTGAAAACTGGACAATTCTTCATCACTTTCCTCATATTTCCATTCTTTATCATCAGCTAAATCCGTTCATTTCTCAGTAACAGGACTTCCATCATTTACAAAAATCACCTAATTACCTCTTGGGTTGTTTCTCCTCCCCCCCCCCCCGGGGATGCTCGCTACTGCTTAACACCCACTCCATGTCATTCAGTGTCAGACTTGTTCCATCAGATTTGCTACTTGCTGTAAACTAGATTGCAGTTGACCTTTTCACTTCCTATGCTGAACTCCTTAAGACTTCTTTGGGGGGCATCTTTTATTTTCTATTGGGGAAAATGGATAACATTAGGTAGACTAAAAGTCTATGTTTCACAGTCCTAGAAAGTCATCAAACATTATGTGTTAAACATGGCAAAAGTAGTAACATAATTTCTTTTTATATTGTTGCTTAAATAGGAGTTTGATAGACTTCTCTGGTGTGCCATTAAATATGTCCTTCATTAGTTGCTACTTACAATCTTCAAGTCTTAAAACACATGGATGATTTTGCAATTACACAATAAAGCAAGGCTCATAATATCACCAGTTGGGTTTTCACTTCACTTTAGTTAGTTTTTATATTTCACTGATTGACTGATGTTGCCCCACACCGTATAAATCTCCGAGGGCATGGCTGACAACATTCTAGGAGAAGACAGGAAAATGTAGTTCTCAGAATGTCTGGAAAGTTCAACATGATTCTACAAAGTTTAGAACATTCTAAGAGGTTAGTGAAAAATGAATCCACATATGAAACATTTTACTTCAAACATTCTATTTTCCCTTTTGTTGCTAATAACAAAGACAGCACACCAAGTCCAACACCCTGGATTGCCTGCCTCTAAATCTGGCCCTGACTGAAAGGTTCTTTTACCCGTGTAAAGAAGTGCCCCACACATTGCTGAGGCAGACACGTGGAACAATAGGAAATATAGTCATTTCTGTTTCCCAGGCAGGACCAAACCTCACTAGGGGTTCAGTCCAGCACCTTTCAAAAGCAATACATTCACTTCAGCACTTTTGAGGGATCATAAACTTTCATGGATGTTGTTGCATAACTTGTACTTTGAAAAGAACATTTATTTTGAAAAGCTAAAAAGACTAAGTAGAGAGCATATGCCTTAAAATGCCTGGGAGATATCAGACTGCTAAATCTGAGATACCTGAGTGGGTGGTTAGGCACAAAGATCAGAACAAGCTCATTAAAGATATTTTTGATAATGATTCTAATAATAAGTTGTTATTATTACTTAATGCTTGTTGCTTGTAATCTTCATAGCATTTTAGAAATATTACCTAATTAATTAAAGCACCTAAGCCCAGGGGCATCACTGCTGCTGGACCCATGGGGCTGCAACCCCCCCATCTCCTGACATGCCCTAGCAGCAACGGGGCTGGATCAGGCCCAGGCCACCCACCACTGGCCAGCAGTGGCAGGGGCCAGATTGGGCCCAGGCTACCTGCCACTGGCCTACAGCAGCAGCAATCGAATCCAGGCTGGGGCCTCCTGCCACATTGCTACTGGCCTGAATGGCAGCATCAGGGACCGAATCCAGGCAGGGGCCATCTGCCATGCTGCAGCTGGCCAGCAGAGGCCAGATTCCGGCTGGGCAGCTTCTGGGAGGTGTCCAATCCAAGTCCCGTATCAGGGCCATGTGGCAGGGGGCAGGTCCTGAACATTTTTCTCAGGGCAGCGACAGCCCTGCCTAAGCCTAAATTAAAGTGAAAAGAGGAGGATTCATTATTATGTTGTGAAGGTTTATGGGCTGGGAGATCCTTTTATTTTCACTTTGGCCAGTTTGTATTTAGGTTGCATGTATAATTATTAGTCTGAGCCTAGAAAACTAGACAGATGTTTTTAAGAGTATGAATATATTAGCAAGTAATGTTAGTAATGGGAAATAAAATCAGGATCCAATTTTTTATGTATAATTATTTTTAGGTTAAGAAACATATCTAAGCTCTATTTCCTTTTAACATATTTAAGTTCTATTTCTATTTAAGTTCTATTTCTTTGATTGTTTGACATGCTGTACTCAAATGCCTCTGTACACTAGAGGCATCATATGCTATATCCCTATCTGAGATTTTTAGGTCTTCCTTTTAGACCATCTCTAAAAAGATTGCTTTAAGGCAGTGGTTTTCACACTTTTTTCCCTCAGGATTCAGTTGAAAAAAATTATTTATGCCTGTGACTGAACAATTACATCTTTTAGCAATGCATTCTAGTCTTTTGGCAGTGCCAGCAGGGTGTGCTGCGACCCAGTACCCCTGCTTTAAGGACTAAGCATTTTGTATAGGTATCCCGTAATGGTCTTGTGTTTCACTCAAGCATCAGCATTTGCTATATGTTTGATTAAGCTTCCAGTTTCCTTTAGAACAGGGGTCTCAAACACATGGCTCATGGGCCAGATGTGGCCTCTAAAGCTATTTCCTGTGGCCCGCAACTGCACTATTGTTACTGATACCTATAATATCATTGTATGAAAAGGTTTCAGTGGTGCAGCCCTCGTGCTAACATAGTAGTCCTTATGTGGCCTTGTACTAGTCCTCATGCAGCCCTTGTGGTGATTTGAGTTTGAGACCCCTGCTTTAGAAATAACCCACCTATATAACTTTTTTTTATACTGTGGAGTGATACAAGGCTTGACAAACCAATACTGTTGAAACAATGATTTTATCGATCCATAGGAAATGAACTGGAATATCAATTCCTTTGAATGTCCAGTATCGCAGGTTTAAATCTTCAACTAAAGAAAATGAAAACGGTAAATATAGAAGGAATATATAAGCAGGGACTGATGTTATCTTTCTGGTTATAAAATCATGGAGTAAAGCAGATTAGAGAAAGATGCTGCATGAATGGGTTATTCTGAGGGGGATGCCAGTTTCAGAGCAAATGTGATAACTGGAGGAAGCAGGGAGAGGGCAAGAAAAATGATATGTATCTCATATTTCACTGATTGGGCTTCATGCTCAGTCCGATTTCTAGCACTTGTTGAAGTTAGTTCCCTTCAGAATTTTTTTGTAAAAGATCAGATTTTAGAGAATTTCACTGTTATTAATGAGTGGCTGAGTTTCCATTACATGCAGCAAATCCCTCTTCCCCTTCCACAGCTGAAGAAGGCCTTTCCTTGAAAGTGTTGCAAGTCTGTTGAGCAGGGATGTCAAAATATAATGAGTTGGCTTCCATCTGTATGCTCTAAAGTCAAGCTTTGTTCCATATAGCACAATTTAGGGGAAGGGGAATAGAGCCAACAGTATTGTCAGGAGGCGTTTGGCCAGATATGCCTTAAAGAGAAGCAAATAACATTGGGCGAATTGATGGGCTTCTGGTTTTGAGTTGTTAGTTTCCATTTTCAAGCTTTTCCCCATAACCTCAAGGGCTATAAACTTAATATTTTTTCTTTTAAAATTAAACCTGATCCCTTTATGCAGTCAGGTGTGTGGTAGAGCTGGGCTATTGAGAAAACACCAGACATATGCAGCTTGCACTGAAATCATAAGAACTGGCAAGGCTGCAAGAATAACTAGGTGGATGAAGGGAAGAGGGGGGGAAAAGCCTGTTAATAAGTTTCAAATCACAAAGACTAATGAAGGTGCATAGAAAGTCTCAAAAGAGTGGGATCAGTGAGGTTTTGCTTTGTGGGGATCCCAGGCACAAGTAGGAAATGCAGCAGGACTCTTAATATCTTGAATACATTGAAACCCTGGGTTGCTCATCTCTGCAATTGCTTGAAAAGATAGGAGTGTGTCCAAAACCAAATCCATTCTTTTCCTTTCAAAGTCATATAACACAAACAGAAACCAGAACCTACTGTGGTGATGCGACCTCCTACTGGCTGGTGAGATGTGGGTGTGCCTGCACTCTGAAGTGGAAAATAGCTTTTTGATCTCTGTAACTGTATCTCTGGTGCATCTATTGAAATATCAATGCCTAGCACATGTGCTGCATATAGGAGAAGCTTTATGGACTGGGGAATGCTGAAAAGGTGTGTAACTATAGAATCCTACTAGCCAAATTTCCCCTTCCCTTGGAAGAGGGCTCAGATACTGTTTCAGCCATATCAGTGAAGTGGCTCTGCTGATACTTTGTGTAACCCATGTGCCTAAATAGGTGCAATCTCTTTTAGGGACCCTTATGGCTGGGTTACGTTGCTGGGCAGATTTTGCAGCCCAGAAACCAGAACCTTCTGGTAAGAGGGTGTGGTAGCACATTGAGCATACTCCACTAGTTTTATTGTTTTTGCTGGAGTTACATGCCCAAGGAGAAGCCTGAGAGGAGCAGCTTGGAGAGGAACAAACAGAGAGCTGCAGAGGACATTGGCTAAGGGACTCAGTGAAAGGAGCTGAGCAGGAGTGGACTGCAGGATGTTTTCTCCCAGCTTTCGACTGCTTTGCAGGGGAGTTGTCTGCAGTGGAACTGAGCGTTGGATGGCCAGTGACCTGATTGCATGGTGCTGGCTACACAGGAGGAAGAAAGGACGGCATGGCATCTGCCTGAAGATTCCTGCAGCTAGAGAGGATGAGGATTGCTTTCGTTCTGCATTCAAGCCCCCAAGGACTTAAAAGACTGCAATTGAGATAAGGGTGACTCCACCTGAACTTTGGGACTCTTGGGTTTCTTACTGTTTTGTTTCAATGTATTATGGTTTTTTAGGATAAGGTGTGTTTAGTTAGTTAATAAAGTTCATTGTTACATTTCTGTTGAGTAATAGTTTAATGTGGGATGGAAACTCTGAGCAGTCTTCGCTGTGAGTCCTTTTAACAACTGGATCCTGGCTCTCCAGTTGCTTTCATCAGGGGTTTTCTCTGTGAGGCACTGGAGACGGGCAATTGAATGAATTTGAGCCCACCCTAGCAGGTTACATTTGCACCCTGAAGGAGGTCCTGTGTGAGTTTCTTCCTCCCTAGCTTTGTGTCAACAAGAAGGGGGGTGAGTTCCTCTGCACCTAGATCTCCAGAAGAACCATGTACAAAATCCGTTTGTTCTGGCTTGGTTAAGATTTGCTCCTCAGATAGCTGAATGGGATAGTCAAGAATGCGTCAACAACTGCATCATTCATTTTGTATCAGCATTTTGTAGGGGAAATTAAGAAGTAATAGAAACCTTGTGAGCATTGCTATTGGTTAAAAAGCAGAAAAAGGGCTACTTGGAGACTAGTTGAATGCTATCTTTATACAGATCAGCAATTCTGGATTATATGCATCCAGATTCATGAGTGCATTAGCTAATAACCTTAGTGGAACCCTTACATTTACTGAATTATATTGGAATAAAATCAGCTTGGGGGGAAAAAAGGTCCAGTATGCAGTATACTCCACTTAGTCACATTTTTAACCAGTGGTGCACTTGTTTTTCACTCTGTTTCAATTCCATTCCATGACTGAGTTATTGTCCTTCTGAATCTGAGCCATGCTGGGAAGGAGGCCCTGCTTATGCAAATTTGCTTAAGATATTACCAAATGCTTCTGAAAGGCATAGCACCTTTGGAATAAGCACATTAATAAGGGCCATGCTTTGCATTAGCTTAAGAGATATACTTAGTGCTCCCTTTAGTTAGTCATTCTGGCATTTAGAGATAGTGGAAAGATGCCTGAGGGCTTAGGATATGTCTACACCAGGAAAAAAAAAGGTGTATTATTAGTGATTTGGGTTAGCTAATCCACATGATGTAACTTTGGTTAAAACAGAAGTGAAGACATATTCTAAGGGTTAGCTGCTTTAGTCTCTTTCAGGAAAACAAAGAGACATGACAGTTCTTTTAGCTCTGGTAAGAATCTGGAGTTCAGCTGCATACTGGCCTATAGAATTGAACTTGAGCTGCTAACCTGAGTTAAAAGCTTAACTATGTTTCTTCACTACTATTTTAACCTGAGTAAGATAACAGGCTTTGTCAGCGGAGGTGGCAGCCATGATGGCCACCCCGCCCCACACGTAGCCCCCTGGATTATGCTGCTCTCAGGGAGGGATGTTAAGTATCGATCTCCCTGATGGGCCTCCATCTCCGGGCCATCCAGCACAAAGGAGAAGAATACTAAGTATCAATCTCCTCTGATGGTTGTCAATCTCCTGTGTGAGTTTCTTCCTCCCTAGCTTTGTGTCAACAAGAAGGGGGGTGAGTTCCTATCTCCCCTGAACAGTTTCTCGGCACCCCTGTCACCACGAAGGAGGGGTCATTGTCTGGGGTCCCAGTTTTATCATTGGTCCTGACCAGGATCCCACTCCCAATTGGCTATTTTTACTCTGGCTGGGCAAAATTCTATTAAAACCCCCTGTCTCAGCTAACTTGTTGTTCTCCCACCCTCAGATGCTAAAGGGCACATCGCGACCCAGTCGGACTGATCTCCCGACTGAGACAGGGAGCACCCACCCACGAGACCTTTTTTGGGGTGTACACGCGTTGCTGGCCGAACGATTAAGTGCTGAGATGCTGCAGCTGGTCTGCCTCCTTGCTTTGGGTTCCACCGTGGTCCTGGGACAGGTATTATAAATCAATATAGGCCTCCTACCTTCTCTTAATCATTCTACTTGGTACCATTTATATATAGTCTGTGATTGTAGTTTCTTCACCTGAGTTTTGCATAGTTTGTGTAGTTGTTATTATTTTCTCTGTACCCTGCATAATCTTTTTATGATATACTTGTTTATGGTCTAGCATAGTTTTGTGTTGTTAATTTGATAGGTGTTTTGTTAGTCATTTGTGTTTTGCATCCTTCTTACTGTATAATTGTTCATTACTCTGCTTCTGCTCTAAACTGCTGGCCCCAAACTTCCCCAGTGTACACGGGGGGAGTGTGGGGGTATATTTTTCTCTCATCTGACTTTTTCATTCTGCCGCCCACCCTTCTTGGCTAGCAAGGAGGAATGGCTTCCAGCCATTGGTAAATACGCGTCAGGTGGGCTGGTCAGTGCCTATACCGATGTTGAGGCAGTAAAAGGCCAGAAGAGTCCTTAACTTATTATGGCCACCCTCTTGTAGGTCATTACTCCATACTGTTATTTAATCATAAGTACTTTTGTACGTTGTAAGTGTTTTGCATAGACTCTCATACTTTATCCTGTTGTTTGGTTGAAGGTGTTTTACAGGTGCTTTATATAGACTTTCTTGCTCCACACTGTTACTTGGTTATAAGTGCTTTGCATAGGTTTTTAGCTTTATATTGTCATTTAGTTATAAGTGTTCATTTAGATTTTGCTTTATGCTGTTAGTTGGTTATAAGTGTCCTATATAGATTTTTGCTTCATATTGTTAGTTGATTACAAGTGTTTTTGCACAGATCTCCTTGTTTTACACTGTTAAGTGGTTAAAGGTGTTTAAGGTGTCACTATAAAAGTAGCTTTCTTGTTTACTTGAACTGGTGTCCGTTTCATTGGTGGGTGTCGCTGGTCCATCCCAGTCACATCACGCACCCGGAGTTCAACAGGGTTAAGAACACTCTCCATCCCTCCCCTCAGTAAGGATGCAACCATAGCCCCATATCTTTCTCTCATGAGATGCACATCCATGCACCCCTAGGTTATGGTCTATGTAAGTTTCCTGTTCACTTTTGAAATGTAATTTTATGGTTTCATGCCAGTTATGCTATGCAAGATTCCTTTATGAATGCTCATAACTTATTCTACTTGATTACTATCGTATGCTTTCTATAGCATCATGCATGTGTACCCATGTGAAGCAGGTTACATTGCTGGGGGGAGTGGGGGGAGAAGAGACAAACAGTTGTTTTACAGCAGCATGGAAACTGTCAAAGCTGCGAGCAAGCAGAGAGACTGGAGAGGTGCATAGCAAAGACAATGAAACAAGCTAAGCGTCTGAAGCACCTCAGCCCAGGAAAAGAGGGAGGGACTGACAAGAGTTTGAAAAACAAACACGGACACTTGGAAGGGAAGAGAAGCTGCTGGCTTTTTTCCAGGAACACTCCAACTTGAAACATCTACAAGAGGAATTGGGCCCTGTCTAGAAATAGGCAGAGAATGGCTGCAGCCCATCACAGCTGGACCTGAGTGGTAAGAAGAGCATAACTCTAATAGAGTTAGTAGAATAGCATGTGTGTTATATCTCTTAGTTTCTCATGGCATCTCCTGATTGCTTTATTAAAATAAAATTCTAAACAATGAGCTAGCGTTTGTTTTACCTAAAGCTGTGTGAACTTTAGGCCATCTGAGTGAGTGAGGTTGGGCCTATTCCAAATGGATGGATGGACATGAGTCTATGGCGACTGGGGAGGGGTACCAATCCCTGAAACACAGAAGTTCACGGTGTGACATTTGGGGCTGGGGGGTGGTTCTTGCCTGGGGACCATCCCTTGGGTAGCCAGACAGCATACACCCACTGCCTGGTACTGATTACTAGCATGAGGTCAGTGAGGACTGACTTGGGAGTAAATGGTCCCCTGGCAAAGCAGTGGGAATTAGGCTTCAGGAGATGGGATTGTGGGGGCAGTCACAAGAGAACACCAGACCAGATTTGAGGAGTAACCTGTGTCACTGTCCAGAAATGCTTCTCTCCTAGCATCCCTGGAGTTACTGGCAGCAGTAACCACCCCGCTATAAACTCAGTGCTCCCAAGGGAACAGGCAACCTCTGTGTGATGCTGTCTGGGTCTAGGGGATTGTTTATGATTATCTTTCATATTCATATTTGCAATAATCAATATGTGGTATGCAATGTTTGGTACCAATAGGAAGGTTGTAATCTGCTACATACGACTATATAGCTTATAGGTAGGTGTCACGATTGTATTAGAAGTTAGAAATTATAGATAGGTGTCATGACTGTTAGCAATATGTTTGATCTATTTGTGTTCCCAGTGATTGGATTCTAAGGCATTCCCAAACTGGGTGGCTATAAAACCATTGTCTTCTTAATGGCCCATTAAAGAAGCTCCCAGCTACAGTGGGCCTAGGGAGAAACCTGTTTGATGAGTTGCCCAGACTGACCATGTTACTCAACTCCATTTTGATTTGGCAAGAACTCAGAGCATGGGGAAAGCCAGAAGTGAAAAGGCAGTGGCCCCATCTTTATTTTGTTTTCATTCTTCAGTTTCCAATCTGCAATCAGCACCCTCTTCTGGAACTATTCTGCTGCACTGAACAAAGGACCGAGACTGACCCAGGTGCTGGGGTTATACCAGAGGAACTGGACCAACCTGAAAACTAAAGGTTCTTCAACAACTTGCTTTCTATGGGCTCTAAATCATTTGTATGTCTGTGATTCACTTTGACCCTTTAACATCTCTCATATATTGTTTCTTTCCTTTTATATTAAACCTTTAGTTGTAGTTACTAAAGGATTTGCTGGCACAGTACTATTTTGGGTAAGATCTAAGCCTATATTGTTCTGGGTAATGTTGCTGGCCCTTTGGGGTCAGGAGAACCTATTTCTCTAAGAGACCCAGTGGCTAGGTGGGGACCACAGGAGCTGATGTGCTATAAAGGGGGCTGATTCTATGTTATTATGCTTCGTGATGACCAGTGTGGGAATTGGATGCATGTTTTGTTACTGACTGGGAGACTGGTTTAAGTACCACCTGTAAGTGGTTTGAGGGTTTGGTCCCTGGTTTCGCAGCTTGCCCTGATTTTAGCACATTCAGAAGGTTATCCCACGAGGCCCGGGTCACACCCTGCTTGGCCCCTTTCAGGGACCCATGATTGACCTCCGTTCTACTTCATTGCTCTTAGCTGAATCAGCCAATGAACCTGCCTTCCAGATTAGTTGATGACCCCAACAGGCATGTTTTTAACCCCTTCAGCAGACCTGTGTCTTTTGCTAATCATAGCTCTTTGCTTGTAGCTGTATTTCTGGTCCTGCTCCTGATTCCTGCTCTTAGCTTTCTCCTTATTCCTGGCTCCTGCTCCACATGCCCAGCTTCCTCTCCTGCTTTCCTACCCCTGGTTCCTGGCTCCAGTCCCAGCTCTGGCTGATAATCTAGCTCTGGCCTTTAGCTCCTAATTCCTGGCTGTCAACTGCATCTCATTGCCCAGTCCTGGTAGCTTGTCTTTTGATTTGGGCTCTGGCCACTGGGTCTGGTCACTGCTGTTCCCCGATTAGGCAAATTCCTGCTGTGACCATTAGGCAAAACCAGTCTGGCCTGTTCCTTAACGGGTGTCTCTAGTTGGAGTAGAGGAGAGAGGGGGAGAGAGAGCTCTGTGTGCACTGTCTTAACTTTAGTACTTTAGTACTGGTGGAAGCATTGTTTAATCTTTACAATCTGTTCATTTTTTGAACTGCATTTACATTGTTGAACAGTGGAAACTGTAGCATTTACAGATTCTGCATTGTTTACTGGAAGCTAATTTTGGAAAACTAGAACAATGAACAATCTGGAGGACTAGAAAAAAAACATACATTGGTGATCATTAAAAGAGAATAATTCTGGCAGTTAGCATCCAGTGAGTATAAATGTCACCCCTTGCTAAGTAACAAGTGAAATATATATTTTAAACACCTTTTTGATGTGAGAACATACTGTTTCCTCGGAGGTAAGATGGGGATACCAGAACAGGAGGTAAGAGTATTTGCCAACTGGAAAAGCAGGAGGTGGTTGTTGTTTGCCACTTCAGGGCTATAACTCTCAAATTTAAAGGGCCAGACTTCAGAAGAAGATGCTGAGGGGGACAAGGAAGACCATACAAAGGGCAACTTGTACAGCTATGAAAATTAGCTGGTAGAAAGCAGTCAAAAGGAAGGGAACTGCTTCTGTCTTTTGCCAGCTATCAGTTTATCTCACTTGAATTTATATTAAAAATATCTAAGTTGCAGTCTAGAGTGGGAACCTCATAATGAGTGAAATGCTACTGTATTTATGCATAGTCATATAAGGGCCAATAGGCAGCGGAGCTGTGAAGTTTGGTTACACAAGTTTCTGTGTGGTAGAGAGGAATGCTGAAAGAATGGGAATTTCTGGGGAGTGGGAGAAGGAGGAAGCAACAATGGATTCTCACTATGTAGACTCTTCAATTAAATTACAAGTTTTAGAGATCACATTTAGTTTTAGGGATCATATCACTTTTTTTTGTCTGCTAGGCAGCATTTGATGTTTTAGGTGTCATGGTAGTAGTCGTGTGTTGTGTGTGTCATGCAGTTTGTCTTACGTTCATTCAGGTACACAATATAAGTCCAAGTAACACACATGCAGTGTCTGGGGGAGTGTGGTGCTGTGAAACACTCAACATGAGTAATCATAGAATCACAGAAACTGGAAGGGACCATGAGAGGTCATCAAGTCCATTCCCCTGAACTCATGGCAGGACCAAGTACCACATTAAACCATCACTGATAGGTGACTGTCTAACCTTCTCTTAAAACTTCCAATGATGGAGATTCCACAAGTTGCCTAGGCAACTTATTCCAGTAGTTAATTACCCTGACAGGAATATTTTTCCTAATGTCCAATCTAACCCTCCCTTGCCATAATTTAATCCCATTGCTTCTTGTCCTACCATTGGCAGTTAAGGAGAACATTTTTTCTCTCTCTTCCCCATAACAACCTTTTAGGTATACTAATAGTAATAGTAATGAGATCTGTATAGTTGGCTTTTAACTAATGATTTTTGACATGCTCTTTCACATTGTTTCATTGTAAAGTTGCATATGGGATACTATTACTATTGCATAGCCATTATAGAATGGTTTAATCATACAGAGAACTAAATCCTACTTGTTTTACTCATGCAGAGCTCCATTTTAGCCAGTTGGAAATTTACCTTAATAAGGTTAGTGGGATTTAGCCCAGAAATATATATGTTTTCTTTTTTTCTTTGAAAATCGTTTTCCAAACCTGCCTAAAATGGTGTATGATCACATGTACCTAAATAAAATACTGTTTGATACTACTTATCTGCATTGATGACCCTGAATGACTGATTATCTGCTGAACTATAAAGAAACCTTGAAAATGCTGTCACTATTAATTAGCTATTAATTAGCAGCATTCATTAGCTTGTGCAGTTTGTGGAACCATTATAAACACATTATAAAACCCCTGAAGTTTACAAGCTCTCATTCCACTGGGCAGGAAATTCTAGGAAAGAGTCATCTCTGCCCCTACACACCAAGTCGGGCTTTTGTTGACTTCTCAGTGCATTGCATTAGCTGTTTGTCATCTGGAAATCAATGATAGGAAACATATCAAATGAAAAGACACGTTTCATATTATAACAAATACCACCAACTGAGATCACGAAAGGCCAGGGGCCTTTACAATGCTTAGCAATGGGATTTCTGTCAGTCATTGTCCTATAGGTGGGTGTTCTCTCAGCTTTTCTTTGAAGAAAAAAAAAATGAAGGAATAAGTGAAAGTACCGCAAATGGAGAAGGTTGATTCAATCTTGAATAAAATTGCAGAAAACAGTTTGAAATAGGCTCTTGTTTTCTATTAGGTAACACAGTGCTGCTATCACTGGGATTGATCTTGGTATTCCTTCTTTTTCTCGTTAAATGGGAAGCAGAAAAACACTCCTGAGATACTGGTGCAGCCGCTGTGCCATGTGTCCTGTCAAACTTAATGATGTCTAGAAAAAGTATCTTTAGCATGTGCTCTTGGTCCCTGGGATTGCTTCTCCGAGACTGGAGAGAATAATATATTGTACTTGGGCCAGATTTCAAAAGCAATATTGTCTTTCTGTAGTGTAATGCTAGAGCGATGTCAAAGCTTGTCAGTGCCCTTTACAAATCATATTTTCCTGCTCCCCCTCACTTTACATGAGTTTCAAAAGGCAAATTTCAAATCTATACTTGAAGAAAAGTAAAGCTTAAAGGGCATTTCTATACTGGAGCCTTAGGTTGACTTAACCTTGCTTAAGTCAACCTAAGGAAAGCTCTGCCAACACTGGTAATTTATTAAGTCGACTTAAGAGCTTCCTTAAGTTGACTTAATAACACCACCTCTTAAGGTCAACTTAAGACTTAAGTTGACCTTATTAAGTTGACTTAAGCCAATGTAGATGGCGCATAGCCCTTAAGTCAACCTAGCAGCAGCCAGTGTGGATGTGGGCAGTCTACAGGAGTTTTGAGTTTGGACGCTCTAAGTTGACTGAACAAGATCAACTTTAAGTCCACTTAAAGTTGACCTTGTTAAGTCGATGTAAGAGAGCCTCCAGTGTAGATATATCCAAAGATTCCAGCTTTGTGCTCTATTCTATCCTTGTGAAAAGAGTTGATGCATTTTATCTTGCTCCAGAGTACAGTAGTACTGGAGTAATTAAAAACCCTCTGTGTCATCCATTCCATCCGCCCCACCACTACCCCCCATCTCGACAATACAAGATCAGAGGGTCAACCTTAGCAAATAGTGCAAACAGCAAAATTAACTTCTAAAACACAGATAACTTTCTACAGTATGCTCTGGTGATGTTTTACCTAAAATGCAATGAGTTACTTTAATTTTTATCAGACTTTAATGATCATATTTGATACAGTTGTCATTACTACTATTATTTAATATTTAAACCCTTATGGAATAGTTGCTTAGGGCTCAAGCTTTTTCATAAATCAATTCTTGGTCCCTAGATTTGGTGCAGTGTTTTAAGAAGTGCATTGTTTGAAGAGTAGCTTTTAGAAAACTAAACAAAGTGAAGCCAGGTCCTGCTGTGGTATAACTGCTGAGAGCATCTCCAAAAGCACAGGGGTCTGACTTTATAATCTTTCTTGAGTAACTAGACAGTCAATGTGTCCTGGCATTAGCAACTGTAGCATTTTCTTAGAGTTGAGCTTGACAGGCGATTATTTCAGCCAGACAACAATGTGTAGAGGTCTCCACTGTATCTCATTGCTTCCAGATTGCCTTGTGTGGCTCTTGTCTCCTGGCCGGTCTAAGTGTATCTCCCTTCAGCTTGCTAGCTACTGAAAATCCATTCCTTAGGCACTTAACTATCCCCATTCCTTGTAAGAAGCTGCTGAGACTGCTCCCTGATGCCCAGCCTGGGCCCAAAAATTCCAGAAGGTGGCAGGAGGCTTAAAAACTAGGAATTGCTGTGCTGAATGGAGCAATGCCTAATTACATTTTAACATCTGGGCTGTAGGTGCTTCTGAAAATCCCACCGAAAAATTCTGCAGTGGCCTTTTGATCTGACTGTGGAATTTGCATGTGATTCTGTATTTGCATATACAAAGGATATTTGAAGCATATAAATTGGCACTTACGCATGCAACTGTTCATTTTTCATGTAAAAATGGGTTTTATGGGCACAACAGGTGCATACACAACCTTTGTGGATGTCATTTGGTTTAGTAACTTGGAAAATTTGTTCCTTAGGGATGTATGAAGCTCAGATTCACTCCACAGCTGCTGGCTTATGGAGTTCTTATGAGCCTTTTAGGTATGTAGCCTCAGAAGCTGCAATGTATGTAAATAAACTTTCTTTCAACCATGGGAGAATTCTCTGTTCTGTTAGGTTAGTAAATATTCCAGTGACGTTTCCTTAGGTGCCAGGCACCATGGAACTTCTCATTCTGCCCATCAGAATTCAGCATTTTTGACATTACTAGACTTTGCCCCTTTCCCAGTCACAGATTCTTTCCCAATATGATTATCCCTGGTTCCGCTATGACTAGATGCACCATCTAAAAGAAAGGCAGGCTCTACTTTGGATGACTGAAAACTCTGAATGTGCAGCGATAGTAATAAACATAGTAGCATTTATTGCTAAGTTTGGATTTTCCAATATGTGCAGACTTTTGATTTAAAATAAATATACCAGGTTTCATATGCTGAGTACCTGACTTTCATACACTTAAAACTTCCCTATTTCTAAACCATTTGTTTTAATATATCAAGGCGTATTGTCATTTATGGAGGTTTAGACCATAGCCAGTGTGGTGTTTTGAAAGGAACTGCTTTTTGAGTTATCCAAGCCAAAACAAACAATAAACTGAAATCTCGTAAATCGCAAATGCCCCCAGCAGTATTTTCTTGCAGGGGGTGCATGTGCACACATAAACACCCCTCCTTCACTATCTCACTTGGGGTGAAACAGTCAAGATTTATTTCAGTAATAGTTTATTTAAACAGATAAGTCTCTGAAAATAGGGTATTTTCTAAAATTTCCTAGGTAATGGAATTTCTTTTACTTTCAATTTGGATCCCCAAGTGTGTTGAAATAAATGATGAGGTTTACATAAAAATAGCAGAGGGGTTGAAAATCAAGAGGGGTAAGCAAGGAAGGAAAATGTTTTAATCAATGTTTGGGTATAATTTATGCTACATAATGTCATATGCTCCTATTTTATTTACTGAACTATCATATTTGGAAGTTCTGCTTCTATAAGTTGTTGCTTTGGGAAGGGCTGCTCCTATATCTCCCCAAACAATATTACTAGTGCTGAAAGAACACTCTGAGGAATGACTTGAAAAACTCCACTTATTAATCATCTCACCCATTTAGATAAAATATTCCCCTCTTCTTACTCAGGTGCTTCAAGGCTCACATGTATCCTAATAAGCAGTAGAAACCCACATCAGCTAGTACAGTTTTCCACTGTCTCTTAAAGAGAAGACAGTTGAGAAGGCAATCTCCCTCCTTCCCTCAAAGGAAATACCATTGAACTAAACCATGCTTGTTTAATGAGAGGTTTTTCACTAGGAATGTTTTGGAATAGAAATATCCACACAAACACATTCAATCCCTCGCTTTCCTTAACGAAGAAAGAAACAACTCTCTCTGCTTTGAGTTAAAGTAAGGAAATAGATTTTGCCTCTTTATTTCCTCTGAAGTTCATTCACCTGTCTAGCCACAATTTTATTAGTGGCTTTCTGACTCAAGTTAATAAATAAAACAACAAATTGGTAAACTGGTAATCTGTTGTCCTCTGAGTCTCAAAGTGATGTTTATCACATTATCTTTGCAGCTCTGAATTCTGTCTCTGTGAAGTGTTTTATCACTATCTTAGACTGGTGGTGAACACAAAGATGAAATTATTAGAAATTTCTATTTATAATATACTATATACATGGGCCATATTCTCTTATTTGCTGTGTGACTTGCTCAATAAAAATTGGTGCTGTGTTGTTTCCCTAGGGCCTCGCCCACCATCTAATCAAGTCAATAGAAAATGCCTGTTTTCTTATTTTTCATCAACTCTTGGCAGCGTGTCTGACTGCGGCAAGTCTCCCCTCATTAATAGCAGGCTTCATGTCATTGATACATATGCCAGATTACATCTGTACTCTGTGATGGGGTGTTCCTGTGTGCCAAACAATGCTAAGAAGGGGTCCAAACCCAAAAATCAGTCATGTAAAGTAAACCAGTCTCTTAGCTTCAAACGGGTAGCTATGTTAGTCTAGTTCAGTAAAACAAACAAGGAGTCTTATGGCCCTTTTAAAGACTAACAAATTTATTTATTCACATGTGGGATCTCTCCTACGAAAGCTCACACAATAAATAAATTTGTTAGTCTTTAAACATGCCACCAGTTTCTTAGCTTGTTTCACAGGTCTTTTTACTTTACAATTACTCTGTGTGTATGCTGGGTTGTGGTAGGTATGGTGCTCATACTCTCCATTTGTGTACAAACTCCTAGAATTCTTCTGAGACAAATTGCACTCCATTGTTGGTGAATACAGCATTTGGAATGCATCCATTGTTCTCTCTTTCATCATGGTGAGGTGGGCAACTTGTGGTCAGAATCTCTTTCTGTTGACTGTTTTTACATGACCGGAAGGCATTACACCCATCTGTCAAGCAATGTAGCTATGGAATCATCGAAACTGGAAGGGACCATGACAGGTCATCGAGTCCAGTTCCCTGCACTCATGGCGTGACCAAGTATGCCTATTAAATGATCCCTGACAGCTGTTTGTCTAACCTGCTCTTAAAAACCTCCACAAAGTAGGAGATTCTACAACCTGCCAAGCAACTTATTCCAGTGTTCAATCATCTTGACAGTTAAGATTTTTTTTCCTAACATCTAGGCTGATCCTCCCTTGCTGGTAATTTAAGCCCATTGCTTCTTGTCCTATCATATGTGATTAAGGAGAATGATTTTTCTGCTTCTTCCTCATAACAACCTTTTAGGTATTTGAAAACTGTTATCATATCCGCTCTGTCTCCTTTTTTTCTAGGCTAAACAAACCCAGCTCTTTCAATCTTCCCTCATAAGTCAAATGTTCCAGCCCTCTAATCATTTTTGTTGCCCTTCTCTGGACTTTCTCCAGCTTCTACACATCCTTTTTGAAATAAGGCACCCAAACCTGTATGCAATACTGAAGTTGAGGACTAATCAGTGCAGAGTGGAGCAGAAGACTCACTTCTTGTGTCTTACTCACAATAATCCTGTTAATACACCCCAGAATGGCAGTTTTTCAAAAAGAAGTTATTAAGAGCAACAATGCATAGGAAGGATAAGAAATATGGCAGGAGATCAAGTTGGCTTAATAATCTCTCTTTGAAAAACTGCCAACTGTCTTTAGTCATTTTTCCTCTTAGACATTCTTCCCACAGTATCCTTCTGATCAACTCCCTAAGTGTGCTGAAGTCTGCCTTCCTAAAATCCGTTGTTTTTGTTTTTGTATTCTCTCTCCTAACTTTTGTAAGAATCATGAACTCTATCATTTCATGATCACTTCCATCTAAGTTACCTTCCACCACCAAATTCTCGACTTCCTCTCTGTTTGTCAAAACTAAATTGAGAATAGCCTCTTCCTTGGTAGCTTTCTCCACTTTTTGACGTAAAAAAATATCTTCAATGCATTCTAAGAATTTATTGGATAATCTGTGCTTGCCTTGTTATTTTCCCAACAGATATCTGGGTAATTGAAGTCCCCCATCACCAACAAGTCCTCTCCCTTGGATGATTTTGTTAATTGCTGGAAAAAAGCCTCATTGACCTCTTCTTCCTAGTTGAGTGGTCTACAGTAGACCCCTAACATGAGATCACCTATGTTTTGTATTCCTTTTATTTTTACCCAAAAGCTTTCAACCTGTCTCTCTTCTATTTCATCCCAATCTCAGTCCAAGTATATATATATCTTTGATAAACATGGCCACTCCACCTCCCTTTCTTCCTTTCCTGTTCTTTCTAAGTAAGCTGTACTTTGCTATATTAATATTCCTGTCATGCGTATTATCCCACCAAGTCTCTGTGTTACCAACAATGTCATAGCTGTGTCTGACTATAAGCATTTCAAGTTCTCCACCTACTCCTTACATTTGTATACAGAC
Organism: Podocnemis expansa; assembly: GCA_007922195.1. Lineage (NCBI taxonomy): Eukaryota > Metazoa > Chordata > Testudines > Podocnemididae > Podocnemis > Podocnemis expansa. Next base: position 11,588,794 of record ML682066.1, read on the forward strand.
ATTCAAGATACTGACCTGCTTTTCCTGGTCACCCTGGTTTTTGCTAACCTGTGGGCTTAGGTCACTGGTCCTGCTCAAACCTAGTTTAAAGCCCTCCTGACTAGGTTAGCCAGCCTATCTCCAAATACACTCTTCCCCATCCTCAATAGGTGGACTCCATCTTTGCCTAGCAGTCCATCCCTTGGAACAGCATCTCATGGTCAAGAAAGCCTACGCTTTCCTATAAAAAAAACAACAAGGAGTTGTGTGGCACTTTAAGACTAACAGATTTATTTTTTGCATGAGCTTTGATGGGAGAAGATCCCACTGACAACACCATCTCTGCAGCCAGGCATTCACCTCCAGGCTGCGTCTGTCTCTGCACAGGCTCCTGCCATTGACTGGAAGGATTGAGGGGAATTTATTATTTGTTCCCAGCCAGTAAACACACTCTCTTCCCAGCCTAAGATTATCAGTGCCCAAATGTGAGGTGTATTTTTTTTCCATGATATCCATATGTAAAGAGGTGAAATCAACAGCACTATGTCATGAAAGTATGATTCCATCATGCACACTCAGCTCTATATTAGTTTCAAAATATGGTTCTGATCCTATAGGTATCTGGCTTCCATCTTGAGGTCACCTTCCTGGTATCATTCCCTTGGCTGCCTATAGTTTGATGTCCTCTTTTGTAGCCTCCTTGATTTTGTCAGCTTTGCTGTTGAAACTGAAAAAAGTGAAGCATGTTAATATATCAATGTCTTGATCCCCTTTTCCCAATTCACTGCTGATGCCCTGTTCGGGATGCCTTACTCATAAGCAAGTGGCTGCACCTGGAAAAAGAGCTACACTCAATCCTTTCTGTAATGCATCACACTGGAGTGTCAGTGGCTGTACTGGCTGCTATTACTTCAGGAGAAGGGCATCCTTTCTCATCATATCACATGCTTGCTGTTAGAGACCTGCCTTGTGCCCCCTCAACATCCTAACTTGTGAGCTGTATGTGTTCTGTTACTGCAGCCAGCTGTGGACAGTATTTGAACCAAAAAAAACCCCAACCTTATCATTCATATGAAGCACTGTACCCCTTTCACATCCACTTGGAGCTGGCATGTCTTTGATTGCCTTGATCTTGTTGGGATTTGTTTTTATTTCCTCTGCTGTGAGCAGATGTCCGATGTATGTCACCTCATGCAGCTTGTCAGATTTTTCTGGGATGAGTTTTATGTTCTTTTCCTAGTTCAAGAAGAGCTTGTAGTTTCTGTCACAGTCTCATTCAGCTTCTGTGTCACTTCTCCCTTCAACTACAATGAGGATATCACCTGCAATTTCCACCCTAAGTAATCATTCCAGTGCTTGATTGAATTTCCTATGGGACAACTCTAATGCTGGATTTATGCCCATTGGCATGCATTGCCTCTGTCACAATCAAATGGTGTTGCAAAGACTGCTGCATGATGGACTGTTTATCCAACTTTAGGTGCCGAAATCTGTTCCTGACATCAGACCATGAAGTTTCTGGCATTGGAGATTCTGGCAAGATGTCATCAGTTGTGGGTGGTGGGAGACTGTCTTGTTTTTAGTGTCTAGTTCAGTGACTTTGGGTTTCTGCAGAGCTATAATTTGCCTGATAGCTTCTTTACCGCTACCATGCCACTTAATCAGGCTGTACTGCCTGTATAGGTGCTATGATGCCCCATTGTTGCAGACTTCCAAGCTCCTGGCATAGTGGATTGTGCAATACCACTGAAGTTTTAATTTGTGATAAGAGTCCTGTTCTGCTGTGGGGCCACTTCCTATGTCAGCTTTCCTTCAAAGCATCTGTCACCTTTGAAAACATCACCATGCTTTTAAATGGTCTCCATTGTCCATGGGCCACCTCCTTTTTGCTCTTTTCATTGCAGCTATAAAATTTTGATGCTACACCCTGAGCAGATCAATAGCTTGCAAGGCTCTATTTCCTAAAAGTGGTCTGTCATATTTGCCATCCATCACCACAGACTTCAGGGGTACTGTCTTTTTTAGGATTATTTACCATCATGTCACATTTTCCTACATGCTGCATTATGCTCTCATTGCATGTTGTCAGATCGTGATGGCTCATTGTAAGGGTGAGTTCAAGTCCAATTCACTCCAAGGATTAAAGTTTCATGAAGCACCACCAGTCAGCTGATGTCACACTGGTCCTTTTCCTATTAATATTATTCATACATGAAGGTTGGTATCATTCTTTGTTGCTTTTCTGTCCTGACAGTCTGAAACTGCTATTCTCTCAGACAGAAGGAGAGTCATGATGTCATTATTGTTGTGTGATGTACCATTCCCTTTTTGTTCAAGTCTGACTGAATCTTTCTGAGTCATTCTGGTGCTCTTGTGCACACTGCTGAAAGACTCAACTTGTCACATTTCTTATAACACCATTCTAGTTCAAGGCACTTCTTTGCCCACTCATGCTGTACCCCAGTATAAATTCAAGTCTCTCTGGATATGAAATCCTGCTTGCTTGCTTTTCTTCATTGTCTCACTGCATATATTTCTTGAGTTGTTTTGTCTCCTAATGCTTTTATCCTTTCTCTGCAGGCTTCTGCTGCATACTCTATTTCTAAACATCTTTCTAATGGGATAAAGCAAATACTCACCAGCAACTATACACCATATGACAGAAGAACTAAGCCAGGAACTTATCCATTCAACAACTCTGCCCACATATCTACTCATGTGACACCATTATAGGACCTAGCCAAACCAGTCATTTCATCAGAGGCGCATTCACCTGCACATTGACCAGTGTGATATTTGCCATCATGTACCAACAATGCCCCTCTGCCATATGTATTGGATAAACTGAACCACCTCTACTCAAAAGAATAAACGGACAGAAATCAGATAGCAAGAATGGTAATGTTCAAAAACCAATAAGAGAACACTTCACTCTCCCTGGGCACTCAGTAATAGACTTGAAACTTACCATAATTCAGGGGAAAAAAAAAAGACTTCAATGTGAAAGTATAGAGCTGCAATTCATATGTAAACTTGACACTATCAGTCTGGGTTTGAATAAGGACTGGTAGCAGTTAGCTCACTATAAAAAATAATTTTCCCTTTTTAAACATACACACCATCTCATCAACTGTTGTGAATGGGCCATACTCACAGTTTGAATTAACTTGCTTAACAGTGGTCCTTCACATAATAATGAGACTTACCCTTATTTGCATGTGTGCATATATCTAACAAACTGCTGTTTGTACTTCATGCATCTGATGAAGTGGATTCTAACCCATGAACGCTTGTCCCCCAAAAAAGTGTTAGTCCTTAATGTGCCATCAGGACTCCTTCCTTCTTTTGTCTAATCAGAAATTGCTTTCCCAACGTAGCTGGTCCTACAAGTGACAATCTCAAGATCCTCGAAGCATGTTGTCAGAATCAAGGAATCTGTCAAGTCACCAAAATCTGTCGAGTCATCAAAATGACATTTAGTAGCTAATGTGCATAAGGCAGTAACAAAGGGGTCTTCTCTTCTCTCCTTTAAAAGGATCTCAAGTGACAAACCTGTCACTACACAGTACCATTTTGCTTTAGAAAGCAATAGGTTCCCTGGGATTCTAGGACTGCTGTGATACTTGAGGCAATATGAGCTTCAGGCTAGTGAAAACATCTCTGCCTTGTTCTTCAATAAGGCTATGTCCACACGTATGTTTTAAAATGAAACAACCATGGTTGTTTTGCTTTAAAAAAATAAGATCCATATGACGTTTTGTAGTTTCGATATGATGACAAAACTTAAATTGAAACACTAAAACCTGGTAAGTAATCAAAACAGCTGTTGAAGTGATAAAGGTTGTTTTGAAACAACTCTGTTGGCACATGTTGTTTTGAAACAACAATGTTTTGAATCAATGGTTTGTCCTTCCTCCCATGGTGCATGGCACCCTGGAAGGACGTCTCACCCCCTCAGCACCCTGGCCAGGGAGGGAATCAGCACCCTGGCCAGGGAAGGGGGATGGGGGGGGCAAGGGATCTCCAGGTGCCCAGCATCCCCTCCTGCTTCCAGGGTAGTGGGGGAATGAAGTCCCTGAAAGCAGCGGGGGATGCGGAGCACCCCGGGCTCCCTGCCCATGCCACCCTGGAAGCGGCAGCGGGATGCAGGGTGCACCAGGCTTCATTCCCCTGCCGCCCTGGAAGCAGCAGGGGGATGCAGGTGCCCGGGGCTTCATTCTTCCACTGCCCTGGAAGTGGTGGGGGATGCAAAGTGCCTGGGGCTCCCTGTCCCCGCTGCTCTGAAAGTGGTGGGGGGATGCGGGACGCCCTGGGCTTCATTCCACCACTGCCATGGAAGGGGCGATGGGATGTGAGCACCCCCTGCTTCATTCCCCCACTGCCCTGGAAGCAGTGGTGATGTGGGCCCAGGGATCCTCCCCCAGCCAGTCAAGGATTGGGTGGCAACATGGCCCTGCTAGGGGCCATGTTGCCACAGCTCCCAGTGTGCCCCTCTCCTAAATTGGACTAGCAAGTCCTGCCCTGGACATGCTAGTTTGATTTGTGGTGACCTGTTAAATCAATTTAAATTAAATTGATTTAATGGTTGTTATATCGATTGAGCTTGAATTGCTTGAAGCTAAATCGATTTAACTTCCTGTGTGTGGACATAGTCTGAGAGTAAAGTAATTTTATTTCCCTGATGTTGTCAGTCTCTTCTATGGCCAGATCTGTGTACAATTTGAACTCCTTCCACCATGTCCTTACTGGGTAGGTTAATATCTGTAATATCCAGGGTTCTGGAGATCTTCAGACTAAGTTCTATGGCTTCTGCTGAGTTGCTGCAGTTGAGAGAATTTGCAGCTCTAATGCTGCCCTCTTGTTTCTCCTACAAAGAATGAAACCAAAAGGCCATTAATATGATCAAATAGAACTTTTACTTTTCTCTCATTCCAATAGGTGATTCGACCTCATCTTCTGCTATGTGCAGTTCCCCACTGTTTGAATCTTAACAACTGCTTTGATTCGCTATTACAGTGTGACCTGATCCCGTGACTAACACTTCCCTGCATTTATTTTCCTCCCATTCTGTAAGTTCCTACACCTTCTAAGCATCTGATAAAGTGGGATTTTCTCCCAGGAAAGCTCATGTGAAAAATAAATTTGTTAGTCTTTAAATACCACAGGACTCCTAGCTTATTTTTTCCCTTCATTCTGTTTTTGGTGTCTTCAATTACAGTCCTCTGACACCAGTTTCAATGATTATGATACAGAGTTCACATCCTCTAGATTAGGCCTATCCATTGTAGACAATCTAAGGCTGTGGAGAGCTAAGGTCTGGAGCACACCCTAGTTTTCCTAGTAGTTTCTCTTGAACAATCATTCTTCCACCATGAGCCACAGGGACCCCCTGGATTGTCACCAAATCCCCCTCTTCATCTGTCTGGGATTGTGCTGAACATTGTCTGTGTTTGTTCTGCCCTTCTGTTCAGTGAATCTGTGCTCCACTTCTCTATGGCCTATAAGGGAGCAATCTCTTGCTTTTTTGTATCAGTGAAAATAAATTATTTAGTTCCTTAGTTGTTGTATGAAAGCCCTCCAAATATGAATACATTGTCGAATTTTTTCCAGGTTACTTTTTCCTGATATCTTGTGCCTGGAATGTTCACTTCTGGCTCATCTTTTCCTCTACATTTTAAAATACTGTCTTCAGACTTGGATTTAAAGAGTGAGTCCAAAATTAATTTCAGAAGTGGTATAATGGTTAGCTAAGTGCCAGCCCTTGTTATATGCTGTTAGAATAGTTTTGATTGTATTGAGATTACTTAATGAGATCTCAAATAGCCAAACTCAAATAATTTTTAATAAGTCAGGTTGTTCTAACTAAAAAATGCATCAGAACATTACAGAAATGTATTACAAGTATGTTGTCCAGGCTTGCCAGTTCATACTAGTCCAAACTGATTTACAATTCTATGTGTTTGATAGACCATTTATTTCTTTTTTTCTTTAATTTGTCGTTAGTTATATAACTAGCATTGCACAATCAACAGCAAATGTCAACCTTGTGGTCAATAGTCTAGACAGCATAGATTCTATTTTATGCTTAATATCCTCCTTGTTTCCAACTTAGCCAAATTATTATAGCCTTTATTATCAATAAGCTTCTATAGTAATTTAGCATCACCTCTAACTACAATGTTTGATTACTTTGCTTGTGGTTTGTCATTTACCTGTATAACATATTTTACCCAATCATTCCATTTTGCCTTTTTGTGGTAAGAACATTTTCATGACTTGCTATTGAAATAGGATAGTCAATAAGACTAAAAGTCGTCCCTCTGCATGTGTAAAAATAAGTCATGCCATATACACTTTTCTGTTTCTTTTAGGGAACATACATAAGCTCAAAGCTATGGGAGGGATGCTGACAACAATGCAAAGATGATGAAAGGTGTCCTTGTATCCCAGTCTCATTGGTCTTCGGTGACTCATAGAGTCAATGGGCCCCCCCCCCGCATTATTACTCTGATTTTTTTTTTTTTTTGTGCTACATGGGACAAGAGAACTCATGTGCATTTTCTTTGCTCATATACTAAACCCTAGTTCATCAGATAATTAGACTTCCATTCCCAAATTGTCTCTGAGCATTTATGGTTGTCTCCAGTTGATTTATGATTTAAAATGATATAATGGAGATTTGCTGCAATCAATCTTTGGTCAGTAGATTGTACACAAATAACTTTTTGTCTCCATTCAAATTTGGAAATTTGAAACTGAAGTTGTGATGGTTAATTCTGACTAAATGCTCAGATTGGATTAAATATCATGTGAGAGCTGATTTTGAAGCCAGTTAGGCCAATACAAAGCCCTTTTGAATCTTTCTGCCACCACAGACACTGCACAATGCATGGTGTATTTCTATGCTCTGACTATACAAGCATAATTCATAGAATCTAGTTTCTAGTGCAAATATTCACATATATGAGTTCAGAAGTTACATTCTGTGTGTATTCTCTAATAATGGGTTAAAATGAGCTGTTTCTGTGATTTTTTTTTTCTACCAATAAATACATTTACTAAAATCTTTCTGGAAAGAAAACACAAGGGAATCAAAAGGTACACAAGCAAATATCACATCTGTGAATTTTCAGTAAAAAAATTACACACACACACACACACACACACACACACACACACAGAGAGAGAGAGAGAGAGAGAGAGAAACACATGTCAAACATATTCGGTGTATGCTTACATTTCAGTATCTAGATTCATAGTTTAGGACTAGAATGGACCATTATACTAGGTAGTCTAATCTGTATATCACAGCCCATTTCATTTCAACAAGTTATCCCAGAATTGAGCCCAATATCTTGTGTATGACATAATTACACATAATTTGTGTTTTCTAAAGCATATATTTCATGAAACATCCAGCTGTGATCTGAGTAGATCAAGGGGACAGATAATCCGTACTTCATGCAGTAGTTTGTCCTAATGGTTAATTGTCTTCATTGTTTAAAATTTTTTGCCTAATTTCTTCTTTGAATTTGTCTGGCTTCAGCTTCTAGTTGTTTGATTATTGTTGCACCTGTCTCCACCAGACTGAATGTGTATGTGTTATTTGCTTCCTGGAAAAGGACTTGATTACAGTGTTAAAGTAACCTTTCAATTTTCTTAATAAGCTAAATAGATTGAACTCTTGAAACCTCTCACTGTAGGGCATGTTCACCTGTCCTTGTTTGTGGTTCCTTGTGACATCCTCTCCAATTTTTCAACATTCTTTAAAAAATGTGGGTGTCAGAACTGTCAGCAGTATTCCAGTATTGGTCTCATTGCTGTATACTGAGGTAAAATCACCACCCTGCTCTCCTACTCGATGCTCCCTGTTTGTACATCCAAGGATTATATTAGCCTTTTTTTTTTTTGCTACAGCATCATACTCAAAGCTCGTGTTGAGTTGCTTATCAGTTATGATCCCTGAATTACTTTCTTAATTCAGGATATGGTCCCTCATTCTGCATCTATGGCCAGTGTGCCTGGTTTCTAGATGTAAAACTAAGCATTGGTCTATATTAAAATAAATTTTGGTTGAATGAACCCAGTTTACAAATGGACATAATTTCATCATTATATACCACTTCACTAATCTCTGTCCTTTGCAATTGTCATCAACAGAGACTTTTTATATTTTCTTGCAGATAATGGATGAAAATGTTGAAAACACAGGTCATCTTAGTAATTTTTAATGATCATAATAGACAGTTATCTTTTAACAAGGAAACGGCAAAGCAAGGTATTCACCATGAGACGGTTCTGAGTTTTCAGGATATACTTCATGTCTTATGGGTCACTCCCCCACTGTGTTCATAATATTTCAATCTTGTCCCCTGTATTCTATTACTTCAAGTGGCTTCAGAGACAAAAAAACCCCATCCTTCTTTGGCGTTTGTAAGCACCAGAAGCATTCGGCTTTTCTTCTGCAAAACCAAATAAATAATTTGCCCAAGTTAAATAGTTGTACTTCATTGTGAATGATTGGATTGACGATTAAAAATGCCAGCATCCATCCATTAGCAAAAGAGCAACAACAAAATGATCAAAACAGCTTTAATATCCTCCACAAGGTCCTGAATTTATGTCCTATCTTTGTCTGTCTGTCTAGATTGCAAGCTCCTTGGAGGCAGAAGCCATGTGTTACTTAATAGATTGGAACATGCTCAATACTTCATTGGTTCATAACAAGAAATAGTGGGCCAGATGATCAGAGTAGCTCTGTTAACTACAATTGAACTATGAAGATTTATGCCAATTGAGTAAATTATTCTCCTATTGTTTGTTTATTCTGTGAGCTAGCAAGAGTCAATGTATTTGTATGTTTGGCATGGGGAATAAACTTTTATGCTTGTTTAAAGACACTTTTCAGCATTTAAGTTATGGGGCTCTGTGGCAGTGTGTGACTCTGTATTACTGAGGTTAGTACTGGAATTATGAAGGTTATGTATCTTGAGCTTCCTGTTATTTGAAGTGTCAAGCAAGAAAAAGGCTCCTTTCTGTGGGAAAGTTGCATACTGTACATCCTTTTTAAGAGTAAAGAGAAAATTACAGTCTAGCCATAGACAAAACTCTGCAGCAGAGCTTATCTCTCCTAGCAGGTGTCATTCTTGACTCTTTTGAAACAAGTTGATGAATATACAGAAACTCAATTATGCAGGAAACAACTCAAAATGAGCATGAAAGAGTGACTACACAAAAAGATAATTACAATTCCCTCTCCCTGATTAAGAACAGACTTTGTAGGGCTTGATATTAGGTTCTTAATCTAGCTAGTTGTTTTAGAAACTACCACGTACAAGTCACTGCGATTCTCTCTTCCCCCCCCACACACTTTTAAAGCATATTTGTCTGTTTAATTTTGGTGATAAACTAAAAAAAATCCTCCATAGACGTTTTAGGAAAGTGGATTTTTTTTTTTTAAACCAGCAGTTGGTAACTGCCATGCTAAATATCCAATTTCAGCTATCTAATAAGGCTGGGGTCAAAGCAGTTTTCCCATTTGACAGACTTCAGTGAATTGAATTGTTATTTTTGTGTTGCTCATTTTTAGCACTTGAAATGAAATAATACTGATTTGTAATATTAAAAAATAAGACTTTTTTGAAGGATAGGGTCATTATCTCTGAATTAAAATTAACTTTACAGTTGTAATTTAAACCTTGTTAAACAATAATAAAAAATGGGATAATACAAGACTGGGGGAGGGACCCACAAAACATATCCCTGATAAATCAGTCATTATTTAGTATTAAATTGTTGCCTTTATTGTTGCTCTGTAGTGTGCTTGAAATTTTAATAATCCCAGAAAACTCATTAACTTTCACTGCTTCTTTTTTGAGAAATGCATGTAGTTTTAATTAAACAAATATTTCTTTTTCCAAAGCCTTATCCAAAGAAGACACAGCTTGCAATGATGGTTAGGTTTCATTAGTCTGCGTGATTTCTGAGCTGAGCAAGTGTGTAAACCTTTGAGAATTTCTGCTTTCATTTTTCCTTCACCCCATACCCCTCTCTCACTCTTCCCCACCATCCAGCTTAGAAGATCAGGAGCACATCCTCCACTCCCCCAGTCAAAGAAAATATTTTCCACGCATATGTCAGATTTGTTTAAAGCCTGTATAGTTCAGAATTCTCTTTTATTTTTCCTTTTACAATGATAGTCTTAAATCTCTTTCTATCTCACTCTCTGAAGTGGGACTTTGTGTCAGGTATAAGAGAATAGCATTTGGTATTTTGTGATGTTTAAATATTTATGCCATGGATTAGGCTTTGAGAACTAGAGTTTTGTTTCTTCTTCTTCTTCTTCTTCTTCTGGCCCAAGGTATTTTACTTTTATTGATTTTTTTTTTCCCCAGGACTAACTATCATTTTGGGACACAATCATCAAAAGAAATTTTTTTTGGATTGCATTTATATGGCAAGTTTCAAATCATGAAGAGATAGACAAAGCACTTGAGAATAGATTGGAGACAACAATTCTATTTTAGCACAGGGCATAGAAGCGATAACATAACTGGTGTTTTCTAGCTGTAATTTTTAGGATTCTCTGAGCTCCAGGGCAACACACAAAGTCTGTACTGAAGTTTTTTGTTTATCTGATTTTTTTTTTTAAATACAGACAAATGCAAATTATTGTATTGTGCTAGATGCCTATTCCCCCTGAAGTACCAAAGCCTGTTATAATCTTATGAACTATCTCATATTTGGCATGATTTAAATAAAAACCTGTTATGATTTATAACTATTTATACTATCTTCCAAAGGAGTAGCTGTGTTATTCTAGTTCAACAAAACAAACAATGAGTCCTGTGACACTTAGTCTTTAAGTACCACAGGATTCCTTGTTTGTTTTATCATTTACTGTATGCATTCATAAGGTGATCTTTTTTGAATCCGATGCATGCATTCAGCTAAAGTGGCAGATAGTCAAATAAGACCTTAGGAAAAAAAAAGGAGGGAGGTAACGAAAAGAATTATTCTAAAAGGTGGCTGAAAAATGATTAATATGTTTTCTTCTCTGAAATGTTTTTAAATCTTGGGAGAAGTAGTCTTAATGACACTTTAATTTGCAGCAGTGATGACATTTTTTGTGAACAGTATTTTCAGGTAAATATTTGAGAACCACTGTTACATTTGGCCTTTCAACATCAAAATGCATGAATTAGTTTATATGACACAATATGATGGAAATAAGACCATGTGAATCATTGTGCTACCTCTGTTAATACAATTGCAACAAATATTGTCAAAATATGTCACGTAAAGTGTCAGTGGAAAAGTTGCAGTCTACCAAATATGATTATCCTGTTTATATGCATGTCCTCTTTGGAATCCTGCAATCTTGAGAGACCATGCCTTTGCACATCTGAGAGGTAAGAATTTATTTAGGACTCTACACCCCCTTTTTAGTTTGTACACTTCCACTGTTTTGCCCATAAAAGTCAGAGGAGGCGTATAAACTGAAACTCTCCTCCCACTGATGTAACTCTCTTGCTATGCTGACAAGATAAAACAACCTCAACAAGAGATATATGGCTTATATTAGTGTAGAAGGGTGATATGGTGTCAGTGTACATACTACATTCCTTATATCAGTTATTGGCTGTCCTCCTTGTTAATTTCATGCCTCTCCTGGAGTGACTGAATCCCAGTTCCTGGTTGGGAGTGGGAAGGGGTGAACCCCTAAATGGCGGGCTCCTGGTTCCTGGTTGGTAGGGGGAAGTGGGAAACATTGGGCTAGTCTATATATTTGCCTTCCTTTGCAGCATGGGACATGGGTCACTTGCTGGGTGATTCTCTGTATCTTGGAGTCTTTAAATCATGATTTGAGAATGTCAATAACTTTGTCTTAGTATAGGGGCCTATAACAGGAGTGGTGAGTGAAGTGCTGTGGTCTGCATTGTGCAGGAGGTCAGACTAGGTGATCATACTGGTGCCTTCTGACCTTCATAGTCTATAAGTCTGTTTCATTTGTCACATTTAAAGGTGGTGTACATAAGGATCATTTTATATTTAAACTTATGAACATTGGCTAGGCAGTCAATCCCAAATGTGCTTGTTCCTGAGTGACATCCACAATGTAAGATTTACATTTGAACCAGGCAGCTACATGTTGATTGCTTGTTGGTTAAACTGTTGTGTTGCTAGTCAGTTGTCATCATGTTCCAATTTCTGTCGAGTGCTAGGTAAGTCACAATACCATATCAAAGGATTGGAAGAGATGGTGATATAGAGCTGAGTGCCAGCCAGTTACTGAAGGTCCAGCAGAACAGACCTCCACACTAATTTTCCTAATGGACCTGTACATGCTCAACAGAAAGAGGAAGAGAATGAAACTCAGCACAGTTGCAGCAGCACAGAAATGAGCAAACATGGCTGCAAACAGGAGAGTTTGAGTGGTAGCTGGGAGAGTGGAATTGGGAGAGGAGGTGTGTGGTGGTGTTTTGATATTGCAGTGGTGCTTGTTGTTTGATTTTGGTGTGTCTGTGTGCTTCATTTCTTTTTCTCTTTTTCTCTGCAAATTTCACTGACAGAAAGCAAGATGAAAGGTTATGATGGATACAGAGCCTTACAGAGGTTTAGAAAAGGCAGCTATAAAGGCAAAAGTTCTGGAGGAGCACTGTATGTCAATTATGCCATACAATGAAAAGACATTAGATGTAATGGAATTGATAAGACAAAATCTGTATGAATAAAAATCACATTGGGGAAGAAAAATACTTGTTTCCCTTGGGTAGTGCTTTGGGTGTACTACAGACCACTAGGATCTGATACGGACACAGACCTCTTTAAAGTTTTTAATGAAGTAATACTACTGGGAGCTGTGTTATTATGCAAGAATTTATCTTTCCAGATATACACTGGAAGACAAGTGCTAATAGGAAAAATAGGGCCCAGATTTTCCTTGATGTCATAACTGACAGATTCCTTCAACAAATAGTTACTGAACAAACAATAGGCGATGCCATTTTAGAATTGGTATTGGTGAGTAGTGAGGACTTCATAGAAGAGCTGTGGGATAACCTTAGTTTGAACAATCAAAAGCTAATTAAGTTCAAGATAAATGGAGGGATAAACAAAAATAGATCTGTGACTAGGTTCTTTGGTTTCAAAAGGGATAACCTTTAAAAATTAAAGTGATTAGTTGGGGAAGTGGAATGGTCTAAAAAATTCATCAGTCTAAAGGTAGAGGAGGCTTGGAATTACTTCATTACAAAGTTGAAGGAAAACTCTGAAGCCCTCATCTGAAGACCGGGCCGGGGGGGGGGGTAAAAAAAATCATAGGCAAATGTTGTAGGCCCAGCTGGATGAGTAAACGTCTCAGACAGATAATTAAGAGAAAGTCTATACTGAGTGGAGGAGGTGATGGGCCAGCAAGAAAAGCTACCTTTTGGATGTGAGAAATGCCAAGAGCCAAGTAGAGTTGAACAATGTAAAGGGAATTAAAACCAATAGTAAAATGTTGTATAGCCTTATAAATAGGAAGAAAACAAAGAAAGAAGTGGGACTGCTAATGACTGAGTATGGTATGGAGGTTAAGGACAATCTAGGCATGGCTGAAAACCTTAACAAATATTTTGCCTCTGTTTTTAATGATGCTAATGATGAGTTTAGGAATAGTGGTAGAATGACTACTGGGAATGAATATATAACCACATTTGAGACAGAAGTAAACTTAAAAGCTTACTAAGACTAAATTAGGACAGGGATCCAGATAATCCAGATAACCATAGGCCTTTTAGTTTGACGTCAGTAATATGCAAGTCTTGGGAAAAGAAAATCTGAAAATGAAAGTAGCTAAGGATATCGAGGTCAACAGTAATTGGGATAAAAGACATGACTTTACTAAAGGTAGATCATGTCAGACAAACCTGATCTTTTTTGAGATAGCAAATTTTTTAGACAAAAGGGAATGCAGTGAATCTAGTTTACCAAGATTTCAGTAAGGCATTTGATATGGTTCCATATGGAATTATTATTTAAATTTGAAAAGTTGGGGATGAAGATGAAAAGTGAAAGGTGGTTTAACTAACTGGTTAAAAGGGAGACCACAAAGGGTTATACTGAAAGGTGAACTTTCAGGATGGAGGAAGGTTTACTGGTAGAGTTCCTCAGGGATCAGATCTTGAACCAATCTTATTTAACCTTTATATTACTGACCTTGGCATAAGAAATAATAAAGTTTGTGGATGACACCAAGCTGAGAAGTGCTGCCAGTAAAGAGAAGAATTAGGATGTAATACAGGAAGATCTGAATGATCTTGTAAACTAGTAATAGAAACAGAATGAAATTTAATAGAGGAAAGTGTAAGGTCCTGAATTTAGGGATTAATAACAAGAACTTTTCCTATAAGCTAGAAATGCATCAGCTGGAAGTGAGAGAGGAGGAGAGGACTTACGGGTATTGGTTGATCACAGGATAATTATGAGCTGCCAGTGTAATATGACTGTGAAAATAGCTAATCCAGTCCTTGGGTGCATAAGGCAAGGTATTTCCAGTAGACATAGGGAGGGGTTAATACCATTATACAGGGCACTGCTAAACCCTTGTCTGGAATACCTTATGCAGTTCTGGTCCCCCCATTTAAGAAAGATGAATTCATACAGAAACAAATGCAGAGAAGGGCTACTAGGATGAGATAAGAAATTGAAAACCTGCCTTATGAGAAGAGTTCAAAGATCTTGTCTTGTTTAGCTTAACCAAAAGAGGCTGAGGGGAGAGATGATCGTTTTATACGAATACATCAGAGTAATAAATATGAGAGGGAGAGGAATTATTTAAATTCAGTGCCAGCATTGACACAACAACTAATGGATGTAAACTGGCCATCAGGAAGTTTAGACTTGAAATTAGACACAGGTTTCTAACCATCGGAGGAATGAAGTTCTGGAATAATCTTCCAAAGAGAGCAATGTGGGCTAATTTCAAAAGTGAGCTGGAGAAATTTATGGAGGAGATGGTAGAATGGGGCAGCTTAGGTTGGCAATTGACTGATCTTTGGCTCCTGGTGGTAGGCATGCTGATGGGACAATTAATGGGGTGGGTTCTGAGTTATTGCAGTTACTCTTTCTTAGGTGTCTGGCTGGTGAGTTTTGCCCATATGCTCAGGGTTTAACTAATCACAATATTTGGGATTGGAAAGGAATATTCCTCCAGGGCAGATTGGCAAAGGTTTTTTTTTGTTTTTTTTGTTTTTTTTTTACTTCCTGTGCAGAATGGGGCACGACTCAGTTGCTGGTGGATTCTCTGTGCCTTAACAACTTTTAAAAGAAGCTGGAATGCTATCCCACAGGGAGTCACTGTCAACTAAAGGCCTTAGATCAATGACCTTCTTACTAATCTTCACGGGCCAAGAGGTGTATCTATGGACTTCCTTAAACATAAAAATTAATCTGGAATAAGGTGGGGGGTGACTTGTGAAAATGTTAGAAAAAGAATAAGCCTAGCCAGTAATGCATTCGGAGTATGGTAGGTTCTGGAAGGCTAAAGCTATTTCAATAAAAATGAACATCAGTGTGTATGAGACAGTCACACTGGTACTGTTGTATGGCTTGGAAAGTTGAGGTATGAAGAAACTGCAGAAATGAACTGGCTGATGGGAATTACTGAAACATGCAAGAGAACAGAAAGTAAAAAAGAAAAAGAATTGATAAGGATAATAAAAATGAATAGCTAAGACAAAAAACAATGTGACTACAGAAGATGCATAAGAAGGGAAGTGTGAATATTTGGACATATGTCATTGAATGGACCCAGAAAGGATGCCATGCATAGTGATGCATGCTGGCATGCCAGGAACTAGAAATAGAGGAAGACTTAGGATGTGTTGGATAGACATAGTGTAGAATGACACAGAATAAAAATATTTAAAGATTAACAAAGTCATGAAGCAGAGGTAAGAGGAAGTGATGGAAAGATTTCATATGGTCCCATTTGTGTCCCTCAGCTTGGTGGACAGGAATCAAAGAGAGATTAAAGAAGGTATTTGGGGCTGGGAAGGAATTTTTCCTCAGGGCAGATTGACTTGGGCGCTGGGGTTTTTTTTGCCTTCCTCTGTAGCATTGGGCATGCCTCACTTGCTGGTTGATTCTCTGTATTAAAGTCTTTAAATCTTGATTTGAGGACTTTAATAGCTCAGTTATGGGTTTGAGCTCCATTGTAGGAGTGGGTCGGTGAGGTTTTATGGCCTGCAGTGTGCAGGAGGTCAGGCTAGATGATTATATTGGTCCCTTCTGACCTTAGTGTCTTTGAGTCTATCAGGTAGGTTGTGAAATACAAGCAGATTAAGTATTACTGATTAACTATAAGGTGTGGGCATTCTGGAATAAGAGTGTCCCCCCCCCGAATTATCATAATTTACTGGATTAATTTAATTCAGAAGAAAGCATTTTTATTCTGGAACAAAAGCACCTATACGTAGTCAGGAATAATTGAATATAGACAAATCTTAACTCATATACAGTTTAAATATCTGGCAGCGCTTCCATACTTGAGCAATCCGCGGAGGTTGAAACTCAAATAAAAAATAACCAATGTTTATCCCCGCCAGAAATACCTGTGATCTTCCTAATAGAATTCTCATTCAGACCTCCACGGGTACAAATACTTTTACCATCTTCTTAACATACATGGATAGTTTTGGAAAATAGCAAAAAAATTTAGCCTATTTTTCACTGTGCCGACAAGAATTTTGAGGGCAGGATGTATCAGACCAAGTCATAACATTGGTGAAAGAAGTGGAATGAGAGGTATTCTACAAGGTTTACTAAAAAGTAGTGTTGATTTGTACTTATATTTCAGCCTGCTTTTCCTGTCATGTCTAGAGCCGAAAAATGGGATGCAAATGAGGGATTTCACATTTAATCAGTAAAATTTTGCCCGAATAAATACTGGGTGTGATTTTATACAAAAAAAAAACATCCTGCACCTGGATTCTGATGTAGCCTCCAACAGATTAAATCAAGAACACACTGGCATAAAAAGGCTTAAGTGACAATGAAATGTGACTCCATTTCTCCTACTTTTAATTCCATTCTTACTACTAAAAAAATTTTATAACTCACTAGCACCTCACTTTAAAAAGAAAGTTATACCTTCTGGCAAGCAGAAATACCTGCTCTGATTTATATTTGAAGAAAGCTTTCCACATCAGAAAATTTGCCTTGTGATAGCTATGACTTTGAAAAAATGAGTAGGATGCACTGCTGTACAATAGCTTAGATATTTAATGTTATGCTGTCAAATGTGTGTTAGCAGGCACGACCCTTCACCACTTAGAAGGAGAGGAAATGCTGCAAAAACAGGCTAATGGCAAACAGGCTGTGTACAATATTAGTCAGAATATGAATTTGCTGCAGTAATAACAGTATTACTTACTAGCATGTGAACACTATAAGTTTCTTCAATAAGCTAGAGAATGAATTATGTTCCTTCCCCTCCTCCTCCAGTAAATGACAATGTGCGTGAATACTGAAAACTGCTTTCTTGAAAGTAATTCACAATCAAAATTCATTTTCTGTAGTCAGATCTGCCATGTGAATGTGGATTTGATAGACTATATTTTTTATAAGAGAGACTTTTTTTCAGGTCAGCAGTTTTAACTGTGCTGGTGCAGCTGTCAGGGAAAGCTGCACAATCAGGAAGATTGATTAGCTGTACAAGAGAGTCGCCTGTCTTTTGAATTCTCTTCTCTCAACTTCAGCTGATGTGAGCGAGAAAAGCACTTTAATTTCAGGAATAATCTAAATTTAATTGAGAATGATACACTTGTTGCAAGCTTCAATTTTCATTCTTACTTATACCTTACTTCCTTTTTCTGGTCTCTTTCCTGTTACTCCTGTTTAGACAGAGTTTTGATGTCTCTCTCTGATGCTGCTGTCCATCATCAGTTGTTTAGCAGGAAATGTTAACTTAATGTGATAGGTTCTGAGGCAGAATTGGGCTGAAAAGGCAACATTTGGACTCTACAAACAGACAAGGAAAGAGCAAAGGAAAAGCAATAAGTGCTAAGTATTAGTATGGAAAATAAAAGATTTCAGTTATGAGTGCCTGCTGTCACTGTTCTTTGCTTTGCTTCACCATTTTCATTAATTTCTGAGTCCCACAAACATGAAGCACTAGCAATGCACATTGTTTTTATTTATTATCTCTTTAATTTATTTGAACACCGTACTTCTGTGCTCACCTAGGATTTCTGTGCATGCTTTTTTTTGTTACCCTCAGACAGAGGGAAGTGATATTACTCTTTGCTAAAGAATGATTAGCTGAATCAAAGTATAACAGCATTCAGAATCAGGCTTTTCACAGGCTGAAGGGTCAAAAGGCAAAACTTGTATTACAGAACACAAGCATGGTAGTGGACACTTAATGATACAGTACTTATGCTATTGTAGGACCTAGGAGCCCTATTTATGCACCAGGAGCCTAGAACAGAGATGGTAACTTTCCTAAGGAGGTTACAATCTAAGTGTAAAACAAGAGACAACAGATGGATATAGACAAACAGTGGAATACAAAGAAAGAATGAGACAACACAAGACAGCATGAGAGGTAGTAGGCTAATAGCTATTCTTCTTTGACATCATGGCAAAGGAGGTTTTAAAGAGAATTTTGAAGGAGAATAATGAGGTAAGTTTGCAGATGGGAAGCTACTCCAAAGCATGAGGGGTAGCCTGGGAGGCATGAAAGTGATTATGCTGCAAATTTTAATGAATTGTGTGTGGTATCATGAGTCAATTAGATCTGAGCAAGGATTTCTCGGCTCTGTCTACATTGGGGAAATTAGTCTGGACTAAGAAATTTGGCCCATTGCTGTACTAGGCTTGCCTAGTTCAAACTAAGAAATTTCTTAGTTCAAATTAGGCAAAGCTTAGTTTGAACTAATAAGTACTAATGTTAGTTTGGAGTTAATCACTTAGTTTGAACTTTAGTTCAAACTAAGCACGTGTAATACACAAACTAAGGGTTAGTTCAAACTTAAAAAGTTTGAACTAAGCCATTAGGTCGAACTAGCTGTGTGTTCTAGTTTGAACGAAAACTTTAGTTTGAACCAGAACGTGTGGCTAGTTTGAACTAAAAAGCCGCTGTTAGTTTGAACTAGCCCGAGGTTAATTCAGACTAACTTTGGATTCTTTAGTTCAGACTAGCAAGTCTGAACTAAAATTGGAGATGTAAATATAGCCCTCCATACTAAATGAGAGATGATTGTTAAGGTGGAGATAGACTGGAAGAGCTTTGAAAGTAAGGACAGGTAGCTTGTGTTTGATGCAACAAAGAAAGGGGAGTTAGTGGAACGCTGAAAAGAGAGGGGTGATGTGGTTAAAGCAAGACACTAAGATGTTTTTCAGCATCATACTGAATGGATGAGAGGTGGACAAGATTTCATTTGTCAAGACCTGGGGAAAGGATGTTGCATTAATCAAAACATGAGATAATGAGAGTTTTGGGTGTTTGGAGAGACAGGAAAGGCCGTATTTTACACGTTAAGTTATACAAACGTGCAAGATTCAGACATCAACTTCTCTAAGTCCTCTCATCCAGGATGAACTGAAGATGATGCTCAGCTTGGAGGCCTGAACAACAGGAAGGATGAGGGTTTTGTCCATAGTGACAGAGAAGGGAGACTAGGTGAGTAACAGCTTTAGGGGAATATTCAGACATTTTATGTGAGCTGATCATTAGATTCCAACACTTCCAACTTTTTGTTTTCATTAAAAAAAAAGAATTCAGTAAATTTGTTCCTTTTTTCCCCACTGTCCTGCCCTGAGTCTATTCACAGAACTCTAAATGGCAATCTGTATTACTTAACATTATTATTATTATTATTTATTATTTATTTGAACTCCTAGGATGTTGCATTATCTACTGTGACAAGTAATGGATTACAGATCCTGGAGAGGTCAATGGCTTGAATGCAGTACAAATAAGTAGTAAATTAAACCTAGTTTTGGGACCTATAATAAATGAGTTGATAGAATTAGTTCTTACGGGTTCACATCACAAAAATCACCATCACAACTGGCATCAGCTGGCATCTTTGTTGAAGATCTTTAAGAGAAACAAAGATAAAATAACAAGAGCTAGCAATCTTGTGTTAAATTTCCATTATCTGGAAACTCCAGGGTAGACAATTTGCTGCTGATGTGTTTTAGTACTGATGACAGGAGCTTAACTCTGGAAAGAGAATTTTTATTTTTTGGCTTTGTTGTTTAAAAATAAAGTTATCATAAACTATACTGTAGGATTTATTCGTTGCATTTTGTCAGCATGAAAGCAATTTAACTGCCTATTGCTGACAAACTGATTATTTTAAGGATTCCTTGACAGTAGACATGTAATCATAGGAGAGTTGTTACTGCTGAAGATGCCTTTTTTACTCCCTCTGCATTCATCCATTGAGCCCACTTACCTCACTGATATAGGGAGGTCTTGCCACAACTGCATGAGATCATGGTCTGGATGGCCAGTGAGTGAGGATCAGAAAATAAAATTGATTTGTCCTATTTATTTTCATGGCAAACAGAACAGGAAGTTACAAAATGTACAAGGATGCCAAGAAGTCTAAAGCTTCTTGCATCTTTCCTCAGCACACTACAGTTTTGTGTGGAAACCTGGTGAAGAATTTCATGGCTTTGATTCTTGTGAATGATGAATGCATCCTACTCCTGAGTTCTACAAACAATTACAAGGGATATCTTTTGGTTGGGAAAGACTCTTCCCACATCCCTATGACCAGAGTTAAAAATACCATATGCTTCTTGACTATCTAGTCATTCTTGCAAGCTGGAACTACAGTATCTACCCTTTTCCAGATGTAGCAGTTTGGGTTTGCTTCCAAAACCCTCTAGTGCAGGCTTGTCCAACCTGCAGCCCAGGGGCCAGACTCTGGCTTGCCAAGGGCTTTCATCTGGCCCTCGGAGATCTGCCACAAGAGCCTGAAAGCTGAGCCAGCAAGGTGCTATATGGTGGGGGGTTGGAGTCTGGGCCTTGAGCTGGCATCATGCTCAGTCTGGTGTAAGTGTGTGGGGAAAACTAAGCCCGAGTGGAATCCAGGGGAAGGAGAGCAGTGCTGAGTGGGGAGTGAGGAGAGCACAGGGGGACAAACACAGGACAAACTCTGGCAGGTCTGGGCGGGTGAAGGGGCAGGGCAGCAGGGCAGCTGGTTGGTGGGACCGAGCTACTTCCTGAACTGGACATCCCCTCAGTTCTGCTCTCCTCCCACATCCCTAACCCCAGCATTCCTGTCTTTCCCCTGACCTTAGTGACAAAAACTCTTCTGTAGCGATTGCTACCCATCAATGTTTCTGATACAGAGATACCCAGTGCCAAAACCTGTGACCCCTGCAGAACTGCCAGGGTTTTCTTCTGTCTCTGTCTGACTCTGTTTTCCTTTCTTTCTCCCCAGCACTGCTCTTCTTTCCTGAGCAGTGCATGGCAGGGAGTGAGGAGAGCAGAGTTGGTGGGATCTGTGTCAGGAAGTAGCTGAGTCCTGTCACCCAGCTGTTCTGCTCCTCCCACTTTACCCTTCTTCCCCTCGACAATTGTGTCATGCTCCCCTGTCCTGCCTTGCTCCTCACGCTCTGCCTTGTCCCCTCACACAGGCACCCCTACCCCCCTTGTCCTCTGTACATGGTGCAAGCAAAAGCAATGCCAAATATCACACTAATCATTATTTTATTAAAGTTTATTTATAAGATTGATTTATATGGCTTATTGATCAAAAATTTTGTCACCAGCTCCCCTACTGAGAAAAGAATTGCAATGTGGCCCCTCAGCCACAAAGGCGGGACACCCCTGCTCTAGTGTCTCCTCAGTTAGCAGCCTTCCTAGTCTTACAAACTTGTGTGCCCTTGGATAGGGGTAGTGCTTGACTAAGAAGCTTCCCTCACCTGCCTTATACAGCCAGTAACTTAATTTAAAATAACATAAAAGTTGACTTAAGCCTTTTCACCCCAGGCTTGGCTGCTTCTACAGATCCCATCTCAGGGTCGCTCAGTCCATATCCATTCCCACCACTTACCTTGGTGTCAGAAGAACCTACCTGACACTTGTCAGCAGGACTTGCACCTGCTTAGGAGATAAGTGGGGAAAAATTGCGAAAAGATTCAAAGGAGTGCTGTTAGCTTGCTACAATCAAAATAAAACCAGTAAAGTGGAGAAATCGAATGTCAAAATTAATTTCTTTTTTAGCTGTTAGGCATTCATATGTTGTTTGGGAGAGCAGAATTTATTTCTATTATCACAAATGTCTGTTCTTCCTTTATTCACACACACACACACACACACACACACACACACACACACACACACAC
>ML682066.1:11611132-11623472 GCA_007922195.1 Podocnemis expansa
ACACACACACACACACACACACACACACACACACACACACACACACAGAGTCATTACCAATAGAATTAACAATCCACTTCTATCATGTCAGTCATCAAACAGATGAAAAATAATTCACTTAGTTGGGCAGTATAGCCCCCCCCACCCACAGAAAAGAAATAGTTTGAAATAAATTTTACTCTTGTATATTTATTCTCATATCTTAGCAAAGCACTTCCAGTAGAAAGTCAGAAGCTCCAGCTTCATGTTTGTTCGTTTGTTTTCCATTTACTATCTATCTGTTCCAGCAGCCTTCCCTGACCTACAGTCTCTTGTGTGCAAGTGCACACCTGCATGAAATGGGTATTTTCTTCACATACTCTCTGCAACGGTTATTTTTAGAATTAATTATACCCTCAGAGATCAGCCTTTGGTGCGTTTTGCTGAGAGGAATCCACACACAAGTTCTATTTAGAGCAAATTTTCAAGAACCAGGTACAAGAAGCTTTAAAATCACTATTATCCTGCCAAGCACTATGAAATATGCTTGGAATGATTCTGCACTTGTGGCAGTGTGATTATTTACCCAGCAGCCGATAGTACCTTGCAGTCCACGATCAATTTGCCTCTGCTGACAGAACAAAGACAGGAAAATAAGATACAGTATGTGAGATAGGTACTGATGATAGTGAGCAGAAAGATGGATTGGTATTTGGATTTCTAGACGGCTCAGCACCTACCTTGTTTCCAGAATGGTGCATGCTGAAGAAGAATAGCTATGTTTCCCATGGTTTATTTGTCTCTATTTATCATCCTAACAAGTTTCTATCTGAAGAATTACCCCTAAATTAGCATTATTTCCAAGTTATTATATCCACTTCATGTTAACATGAACTGAAACTGCTGTGCTGTATTCAAGTGTCATTCATTTTAAATTTTGCTACTAATTCAGGGTCTTAAATTTTGCCACTAATTCAGGGTCTAAACATGTAATCCTTATTCACTGGAGTGCAGTGTCATCACAGTTAGTGGGATGACTCATTGCATGAGGGTTGCTGAACATAAGCAGTTGCTTGATGAAAACATTATCTAACATCAAAATGTCACTATATCTTACCATCAGCCTTTAAGCAAACCTCCCCATTGATCTCAGTAGGGAATTCAACTTAAAATTGAGGCAGTAAGACCCATTAGATGAAATATCCTTTCATCCATGACTACTTAGTTCAGTGATAGGTGAATGTGATTTTCAAAATGTAATTCAAGTCAGCTTATTACTGTGCTATTATAATAAAACTCCATGGAGAAGAAAAGGAAGGAAGATCTTCCATACTGATTAGTTGTATGAAATGTTGTAGCCACATCTGTCTTGCTCACCCACAGGTGATATGGTTTGTTAGTCATACACAGAATAATGATAACATGATATAAAGACAAACACATCATATCACCAGTGGGTGAGCGCCTTTCACAAACTGATCTCTCCATAGCTGACCTATCCAGCCTCCCCCCGAAAAGGAAACCTGCACAGCACTTTCAAAAGACAAGTCTTAGAGTTTGAATTCATAACTTTGCTAGCACTAAAAATCATGGGCTGACCAGAGAAACTGGATTCATGACTTATTACAACAATCAGGAACTTCCTAATGTCCTCTTTTCTGTCAGGGGCATTAAAAGGCCACCTCACTTTGAACTGGACCTTCAGAATGTGGAAGAATTCCATGGCTGAGGCCTAATAGTGTGCTGAGGACTAACAGCGTTGAGACACAAATCGTTCAGTAGGCCGGGTGGTTTCTCTGTTCCACTAGCATGCCTGGAAGAGGCCCAGTAGATAAGGTATGCTGTAAAGAGTGTTACGAATGGAACCTTAGGTTTTTGAGGTGATTGAATTAACAGAGGCAGAGGATGTCCTTTATAAGCAGCTTTATTCGAATAAAGGGAGCACAAAGAGTGATGTTAGTCACCCATCAAACTCAGCTAGTGTCTAGCAAAGCAGTTCCTTCTCCCTTTCCCCATTGGCTAGGGTAGTCAGGAGGTACAGACTTTCCGTTCCGCCTTCTTCATATTCCCCCTAACGTGTACCCCCCCCTTCCTACATACATCGCATGTTGCACAAAACAATAATTAAGCCTCCCCTGGGCGTGCAAGTTAATATTCATGAGGTTATTAAGCCTGCGTACTTCTGCGGCGGGGGTTTCCTCACCCAGCTTGTTCCTGAAAACTTGTGGTTAAACTGGCTTAGACCAGATAACGAGCTGCTAGGCGGTTATACCGGATATCTGTGGCTATTGAGATGAGGGTATCGTTAAGTGGTTTGACAAAAACAATTATTCAAGGACAGAGTTTTTCCTTCAATTCCCCCCTTTTCCCTTTATGAAAACTCTTTTTGGCAAACCCGAGATACCATAAGTCTGACTTGTTCTGTGCGAGAAGCAGGCTTGTCCCGGGGGACGAGATGAAGTTGCATGACCTGATGTGGCTTTGAATCTTCAGGAATAGCTACCACCTGCATACTTATAACCACACGAGTGATAAGCTTAAGGAGGCAAGGAATAAAGCAGGGGATACAAACAAGGCCAGCTACCGCACAGAGGCCCATAAACAACATGCGCTTGAGCCAGGGGCCTCCAGGTAACCAAGAAAAGAAGTCAAATTCCCACCCCTTCCACGCTTGCACTGGCACGTGTGCCAGTTTTCTAATTTCCTGAGTAATTTGTTTTACCACTTTTCCATTGTCATCAATATGCAGGCAGCAATTGGAGTCATTTAATTTTCCACATACCCCTCCCTCCTCTGCTAGGAGGTGGTCCAGGACCACCCGATGCTGATATATTGCAGTTCTCGTTTGGGTCATTTGGTCAGCCAATAAGTCGAGAGCCCGAGCAGTCTAGTTAGTAATGATCTCTACGACAGCTTGTAACCGGATAATTCTATTCAGGTTATAAATTGGTTCTCGGGCCCCGTGTATTGGTTCATTAGGGTTCCAAGTTGCAGGGCCATAGTATTGAATAATTTGTTCCGGAGGCCATTCATCTTTTTTCCAATTTTGACCACTCCCCCGAGTTAGGGAAGTTTCAGTGGATCTTTTATTCCTTTTAAAGTCGTCATAAACCTTTACTCCCAACTGGTCTCCCTGAGAGCCTTTTAGCAAGAAGAAAAGAGGCCTTATGTACCCTGCATAACAAATACCACTCCATTTGACCGGTAGCCACCGGTAGGCTTTATGTCCACAAATCCAATAGTGACCTTTGACTGCCTTAGTACCGTTTGGAAAGGGACCATATCCCGAACCTCGCCGATGGGTTTGCTGGGTGGAGTCAAGTTGGGGAAAGTCAAAATAAAGAGTGGGTCCCCAGCCAAGGGGGCTCATGTAGCTACGGTTAGCATGAGTACACCTGAAAGCCCCATCTACTTTAGTATGGTTTGCACACGAAGGCTCGGTCCCGTTATTAGACCAGAAGTACCGAAATGCTGCCTGACTTCCATTGGCAAACCGCCATCCCCATGACGTTACGCCATTTATGGCCGGTCTGGGAGAAAAGGTATAAGTGCAGCTGCTTTCTCCGACTCTGACACCTCCCCTAATTGTTCGATTAAGGCAGAAATGGCCCACGCCAGGGTACTGCACATACCATGGGGAACCTGGGGACTCCCAGGTAGGGGACTGGATTGTTACCTCAGACCTATTGCTTACCAGCCAGCGGGGTTCTAAAGGGCGTGCTACCCATGGCCACGCCTCCCTTCCCCCTGGACCCCTGCACACCCAACACCGGGTTAGGTTGAAAGTCTTTGCTATGTTTTCGGCCAGGGTAAAATAACTGTTTTCCTTGGGGTCCTTCAAGATAGGGGCTGGATCTAGGGCTAATACTACTCTTGCTAGTATTAGGACTAACATAATTCGCCACATCACCAGGAGCTTTTTCCGGGCATTGGACTTGTCATCCGTCCTTCTCATACTGTCCTAACACCTGTTTGGCCCCGCAGTCTGATGACTATCTACCTTGCTTAAGGGGATAAGTATTTTTCTTTTGTTTTGGGATTCTTCCCTTACCACCACCTTTTTCCCACAAATTAGTGATGCTCCTGGGACCTTGTTATTATGGCTATTTTTACAACAGAAACAACCCCAAACAAATGCTAGAACCGTTACTCCTGCGACAAAAAGAATGGGAAAGGAATTCCCCACTCCCAATATTAATATCCTTTTCTTAAGATTAGCTTTGTCCCTGTTTCCCCTTCCTTGAGCTCGGAAGTCCAATGCTGAGGCTTTGGCACCACCTTAGTTCGAGTGTGATGGGTCCAGCCGTGTTCCGCAGTCTTGACTGAGGTCTCAGTAGTCAACAGGACCTGGAAGGGGCCACGCCACTTAGCTGTTAGAGGAGAGTCCTTCCATTCCTTTATCAAGACCCAGTCTCCTGGCTTTATCTGGTGGACCGGAAAGTCGAGTGGTAGACGTTGAGTCAGCTGAGCTTCCTGCCGAAGAGAAGTGACATGGGACAGTATTCTGGCCGCATACTTTTATATATAGTGGTCAGTTATTTCCACATTGACCTGAGGTCTGGTCTGCCCTGGGCAGGGGATTCCGAACAGAATTTCAAATGGGGACAACCCCAAGCCTTCTCGGGGTTTAGCTCTTATTCTAGCTAGGGCCAAAGGCAGAAGTCACGTCCAGGGCATTTTTGTTTCTATTACCAATTTTAGCAGATGGCTTTTGATTTCTCGATTCATTCTTTCCACTTTCCCTGAACTTTGTGGGTGCCATGGGGTATGTAGGTCCCATTGGATCCCCAGTGCGGATACCACCCCCTGTAAAACTTTCCCAGTGAAATGTGTACCCCGGTCAGAGTCAGTGGCTTCAATCATACAAAATCTTGGGATTAACTGTTCAAGAAGAATTTTTATCACCACTCCCGTGGTGGCTGAAGCTACGGGGAAGGCCTCCGGCCACCCTGTTAGTTGGCATACTATGACCAAGATATAGTGGAGGCACCCAACCCGGGGCATTTCACTAAAGTCGACCTGACATCGCTGGAAAGGTCTAGTGGCCCAGGGTCGCCCCCCCCCCCCTTGCCAGGACCCGGGCAGTTTTGGCATTGACTTTAGCACAGACCAGACACCCTGCTACTACCTGCTGGGCCAATTTGAATAGGCCCAGTACAGCATATTGCTTCAGGAACATTTCAGCCAGTCCCTTGGTGCCCCAATGCCCTCCCTCATGGAGTTGTTGCAGCATGTGATGGGCCAAGCTTTTAGGGACCCACTGCCTATCGGTGGTCGTATACCACTTCCCTTCCCTTTCCTGGGCCCTGCTTTGTTTTATAACAGATAATTCCTCAGCCGGGAATACCGGTGTGTCCTCATTGGGTGCCCAAACTGGCAGGAGAGCCAAGAGGGGTGTTACAGCCGGGCTCAGAGCAGCCCTTTTTGCCTCAGCATCTGCTAATCTATTTCCCGCCACCTCATCTGTTATGCCAGTTTGGTGGCCTTTTACATGTATAACTGAGATACATCGTGGTGCTTCAATTGCTTCCAGCAGTTCCTGTATCAACCTTTCATGTGCCAAGGCCTTTCCCCGGCTGTTAAGGAGGCCCCTCTCTTCCCACAATTTGCCAAACGCATGAGCTACCCCATACACGTACTTGGAGTCTGTATATATGTTTACCAGCTCCCCTGCATTAAGTTGACAAGCTCTCTTCAATGCATATAGTTCTGCTGTTTGAGCCGACCAAGTGGAGGGGAGCCGTCCTGCCTCGATTAGCTCCTTACCACTGACTACCGCATATCCAGTGACTCTTTTTCCCTCTATCACCCGAGAGGACCCATCAACATACACATTCTTGCCACCAAGCCATGGAATATCTTTGAGGTCCACCTGCACTCGGGTTTGCAAGTCCACTACCTCGATGCAATCGTGAGACGGTGCCCCCCCCCCCCCCCCCGATACCAAGAAGGGAGGCTGGATTTAACCCTCCCTCACACCTGATTTCCAAATCGTCTTGCTCCATTAGACAGGTTTCATATTGCAACAACCAGGCACTGGTCATCCACCTAGACGCCCTCTCTGTTAGCAAGGCCCTCACCTGGTGTGGAACATGGACTACCAGTGACCCTCCCACAATAAGTCTTCGGCTTTCCCTCACCAGTAAGGACGTGGAGGCGCAAGTTTGAAGGCAATGAGGCGATCCTCTTGCCACCGGGTCCAGTAATTTGGAGAAATACGCCACCGGTCTCTTGTCTCCCCCATAGTCCTGTGTCAGAACCCCCAAGGCATGTCCCTGCTTAATGTCTATGTATAAATGGAATGGCTTGTCTGGGTCAGGTAGGGCCAGTGCTGGGGCCCATATCAGCTCTTTTTTGAGCTCTTCAAAACTTTTTCTGCCACCTGCCGTCCAGTCTATCTTATCAGGTTTATCCCCAGTCAGGTGGTCATAAAGGGGCCGGGTTAAGATCGAATAGTTCCTAATCCAAACCCTGCAGAATCCTACCAACCCCAAAAACTGCCTTAACTCCTTTTTGGTTCGAGGAAGAGGGACTTCCCTTATTCCCTGGATTCCCTCTGGAGCGAGGTAGCGGGTTCCTCCACGCAATATGTGTCCCAAATATTTTACTTCTTCCTCCACCATTTGGGCCTTTTTTCTAGACACTCAAAGCCCCTTTTTCCCCAAGAAATTTAGCAGTTGTACTGTTGCCTCCTCTACCTGTCTTCGCCCCTTTCCCGTGAGTAATAAGTCATCTACATATTGGCTCAGACGGGTTTCAGGGCCTGGGAGATCATATTCTCGTAACACCTCCTGCAAGGCCTGCCCAAACAACAGGGGAGCCTCGGTATATCCCTGGGGCAAGACGGCCCAAGTTAGCTGTCTTTTAACCCTTTTTCCCCCTTCCTCTTGCTCCCTTTCGAAGGCAAAGTATTGTTTACTCTCCTCAGGCAGGGGACAACCCCAGAAAGCATCCTTAAGATCCAGGACGATGTAATACCTATGGGAAGGGGGTATTTGACTAAGCAGAGTATAAGGGTCTGGTACCGTAGGGTGTCTAGGCTTGATTATTGTGTTGATGGCCCTCAAATCTTGGACCATCCTATATGAACCATCGGGCTTTTTCACCGGGAGGATGGGCGTGTTGTACGGGGACATACAAGGCTCCAGTAATCCTGCTTCCAGCAAGGAGTCGATTACAGGCTGTAACCCCAACCTCCCTTCCCTGGATATGGGGTATTGTTTCTTATGCACTATTTCCCCCGGTCTCCGAAGGGAAATCTGAATGGGAGGAATGGCCAGCCTTCCATATTTTCCTGGTTCAGCCCAGACTTCAGGCTGTATTTTAGTCTCTGCCTCTGCTGTAAGAGGGAGTAACTTTACCGTGGTAACAGCCTCTTGGGAACTGGCTTCAAGTGGTGTTCTCAATATTTGGAGACCCATTTTTGACATCAAATCCCTTCCCAAGAGATTGTAGTCACAATTTGGGACAAACAAGAAGTCATGCATCTCATGCCTTTCTCCTATAATAGTTAGCAGTGGTTGCAAGATTCTTACCCTCTCCTCTCTCCCACTTACTCCCTCTATAGTTTGGATTCCATCCGACAATCTAGCCCCAGCTGGTATAAAATTTAGGGTGGACCGAGCAGCTCCAGTATCTATAAGAAATATCGCCTCCTCCTGATCAGGCCCCCACCTTACACATTATCAAGGGTTCCAAAGCGGTGGGGCCTTGGAAAAGAGGGAACCCCTGACACCCCTAACAATCCAATTCCATAATCTTATGCACCTCTTCCTCCTGGGCTATAGGTTGGTTCTGGGGATACTCCCGTTTCCAATGCCCCTCCTTCTTGCAAATGGCACACTGGTTTCTTCCTAACCGTGCTCAAGAGGGGGGGCCCTGGCTTAACCCAGTCCTGACCTCTATCATTTCCCCCTTCGGGTCTGCGCAGACAGATGCCCCTTTGGTTCTGCCCTCCCGATGGATGGGACTGGAGGAACTGGGCCATCATACGAGCCTTAGTTTTTACCTTTTCTTCATCTCTCCTTACATACACTTGCTGAGCTTTTCTCACCAACTCCTCCAGGCCCTTGTTTTGCCACTCCTCATCCTTTTGTAACCTCCTCCTAATATCCGGCCAAGCTTTAGTCACAAACTGCACTTTCAATAAAGTATCAAAGGCCACATCTTCCGGATTAAGTCTGCCCTCCTTCCTTAGGGCGTCTCTGACGCTCTCTAACCAATGTGAGGGACCTTCATCCTTTTCTTGTTCTAGAGACATGGCTTTGGATACATTATTGGTTTCTGGAACCGCTGCTCCAACATACGCCCTATAATCTCTTATTCGGTCCATTTGAGCAGGGGTGTTTCCATCCCAACCAGGATCAGTTTGGGGAATTGCCGCATCCACATTTTGACTGTTAGGGTGTTTATTCTCCCACAATTCCCGAGCCTTCTGCAAAATTGTTCGTTTTTCCTGAGGTCCAAACAATGTTGTCAGTATAAAATCCCAATCTTTCCATGTGTAATCCCCATTTCCCAAAAACCCATCTATCTTCTCTGCAGTCCCAATAGGATCATCTAGATATGGAGGTAATTCCTTTTTCAGAGCCCTAATATCCTGAGTTGATAGGGGTACTATCACAAATCCAAGCCCTCCCTCAGCTCCTCCCAGAGGAACCTGCCAGAGGGGCATTTGGTGGACTTTTTGATTAGCCACCCAACTCAATCTGGTCCGCGTGTGAGAGGAGGATGGCATGTCCCCTTTACTGCCTTCAGGATCCTTATCTCTTTCAGATCCTGAGTCTTGTCCCTCATCTCGAGATGCGGCGACTGCCGGATCATGAGATGTGACGACTGGTGGCGGATTATTAATGACTGGTAGCGGATTATTGACAACTAGTGGCAGATTATAGGGTGGAGGTAATACCTCCAAGGAGTCCCAAGTTTGGCTTTTGGGATCCGGTGGAGCACATGACATGGTCTTGGAACCCCCTAAAGATTTTTCCTTCATGGGGAATTGGTTGAGAGGGGCAATTCTGAGCCAGACCAGGGCACAATCCATTTCTAGTTTTCCCTTCTTAAAATCATTTACATAGAAATTTAAAACCTGACATAGAGGGGCATCATCTGATCCTGTTGGGGGCCACCGAAATCCCTTGTCCAGTTTATACGTTGGCCAAATAAAGTAACAGAAATTAGTCATAGTAGCCTTACTGATTTCCCTGGGAATTCTCAATGAATTCCAAAACCGTAACATCCTACCCAATGGGCTATCTGGGGGAATATCAGGGCTGCAGTCCCTGTTTTTCTTATCGTCCCCTCTGGACGATTTTACCTTTCCAAATACGTTTCCCATGTTCCTTACCTCTTTATCCCAAGGTCTTCCCCCGTGACCAAGTGTTGCGGTACCGTCTTATTGCCTTGCCTTCAGGTGGCCCCTTGCCGCCCCCTTCTCGTCTGCCTCTGTCTTAGTCTTGGGCACCGAGTCTCCGCTCGGAACTCTCCATCATTGAAGAGGGTCGATTGCCCAAATGGGGCGAGGTGCGCCGTCGACTCCTGTTCCCCGGTGAGACGTCCGAAGGGCGGAAGGATCCCGGACGAGCCCCCAATTGTTACGAATGGAACCTTAGGTTTTTGAGGTGATTGAATTAACAGAGGCAGAGGAGGTCCTTTATAAGCAGCTTTATTTGAATAAAGGGAGCACGAAGAGTGATGTTAGTCACCTAACAAACTCAGCTAGTGGCTAGCAAAGCAGCTCTTTTATTCCCTAACACCGGCCGCAAAGTTCCTTCTCCCTTTCCCCATTGGCTAGGGTAGTCAGGAGGTACAGACTTTCTGTTCTGCCTACTTCATATTCCCCCTAACATGTACCCCCCCCTTCCTACATACATTGCATGTTGCACAAAACAATAATTAAGCCTCCCCTGGGCATGCAAGTTAATATTCATGAGCTTATTAAGCCTGCGTACTTCTGCGGCGGGGGTTTCCTCACCCAGCTTGTTCCTGAAAACTTGTGGTTAAACTGGCTTAGACCAGATAACGAGGTGCTAGGTGGTTATACCGGATATCTGTGGCTATTGAGATGGGGGTATCGTTAAGTGGTTTGACAAAAACAATTATGCAAGGACACAGTTTTTCCTTCAAGAGCTTCACAGTGTCTGTGTCTGTGCTTCAAGGACAAGTTATGTACCGAAATTTGGAGACAGAGAAGGTGTCTGGATTTGCCTGCAGAATTCTAAAAGGTCAGTCTACCCCAGATGAAAGAAAACCCGTTTGGGCCAGCTCTATGGCAAGGCCAGAGGCCTGTGCTGCAGATGAATTATGATTAGAAGTTATGTGGGGGTAAGGCGGATCAAAAGAAGGGATTGTAATTGGGGGAATTTTGGTGCAAAAAGGATGGGCGTAGAATTTAATTGGCTATACAGCAATAGATTATACTTTGTAATATGATGTAGTATGTCACTATATAAGAATAATATACACTATTCTTGGGGCTCTTGGGTACTGCCCTGGGGCCCACAGCTGTGTAGAATAAAGCTCCACTCCTCACTAAGTTTGTGGCCCCCCACTTACTGAGAATTCCTCTACAAGAATATGTGCTAACAACTTAAACTCAACCATCTGTTTGGCCTTGTGTTTAGCTGTGGCACTGTGAGCACCTTTCCCAGGCCTGACAAACAGCTCTGTATAGCTTGAAAGTTCATTTCTCTCACTAACAGAAGTTGCTGCAATCAAAGACATCATTACCTCACCCACTTGGTCTCTTTGATACTGCCTAGTTATTTACTGCAATCTATAATCCCAGTGTTCAGAAGAATTACAGACACATTTATTTAGAAATATTTCTTAACCTATAATTTATTCCTAACAATACCAGGCATGCTGACCATTGTAAAAAGAGTTTCCCTATAGATTTTGGACAAAGATTTTTTCATAGAGTTTAAGACTGAATTTCTTATCCAAGTGCACTGAGCTTTTGTTTGTCATTCAACCAAAATGATATGTTATCTGTTTCCTCTTCACCTCTTATATTGATTTTAAATTGTCCCCTTAAACTTGATAAAAGAGAGAAGACAATAAGTCAAACATATTCAGAAGATGAGATCAATCCTTTTACTTTCTGAAAAATAGGGAGTGATGTGTAAATAACTGGCATTTGTTAGAGAAAGGTCCAGTGTTCATATAAAAATAAAACTCAATTTAATAGAATATGCTATCAGCAAGATCTGCAATAGAAAAGGAACCAGTGGCTAACAGCAAGAAAATAAAGTGTATGAGCATCAGTGATGTTCTTGGTACAGTATAGAACAAGTGGGGGAAAATCCAGATCCTGCTTTGACAAGGTAAGTTTTACGTGGAAAGTTCTCAAGTGCTAAGGTGAACAGTTGATAGTACAATGGATCCTATTCTAGTCCTCTACATAATACTTTCACTACGTGGAACAAAAGCAGTGGGAGGACAGAGGCTGTTTAACCTTTAATAAGTCAAAAAGAAAGACAGACTAGACACCCACTCACAGAAGACTGCAGAAGGTGGCCAGGCAGCTACAACCAAATAGTTAGCAGTACTTAGCCAGAGGGCTTAAAAATGTTAAGTGCGGGGGACGCACTAGTAGGGAAAGTCTGGTCTCATAGGCTATGTGCATGCTGGCACATTTACATGGTTACCTGACTGCATGCTTTTGCATGTTCCCTCTACCCAGACCAAGTGTCTACATATAATATGATGAATATGGGTATAACTGTGTATATATGTATACCTGTGTTCACACTGCCACTGTTGTAACATGACACTAACATTGCCATTCCAGGCACAGTATCCAAGGATTCTATGCATTACAGGGAAATGCTCCAGGAATTGCTTTGTTGTTATTATCCTCTGCCTTCACATGTTTACCAATGCAGTTGACATCTTCCTCTTGCTAAACTGTGGAAGACATGGATCTATGGGTTGATGATGATGATGTCATTTTGTTCCTGCTTTTTAGCGTAGGAGAAATTTTTATTCAGAGGAGTAGTCAGTCAGCAAGATGCCTGATGGAACTGAAGAGTACTTTCTGATATGTCAAACATGGCTGACCTTGAGGATCCAAGGCTATGTTCACACAGGGTATGCTTGTTTCGAAACAAGCTGTTTCGAAATAACATATTATTTTGAAACAACTTATTTCGAGGACAAAAAGCTTTGTCCTCGAAATAAGGCAGCGAAATTCCGCCTGGGGAGGGGATTGCAGGCACCCACCAGGAGAGGGTGGCGGGGCGTCTCACCCTGGGTGCTTTAAAGCCCTCGCTGCCCTCAAACCTGGGGACGCGGCCCCGGCGCGCGGCTGGAGACCGCTGCTGCCGGGGCTGGAGTGAGCGCCGGCCCGGAATCCCCGGCA
>ML682066.1:11635996-11666560 GCA_007922195.1 Podocnemis expansa
GAACCCCGCCGGTGCCTGCTGGCCAGGGGACACCCCTCAGCACCCTGGCCAGGGTGCTGAGTGTTCCCTGGCCAGGGTGCTGAGGGGGCAGCCCTTTAAATGTTGTTTCGGAACGTCTTGTTCCGAAACAACATGTTCACACGCGTTGTTTCAAAACAAGTGTTTCGAAACAAGGTTGTTTCGACCCCAAATGGGGTTTAACTTGTTTCGAAACAACGGTGCGTTGTGTGAACGTGGTTTTTTTTTGTTTCGAAACAAAAGTGCTGTGTGAACACAGCCTGATTCTGAACAGTTCTGTCCTTCATTACATGTAATTGACCTTATACACTGCAAAAATTTAAAATATTCTGCACGCTCATTCTACCTCTTTATTGTTACCCCAATTTACGATCATCTTCTTATATACATATATGTTGTATGTGTTTAACCCCACGTGATGGATAGTCTAGTACTTTTATTGCTTTCTGTTGATACATGTCACCACCTCTTTCAGATACAAAGCTATATAGCCAGAATGATATGACAGTGAGCTTCTACTCCCTGTTTAGCAGGACTGAGGGTATGGTTTCATGGGGAGAAATTGTGGCGAAATAAGAATAGAAAAAGAGAGGTTGTGGTGGGTTTGGGGTTTTTTTGGTAGTTAAGCCTGTCTTTTACTAGCTCCAAGGATGATGGAGCTGCTATGCCAGGGCTCTGGTTGCAGAAAGCTTGTTACTCTTTTTAAGACCACATCATTGCTTCAGATAATGGATGATGATACAACATTAATATGACAGTCATAGAGCATATTCATTAATGAAAAAGACAGCACATAAAGGTGAAACAGAAGACCAAATGTATCTCTGGCTGTGTTCTCACACAGCCAGTTATTTCGATATGGTTGTTGGCGCTGGCTGAGGGGTGTCCCCTGGCCAGGGTGCTGAGTGGGCACGCCGTGAACTGTTGTTTCGGAACATCTTGTTCCAAAACAACACGTTTGCACGGCCTTGTTTCGAAACAACCGTGGCGAAACAACGTTGTTTCACCCACGGACTAGGTTTAACTTATTTCGAAACAACGTTGTTCTTTCGAAACAACGGCTTCTGTTGTTTCGAAGCAACCGTGCGTCGTCTGAACAGCCTAAATCTTGTTTCGAAACAACCCCTGTTGTTTCGAAATAAGAGGGCTGTGTGAACACAGCCTCTCTTATTCTGAAGCTAACACTTGAGAGGACAGTTAATTAGGCCTATGTAGCTAAAAAGCCAAATTTGCAGCAGGCATAAACTGACATAGGTCTTCTAAAGCCAATGGAGCTACTCTGCTTTACTCCAGGTGATTATGTTGACCATGACATATAGTATCTTAATAACAGATTGAAGCTGTTTCTTGAAGGAAAATATAAGACTTCTAGGCTCTGTTTTCTTTTTATTTATAATCTTATTTATAATGTGTTCACCATTATAGTGTGTGAATATTCTGTATTGTACTTCTGGACACATGTAACCTATTTGTATTTGCTACCTGATTCTTCGTTTTTCTTTTTCAACTAGAATATCGTGTAAGTTTCTGAAAATGAAGCTGAACAGTTTTAGATACAATTCTTTCTAATTAGCTAGCATGGGGAGCACACTTTTCATTGTTGCCCCAAACAAAAATATGCTTCTACATTATTCTCCCTGGTGAGTGAAAAGGAGAGCATATTAAACAGCATGTATAAGAGGTTTGGAATTAGTTACTTCTCTGTGCTTTTAGTACATCTAAAAAGAATTCATACAGAGCAAATATTGGTCTCTCCAGACTGAATTTCTCCCTTCTTGTACTCAGCAGCAGACTCTTTGTAACTTAATGATCCATTGCTCTCAAGGATGAGATTTTAGAGATTTCTACTTGTCAAGAGCAAGTGACTGATATAGACATTTCTCTGGTGCTATAAATTCATTTCAGTCTTGACCTAAGACCCTCTCCTTCTGTGCTCAGAAGAAGGTCAATATTGAGAGTGCTTAAAGAATACCCCATTTGAGAGATGTTTGTGTAACCTATGAATTAGATTGGGACTTCTAACCTTTTATATGCCCATGGCACAATCAAGTTAAAAAACATGACAATCCACCTGTTCTAAGATTGACAGCATAAGGTACATTTTCAGTGCTGCACGCCAAGAAGTAGGCACAGTTCCCATTATTGTACACAAGAATTTGAATATCAGTCCTTGTACACAAGATGCAAAATGTGTCTCTGTGCAGTATAACTTGGTGCCTCTGATACTACATCGGAAAAC
This sequence comes from Podocnemis expansa, assembly GCA_007922195.1. NCBI lineage: Eukaryota > Metazoa > Chordata > Testudines > Podocnemididae > Podocnemis > Podocnemis expansa. Next base: position 11,638,254 of record ML682066.1, read on the forward strand.
TTTCAAAAATGCCACTTTGGCGTGTGTTCTATGTGGTTTTTTTTTTTTTTTTTTTTTTTGGCTAAAATTAGGACTCAGGAAGTTACTTAAATGTAATATTGTAATGTAAACATCTACTGCCTGGTGGTTTTGTTTCTTGGCTTCTGGTGGAAAAAAAAGTATATCTTTACAGTCTCATTATGTCAGGGATTGCAGTACTGATGAAACACCTTTATCACCTGTTCCAGTGTTTTGGGAATTATTGGCTGCAGCGTCTCACTCACTTCTTGTTCTTTTTTTCTAGTAAGATCATAAAACAAACAAGCAAACAAACAAACGTTTATCTTTATTTTCTCATCTTTATCACGCTGATCAACTATGTATACAGACTCATGTTTTGCTTCCACGATTGAACAAGTATTTTGGGGGGTGGGGTGGGGCTGGAAATCCAGCATTTCTGGAAGAGTGAGTCCCTCAGTGTTGCCTGTTTGCTTTATTTCTTGATACTGCTTTGTTTGCCTGTTAATCACACTCTTCCTTATACTAAGTCTTAGTAGACTGATGGCTGGTGGGCAATAAGATGAGAAGACTCAACACTTGGAAAACTAAATGGTTGTTTTATTAAGAGAATAATTTATGAAGTCCTGTAACTAATATAGCCACATGTACACAGGCTGACTTCCTGGTGCTTCTTCCAGACTCTTCCCTCATGTAGCCTGTGCTGCTGCTTCCAAGTTCCATGCAGGTGCAAATCCAAAATTCATTTCATCCATCTGTTTGCATCCACCACTGAAGACAAGAAAACCATTGAGCATCATCAGCCAAATAGCACATTCTTGCCATTATATTACAGGAGATGTACTTTTTTCCTGTGTTTCTGTGTTGCTTATAGGAGGAGCTATCCACTGTATAGGTTGAGAAGACCTTCAGTAGTTAGAAATTCCAATTTTTCATTTGCTAAGGTGATTCACCATATCTATGTGTAGGAGAACTATTAATGGGGGTATTTACAAGAACATGTGAGTGCTGCAGAAGAGCCCCTAATCAGAAGGTGCACAACAGGATTTTGAAAAGTGCTCCATGTTTCCACTTCTCTGTTCTCTTCAAAACTAATGGGAGTTACACCATTACTTTCAATGGCTATGTCTACTTTAGGAGCTTAAGTCAATTTTAAGCCCTTTAAGTCAACTTAAGTAACTCCCCATCTGTATTTAGAAAGTATTAAGTCAGCTTAAGCAAGTGCTTAAGTCGACTTAATTACTCCTGCCTTGTAAGTAGACTTAAGCTTTTAAGCTGACTTTACAAGGCAGGGCATGCCCCCTTCCCCACCCTGGGGTGGACTCACGGCCCCGATCCTGCCTAGGGGCCCTATCCTGCTCCTTCCCTGTGGAGAGGAGCTGGGGGCTAGGAGCCCAATCTTGCTCCCACCCCCTTTTCATGGGTGGCAGGGGCTTGGAGCCAGCTCCTGCTAGCAGTCACAAGTGGCCCAGGGCCGAATAGGGTGCCAAGCCACTTGTCCCCACTGGCAGAAGGCTCAGAAGCCTGTTCAGTTTCACTCCTCTCACACTACCAAATTGGGTACTGGGCCACTTGTGACCGCCAGCAGGAGCCAGCTCCAAGCCCTTGCCACCCAAGAAAAGGGGGTGGGAGCAAGATCGGGCTCCTAGCCCCTCTTTCCCACCCCACTGCCAGCATAGCATGGCTGAGAGCAAAACCTGACCTCCAGCTCCTCACTAGATCGGCCCCGGCAGCTGATTGGGCTCCATGTACCCAGTAGGGGTTGGGGGACGGGGTGGGGTGAGGAACCCCTGGTATGTCTGCCCTGTGTCTAGGGCAAACATACCCAGCAGTCGACTTAACAAGGTTGACTTAAAAACCTTGTTAAGTTGACTTCCAGGGGCCCCACCAGTGTAGACACAGACAATGGGAGCAAAGTTTGACCAATGCAGATTACTCTGGAAAATCCCATCACAAATAATAGCCTAGGTGGATAACATAATTAGCAATACCATCAATCATATTGGTAGCAGGTAAGTACCTTCACCTCTAAATATCATGTCACCATTTTGCAGATGGATTAATCCAGGCCACTAATTCTTTAGTTAAACCGCCTTGTTGAAGACCTGATCCAAATCCCACTGAAGCTAATGGAATGATTCCCATTGATTTCAGTGGGCTTTGGATCAGGCCCTACATGAAATTCATTTGATGAAAATGCCACTTTATTGCCTATCTGTAATATAGTCTCTGTATCACATATGTCTCTCCCCTTGTATTTGAGTGAGACATACAGTCTTCACTGGACTCAGATCTCATGAAAGAAGAACAGAAGTTGGAAAAATGAAAATGTATTTTTAAAATGCTTTAATCTTGGAATGCATGTCTGTCAGTGTCAGGGCCTGCAGCGCAGCTAGTCTTTAAGTATCCTCATTAGTACACGTGGCCTTCAGCAGGCTGCTGATTGGCCAAGGCACCTGATTGACTGGAGGGATGAACAAGATTTTTCTTAAGCCAGTAGTGGTGACAGTTTACTGGTGGTTCAGAGTTCATGCCCACCACTATTCCTGCTTCAGTGCTACTTTGTTCCTGCTGCTCCTGCTTTGCACTCAGTGTTTCTTCTTTCCTGACACTGCTTTGAACATCTGTTTGCTTGCAGCCTGGCTCACTCCAGTTCTTGACTTCCCACTTCACTCATAGACTTTAAGGTTGGAAAGGACCAATGCGATCATCTTGTTTGATCCCTTGACCAATGCAGGCCACAAAACCCCACACGCCCACTCTTGTAGTAAACCTCTAAGCTATGACTGAGTTATTAAAGTCCTAAAATCATGGTTTAAAGACTTTAAGATACAGAGACTCCACCCTTGATTCGGATACCTATTTCCTGACATCTAGCTTGCCCCTTGACTCCAGCTTCTAACTACTGACTCCAGCTCTGATCCTATTCTTTGATTCCTGATACCTGTTGTGACAGTGTGATGATAAAATTGCTAGCTTTTGTTTAAGTATTCTATTTATAAATCTTGTGAGAGTATTGAGCATTTTTTTCTGTCTCCTATGGTGAACCTATTGCTTGATGGGTCTTGCCTCCAGATGCACATTTATTATCAGTCTCTAACCAGGTGCAGTATGATTGCTGTCATACTGGGTGTAAGCCAAATCTGAATGATGGAATGTATTACTATCAATTTTCTCAAATGTTCTTCTGTCAAGCTCTTTGTCTTCTGTGAATGTTAGCAAATAAGCCTAGGGTTGTAATAAGAAAACTTCCAAATTCCATGGCATTTATGTTTTTTGATTAGATGATTTATATTTAATTCAGTCATTGATATAGTGTTTCAGGAAGTTTAAACGAATAGCCAAACATGAATGTTTGTGAATCAGTATTCCATTCTTATTCTAATTTATTTTAATTAGAGGCAAAAGTCACCAAAAGGCATGCAGGCAAAGAAATAAAAGTGTCAATGAATAATGTATGCTTTTTTTTCCCCAGCCCCAAGACTCTTTTTTAGGTCTTTAGATTTTTGAAATGCTCTCCTTTGTATGCTATTGAAGTAATGTCATAGCACGTCATTAAGTCGATCTGATTGCTTTATGATTTGCATGATGGTCTATGCTCCTGCGGAAAAAGAATCTCAGCATATTAAATTAGATTATTGGTATGAATTTGCCTTGATTGCATTTGAAATTTTTCTAGTTATTTTCCATGGATATTTTTGTGGATAGATTTAGAGAAAATAAGAATGGGCCAGGCCAGTGGTCTGTCTAGCCCAGTATGCCATCTTTCAAAAGTGGTCAGTGCCAAATGCTTCAGAACATGGTAAATATCAAACGATCTCTCCCTGATTGTTCTGTCTGTTCCTGGCAATAAGAAGGTCTCCCAGAGGATGGTGTTGTATCCCTGACTTATCCACCGTGAATTATGTAATTATTTTTTAACCCAGCTATACTTTTTCTCTTCACAACATCTCCTGCCAATGAGTTTCACAAGTTGACTGTGTGAAGAAGTACTTCCTTTGTTTGTTTGTAAATCTGCTACCTATTAGTTATCCTGGTATGTGTCTTATGTGAAGTCTTTAATAACGTTTCCTTATTCATCTTCTTTGCAACATTCATCATTTGACAGACCTCTAACATATGTCCTGCTCAGTTGTCTCTTTTCTAAGCTGAACAGTCACATTTTTTAAAATATGTCTTCATATGGAAGCTGTTTCCCATGCCTAATAATTTTTGTTGTCTTTCTGTGTATCTTTTTTCTAATTCTAATGATGTTTTAAATGGATGATCAGAGCTGCATACAGTATTCCAGAGGTGTTGCTGATGATGAGCGCAGGGAGGGCACAAGCCCCCTATTTCCAACCCAGAGTCCCAAGTCCCCAACCACAGCAGTGCAGACACAAAAAGCCTATGTCTGCCTTGACGTTTCTCCATGACTGCCTGGGAGGAGTGAAATGTAAATCCCTCCTCTTAGGTAGGGCCAGAGGAGGGGGGAGCAGTGGCTGGCTCCAGCCCTAAGTCAGGTTTGTAGCCAGCCCAGCAGCATCTGGCCCTATCCCAAGGCGCCACAGACCAGATCCAGTCCTGGAGTTGCCACCAGTGGCAGCAGGCGCCTGAAGCCAGATCTGGCCCTGGGGATTCCACCAGCAGCGGTAGGGGGCTGAGCCCACCTCTGGCCAAAAGCAGCAGGGGCCAGATCAGGCCTGGGGATGCCCACCACTGGTTAGAAGTGGCAGGGGCCAGGTCGGGGCTGGGGGACAGGGCACATAGGGGCTGCTGCTCTGGAAGGGGTGGGAAGAGCTGGGCCCCGTATATTATTCTGGGGTAGTGACCCCCCTGCAATATTCATAGTGTAAACATACCATGGAGTTAGAGTGCCATTATGATATTTTCAGTCTTATTGTCTATCCCTTTCCTAATTCCTAATATCCTCTCTACTTTTTCGACAGCTACTGCTCATTGAGCAGATATTTTCAAAGAACTATCTATGATTTCTCCACAATCTCTTTTTTGAGTAGTGGTATCATATGGAGACACCATTATGGTACATGTGCAGTTTGGGTTATGTTTTAAAATATGCCTTATTTTTGATTTATCAACCTTGAATTTCATTTGCCATTTTTTGTTGCCCAATCACTCAGTTTAGTAAGAACTGTTTATAACTCTTTGCAGTCAATTTTCAACTTAACTATCTTCAGTGATTTTGTATTGTCTTCAAACTTTGCCAACTCACTGTCTATCCTTTTCCCCAGATCATTTACAAATATGTTGAACAGCACTGGTCCAATAAATAGCGGGGTTCCTCCAGAGATATGCACATTTCTCTACTGTGAAAACTGACTATTTATCTCTATCCTTTGTTTCCTATCTTTTAATTAGTTACTGATCCATGAGAGTACCTTTTCTCTTCTCCTATGACTCCTTTTTGAAGTTTGCTGAAGAGCCTTTGGTGAGGCACTTTGTCAAAGGCTTTCTGACAGTCCAAATACAGTAAATCAACGGGTTTAGATAGTCTCAAAAAACAGTATTAGATTGGTGAGGCATGAATCCCCTTTACAAAAACTGTTTTGACCCTTCTCTAACACACTGTTGTGTTCATCCACGTCTGACAATTCTCCTTACTGTAGTTTCAATCAGTTAGCCTGGTACTGAAGTTAGGCTTACTTGTCTATAATTGTCTCCTCTGGAGCCTTTCTTTAAAACTTAGCATTGTATTATGTAGTCTCTCTTCATCTGGTACAGAGATTGATTTAAGCAATAGGTTAGATAGCACAGTTAGTTATTGTTCTTTAATTTCATATTTGAGTTCCTTTGGAACTCTTGGGTGAATACCATTTACTGTTATTACCTTTTACTTTATTACTGTTATTACTGTTTAATTTTTCAGTTTGTTCCAAAACCACCTCTATTGTCACCTCAGTCTGGAATAGTTTCTCATATGGCACTTAAATATAATGTCTCAGATATGGGAATCTTTGTCACATATTTTGCAGTGAGACCAATCCAAATAATTCATTTAGCTTCTCAACAAAGGCCTTATTTTCTTTGAATGGTCTTTTAGCACCTTGGCCAATTGGTGTCTCACTGATTGTTTGGCATGCTTTCTGCTTCTGATGTACTTTTAAAAAAGTGCTATTAGTTCTTCTGTCTTTTGCTAGGTAGTCTTCAGATTATTCTTTGGCCTGCCTGCCTGCCTGATTTTGTTCTTACACTTGACTTCCCAGAGTTTATGCTCTTTTCTATTTTCTTCTGTACAATTTGATTTCTAGTATTTAAAAGATGTGTTTTAGTCTTTAACTGCCTCTTTTACTCTGTTGTTTATCTATGGTGGATTTTTTTGATTCTCTTGCTTGTTTTTGTTGGTGGTGTTGTTTTGGGAGGGAGAAGTATACATTCAGTTAAAGCCTCTATTATGATGATTTTGAAAATATTTCCATGCAGCTTGTAGGCATTTCACTCTTGTGATTGTTTTATTTTAATATCCATTTAATTAGTTTCCTCATTTTTGTACAGTTCCTCTTTTTGAAGTTAAATGCTACTGTAGCTTGTTTAATTGATATTTTCCTCCTTACAAAGATATTAAATTAAATTACATCATGGTTATTATTTCTGAGTAGTTCAGCTACATAAACCTCTTAGACTAGACTCTGAACATCATTTAGGACTAAATCAAGAATTGCCTCTCCCCTTGTGGGTTCCAGGACTAGCTGCTCCAAGAAACTTATTAATAGTATCTAGAAATTTTATGTCTGTGTCCTGTCTTGAGGAAGCATGTATATAGTCAAATTGGGGCAAAGCTGAAATCCCCCATTATTATGGGGTTTTGTATTTTTGTAGCCTTTCTGAACACCTTCAACATTTCAAAATCACGGTCACTATCCTGGTCAGGATACACATGACCCCTAGACCTCTTTTTGATAGACCTGGGATTGTGCACCAATACTGAAAACTCTGCTCCAGGCTACTTGCCCCAATATGCCAGTATGAGAGAGCTTTCCTGTTGGTGTAATAAACCCAGCTCTGTGAGAGGCCATAACTATGTCAGTGAGGAAAGCATAGTACTGTCCACACTGGCTTATTCACACCCCCTGAGTGACATACTTTATAATGGCATAAGTTGTATTGTAGACCCAGCCTGACCTAACTGCAGGCAACATAGTGGGTATCCTATGGATTCTTTCCACAGAGAGAGTCACATTCATTTAGTAGCTTAAAGAAAGAGAATTCCAGATAAATGGGATTAAAAAAAATCAAGCAGCAGAAAGCATTGTGCTGCTGGTAGACTGGCATATGCTTCAGTCTTGTGAATGGAGCTGTACAGATCACACAGAAATGATTTTAATAGGATCAGTGGTTCACACTCCTACATTTGAGATCCAACAATCAACATTATTTTATTCTGAAATCTTTTCTGTCACACTCTTTCTGAAATCTTATGAGAAAAATAAGAACAATGTGCAGAACTGTGTTAAGGGCACTTGAGTCCAGAACATTAACTTGTTTAATGACTTGTTTTGATAGAGCATCTCTGTAAGCAAAGTTTTAAACAATCACAGACAATGATAAAGACCACAATGAATGACTAAAATTAAATTCCACAGTGTTAAGTGTCCATTTCTTTGTCAGAGACACAATAAAAGTTCATGTTACAGACTTGAAAGGAGAAGAATTTTAGTGCATTCTACATAAAGTGTGGCACATAAGCACAGGCAGGATGAGGGGGGGATGGAATAGTAGGTCATGGTGAGCTTGATTCAGACTTCAATTAAATGCATATTTTTCAGTGCCTGCAAGCCTAATATAAGTTTGGGTATTTCAAAGTTCATACAATGTGAGGCAGAATCTAAATCTGTTTTATGTGGCAATAAAAAGAAACTGCATCATTTTACAAAAGTCACACATCAACTGAAAGTCTTATTTTTTAAAAACCAATTTATTCTTATGCCATAAACTAGATAAAATTGATTATTGGATAAGATTTTATTCCTCTCTGAAACTAGAGTCCAGTTTATTATGTTAACATGACAGGATAAACTAGACTTAGGTAATTACTATGTGATTATTTCACCTCAAGTTATTAAATTTCTGTCTCTCTAGCTACACACTAACATTAGAGGTTAATAGCACTGTTCTATTTTGTACAATGCCTGATGTCACTTAATGCAATGATGCATAGCTTTCATTAAGGCACAAATGTAGAAGAAATTGTGGAAAATTAGAATCTAAACATAGGTGAAAATAACCCTCAAAATCAGAGAGTTGCAAAATACAATGGCAGTGATTATTTCTGTCAAATCTAGTTTTTTATAAAATGTAGCACAGTGTACTAAGCACAGCTGTGTTTTGATCATTTAGTGAGTTTTCTTCATCATGTATTTTTATACATAAAACAGACTACTTAATTTGATTACAATTTTTCCCAGGAGATTTATTCAAGTATTTCCTGTGATGCATTCCTGTGTTTATATGCATATATTTAAAATATTGGAAAAGGTAAACTATTTTCTCCAATGCAAACTGTTTAGAAATTGTTGATTTTTTTAACAGTTTAATAGAGGGGACTGGCTTTGTGAAAGCTGGTTGATGTAATGTCATCAAATTAAAATCCCTGCATGTTCAATTTATATTTTTTTCAGATTTCAAGGCTTAGAATTCTGATTTTCTTACTGCATTCAGAGATGATAAGATATATAAGTCTGTACTACTTATTAGATACAACTATAAGAGAAGTCCAATCATTTAGAGTGAAACTCATGCCTGTGTATATAGCCCCCACAAGGCATGTGCACCAAATCAACTCCACCAAAGCCTTCCAAATTAAATATTCATTGGTGCATAGTCTGGAACCCAGAAGACTCCCTGCTAGTTTAGGAAATAGAATCATGCTCTCTCTCTCACCACCCCCGCCAGCCACCTTCTGCAAATCACTATTTAATTGTTCATACAAAGTTAAAGAACTTCAACAGGAGAGAATGTGAGTGGTCCCACCTCAGAACAGCCAACAGCTTGGTGGTTAGGAAGCTCATCTTATAATGGAGAAACTTGGTTCAATTTCCTACTGAAGAATGAGGATTAAAAAGTAGATTTCCCACTTCCTAGCCAAGTGCTCTAATCACTGAATGAGAAGACCATGGCCATTTTGTTAAAGGCTCCAAAGCCCCTTCAAAATCTAACTCTTTATTTCCAAAATTCCTTTTTTAATAAAAATTCTTTTTTAATAAAAGTGTGATTTAAAATAAAACAAAATGTTCAGTTTCAGGTTTAGTTAAACATTTAGTTTGATCTGAAGCAATATTTATTTCAGAATATTCTGTTTGCTAAAAATATTCAATGCACAGTGACATCAAATATACATTTTACATCTCACATCTGATATCATGGTGCCCCTGAGTGGAACCTATGGAGGCAAGGAGGGCTTAGGTTCCTTTGCTATTAGCTTCACAGGTTCTCGCCATTTGGTGATATAATCATAAATTTTTGCCCCTAGGTGACATTGCCTCTGACGCTTGCCACAAGGCAATACCACAAGACTTGGACCCCACCATCCCTGTCATGGGTAAAGGAGAATATCTGCTGTCAATTAAAAATGAATGTTATCTTCTCACTTGTGAAAGTAGCCCTGAAGCTGTAAATCAGCCAGTTAATTCATCACCTAAATAACTTTGGCTAGAAGTTCACAACTGACTCTTCCAAAAGATCATAGATTTTCTGAATGTCTAACCTCGAAGAGCTGGTTCTGAATAGTTTACCTCTATGCTGTCTCTGCTGAGACTGCCAACAACACTGACATTTTTAAGATATGAGACCCCTTATGGTATGTATGTTTGATGTAACCCTTCCAAAAATATGGGTTTGCCAGACATAATGCCTCTTTATTTTACAGCCTCTGTACTTCATCTGGATGATGTGCAGGAGAGAATCTAGGCTGAAGTATTTTGCTTGTAGTCAGCTCATTAAAAAATTAAAAGAAAGAGAAGTTTAACTCTAACTTGAAGGAAAATATTGATGTTTGGAAAGTCCACTGGAGGTAATAGTTGAGCCTGTTTGTTTGCCAATTTTGGCAATGCGTGTTACAGAGATGTTGTTATAATCAATAGTTCAATCTACTTCATATGCCATTATGGGTTATTTTATAAATATATATTTTTGGAGACTTTTTTGAAATCTGCCACATGATATAAAGTGAAACACACAGGGTCACTTTTTAAAAACGTACTTAATGAAAATAACTTATAAAAGTTTTTTTTTAAAAAAATATTCTTCTTTGCATTAATCTCCCCTTTTAGGGTCTGCTGTAAAATCTGTATCCAATATCATATCATGTATCCTACTACATGCTTACATATCTTCATTTATGACACCCTACCACCTTTTCCTGAGTTTGCTTTTCTGACTTCTTCCTTCAGTCTTGATCTGTTGGACTCTATAGTTCTCAGGAGAACATTTTACATGATCAAATCATCTGAGTTTGCACTCTCATATTTTAGTTTATGGGTTTTATTATTTTGAACATGTATTTGTCATACACATCCTCACATAGTCTTTCTTACTTATGCTACTAATCAGTCTCAACCTGTGGATTTCTGTGGAACAGATAATTTTTCTCACAGATCTTTGTTAACCAAAACTTATCATCATACATTAAAACTGGATAGGCTACTGTTTTATTGACTTTCCCTTTTATTTTTACTAGTATCAGTTTGTCGCATGCTACACTTACCTCTCTTCAGTTTAACCAAACATTTATGATGTCAGCAACAATTTCATCCTCCATTTCCATATTTTTCCAGTTCTGGAACCCATATACTTGAATCTTTACATTTTTGTTATTGTCTGCCCATCAAGTTTCAAGGATAATTCTTCAGTGTTCACATTAATGAAATTACATACCATATACTGTTTTACCTCTGCTTGTTTTGAGCATGTCTGTCCAACACATCTAAAAGATATGATTTTAGGATTATTTTGAGGATATGCCATTGTTTGTATGAAACAGGAGGTCAGATTAGCTCATCACGATGGTGTCTTTTGGCTTTGTAATCTGTGAATCTTTCCATTTATCAACATACTCTTTGAGATGATCTTTCTCAATAGAATATCATCTGCAAACCATATGAACCAAAGTGCCTCCTTTTGTATGTTCCTTGAGAGGGTATTTAGGATGAGGGAAAACAAGAAAGGGCTCAGTGCTGATCCCTGACACATTCCTATTTTTAATAATAGTTCACCTGTTTCATCACTAGAAGTTCTGATCACTGACTTTGCAACATATATGTCTTAAAGCTTTATGTTATGTTCCAGTACCATTTTCTCCCTCATATACCTCCAAATGTCTTCCAATAGAACTCAGTTCACAGTAGTAGACACCATATGAATATTTTTCCTTTTCTCTTTAAATTTATCCACCTATGACCTCAATCCAAATCCCACATCTATTGTTTATCTTCATGGTATGAAGCCATATGAATTTGCACTAATATCTACTTTTATTTTTAGTCTCTAATCAATTTCTCCCAGAATTTCACTGTATGACTCATCAACTTTGTCCCTCTATATTTTTTGGCAGTTGCCAGTGTTGCCTTTTCCCTTATGTATTGACACCTAATTGCTTCTCCCCCCACTTGTTTATCTTTTCCATTGAACAGGGATGTCAAAAAATAGATCGCTCCTATTCCAAGCTTTTTCTTTGCCTCAGTTGCAATTTTGTCTGAACCTTGGGTCTTATTAGTTTTCATTTCTCTTACAACATTTCCAACTTCATCTGGTGGGATAGGCTCCAGAAAACCAAAGTTCATCATTTTGAAGTCACATTGCTTTCTTGGATTTTTTCATTCAAATACTCTTCAAAATTCCATTTTTCATTGATCCTTTGTATTTATTTATGAGAAGGAGAGTGGTCCTCAGTGTTGAAAGGTCAGGCTAGGGATTACTTACAGAATTTGGACATGTAGAAGTCTATGGAGCTGGAGGAACTTCATCCATGGGTGCTGAGGGAGTTGACTGATGTGGCTAAGCCACTGACCATTTTCTCTGAAAATTCATGGCAATCAAGGAAGGTCCTAGGTGATCAGAAAAAGGCAAATATAATACCTATCTTCAATAAAGGGGAAAAGGGGACTACAGACCAATCAGCCTCACCTCAATCCCTAGAGAAATCATGGTGCAGGTCCTCAAAGAATCTATTGTGAAAAACTTGGAGGAAAACTGGGTGATAAGGAACAGTCAGCATGGATTCATCAAGGGTAAATTGTGCCTGACAAATCTGGTTGCCTTCTATGATGAGATGACTGGCTTTGTAGATGTGGGAATAGCCGTTGATGTGATATACCTCGACTTTAGTAGAGCTTTCGACATAGTTTCTCACAACATTCATGTCAGCAGGTTAAGAAAGTATAGTGTGAATAAATGGACCTTTAGGTGGATAGAAATCTGGCTAGATCATCAGGCTCAGCAGATAGGAATCAATGGCTCAATGTCTAGTTGGCAACCAGTAATGAGCGGAGTGCACCAGGGGTTGGTGCTGGGGCTGATTTTGTTCAACGTCTTCATTAAAGATTGGGACGATGGGACAGATTATGTGCTCAGTAAGTTTGCGATGGCACACAGCTTGGGGAAATGATAGAAATGCTAGAGGATAGAGATAGGATTCAGGGAGACCTAGTCAAATTGGAGCATTGGGCCAAATGAAATCTCATGAGGTTCAGCAAAGAAAAATGCAAAGTCCTGCACTTAGGGTGGAAAAATTCCATGTACTGCTACAGGCTGGGGACTAACAGGGTTAGCACCTCTGTAAAAGGACCTGGGGGTTATGGTGCATGGGAAGCTGGATATAAGTCAACAGCGTGCCCTTGTTGCCAAAAGACCAAAGGCATATTGGGCTGCATCAGTAAGACCATTGCCAGAACATCGAGGGATGTGATTATTCACCTCTTTTCAGCACCTGCAATACTATGTCCAGTTTTGGGCTCCCCACTACAAAAAGAATGTGGACAAATTAGAAAGAGTCCAGTGGAGGGCAATGAGAATGATTGGAGGGCTAGGGTACATGACTTACAAGGAGAGACTGAAGGATCTTGGCTTATTTAGTCTGCAGAAGAGAGACTGAGGGGGGATTTGATAACTACCTTCAACTACTTGAGGGGGTGCTCTAAAGAGGAAGGACTTTGGCTATTCTGAGGAGTGACAGAGGACAGAACAATGGGCAGTGGTTTCAAGCTGCAGTTGGGGAGGTCTAGGTTGGATATTAAGAAAATCTTTTTTCACTATGAGCATGGTGAAACACTGCAATAGGTTGCCAAGGGAGGTGGTGGAATAGCCGTCTTTGGAAACTTTAAGACCCAGTCAGATAAAACCCTGGCTGTGATGATTTAGTGGAATACTCCTGCTTTCAGCTGAGGGTTGGACTAGATGACCTCATGATGTCCCATCCAGCCTTAATATTCTAAGATTCTGTCATCAGTCAGCACCATATCAATTTTGTCTTTGATTAATATAACATCCCTTATATCTTTGATACTTCTGTCTTGTGATTTCACAAGTCTCCACTTCTCTTTCCTCTTGATTTGTTACAAGTCTTGCGTAAAGATCCTGAAAAAAGTTTTGCTTTCACTTTTGCAGCTACATTCTTGGCCAATTTCTTTTTATTCCTCCAGGTTTTGTTTGCTCCTACTCCTTTTGCCAATATTTATACTTTTTTAAATTAAACTTTATCACTTCTTGTATTTCTTCATTCTATCACCATATTTCTTTCTGAATAAATGCTTTCCCTTTTGATTCACTCATAAATTATCACTATTTAGCCACACTTTTCACGTGTGGTACTGACATAATCATCTCTGCAGTCAACTTCTTAAAGTTCTTCTCAATATTACCTTGTAGTTTTTTCCACCTTAACTTTGGTGGTACCCTTTCAGATTTTCTCTGTACCTTCATTTTAAGAAACATAACAAAAATGATAGTTCTATGTTGACTAATAAGGTTCTGTCCTGTAATTACTGCAGTCTTTTATATCTTTCATTTTCCTTCTGGAAAAAAGTAGGTGGTCTGGCTACTAGTCCTTCCAATCTTGTAGTGAATAAGATGTTCATCTGTTTTCATAAAGTATGTGTTGGATACTAGTAGGTCATGAAATTGTGCACAATGCATTCTGCTTTTCTTTCCTTACTCAAATTCCATAGCTCTTGCAACTCCATAGTCTTATCATTCTTTCATGACTCTTCTAATTTGGTGCTGAACCTGTTTCCTTCTTTCCCTTAATTTGAAGAAAAGCAGTGTCTAACATATTCAAGAAAATTGTCTTCTCATCCTTGCTGCAGCCTCAGTGCTAAGTAAGTTGCCTGTCACTAACCTGTCTCTGATTTTATTCACTGTCATCATTCTTTCTTTTTTTTAAACAGTTATACTGATGTACTTTTCAACCCTAACATTCTGTGATTGTATTCTTTTTTTCTTTTTGGTGTGTTGGGATTATATATATATAAAATTCCTCTCTCACCCCTATGGGTGGTATGTGTCATCCTCAACCTCGGGTCCTCTACCAGAGGCCTGGGAGTTTGAGGGTTCTGTGCAGTATCTTAGCTGTTCCTAGCACTGCACTCTTCTGGACAGAGAGCTCTGATGTTGTTCCTGGGATCTGTTGGAGCCACTCTCCCAGCTTAGGAGTCACAGCCCCGAGTGCTCCTACCACCACCGGGACCACTTTGGCCTTCACTTTCCACATCCGCTCTAGTTCCTCTTTCAGGCCCTGGTACTTCTCCAGCTTCTCATACTCCTTCTTCCTGATGTTGCTGTCACTTGGCACTGCTACATCTATCACCACCGCGGTCTTCTGGTCCTTGTCTATTAGCACGATGTCTGGTTGATTGGCCAGTACCTGCCTGTCTGTCTGGATCTGGAAGTCCCACAGGATCTTAGCCCTGTTATTCTCCACGATCTTCTGTGGGATCTCCCATCTGGTCTTGGGAGGGTCTAGCCCATACACTGTGCAGATGTTCCTGTACACAATGCCAGCTACTTGGTTGTGCCGTTCAGTGTATGCTGTTCCTGCCTGCATCTTACATCCTGCCACTATGTGTTGGACTGTCTCTGAGGCCTCTCTGCACAGTCTGCACCTTGCGTCCTGTCTAGTGTGGTAGACCCCTGCTTCAATGGATCTGGTGCTCAGTGCCTGTTCTTGTGCTGCTATGATCAGTGCCTCAGTGCTGTCTTTCAGTCCAGCCCTTTCCAGCCACTGGTAGGATTTCCCAATGTCAGCCACCTCCTCTATCTGTCGATGGTACATTCCATGCAGGGTCTTGTCTTGCCATGGCACTTCTTCTGCTTGATCTTCCTCCCATGTCTGCTGCTGCTGCCTCAGGCATTCTCTCAGCAGCTCATCTTTGGGTGCCATCTTACTGATGTACTCCTGGATGCTCTGGGTTTCATCCAGGACAGTGGCTTTGACACTGACCAAACCCCGCCCACCTTCTTTCCGGCTGGCGTACAGTCTCTGGGTGTTGGACTTGGGGTGGAAACCTCCGTACATTGTGAGGAGCTTCCGGGTCTTCACATCGGCAGCCTCCATGTCCTCCTTTGGCCAGCTCACTATACTGGCAGGGTATCTGATGACTGGCAGGGCATACCTGTTGATGGCGTGGATCTTGTTCTTCCCATTGAGCTGGCTCTTCAGGACCTGTCTTATCCTTTGGTGGTACTTGGAAGTTGCTGTCTTCCTTGCCTCCTCATCGTGAGTCCCATGTGACTGTGGGATGCCAAGGTACTTGTAGCTGGTCTGTATGTCTGCTATGTGGCCTGCTGGTAGTTCCACCCCATCAGTCTTGACTACCTTTCCTCTCTTTACTACCATCCGGCCACACTTCTCCAGTCCGAATGACATCCCAATATCCTCACTGTAGATCCGTGTCAGGTGGATTAGCGAGTCGATGTCTCGTTCATTCTTAGCATACAGCTTGATGTCATCCATGTAGAGGAGGTGGCTGATGGTAGTTCCACTCTTGAACTTGTATCCATATTCAGTCCTTGTGATTATCTGGCTGAGGGGGTTCAAGCCAATGCAGAACAGCAGCGGGGACAGCGCATCACCTTGGTATATGCCGCACTTGATGGCCACTTGTGCAAGCTGTCTTGAGTTGACTTCCAGCGTTGTCTTCCACAGTCCCATTGAGTTCTTGAGGAAGGTCCTTAGTGTCCTGTTGACTTTGTATAGCGCCAGACATTCACAGATCCATGTGTGCGGCATTGAGTCGTAGGCTTTCCTGTAGTCAATCCAGGCTGTGCTCAGATTGGTCTGTCTAGACCTTGAGTCTTGGGTGACTGCTCTATCTATGAGCAGCTGGTGTTTTGAGCCTCTGGTGTTGTTCCCAATGCCCTTCTGAGCTGTGCTCATGTACTGGCCCACGTGGTCCTGTAGCTTGGCGGCTATGATGCCTGATAGGACTTTCCATGTTGTGGGGAGGCAGGTTATTGGCCGGTAGTTGGATGGTGCTGTTCCCTTGTGGGGGTCTTTCATGATCAGCACTGTCCTTCCTTGTGTTAGCCAGTCTGGGTGGGAGCCTGTTGCTAGCAGCTGGTTCATCTGTGCTGCTAGGTGTTCATGCACTGCTGTTAGTTTCTTTAGCCAGTAGGTGTGGATCATGTCCGGGCCAGGTGCTGTCCAGCTCTTCATGTTATATATATATAAAGATAAATAGTACTCAAATGTAAAAATAATGTAAATAAAACTCACTGAAAATTAGTTACTCAAGTAGTTGCCTAATTTACAAAGAAACATAAATTAACAGGTTATTTACAAGCTCAGCATCATAGAATTGTGGTGTAAAACAGAAATTTCACTGACAATGATTTACATCCACAGGGAAGAAAAATACCTCTCTGAGATCCTAGTGACCCTCAGTAACATTTTCTCTGTTCCCCTCATAATAACTGCTTGTTAGACCCAGGGAAAGTTTAAGTACAGTTAAAATTAAGAAATAGTTTTAACTGAATTATATGATTACATCCAGTTGGGAAGTCTAGTTTTGAAATAGTACTTGCCACTTTGAAGTGTGGATGCTGCAGAGATGAGATTATCGGGAAAGAATAAAACCTATTTCTTTGGTTCTGATAGCTCATTCAAGGAAATGAGAATCAGAGTAGGAACACACTGAAGGATTAAAAAGAAATGAAAACTATCCAGGATCAGAGAACAAATACCAAGGCATATGTCTAATATCTGTAGTTGCCATTGTTTGGAGAAGTGGCCAGCTGACAAAGGTTTTTGGATTCATATAACAACATCATTTAAGAAGCATCTTGGTTCTGTTCTTGGGGAAAGTGTATACTAATAAGGATGAGAACCAAAGAGCCAGATAATCTATTCTTGTTCATTTGTTAACGTATGAATAATCCTATAAAACATACAACATGTCTATGTGGGTGGACAACACTATGAATTAAGGGAGCAGATGAGGTGGTATAGACTAAACCCTTCTAAATCACTAGGTGATGTCAAAGTTAATTAAACATATGAAAATAGAAAGCCCTATCAAAAAAAGAAAATAAATAAATTTTTACCAGCTGATAGATTTGTGTGTGCTCAATTAATTCAATGACTAAGAACTAGATAAAAGGTACTGAACCATTGAACATATTCTCTGGAGGCCTTATTTATAAAATATATTACTTCATAAATAACTTTTTCCTCTCATAAATTTACCTGACCTTTACAGAGGAGTGAAAATGTAACAAATCCAGACTTCATTTTGGCCATTTAGGCCATTAATTCAGACTATTGCATATACCTGTCTTTTTAATTAAGGAGAGACATACCAGCAAACTTGAATATAAATAGCATCCAAGTTTTATAGATGTATATGCTTACTTTATTCTTCTGAAGTAATGCAATAGCCTGTAGGTTTCTTATTTCTTGTGCCTGACAAGATTCCTTGCACTTATAGTAAGGGATTAGCACTTATGCCCATTAGAAACACAATATGTTCCTAAATCATCAGTGAATTTAAACAGTTGTTGGAAAATGTCACCACATCAGACCTGTGACTTTTGGTGAAGAAATCAAAACCTTTTACATAAGACTGATAAGACTGGAAATATAATGGGCTGTAGAAAAGCCATAATATCCATGAGGCATGTGAACACATTTAACAGGTCATAATGACCATCAAGTTTATACTTTAGTGAAAAAGCTCAGGGCACATACAAGTTTAAAGATGTTTTAGAAGCGTCTTGTTAGAAACAACAGAAAGCCAGATTCTGAAGTTGTTAATCCCTTAAAGCTCTTGTTAACTGCACTGGGAGTTTTATTAAAGTTAGGACTTCAGGATTTACCTTCAGAGCCTTTCAGATCTCTCTTTGCCAGTTCTGTAAATATCAATTCTCTCTTAATTTCCTTCTCTCACTATCATCTCTGTGCATCTTTCTCTACTGATACCTTAACGTAACTACATTTTCCAAAAGGAGCAACCTTCACAAATAAAGCCTCTTATGTTTCCTGAACCTGGTTAGGCAGATGCCAGTATTTGTTTCTCCAGTAACAGTTAACTAGCAGACTTTCCTTTCAGACACTAACTTTATTGGAGTGCCTGCCCTAACTACTAGTTCAGATTAAGTGAAATTCAAGGTGTATATCTTTGACCCCATCAACAGTATGTGTAGTTTGGACCCCATTATTTAAAAGATCACCTCCTTCCCTATGTCACACTGTAACAGCAGAACTCAATGGGGGAATTTCAGCTGTCAGAGCCTGAGGCTATGTCTATACTGACAGTGGCAAAATCACTGTCAGTGCACTCTTCCAGGTGTGATTGAGCAGTCTTGAAAGACCACTCAATTAAACTGGAGTTTGCAATAATAACTCCAGCCCCAGCAGTGGGTAGCACTAAGGTGACTGGACAGCATTGCCGTTCACCTCAGCCCAGCGCGTAGGGGGAGGTAAGTGGGCATTAGTAAGGTGATGGGAGATATGCAAGGTATTTTACGTATCTTACGTATCTCCCATCAACTGCCTCTGAAAAGTGTGGCAAGTGTAGACTAGGGCTGAGGCTCAGCTTTTCAGTGTATCTGGGAAGAAATTCTTAGTTGATGCTGTCTTCCTTCAACTATAACTTCCATTATCTCAAGCCAGCTTGGAACTCTGTTTGAAGCCCCACCTTTCTTTCTGCTCCTGAAGCCTCTGGCCCTTTTTATTTCCACCATTTTTCCACCAAACAGCCTTATAAGCAATGTGAATTGTACTAGGTAATATTTCTTGTTCTCTTCCTGAGGCCCAATGTTTTTAATTTAAATGCTGATGTGGCTTTGTTCAATAATAAAAACCTTTAAAATGCACATATTTGAAGTGCCTGTTTCAAAGTTACATCTTCTTGTTCTATTAATCTTTTAAATAGAGTAGAGATACTCTGACACAAAGTTTATTTTCCTTGGCTTATTGTCTTTTAATATTGCTTTGCTGATATTTATTCACAAATAATGGGGGTTGGCTAATGTTTCATGAAGGTTCTATAAAGAACTATATACTCAAGAAAACTTTTGCAGCATAAAGATCCCAATATGGTGTAAACTGGCTTCAATGGTGCTATACTAATTTATAGCAGCTGAGGATCTAGCCTCTAATATTTTCCTTGAAACTTCATTCTTTTTCATGTATCTATTTTGTTTCCTTTCTGTTACTGATGATTAGCCAAGGACTTTGTGTACGTCAAATTTTTCTTCTTTCTAATGAGCCAGTGGTTTCTGTTTGATTGAGATAGGTTGTGTCTACACTAAGACTGGAGCTGTAATTTTGAGCTTGAGTAGACATATCTGGGTTAGCTTTGATCATGTTAGTTGGCTAAAAATAGGAGTGTAAACACTAGCTGCTTGGAATAGGTAGCTGAGTTCTCAGACAGACTCATTCAGGGCAGCTAGCCCATCCTGCTGCCCATACAATTACAGCTACACTTCTATTTTTAGCTTGCTAGCTTGATAAGAGTTATCACAAGTATGTCTACCTGAAGTGGAAATTACACCTAAATCTCCAGTGCAGAAATACATGGAATGTCTGTACTATGAGCTAGGGCTGTGATTTCTAGCTCAAGGAGGCATACTTGTACTAGCTCAATAGTGCTAGTGGGCTAAAAATAGTCAGGTACCCAGGATAGCACAGTGAGTGGTGAGCAGATGCATGGGGTAGCTGTGCTGTGTGTATACTTACATGTGGAATTTAGGTATGTTTGTATCTGATATGGCTCCTGCTTACTGTCCTCCATTCTACTCTGGATATGCTACTACTTTTAGTTTAATGACTTGATGAGCACCAGCTCAAGTAGGTCTGTGTAAACTGAAATGAAAACTGTACATGTGGCCCCTGTGTCACATTCTAAAGTTTGGAGAATGCTAAGAATTTATGAGAATCTGATTAAACTACTATTAACTTTTTGCTTAACAGCTTCTGAAGGGGGGCAACTTATCTGCATGGGTCCTGTATTAGCATGAACACAAAGAGCACAATTAGGTATTAGCAGACTGGGTGTAGGGCATAGTGGGTAATGGTATTTGGGGTTAATCTGATAAAAAAAATCTGCCAATATATGTAATTCTACTGAAGGGAGATATGAAATACTGTATTTGGTGATATGCTATTCTCTGCTTGTTCCAAATCTGTTTGGGTTAGTTAAGGGGTAAAAACTACCCTTAGTTAAAAAGAGACCTGTAAAAGAGGCCACTGCCTATTTCAGCCTGGAGAAGTTTTAAGACGGGTGAGGGTTAGCATGTCTCCTTCTGGAGTTTGCCTTACCTATCTAGGCCCACTGTCAAATGATAGGTCTGGCTGGGCTTCTTTGAGGCCTCCTTTGTCATGTTAAAGGAAGTAGCTGTTTGCAGCTGGTTAAGGTTTAAGGGCTGAAATCACTAGAGGAGAGGGAACTCTCTCTTTCTCTGAGTTGAAATCACTGAAAAGGAGCAGCAGATGGAGTGACCGGAGAGCAGAGCTGGTAGACAGTAAGAGCAGCCAGTGGTGAGCTGGGTGGTGCAAGTGACTAGTGGGCAGAGCCAGTGGATGGTGAGAGTGGCCAGCGCCAGATGTGAGCTGGGTGGCGTGAACAACTGGTGAGTGGAGCTGGCGGACAGCAGACAGTGAGAGCGGCCGGTGGTGGGCTGCAGTGTGAGCGACTGGTGGGCAGAGCCAGTGGACAGTGGGCGAAGCCAAGGGACGGCGCTAATGGACGGAGTGGGTGACCAGCAGGTGGTACCAGCAGACAGCTAGTGTGAAAGACACTCCCTACGTACCCCAGGGTTGGTTGGGAACCCAGTTAGCACTGATTCTCCAGATCAGTGCTGATTTTTGCCATTAAGTCTTGTATGTTCTGTTATGCGATGTGGGTTGTTGGGAACTTCGCTCTGTATTGATTTTCTAGATCAGTGCTGATCTCCATTATTTGGCCTTTTACATTACATTTTACTACTATTAAAAGTTCTGTTTGTTACACTCAGACTAGTGTTTGTGAGTGTGGAAGCCATACCCCTTTGGGTGCCCAGGAAACGGTGCAGGATTCCCCAGAAATCTGGGTGGGGGTCGAGCCATTTGGTGGTGAACATTATTTGGAAACCCCTAGATATAGAACCTGGCCCTTGTCCTGCCAGCCCGCCATGGCAGAAGGGCTACGCCTTTAAACTACTATTAAGTTTTTCCTCTACATCTTTTTCTATTTCTATTATCATTTCTTTCCAGATGACCATGATGTGTGTGTGTGTGTAAACAGCAACCAACCTGCATGCAGCTGTTCTTGCTTCATTTGGATAGGTGACACTTGTTGCCACATTAATAAATTTTTAATATCTTTATCACTGAGAACAGGATTCTGATTTCTGTTACCCTGGTTTAAATTCATAGTAACTCTCAGGAAACTAAAATAGTTATTCTGGATTTTCCATGGTATAACTGAGATCAAGCTTCGGTTTAGAGTCCAAATCTGTTTCAATGGGAATTTTGTCATTGACTTTACTGGGAACAAGTTTATACCCTGTATGTCACATTCTAAGGGTACAAACTTGTTCCCAGTAAATTCCATGATAAGATTCCCATTGAAATAGATTTGGACTCTAAATCAAAGCTTGATCTCAGTTATACCAGGGAAAATCCAGAGTAATTATTTTAGCTTCCTGAAAGTTCCTATGGCATTATACCAGGGTAATAGAAATCCAAATCTTGTTCTCAGTGATAAAGATATTAAAAATTTATCAATGTGGAAACAAATGTCACCTATCCAAATGAAGCAAGAACAGCAGCATGCAGGGTGGTTGCTGTTTACACACACACACACATCATGGTCATCTGGAAAGAAATGATAATAGCAATAGAAAAGGATGTAGAGGAAAAACTTAATAGTAGTTTAATCAGATACTTATAAATTCTTAGCATTCTGCAACTTTGCTGGTAGACAGAATGTGACTATTTGCCACTTGGTAAAATTCCAGCACACCAGGAACATGATTGTAATCTTATCTACTGTACTGTGACTATTAAATCACTGTAAGCTCTACTTTTAAAGGAAATCACAATTCCGATCTTATCCAGAGTAGCGCTAACATTTGTTATATTAACTCTCAGACATACAACTTTAATTTAGCGTGGTTGCAAGTTGCAGCTACATTAAAATACTGTCATGTTTTACCATTATCCAAAACAAAAAAAAAAAGTGATTTAATTATACAGGGCCAAATTTTCTCTGACGCTCATGTGGTTGCCAGAAGGAGAATGGGAGAGTACTAGATCAGCCTCTTACTTTTCTCACAAAGGAAGCGGGGAGGGTCAGGGAGGAAGTGAGACCCCTGTTCAGTCTCCCCATCTGCAATGGATCAAGAAGTGGGCTTGTTGTAGCAGAATGTACTGCATAAAGGTATGTAATTTGTAATTGCATACATTCTCCTGTGAGCTCAAGGCATGCAACCTGCCAGCACAGGAATACATTCTCAAAAGGCCATCATTTGGAGAAGATAACACAGTCATGAATCTTTTAGTGATCATGGAGAGTAAAACTTAACAGAATGGGGTGAAACAGATAAAAAGCAGCAAGGGGTAGTTCGTTTAAACTCTAGAGAGTTCATGACAGCGAGATAAGTACAGACAGCTCAGAAAGAGAGGGATAGGATGCAGAAGGAAAGGTCAAGTGCAAAGATGTAAAAGAATATAGATTTTGAAAAAAGAGAGAAAGAGAAGAGGCATATGATCTAAAGTTAAGACAGAGCTGCCAAGGCATCAGATTCTAGAAGGTTCATGAGGCCAGAGAGATTGAAATCTGATCATTTAAGATGATATTGATCTATACTCCAAAATAAAAGTAGACCTGATCCCCAAACATGTAATTTGCATAGTTCTATTAACTTCAATGGAGGCATGCCCATTTTGCCCCAGCTTGAAGTCTGGCCCAAGTCAGAAAGCTATATCCTGGTCTACATTGACAAAGAAGTTTGACATAATGCTGCTTACCTAAGTATTGTGCAGTGTCAGTCTCAGTGTCAGAGCAGTAAGTTTGAATTAAATGGTACTTAATTTGACTTAATAATGCCACTCCTGCGAGTGACACAATACTGAGTCCAAAATCTACAAGTTGAATTCAGGTCTGTATAGCAATAGTTCTGATCTTACCTCTCCTGTTTTTCCAATCTGCTGTACCTTAGCAACATAGCTTCTCCCCTGTCTGCACCCCTGGAAAGTTTTCAATTATTTTCTCTCTCCATATGTATCACTATGTCTCCTGTTGTTCCAGGGGCGGAGAAACAGCAAAGACAGCTTTTCCTGGTTTTTTTCCTCTTTGGGGTGTGGGGGTAAGCAGAGAATGATTGCCTCCTCATAAGCTCTGTGCCTACTACACACAGTACAACACATTTCAGGAAGTAACTGAGCAGTGGGGATAGGAGACCTTAGCACAGAATTTGTTGTGTGATCATTTGCATTCACCTTCTATAATTTGACAGCCTAAAAAACAAATTATAACCCTGACCCAGTACAGAAATGTTCCCTAAGAAGAAACCATAGATGTTTGACAATCTACTGCAGTGATTCCCAACATTTTCTCTGCTGTAGCACACCCTGGTACCTTTAATTAATTTGAGGCACACCAACATATAATTTCCAAATGAATTCATGGATATTCATAAGCCAATGAGCCAATCCAGAGGTCTCTGAGTAGTTTTTCAAAAAGTTCTGTGGCACACCTGCTCAGAGGTTGTGTTAGCTATATTAGAGTAACAGAAACATCTCCAACAGAATCATTCCTGTTAGCTGTTTTGAGCCCTTCAAGAAATGAGCTGACCTCCCAAAACAGCAATATCACTGCTGAAGATTACTTATTCTACTGGCCTTTCACTTCCTATTCTTTATGTAAAATGGTTTGCAGCAGCCTTGCCCCATTTATCTCCACATTGGGCCATAGGCGATACAATAATTTGTACAATAAACTTTTCTCGTTTTGTCTTCCTTCTATCTTATCTTTCCTTCCTCACCTTTTTTTTTTCAGCCTCGTCCCTTCTTCTCTTCCATTGATTTTAAGCCTTGAAGCAATGCTGGAGCTCTTATTGTTTTTTTGGTTCCAAAGGGGTAGCTGTGTTAGTCTAGTTCAGCAAAATGAACAAGGAGTCTGGTGGTACTTTTAAAGACTAATAAATTTTGTGGAAGAAAATCCCACTTTTTCATGAAGTGGAATTTTCTCTTGTGAAAACTTATGTGATAAATAAATTTGTTACTACCAGACTCTTTTTGTTTATTTTTTAGTGTTGAACAGCTGTATCCTTCAACTTTAGCACTGAATCTGCAAAGTCATAAGCAATCTCAAATCCTCTTGCAGATCAGTGGGATTTGACAGTGCTCATCATCTCCACACAGGATCAAGCTCTTTCTTCACTTTTACAATATCTTGGGTGATCAGCACTTCAGTTTGATCAGCTGAATTGGCTTAGCTTTGGGAAGAGCAGCCACACTACAAAGCCACACTCTAGTTGCTATATATACTCATTTGCTATTGTACTCATCTGTGTGTGGCACTAGGGCTTCTGAGGACATATCCTGAAGGTAGTATTATTTAAGTTTACTGCAGCAATCTATGAATTATTTTGCAATGGATTGGGGGAGAATGTATTAATCTTTCTTGAGCACGTGTGCAGAAGTGTTCATAGCCAGCCAACACAGTAAGTAACCCACTTCCAGTTTTGACACATCAGGAAGTTGGCTACGTTAGACTGCTACAGTTAGGACTAACCTATTCGGCATTGGTAAGTCAATGGCTGGAGCTGTGGTGATGGACACTTTCAAGGGAATTATTGTTTTGATTCATCTGTGGTTGAAGATTGCTGGTGTCCCCAAAATAATAGAGGATTTTGAGCAAATGGGCTTCTGAGACTGGTGCTCTCTTCAAGGTGTGCAAGGTTATAGGTGACTTCCAGTCTGGAAGCAGGGAGTACTCAAGAAAATATGGCCAGGAGAATTGTGGGAAGCCATTGGAGGACTATCACTACATGAATGACTTAAGCCTGCACCCACATTGTAAGTGGTCATGTTAGCAGCACTTGGGCTTTAGCTGATCACTCCATATGGTCAGTTTCCAAAGGGATAGCCGTGTGAGTCTAGTCCAGCAAAAAAACCTAAGGAGTCGTGTGGCACTTTAAGACTAACAGATTTATTTTTTGCATGAGCTTTTGTGGGGGAAAATCCCACTTGAAGCATCTGACGAAGTGAGATTTTCTCCCACGAAAGCTCATGCGAAAAATAAATCTGTTAGTCTTAAAGCGCCAGACGACTCCTTGGGTTTTTTTTTCACTCCATATGGAGCAGCTGTCTTGAATGTAAAGAGTATCACATTCCAGTGAGAAGATTTTGTGTGTGGATGGGAGCTAGGACAACACTCAAGTAAGGATCTGAGTTAGCTCTGCAGTGAAGACATGCCCTAAATTAGACTGATCTTTTCTCATAGAGTTTTTTGGTCTTTTATGCCTCAAGGATGGAGGGCATGCTTTGTGTATAAGGCAAAAAGCAGATAACTAACAGGTATACAGTGCAGTCAAAGCACCAGACAAAATTGTAGTTAAAACTAGGACCATCTTTCAAAACACATAAAAATTAAGGACTAAATTTAAAAAAATAGGAGAACTAAACTCTGCACATGAGAAAAGTAGGCCTGTTTCTCCATTTCCTTGCACTTCAACAAATCATTTATAAACAAGGGAAAAGTGTAAAATGCTCCCATTCTGATTTGATATTGTTTTCCACCAGCATCTCATTCGATTGGCACAAATATAAATGTTTCCTCACCCAAGCATAAAAGCCAGATTTTTTGTAATAGCCCACTACTTTTACCATTAGTTAGTTTAAAAACATGTGCTCCTTCTAAAAAACATGTTCCAAATGGGTAGTCATGTTAGTCTAGTTCAGTGAAATAAACAAGGCACTTATAAAGACAAATTTACTTATTGAATGAGCTTTCATGAGAGAAAATCCCATTTCATCAGATTCTTGAAGACTGGCAACTTACAGAATGGGAGCAAAACAAATATTACTTTACTTAATCCTCTTCGTACCTAAGTGGTACATAAGGCGTCTACTAGAGACCTCCACTGCTGTCGATTGGCCGTATGTTCGGTGATGTTACTCCAGGTTAGAACCTGCTCTATCATTTCTTTTTCTACTGTTCTTCGCCAGGTTTCTCTTGGGCAGCCACATTTTCTTTTACCATCAGCTGTCCAATGGAGGGCCATTTTTGGTGGTGCTCCTGGCTGCATTCTGCACACATACCCTAGCCATTTCCATGTTCTCTTCTTGATAATAATGGCCAAACTTGCGCAGCTAGTTTTTGTGAGAAGTTCTTCACTGGTGATTCTATTTGGCCAGAATATCCGTAAAATTTTCCTTAGACATTTATTTTGGAAGGTCTCTAGTTTCTTTTTGATATTTGCCGATACCTTCCAGAATTCGCTCCCATAGAGTAGAACCGAAAGGACATTGCTTCTGTAAATTCTTATTTTTGTATTCTTGCTTAGAACCTTTGATTTCCAGATTTCTTTTAGCATGGCAAAGGCTTGATTTGCCTTGTTGATTCAAGAGAAGATAGACAAACTAAATGCAACTGCACAAACAATAGGACTGAAGGTAAGCATAGGTAAAACAAAAGAAATGAGACAGAAGAGCAAGCCGATAGATCCTATCGCAATCGACAATACAGAAGTTGAAAAAGTCCAAGCATTTACCTACCTTGGCAGCTTAGTCACAGCTGATGGAGATACTGAATAGGATATGAAGAACCGAATCAAAACAAATATAGGGGAGTGTAAGTGACAGGATCAGGTCAGATTGTTATAGCAAATCACTCCTCTACATTTATTTTGCCCCTATTCTATAAGTTCCCTATCTTCAAGTGTCTAATAAAGTGGGATTTTCTTCCACAAATGCTCATGTGATAAATAAATTTGTTTGCTTTTATAAGTTCACCCAGACTCCTTGTTTACTTTTCTAAAATACATATGTATCAGCTCCTGCTAGAATGTATGGAACTGTGCCTTATAAACTCCCCAAATCCAGACATACCCTAATCTTTCCTCTCCAGTACACTGATTTTTCTACTGCATTTACACCATCTTCTTTTTCTAATCTTCAGCACTGTTTGTTTGTTTGTTTGCTTCATTGTTGTCGTTCAACATATCCCCTACTTTTACATGCTACATGCTACATACTTTGTAGTAAAGCACCAAGAGACATTCACTGAAAAACAAGAGAGAAAACAAAAGAAAAAAACAAAACAAAACAGAGACCAATACAGAATAAATCAAATTCTTGGCCCTGTGCCCACTCACAGAAACAGCCTTTTCTGTGTCATTCCTGAGTTTGATTTAAATCACTTTTTATGACTCAAACAGTACTTTTGAAGCCTGAGCACCTGGGAGACTTTATGGAGATTCCTTTAGTTGAACTGAGAAGCAAACAGCCAGTTCTGAAGACTGACCAGGTGAATCATTCTGGTTGATATCCCCATTTGTACAGATCCTTAAAATCCAGAAATAGGTGAAGTGTTAGTTATTTTAGTTGCCAAAAAACAAAGTTACTGGATAAGATCCAGTTCTGCTTCTGTAGATGTAGTATGGCACTTTAAAACTTCAGCTCACTCTCATTCAGAGATTTGAAGGATCACCCACACTGTTCCTCAGGTACAGTCTCATTTCTTTGTCAATTTTAAAATGGATAGCCGTGTTAGTCTAGTCCAGTGAAAAAACAACAAGGAGTTGTGTGGCACTTGAAGACTAACAGATTTATTTTTTGCATGAGCTTTCGTGGGAGAAGATCCCACTTCCTCAGATGCTTCGAACATGGGTGAACT
>ML682066.1:11666960-11769585 GCA_007922195.1 Podocnemis expansa
TCACCCATCTTCGAAGCATTTGAGGAAGTGGGATCTTCTCCCACGAAAGCTCATGCAAAAAATAAATCTGTTAGTCTTCAAGTGCCACACAACTCCTTGTTGTTTTTTCATTTCTTTGTGCCACTCATCCAGGACAAAGTGCCTAAAGCTGATAACTGACTATGAAAGCAACATATCCGCTCCCCTGCTGCACTAGTTATAACTCCTTCATCTTTCCTGTCTTCGTAGACAGCGTAAGAGACATGGATGGGAAAGGGGGATGCAATCATGGTTCCCTTAGGCCTGGGGATCACTGTCTGTCACCAAGAGTATGCTAGGTACTCAGCCTAATTAAATTCCAAAGGAGTAGCCATGTTAGTCTAGTTCAGCAAAAACAAACAAGGAGTCCTGTAGCACTTAGGCTGTGTCTATACTTACAAAATTAATTCAAAATAGTTATTTCAAAATAACTACTTCAATTTTAATTTGAAGTAATTATTTCAGATTAGTACTACTTCAAATTTATTATTTTGAATTAGGAGTCCAGGGAAGACTCTTTAATTTGAAATATAGTAGGAGTTATTATTTCGAAGTAGAGAGTCTTCACTAGACTCTAATTTGAAATAAGGGAAGGCAGGCAAAAAAACTACAGCCATTATTTTCAAACAAGCCTATTTCATAGCTTAGAATGGTTTATTTAAAAATAATAATTTCAATTTGAGAGCTATTTCAAAACAAAAGTAGTTTTTATTATTTCAAAACAGCACTTTGTTATTTTGAAATAAGAAAATGTTTAATTTCAAATAACAAAATGCATGCACGGACAGGAAAAAGATATTTCAAAATAAGCCTCCTTATTTTGAAATAACTTCTAAGTGTAGATTTACCCTTAAAGACTAATGAAGCCTCTGATGAAGTGGGATTTTCTGCCACAAAAGGTCATGCGATAATTAAAATTGTTAGTCTTTAAAAGTACCACAGGACTTGTTGTTTCTTTAGCCTAATTAAGAGTAGCCATCAGCTTACTGTAAATTACACCTGGGGGCCTGAGCAGCACAAAGCAGATCTGGGATGTGGAATGCAGAGATTACTTCCAGGCAGAGCCGTAACTATGGCATGGCAAACAGGGAAAAGCTGCGGATGGCATGGAGCGGCTCAGTGGAGCTGCTCTACTAAAGGGGCAGCTTTCGTAAGGGCGGCTGTAAGCACTGCTAATTGCAAGGGGTGCGTTCCAATTGGAATGCGCCACAGGCGGCAAAAGCCAGAGTTACGGCCCTGCTCTCAGGTTCCAGCCCTTTTCTTCACCTTCCTCTTTTTACCCCCAATTGTGCGGTGCCCTTCTCAGCTACATCAAAGGATCAAGGCTTTTGTCTTTTTACAACATTGTTTGTAAGGCTTCTGTGAAAAGAAGGAAAGAATGTGAAGCTTTTCCCACTGCTACAGTGTTGTGATGTTTCTAGAGGGATTGAACAAAGAATTGGATAAAATGGCAGATGCAGTTGCTGAAAAAATTAAATTAGTCCTTCATACCATGCTTTCTGCCTTTGCATATTGTCTGGCTGTTGTGTACACAATGTTACGATTAATTATGGGAGTGATGATTCCAGCATCTATGTGGTTCTGTGAAATGAAGTAAAACATGTTCCTCTGATTGGGTCTACACGTATATGTTAGAATGATGACAGCAACACAACTGACAAGTTCTGAATGGGAAAGTGTTCGTTTTGATAATTTACAGTCATTATTCAATGTCTGCCAAGAACACTGCTGCACTGAAAGACTTAGTTGATTTGGCTAAAATGGAGTGAACATAGTTACTTTTCTATTGATTAGTATGTAGACTGACTGCACGTCTACTTGCTACTTAGAGACTGAGGAGAAGTTGGCCAACTTAAAGTATAAGAATTGTGTTCTGACCAAATTTGACACACCTGCATTAATATTATTTTACATAGGGTCAATCTGGTTATCATTGTAACCATTGTTTTTATATTATTCCTCCATGTTCTTTATTTAGTATTACTGTATATAAGATATGGGGTGGAGGGCCTTGGGTTAGAGAGAGGAAGAGTGTCCAGCTGAGACATGGACACTACAGTGCCTTTAGGCTCATTATAGGGTGAATCTCCTTTAGCTCACTCAGAGTTGTAGTCTCCAACACACAAGTGTGCCATATTATTTGACTTTGGGATAATACCTATGGCATGTACATGAAGTTAGACAACAGGTGGAAAAGACAGCAAATTAATTTAGCTTATTTAAAGTGTTCTTTAATATCTGGCCACTAGTTTCCAGACACAATATTATTATCTTACTTACTGTTGCTTCTCTTTTCTTCATATTCTCCTCTCCCTGGTTACTTGTTTCTCTAGCAATCGCCAGTATTTCCTCTTGTGTGTTTTCCTTTTTTGTGTGTGGTGGTTTTCTTTATCTGATTTTTGCTTTGTTGGTAGGGTTTCTTCATCCTTATCTTTAGCAAAGTACTTTTATTTTAATCTTTAATCTTTCTTTCTCATATTGTCTATTTTTCGTCTTTCCCTTAATATTTTTGGTGACTAGCTAGCTGAAGTGGGTTATTTTTTCATATTCTGATGGAATTTTTCTTTTCAGTTTCGCCTTTTGTCTTATGATTTGTCTATGTTTTTATGTTTCTGTGTCTCCCAATTTGCTTGTTTCTATTACTTGATCTTAACACTTTTCTTCCCCCTGCTAGTCTCATTATATTTCTGTCTTTAAAACAAATGTTTTCCCTGTCTGTTTTTTTGTGTACTATCTTTTTCAATTTGGTATTTTACAGTCTTCCTTCATTTCTGATCTCCTTTTGTTCTGTTGCCTGTTCTTTTAAAAAATTACATTATCCTAATTTAATCTAATCATGCTGGACTGATAGAAATGAAGAGTGAAACTTGCTATTTGGGCCCAGTCCTGCGTTCACTAAAATCCCTATAAAACTCTACTGATTATTCTATACTGTTGACAAAAGCATAGCAGGATCCAGTGGCTGGAAGTTGAAGTTAAGCTAATTCAACTTTGCTTTCTTGGGTCTCTCCTGTAGTAGATGACGGGACAGACATCTTGAGGATCTCTATCAAGCATTCTTGAAACTACAGTACCCACCTGGGGAAGTAAGAAGACAAATTGACAGAGCTAGACGAGTTCCCCAAAGTCATCTACTACAGGAGAGACCCAAGAAAGAAAGCAACAGAACACCACTAGTCACCACATACAATCCTCAAGTCAGACCTCTGCATAAGATCATTAAGGACCTACAGCCTATTCGAAAAGATGATCCCTCTCTCTCTCAAGCATTAGGAGACAGACTAGTCCTTGCTTATAGGCAGCCCCCTAATCTTAAACAGATACTCACCAGCAACTACAGATCTAACAACAGGAACATTGAAGCAGGCACACACCCCTGCAAAAAACCACGCTGCCAAGTCTGCCCACATATCTACACAACAGACATCATCATAGGTCCTAATCAAGCCTGCTACTCCATCAAAGGCTCATTTACCTGCTTATCTACTAATGTGGTCTATGCCATCATGTGCAAGAAATGCCCTAACACCTTATATATTGGACAAACAGAACGATCGCTCCGTAAGAGACTGAATGAGTACAGAGCTGATATCAGAAATCAAAGAACAGAGAAACCAGTTGCTGAGCACTTCCATCTTCCTAATCACTCGATGATGGATTTGTTAACGACTGTCGTTAGAGCTGTACCTGGGACATCAAGACTTCAAAGAGAGACAACTGAACTCGAATTAATATGCAAGCTAAATTCTGTGAAAGCAGGACTGAATCGAGACTATGGATTCTTTTCCTATTACAAAGGGTAATTTGACTTCAGGCTTCCCATGGTTTGAGCCTGTAAACTGCTCTGATTTGCTGTTACTTTATGACCTGATCCTATGTTTTACACCCCCTTGCATTTAGTTTCGTTCCTTTCTGTAAGTTCACCCATCTTCGAAGCATCTGAGGAAGTGGGATCTTCTCCCACAAAAGCTCATGCAAAAAATAAATCTGTTAGTCTTAAAGTGCCACACAACTCCTAGGGGTTTTTTGCCTTCCACTGTAGCATAAAGCCTCGCTTGCCTAGTGGGATCATATGGACATTTCTCACCTAATCAATTACCTGCTACTGCAGGGGCTTCAGCACTTGTGTTACCTCTGTCTCTCCTGTACTCTGCCTCTGACGCACAATGGTTTAATCTCCTGACTGCTGAAATTTTTTAGTTTAACTCAAGTTATTAGACTTAGTATAGGTGTGGCTGGATGAAATGTAATGGCCTATTATAAACAGAGTAGATGATCTAATAGTTCTTTCTGGCCTTAAATTCTGTGAAACTAGGAAACTTCATTTAGGAACTCGATCATTTATCTTTATGAACAGTTATGCAGTAGGGATGGTAGCAATGCAAATTCTCCTGGCATAGTCCTGTCACTGGGTCTGATTCTCATTTACACTGGGCCTCATGACATGGTGTTGGTAGTGTAAAGGAGCCAAATAAAGGTCCCTGAACACTGCTAGAGTGCTGTAAAGGAGCCTCAGTGAAAGAGTAAGATCCTAAAATTACAGATGCAATAAGAGCAAATGTAGATGTGCTGGAGTTTTGATTTAATTAGCTTGAATAATAGTAGTGAAGCTGCAGCAGCATGAGGTAGTCCAAGGGAAGGCCCGTGTTGCTATCAATGCTGCCACAGTGTCATTGCTGTTATTATTTGACCTAGCTAGATCAAATCTAGGTCAGGTATGTCTTCATGTGCTGCAGTTATACCTCTGATTGAGCATGAGTAGATGGTATGTCCACACAGGCTTCTTATTTCGAAACAACAGAGGTTGTTTCAAAATAAGAAGTGGCATGTCCACATGACACACCATTATTTCAAAAGAATGGGCCCTGTTGTTTCAAAATAATGGCCGTTATTTCGAAACCATTAAACCTCCCATCTAATCGAAATAGCCGTTGTTTCGAAACAGTTCTTTCAAAACAATGGCGTTCGGACACATTGTTTCAAAACAACACCATTGTTTCGAAACAACATGTCTGAATGGCCTTGTTTTGAAATAACCATTTTGAAACAAGGGCTATTTCGAAAGCAGGCTTTCCCTTAATTCGAATTATCAAACTGTTAATTCGAATTAACTTATTTCGAAATAAGGACTTTATTTTGAAATAATTCATTTCGAAATGGGTAATTTCGAAATAATGATGTATGTGTGGAAATAGCCTTAGTGAGAATCAGACTCGGTTTTTCAGAAGTTCCAGAGGGGCAGCCACGTTAGTCTATTTCAGCAAAACAAACAAGGAGTCCTGTGGCACTTTCTGTTAGTCTTAAAGTGCCACAGGACTCTGTTAGTTTCTCAGGATCACTAGTGTGAGTAGTAGTGTAGCTAATAATTTCATCCACTTGGTGAACACTTAAAAATTAGGTTGACAAAGCTATAGCTGTCCAGGGTGTGAAAAAAAACACCTGTAACTGACATAGCTATGCTGACTTCATCCCCAGAGTACTTGCAGATGTCTTGATAGATGAATGATTCTGTCAATGTAGCTATCACTAGACAAAGAGTCTGGAGACACTTTTAAAGGCTAGATGGATAAATGAATTTGTTAGTCTTTAAAAATGCCACCAGACTCCTTGTTTGTTTTGATGAATTAGACTAATACAGCTACCCCTTTGGAACTTGTATTAAACCCCTGTCTGAACATCCTATTCAGAATTAATTACTGTAGGTTTAGATTAATGCAGTTTAGAAGTGAATGTCAGCTTCCCCAAAAGAGGTCTGACACAGATTTTTTTTTATATGTTTGAGGGGTCACAGATGTACATTCTCTGCTGTTTGTAAGAGAATAAATATATTTTTTTAAATTGTTGATTTGGGCAGGCTTTTCTCGCAAACTGATGCCAGCTACAAATGATTGAATTGAGCTTGATTGGATCAAGTTGCGTGACTCCAAGATATGCCTCATTCCTGAATTTTTCTAAGGCTTTGGAAGGAGGTGCTAAAAAACAGAGTAAACAAAGATCATAAACCATAAAAATCAAGAGTAATGCTGAAAAGCCTCAGTTCTGCATGCCACATGAGGGAAGACTAACATTCCTGAATCTCCACAACCTGGCTAGGAAAGGAAGCCCAGACATCAATAAAGAGGCACTGCAGTCTTTAACTATCTCCCTGAAACTCTAAAATGGCCACTACTGAGAAGCACTGTCAACAGAGCATCATCATCTGGCTTCTTGACTGTAATTCCAACTTATTCTGGGAAAGTTCGGAAGACTGCGAGAGCTGAAGACCTGGCAACCCCCTGTTATTTCAGGTATCTTATAGTTTCCTTTTTGTTTTTATTAGCTGGAAGACAGACCAGCCTTTTTATATTCTTTAATCTTAGCATGTGCCAGTGAAGGAAGATACATGTCAATAAACTCCCATGCAGGAAGATGTCAGCAAGAAGGTTACCCAGATTTAAACAGCCCTACATGGTGTGGCATAAAAAATACTTATTAAAGTGTGTTCTAGTTTAAGGAGTCTTTAGAGATTTGAAACTGTCATCTCTAGTTTTCTCATAAACAAGAATTGTCAAATTTCTGCTTATTGAAGTTTTTTCTGTTTAAATTGCAATCTCTTTTCCAGGCAGGGAGGAAAAAGTTAGCTCTCACATAAGTGTAGATTGCAAGAAGGAAGCTTCAAAACTGGCTCCAAGGTTGTTTCAAACATTAAGTAATGATTTGACTTCTATATTAAGACATTTTAACAGCTCCATCTTCTAGATTTGATTGACTTTGGTACAATGGTGTGGTTGCTATTGATAACCAAACGGACTGCCATCTTTTAGGACTAAGTCTTAGAATTAAAAAGGATTGATTATTTTTAGTATTAATTTGTTGATTTAATTCATTTGACTGAATTCTAGTCTTGTGCTGAGAGTAATTTGTTAATTTGACTGTGATTTGATATTGATTTGGTAGCTGTATTGCTTTATTTGGAGTTTAGCTCTGTGTTGTTAACAATGCTAAGACTTGGTGATATGTCTTCTAGATTTTATTAAGTTTGTTTGTCTACATAGCCCCAGCAAAGGACTATCATAGCACTCTGTCAAGAATAGGTACTCACAGCTAGCCTGCTTACTTGCTAGATTAACCTGCAGGCACTGTAATGAGTGCATCTAGGCCCCCACTGAGCTGCCTGATTGGCCAAACTACCTATTAGTTGAGGGGATCAAATGACCTACTCTTAAGACCAGGAGAAGACTGAAAGTAATCATGTGTTCAGGCAGGGCCAAATTATCACAGGGACTAAAGGGACTGAAAGGCTTGGGCCCTTGCCAGAAGGAGGCCCCTGGATCCCAGCCCCTAAAACTCCTGCTATAATACACTGCCCCCTGCCCTGTTCAATGCTGGCAGTAATCCTCAGGTTCAGCCTGGGTCTTCCTTAAAAGACATTTTGAATGGACAGATTATTATATCTCTGTCACCTTTATGATCTGTAGGCAGTAACTCATTTGTGTGTATGTTTGTGTGCTTTAACCTGAAAATAGCCGTCATTTCTTTTTCTTTGTTATATATTTGGATAGTTTATTACAGGGTTGCTACAGGCTCTTTGTTGTAAGAGCTAGAGTACCAAGTGTTTGGGGATAAGTAATTGGTCCCTTGGGACTGGAAACAACTGGAGGGGTGTGTGTGTGCGTGCGTGCATGTGTGTGTGTAAAAATGATTGTTTATCACTAAATCCAGCTTGTGTGGATGGGAAGATAGATTGGAGAAGCCAATGGGACTGTCTGTGACTCCATGGTAAGAGTAGCACAGTGATCCAGGAGTCCATCAGTTACTGATCTGGTAAAATCTAATTATAGAACATATAACCATACTGTAGTATCTACACTGTTTTGACAATCTGCCCTAACATAGGCACTCATGAGTAATTCCAGAGAATATGACACAAATTATTATCAATAATAACATAATGTTGGAGGTTCCAAAGTGGTAGCCAGGTATAATTACATGTCAATAAAAAAAATTGTTAAGCAAACAACTTCAAAGGTTAAACAAGAAGTTTTCTTAAATCATGAATTATACAGATGATTTTTTTTGCAGAGTCCACATGTCTTGAGGGCTCTGACAAACACATCCCAGAGAGCAGATATAGATAAGCCAGCTGTTTTTTTCTAAAATATGTACCTCAGCAATTTCAACAGAGATTTTATCAGGAAGGACACGGGGTTGGCTCTCCTCTTGATGACCTTCCTCCTCATTTCTTGCTTAGGTATGCTAAGGCTGGTGCAGAGGCATGCTAAGGACTATGGATTTAGCTGGTTTTGGCCATAAGAAGGCCTGCTGATTGTGGTTGGGGAGGTGACAAAGGGAACAATTGTCCAGAGACCTGGTGATTTTTAAAGGGTCGAGACCAAGAGCAGAGGGTGAAGCTTTTCCTTAGAGAGACTAGCTCCCTGTCCTGTCTCATCTGCCTATGGCACTGCCCCTGCTCCATTCCAGGTACTACCCACTCCCCTGCTTGGCCCGTTTGCTGGCATGTTCCTCCTCCTCTCCCTACTGAGCTTCCCCTTCCTCCCTTCTACAACCTCCTTCCTTGCTTGGCCTTCCCATTGCTATGTCCCTCCTCACTTCTTAACCCCCCTTGTTCCTGCTTACATGTCTCTTCCCTGCTCCTTACTCAGCTCCCCTGCTGTGGCTCACTGCCTGGAGGACAGGGAAAAGTGGAAGGAATGAGAGGAGGGAGGGATGCAACAGAGAGTGGGATGACCAGGAGAGGGTCAGGACCTGGGGTGGAGCAGGCGCAGAGCATGAATGGGGCTCTGGGTGGAAGATGTGGTATGGGAGTTAGTCTCCCCGAGGGGAAGCTTCACCCACTGCCTATGGTTGTATACCTCAGCCATTGCATTCTGGGGGAGTGGGGCCCATAGACTGCGCTGCCCTGTGGTGTGGAATTGCTGTCAGTGAGCCTGGCTCTAAGTATGATAATATTTCAGTTATTGGTGGTAGACCAGTCATTCTGCTTATCTCCCAGGATCTCCCTGCGCCAGTCTACTGTATACTCCCAGAGGTTTCACAAGTTATATATACATGAACTAGAGCATTTTATTACTGACAAGGGCTGAGAACATTTTCTGTGTGAAAAATGTACAAATAGCAAAGGGACAAGAGCATTTTTGGTGAGAAATTCATTATGGGCAAGTTTGCTTTAGGCAATCAATTTCTGTAGCCAATCATTAATGCCTTAGGCTGCAATTGTTTAAATAAAAATGCCATTTACTGTTGCAAAGCTATAGAAAGCGATACAATGGATTCTTTGCCAAATACAGGGCCGGCGCTAGGCGGTAAGCAGCCCCTGCATAGCAGGGGGGCGCTGGCATTTTGAGGGGCATCAAAAGGGGACAGCGCTGTGGCGCTTCCCTGATGAGGTCACTCATCTGTGCCAGCGTCGCTCTGCTGCAGGGGAGTGGGGGCGCCACGATCCCCAGCACCGACCCTGGCCAAATACTTACATATTTAGAATAAATTTTGTCGTCAAGCAGTAGTTGATCAACAAGAGTGCATAAGAAAGCAACAAGTGAGCAGCAGATATTTAATGTAACTAGATTTTTGTTAATCTAATGGGACAGTTCTGGTTATGCAGTTTCCCTCTGCAAGATCAAGTCTGATCAACACAATAGTTCAATCTCCTGTTGTTTATAATATTTTCGTCTTATTTCAGTGGCTGGTTGGTGTTAGAGGCCTCTGATATAGGAGGTTAGACTAGGTATAGTCTGTGGTCAGGAGCACCTCTGGCCCAGGAAAGAGACCTGGGGCTCAGCACACTGGGACTTGGGTCCTGCGCTACTGCCACGGCAGCTGCTGCTGCAAGCGGCCCGGTGATGGACCTGGGACTCAGGCATTAGGATGCGGGGCTTGAGCCTCATAAGCCCAGCACCAGCAATGCCTCTGCCAGTGGTCCCTTCTAGCCTTAAACTCTGTAGGTATGTCTACACGTACACACTTATTTTGATTTAACTTAAATCAAAATAAGCAAAAACCTCAAATCAAAATAGCAAGTTCAGACACAGCATGGGAGGTGTGGCAACATGGCCCCCTGGCAGGGCCATGTTGCCAGCCAATCGCATTAAAGGAGGAACTGACCTCACCTCCCTGTCCATTGTGATTGGCAAGAGGTTGCAAGAGAGATGGCTATGGATGGTCCCTGGCTCCCATGCCATCCTCGAGTGCTTGGTAGACCCTCTGCTAGCCTCTTCCCTGAGCCCAATGATCCTGGGGCTGAGCCCCCAACCATCATTTCACTGGCCCTCACAGCGGCCTTAGTTCCCCGTCCCCCTTCTGTGCAACAGCGCACCCGGGCACAGGACACCAGCACAGCCTGGTGGCAGCGGGTTGTCCTGCAAACCTGGAGCAATGAGCAGTGGAGGATGAACTTCTGGGTGAGCAAGGAGACCTTCACTCACCTGGTCGCTGATCTTGTGCCAGTCCTGCGTCAAAGGGACATTGTAATGAGAGCAGCCATTCCCATGGACAAGAGAGTGGCCATCACTCTCTGGAAGATGGCCACTCCCGAGTCCCACAGGTCTGTTGCCCATCTCTTCAGCATTGGGAGGTCCACTGTCAGTAAAGTGCTGCTGCAGGTTGCCCATGCCATCAGCACGTTCCTGCTGCCACACCTTGTCACCCAGGGAGCACTGTAGGATATGATTGTTGGCCTCTCTGCCCTGGGGTTTCCAAACTGTGGGGGGATACTCAATGCCACCCACATCCCCGTGCGAGCCCCACAGCACTGTGCAGCCAAATACAGGAACGTGAAGGGATACCACTCGGTCATCCTGCAGGTTCTTGTGGACCACTGAGGGATCTTTCAGAATTGCTACATCAGATGGTTGGGGAGGGTGCACAATGCCAGGGTTCTGCGCAACTCCTCCCTGCACCAGGGCATGGAGGTGGGCACCTACTCCTCCCCATAATATCACCGTTGGGGAAGTTGAGGTGCCCGTCCTCATTGTTGCTGATGCAGCCTACCGCCTTCACCCCTGGCTCATGCACCCATACATGGGACCCCTCAATGCCAGACAGCAGCTTTTCAACTGCTGCATCAGCCACTGCCATCAAGTGGTTGAGTGGGCTTTTGGCAGACTGAAAGCCCGCTGGAGGTGCCTCCTTACATGCCCGTACCTTGCCGAGGACAGAATCGAGGAGGTCATCAGTGCCTGTGTGGCACTGCATAACCTCTGCGAGCTCTAGAAGGAGACAGTAGCCACCATGTGGGAGGCCAAGGCAGAGCTCATCGGTGGCTGGTTCCAGCAGCCAGAGATGTTGGCCCCAAGGGAGCAAGTGCTGCAGATAGCAATTTCTGTGTGGGAGGCACTGAGAGACTTGTTTGTACAGGAGGACATTTGAGGGCCAGGCCTGCTCCACCACACCGCCCACTCCCCCGTTCTGCCACAGCCAGCCCCCACCCAATCTACCCACACCCAGAACCCAACCCAATAAACACTGAACTACAACTGTTCGGTGTCAGAACTTTTATATACAAAAAGAAGGAGGTCGGGGAAAGGGGGGCTTGGGAGGCAGCAATGTTCAGATAGTGTGAGGTGGGGGGAGAACTGGGGGGTGGGTACTCAACTGGGAGCTGGGATGTGGAGTGGGGGGAGAACTGGAGGGTGGGTATTCATCTGGGAGCTGGGATGTGGGTTGGGGGTTTGGGGACATCAAGGTGGGGCGAGGCTATGGGGAAGCTACCCCTGGCCAATGGCCTGCTGTCCCATGGCCTTTCCTGTGGCCGCCCTGGGTCCGGAGGCACTGGTGGTGAGGGACATTGGGGTGCTACACTGGAGCTACCACAGTCTCCTGAGGTGGTGTGTGATGTGCCACAGGCTGGAGGCGATGTCCTGGACGGCAATGGTGATGGCTTCCTGTGCTGTGGCTTGCCTCTCCATCGCTGGCATGACACAGTTGTCTGCATCAGCAGCACGCTAGAGCTGGCAGATGGTGGCCTCCTGGAGCCTGCCCTACTCTTGTCACCAGGCCCAGGAAGACTCATCAGCTCACTGGCCCCGCTCCAGCAGGCTGCTGAGGATCTCATCCCGTGTCCGGCGGGCTCTCCTCCTCAGCCTCGTGGTGGTGGGTGGGCTCCCAGGAGTGGGACGCTGGGTGGCCCCATGAGCTGAAGGGCAGAAGTGAGAAAAATTGAGTCTCTCAGCCTACTGGCCTTGGCCATGTGCAGCCTGTCAGCTGCAAATACCTCTGCCCTGACTACCAGCAGGATTCCCAATCTGTGTTCTGTGTACACTGCACTCAGGGGGTACATGGCCTCATGGCCCACAGTAGTGCCCTGTACTCGGCAGAATGTGGCCCTGGAAGTCTCTTGAGGCCATGTGACTGGTGCAGGTCTGTTAGTCTTAAAGTGCCACACAACTCCTTGTTGTTTTTTTACTGGACTAGACTAACACGGCTATCCCCTTTGAAACTGCAGACCTTCTGCCATGCATGCTGCCTTATCTATCTATTGCCACCCCTGTGATGAAGGACCCCCATCCCGCTTGGACCCAGGACCCTGTCTGCACATGCCTCCCTGCTACCTGCATCTATGGGAGAGCCTGTACACCCCCCCCGAGCCCAAGCCCTGCCTGTCCCAGGGCAGTGCCCCCTTTGGTACCCATGCCAAAGCAGTCTTGGCCCTGCCTGTCTGGAAGGGGATGGGGGGGGGACACTCACCAACAGGTACTCGTGATGTCCGCATAGATGTCCCTTCCATTGCAGGTGATTGGTCCGCCTCCCCCTCCTGCTCCTCCTCAGGGGTGCTGGTCCTCTCTTCCCCAGCAGAGAACAACTCTGAACTGACAGGTGGCCTGGTCCCAGGCTGGCTGGCGTTGTCCATGTCCATGGATGCCTCTGTGTCTGAAGGGCCTTTCTCAGGGGAGGTGGCCAGGGTGTGGGGCTTGCCAGAGTCCACAGGCTGGGAAGGGAGGCCACTGGGCTCCTGCCTCAGAAAGGCAGCCAGCTCCTTGTAAAAGGGGCAGCTTGTGGCAGCAGCTGGCCCCTGGAGCTGCCTTGCTTCCCTGGCCAAGGCGTAGTCCTGGCGTAGGGTTTTTACTTTTGAGCACACCTCTTCAATGGTGCGCTTATAGCCACCTACAGAGAGGGCCTCCATGATGTCCCTATAGATATTGTGGTTTGGATGTCTTGCCTGAAACGGGGCACAGGTGTCCTCCCTGCCCCATATCTGTAGGAGGCAGAGGGTCTGCTCCTGGGACCAAACAGGGGCCCGGCATCACCCCTGTGCTGCAGCAGCACGTGCCTCTGCTATGCTGTCTGCAGCGTCCAGGCACATGGCACCAGGGTGGCAGGGCACTTCCTGCTTCCTGAGCACCCTGGGAGGAAGAAGGTCAACCCACACTGGATTCAAAATAGCTGTTGTTTTGAAACAATGTGTCCAAATGGTGTTGTTTTGAAACAGCCATTTTGATTTAACGGCTATTTCAATTTCTGCCTAGGTTTCACTATTTCAAAATAAGGTTTGTTATTTTGAAATGATGGGACTCATCATTTTGAAATAACAAAACATTGTTCGGACATGATATCTTTTAAATCAGAACAACAGTCAATGTTTCAATTTAAAAGCAATGTGTGGACATAGCCTATGACTTCAATTAGAAGAACCCTCATAGCCTATTCCTGACCACCTTATTACCTCTTACGTGCTACAGAGATATCAAGTCCCACCTCTGCTCTGCCAGCAGCTCAGTCTTGATGGCTCATTTGCCACATCTTCCATTCAACACCTTTGTGCTTTCTTCCATGCATAGGAAAATCTTCCCATTAAAATCTACAAAGCAACCACAATAAAATATACATCTTTAACCATGCCTACACAATCCTT
Source organism: Podocnemis expansa (assembly GCA_007922195.1). Lineage (NCBI taxonomy): Eukaryota > Metazoa > Chordata > Testudines > Podocnemididae > Podocnemis > Podocnemis expansa. The sequence continues at coordinate 11,680,825 of ML682066.1, forward strand.
TACATAGCATGTCAGTTGATGACTGCTGTGCTATGTCTGTCATGCAATATATTGATAATAATTGGATTTTTCTCTCATTACAACACGTGATTTGACCTCATCTTCCTCTATATGCTGTTCCTGTATTTGAATCGTGACAACTATTTTGATTTGCTGTTCCACTGTGACCTGTTCCCATGACTTACACTCTACTGCATTTATTTCCTCTTATCTTGTAAGTTCCCCCATCTTCAAAGCATCTGAAAAAGTGGGATTTTCTTGCATGAAATCTCATGTAATAAATAAATCTGTTAGTCTATAAAAGTGCCACAGGACTCCTTGTTTGTTTTACTGGTAATAACTGTCATACCATTTTCTGTTTCTTGTGTCCACCTATTGATGCTCTTCTTTTACTTAGACTGTTGGGGCAGGGATCATCCTTCTATTATGTATTTATATCTCCATCTAGTGTAACCTACCTCCTCTATACTGCAGCATTTGACTTTGTTTGGCCCAAAGAAAGGAAGAGAACCAGTGGGGAAGAAGATACAAATTTTAGTTGAAATACTCTCTCTACTTGTGGGGAGAAAGACAGGACAGGGCAATTCAGCTAGAGGAACCCAGAAGCATTCAGAATTATTAGGATATGGCAATTACTAGACGTGGTTATTGCTCATTAGCTATTCTTGAAACTTCATAAGAACTTTTCATTGTAGGCAATCCATCTGGTAAGTCACATCCAAGATCTGAGCCAATCAGAGCTACAGGGTAATGGGAGGAGGTTATAAATATAGGACATAATTCCAGTCCTCTTTGAAATCAGAGGCTGATCCATGTAAGACCAATGGGCATGTGTGCTGATACCTGGGTTCCAGTCCACCTTCCTATTCAGATCAGAATGAGTGCTACTCCAGCTTTACTTGCTAAGGAATCTTTCCCTTAGGGCAACTGCTTGGACCTAGGGGGAGAACTGGAAGGGGAATGTAATTGTTATGAATGCCATTGCCTCAGCATCTTCTACCGCATTATACTAGCTCAGTGGGGCCAGAACTTCTGGGTGTTACCTCAATATATGTTACTATTAGTAATAGTAATTGTAATAGATTTTACTGCCAGAAGGATTAATAACAATAATATAATTGGAAGAGATGGCTAAAATCTTGCTACAAAGATTTACATTTGTGACTGGGAATCCTTTAAAAAAATGTAACTTAAACATAATTCTCATGTACATTAATGCTCCCTTTGGCAGTGTAATGAGGCATCAAAGGGAGTATAAATAGTCCCCTAAGATTATCAACTGCTTTGGTAGATTCCCTGGCTGGTGCAGAGTTGACATAAGGTCTGTGATTAGGATGTGTAGAGGAGATAGAGTGGGTGTGACTAGTGCTCACTGTGCTATAGCAATGTTTTGTGTCCCATGACCTTTCTGTTGTGACTGCCAAAAGGCATTAACATTATGCATTGGGGCAGTGGCTTGTGCAATGTAAAATTTTGTGCATGGGGAACAAGAAATAGCAGTTCTTTAAGGGCCTTTCATTCCTAAAATGGGATGCAGAAGAAATAATGGCAACATGGATTTTCCTTCCTCTGAGAGGCAGTTTAATAATTAGTTACAGAACTTTTTTTTTTTTTAGCTACTATTCTTACTGAATTTAAAGGTACTATAGCATCATTTGTTGTTTCCACAGGAGGATTTGTATTCTATTCTACCACAGTGCATTTTACCCGCAATGTCCTTCTGACAAAAGTAATTGTTTGGGGCTTAAACTACAATTTCAGGATATTCTAAAAACCAAATTGCTCTATTAGATATCACAAGAGACCAGAAAGATCTAATTGTTTTTCTCCCCCGCAAAAGCATATTGCACTGTTAGCTTCTTAACTAAATGACAATTTGTCTGAAATTACTGGTTTATTGTGAGATTTATTTTTCACCATTTTTAGAGGGTTATTGACCTCAGCAACAGCAGGAATGTGCAATCTGACCTTTTTGTAACCTCATATGCTGAAACTACACATTATTCAGAAATCATGAATAAAAGGAATAACAATGAACATTGGGCCCAAATCATGTAACTCTATGCATATGTAGAATAACTACATGTCTCTCTAGAGCGGTCACTGCTATGTTTGATTAGTCAGTTACTGAAAAATGTAATACATGGGCTAACATTCAACAGCATTTTTCTCACAGGAGGTATCTCTGACGCCTGGATTCATAGTAGCCCCCAGTTATTTCCTAAAATGGTTTTAAAACAAACAATAGCGGCTGTGCACAGATCCCAGAATATAGTGTCCTGCTTCTACTTCTGCACTTCCAATATAGGGGAGCATTGAAAATCCTCTACCCTATTTTACATACAATGAGTGAACTAGTTTATGTACCTCAAGGAATACAGCTTTTTGATCTTGACCAAAATGTTAATGTCAAACTTGTGCATAACCATGTGATCATGGAAAAAAGAAAATCAGCTCTGCTGAATGAGTGCTTACACAATTAGTCTAATTTTCTAAAATGCTAAGCACCTAGAAACTCCTATTGATTTCTACGGGGGCTGCATGGTGCTTAGATCTTTAGAAAATCATGTTTATTTAGTTACATAAATATTGAATTTAAGACCCTATTTTAGGCAGCCGTGGTAGATCCTCAGCTAATATAAATAGACATTTATTCAGTAGTTTCAGGGATCTGTTTTGATAATCCTGTCCATAATATGTTTACTCTTTCCTAATATGTCATATGTAACATGATGTGCCACTGAAAAATCATCCATAATGGAGAATTTTGACAAAATCCATTTTAACAGAAGCCATTTATTTTCTGATGCTACCTTTACAAAAAATAATTTGTGTTTGTGTTTGTGCTAACAGACAATGATACATAATCTTTTAGAGAATCAAGCAATATCTCATTGGTACTACGTCAGTTTGACCAATACATTTAAAACTAACAGACCTATAATTATAAACATAGATCAAATACTTATCACTCTGTTCAGTATTAAAAACCATCAAGAATAGTTAAACTGGCACTGGGAAATATCAAATATAATTGTAATGAATAATTAATAGTGAACTAATTGTATAATCCATAGACCTAATTAACAAAATAGTGGTGGTTGTATGGGGGAAGAGGAAAAATAGTGTTTAGCTATTCTAAATGAGTTCAACATTTCAATTATTCTAAAAATATTCTACCCTGGGTCCAATTTTCTTCACTTACAACCTTTTTAAAGCACTTTGTAAAGATTTTAAAATGATTAACAAAGTGTGTGGGTGAAAACGTGTCTAACATAAGCATTTTAGCAACTCATATTTAATTAGGAAATTAAAGCACTGAGAGTCTGTAGTTACTTTCTCATTAGAAGTGCAAGTAACAAAGTGCCCACAGATCTAAGATGACAGCTACTGCAGAGAAGTGCAATTTCTCATGGGTTTCTATGTGTGTGCTTTAATTTTGCACTGTCTACTGTATGGAAGAAAACAGCACCATTCCTTTAAGCACCCACCAGTGAGACCTAATATTTGTCAGCCACCAGTGGAACCTCAATGGTGTTGAGTCAAATTTTGCTCTCAAAAGGCTGAAGAGAATGGAGAAAACTAAAAGGCCTATTCAATAATAGTGTTTTGGGAAAAGGTCAGTAGAGTCTTACATAAGGGCTGTAAATATGGAAAAGGAGAAAATTTTTCATGAAGGGAAAAGTCCATCCTGTCTTCTCCCCTTAAAGAAGTTGCATTCAATTAGTAAAAGGAAAAGCTCTGCTCCAAGTTACTTTATATTTTAACAGTTGATTTGTCTGTTGCTAATAATCAGACTGCAAATTCTGTGGGTCTTGCTCTCTGCTGTTTCTTCAGTTTTATGCTAATTTAATTCCATTAAAATTAGGAATTACACAAGTGTAAAAGTAGAGTGGTGCAGGGGTGAATCATATCTTGTAATTTCTTTGAAGAGTCTTTATGTAAGTTATGTTGTGCAGTAGTGTGCATTTACTGTCATTTGATAACAGGGCATCAGAATAAACAAGGCAGAAGAAGCTAATCAGATAGGATATCCTGGGCAATCATTAACAATTTATTATCAGTTTAATTCATGAATATTTGCATAAAATGATGCATGGATGTGACAGTTTAAAAAAAAAACATGGAACTAATCAGTTTGTGTGTGATGTACTGTCATGCAGCACTTACTTGTGGAGATGTATATTTACTATGCTAAGTATCAGTTAAATTGTTAATGGTCATCCCAAAGGTCCTAGCATAATGACCAGCACTGAAGCCAGGGAGAAATCTGAGCAGATTTAAAGATCCAATGGTTTGCTGAGTCTGTTCTTCAGGAGGAGTTAGCAGATTATTGGAGAAAGCTAACAATGATCATAGCTTTTATAATGGGGGGAGGGATGCAATATCGTTTCAGTATAGGTTGATCCTCTCTTTCTCTCCATAATAGCTTCTACTTACCTTGTCCCTATACTTCTCTTACTTAATATGTCTCCTTGCGAAGAAATCATTCGCCTGTATCTCTTGGCCAGAAGATTTTTTGCTGTTGGCCTCTAAAAGAGCTGAGGCTAATAAATAAGATTGGGGGAGGTGAAAGCTTGCATATTCTTACAATATACAGATGCTGTATTTAAATTCAGTCTCATGATGGAACCTATTCCAGGATGCAAGTCTTGCATGAATTGCTTACTTTGAAATATGGGTAATTTAAATTCATCTTACTCCCGCAGATGTTCGTTTATACAGGAAAATAGCAAAGTAGATTTCAAGATATGTCTCTACATTTTTAAATGAGGCTGATGACATTCTTCAGCACCCTCTCTTCTGTTTTGAAATGGATTTTTTATGTGCTTTATGGATAATGAAGAGTAAAGAATCTGGTTGCAACTGCTGTTAAAATGTATTTTTGTTTGAAATGAAGATTTGGGCCCTCAGGCATTTGTCTTAACCTGAGTACATGGTTTTTACAAATGAAGGTTTGTAGGATTAATGCATTTCTTAATATGAGTGTCTTCCAGCACATGGGAGCCGAAGAACAAGTTTACACATGATAAAATGAAAGGAGTAAACTGTTGGAAAAGGAAACCAATTGCTATTTTGAATAAGAGTTAAAACATACTTGAAATGATACCAGAGAGATTTAACATCTATATGCATCACATAGACTGTGACCTCAAGGTAAAAACAAGAAAATCTTCTGAGGAAAGTTTGGGAAAACCTCCTCTTCCAAAATAACCAGGAACTGTCTATTATGTATGTTCTGAAACCAAAGTATTGCAGCAGATGTGATTCAAACAATTCATATTTATATAGCACCTACATAAAGAAAGAGCCCCAAAAGCTTTATAAATGATACATGGTAAGCAATGCAGATACAACTGAAATGCAGCTGTCTCCAGGGTGAAAGGCAGCCATTATTTTGATAGCACATATCAACATTACATAATGTTCTGCACAGAACATGAAGGTTATCTTTTTGAAACTTCAGGAAGAATGTAGTCAGGCACAATGTGATTATCTTTTTTTGCAGTTTGACCTGAAGAGCAGGGCTAACACCTCTACTCAAGAGTGTATCCACACCAGGGCTCGGCAACCCCTGGCACACATGCCAAAGATGTTGTGCACACCCATTCACAGAGGATGCATGACTTCCAGCTCTGCAGCACCATGACTGCACTTCCCTGGTGGCATCACCACCCAGTGGGGCCTGGAGCCACAAGAGCTGCATGTGCACTAAGGTCCCTTTTCCCTGACTGCACTTCCCTGCTGCCTTCACCCTTGGCACCTGCTGATGGTTGGGATGGCAGGGCTGATTTACACTCTTCCTGGGAATGTACTTCCCAGAGCAGGTAGACAGACAGCTGTGCTTGAGCTAGGATATTAAAAATGTCAGTGTAGTTATGTGTGGGTGTGAGAGAGAAGAGAGAAAGAGAGAGATTGGCAGCCATTCAGACTAGCTACCCAACTACAAACCCATCTGGACCTCCTGTGTATGTACTTGAGCAACTAGCCTGAGACATTGCCTGTGTTACCCCACCCAGTGATACTGCTGTATTTAGCCCAATAACTTCAGCAGAGCTCACATGGCTATCCAAGCAAGCTCCCAGCTGCAATGTAGACATACTTGAAGATGGGTGCCATGGGTTACTGAATAAGTATATGTGATGTGAAGACCTTGACTGTATGTTTCATTCAGATGATGTAACTGCTTGTTACACCATGTAGGAAAGTGGTTCGATGCAGACTCAGAAGACTACTTCAAAGCATGTTGTTATAAGTGGTTCCATCTTTTGTATGAAACCTACAGTCAAGGTCCTAACCACTTATGGTTACAATCCATTGCAATATTTAATTCCATTATTTGTAGTTTCACATTGATCATCCAAAAATATGCTTTTGCACCACCCCAGAAACAATGATCACTGTATCAAGGCTACACAGGCAGGGGTATTGACAACTGAAGAATATGCTTAAGAATATAAGAATGCCAATACTGGCTGAGACCAAAGGACAATCTATCCCAGTAGCCTGTCTTTTGACAGTGACTAATGTCAGGTATTTCAGAGGGAATGAACAGGACAGAAAATCATCAAGTGAGAAATCACTTCTAATCAACTTATAATCAATAGAACAATAGCTATGAGTCAAACATGAATATTATATGGCCTCCATCCCTTTCTAAACTCCACATTACATAGCCTATATTCCAGATTCCTGACTGATGATAAATGAAAGAAAATATTTCAAGTAATGGAAAAAGGATGCACAGAGACTGAAGAAAATATAATAAAGTGCCTAAACTTTAAAAGGAATCAAAGAAAGAATGAGGAAACTACAAACATGTAAATCTTAATTCTATAATGGGAAGTGATCTGGAATAACTGATTTGGAACAAAACAGCATTCATACAAGGAAAAGATTAGGCAGACAGACAGCCTGGACCAATAAAGTCACTTCCTGCAGCAATTCATTCCAGCTTTGCTTAGCTATTGATAACTGACAAGATCACAGTAAAAATCTGGTATGGAGCAAAATCATGAAAGATGTTTTTCAAAGGCACTTACACAGCTCCTTCCCCTTGAAAATTTAGCATAAGTATGCCTTTGAAAATGTAACAAAATGACCCAAATCCTCAACTGTGGGCAGCAAGTAATCAGTTCAGCTGAGAATAGAAGAGATGCAAAGGTTGATTTCAATCACTTTAGGCTCATATAATCCTGAGGCTATTTAGCTGCTGCTCCCTGGTATTCAGTCTACTGTAGTTTATGCCAGCTTCAAACAGCCACTAGGGGTCAGGAGGGTAGTTTGGGTAGTTTTAGTCACATCCACTTTTCCCTGGCCATGTCCCCTTCAAAAGGTGCCAGAATGTGGGTAGCAAAGAAACTTCTATTAGCTTTATTCCACCCAAGGATACCACTATGTGGTAGAACAAACAAGGAGTCCTGTGGCACTTTTAAAGAATAACAAATTTAATTATCTCATAAGCTTTCATGGGTGAAAATCCATCTGACAAAGTGGGATTTGCTCCTATAAATGCTCATGTGATAAATAAATTTGTTAGGCTATGTCCACACATACATCATTATTTTGAAATAACCCATTTAGAAATGAGTTATTTTGAAATAAGTTAATTCAAATTAACAGTTTGTTAATTCGAATTAAGGGAAAGTCTGCTTTCGAAATAGCCCTTGTTTCGAAATGGTTATTTTGAAACAAGGCCATTCGGACATGTTGTTTCAAAACAGTTGTTTTGAAACAATGGTGTTGTTTCAAAACAACGTGTCCAAACACCATTGTTTTGAAACAACCGTTATTTTGATTAGATGTGAAGTTTAACCGTTTCAGAATAATGGTGCGTCGTGTGGACATGCCGCTTTTTATTTCAAAACAACCTCTGTTGTTTCAAAATAAGAAGCCTGTGTGGACATACCCTTAGTCTTTAAGGCTAGGTCTATACCTAAAAGCTTAGTTTGCTCTTTCTTAGTCCAAACTAAGTAGTTCAAAGTTAGTTCAATCTAACTTTGTTTCTTTTAATTTGAATTAACTTTTTAGTTTGAACTAGCCATGCTTTTTTTAAGTTCTAACTAACTGTTCAGTTCAAACTGAAAAAGTGCAGCTAGTTCGAACTAAAAAATTAGTTCAAATTAAAAAAACGTGCTTAGTTCTAACGAACTGCTAGTTTGAACTTATTTAGTTCAAACTAGCATGTCTCCATTGGGCTAGTTGGAACTAAAAATGCAAATCAGTTCAAACTAAGCAATTAGTTCAAACTAACTGTTCAAACTACCTAGTTTGAAATAAGCTTTTCCTAGTTCAAACTAATTTTTTTTTGTTCGAACTAGGCAAAACCTAATGTAAACAGAATTCAAATTAGTTCAGACTAAATTTGCTGAGTCCAAACTAATTTGCTAGTGTAGACATAGCCTAAAAGTGCCCCAGGACTCCTTGTTTGTTTTCCTGAGCTAGACTAACACTGCTGCTCCTTTAGAACTTCTCACTATGGGGTAGGAGAGTTTTGCCTCAACCAATTTAGTCCAGTTGCTGCATATAGCAAATCATACTGGATCTTTATGATGGAGCTAGATCCTCCGCTGATGTGAATGAGAATAGCTTCAGTTCTAGCCAGTGGACCTGTGGCAATTGCCACCAGCTGGAGATCCAGTCCCAAGTGGAGAGTCACTCAAGGTTCCTTTCCTATCAAGGGTTATGAAGACTTAGATACAAATTTTTAAATATATACAGTGAGCCTGATTCTTTTCTCATATAAGCACATGTATAACAAATATAAAAGAACAATCAGGCCTTGGACTAATGCCTGGCATACTTTAGAGCATCCTATTAGTCACTAAGGAGCAAGCCTCTGTTGCCTTTCACCAGCTTGATCTGTAATCCTCTCTTACCAACATTCACAAGCCAATTTTTTATCCAGTTAAGTTTTTCACAATCAAGCAGAACTTGCTACCTTACACATTAATGCTATAAGTGATAGTGCAGGGGTCAGCAACTGGTGGCATGCATGCCAAAGATGAAACACACACCCAATTTGAGCAGCACATGGGTGCCCTGACTGCAACTGCACCACTCTCAGCTCCAAGTGCCTATGTCCTTAAGACTCCTCTGTCAATGTGGCCATACCCCTCTGGTTTCCCATGTGAGCCCAGCATTCAGGAAATGGCTGGGTTGGCATATAACCTACTGCCACCATGTTCCCTGCAGCCTCTAGTCCTATTGCTACTGGGCCCTACAGTATCCTACCCACAGTTGACACTGCTGTGGACAACAGGTCCAAGTACTGGAGTAGTGGGAAGCTCTGGTGCATGACTTACTGATGGCAGACCCATGATAGTGTGTCAAAAGAATTCCTGACATCCAAGTCTACTGTGTCACCCTTGGTGACTTTCATTATTGCTTCCTCAACTATTTTAATCAAGTTTAAACACAGTTTCTCCTTTATAAAATCCACACTGTCTAATCTGTACCTACATGAACACTGTTTTGTTTTGTTCCAAATCTAGAATACTTCCCATTACAAAAGTTGACTCACATATCTGTAGTTTCCTTGTTCTTTTTTCTGATCCCTTTTAAAGTTTGGTATTGTATTATCTCCTTTCCAGTCTCTAATTATGTATCCAGTTTCCACTACTTTCATTTCTGTCTCATCGTTCAGGATACTGGCTTTATAATATGAAGATTAGAAAGGTAATGACAGCCATATAATAATGTTTCACCCATAAAATCATAGGGTTGGAAGGGACCTCATGAGGACACTTAGTCCAGCCCCCTGCCAAAAAAGCAGAACACTCCCACTAAATTATCCCAGCCAGGGTTTTGTCCAGACGAGCCTTAAACATCTTCAAAGATGGAGATTCCACCACCTCCATAGGTAGCCCATTCCAATGCTTCACCACTCACCTAGTAAGAGATTTTTTCTTAATATCCAGCCTTGACCACCCCAGCTGCAATTTGAAACCATTGCTCCTTGTTCTGTCCTCTGTTACTACTAAGACCAGCTGAGCTCCATCCTCCTTGGAGCATCCCTTCAAGTAGCTGAAGGTTGATATCAAACCCTCCCTCAGTCTTCTCTTCTGCAGGCTAAATAAGCCTAGTTCCTTCAGTCTTTCTTCATAGGTCTTGTGCTCCAACCTTGATCATTTTTGTTGCCCTCTGCTGGACTCTAATTTGTCCATGTCCTTTTCATAGTGGGGAGCCCAAAACTGGGCACAGTATTCCAGATGCGGCCTCACCAGTGCTGAATAGAGGGGAATGATCACATCCCTTGATGTGCTGGCAACACTTCTTCTGATGCAGCCCAGTATGCCATTGGCCTTCTTGGCAGCAAGAGCACACTGCTGACTCATATCCAGCTTCCCATCCACCATGACCCCCAGGTGCTTTTCTATACCGCTGCTACTTAGCTGATTGCTCCCCAGCCTGTACCAGTGCATGGGGATTTCCTTCCCAAGTGTAGGACTTTGCACTTGTCTTTGTTGAATCTCATGAGGTTTCTATTGGCTCACTGCTCCAATTTGTCAAGGTCTTCCTGAATCCTGTCCCTGTGTAACCTGCTAGGGTGGGCTCAAATGTATTCACCTGCCCCTCTCCAGTGCCCCACAGAGAAAACCTCTGCAGAAAGCAGCTGGAGAGCCAGGATCCAGTTGTTAAAAGGACTCACAGTGAAGACTGCTCAGAGTTTGCATCCCACAATAAAGTGCCACTCGGCATAAACATACAATGAACTTTATTAACTAACTAAACACACCTTATCCTAAGGAACCATAATACATTTAAACAAAACAGTAAGAAACCCAAGAGTCCCAATGTTCAGGTGGAATCACCCCTATCTCTACTGCACTCTTTTAAGTCCTTGAGGCTTAAATGCAGAACGTAAGCAATCCTCATCCTCTCTAGCTGCAGGAATCTTCAGGCAGATGCCATGCCGTCCTTTCTTCCTCCTGTGCAGCCAGCACCATGCAATCAGGTCACTGGCCATCCAACTCTCAGTTCCAGTGCAGACATCTCCCTTGCAAAGCAGTCCAAAGCAGGGAGAAAACATCTTGCAGTCCACTCCTGCTCAGCTCCTTTCACTGAGTCCCTTAGCCCATGTCCTCTGCAGCTCTCTGTTTGCTCCTCTCCAGGCTGCTCCTCTCAGGCTTCTCCCTGGGCATGTAGCTCCAGCTCAACAATAAAACTTGTGGAGCATGCTCAGTGTGCTCCCACACCCTCTTACCAGAAGTTTCTTGTTTCTGGGCTGCAAAATCTGCCCAGCAACATAACCCAGCCACAAAGGATCCCTGAAAGAGATTGCACTTTTATGCACATGGGTTCCACCTGCTCTCCAGCGTGTCTACTGTTCCCTCCAGCCTGGTGTCCTCTGCAAACTTAGTGAATGTGCAATCTAGCCCATCATACAGATCATTAATGAAAATGTTGAACAGAAGTGGCCCCAGGACCGACCCCTGGGGCACACCACTCATTACTGGTTGCCAACTAGACATGGAGTCATTGATTCCTACATGCTGAAACCATTGATCTAGCCAGTTCTCTATCCACCTTATTGTCCACACATTCAGCCCATACTTCCTTAACTTGCCGACGAGAATGATGTGGGAAACTGTATCAAAAACCTTGCTAAAGTTGAGATATATCACATCAGTGTCTCTTCCCGCATCCATAAATCCAGTCATCTCATCATAGGAGGCAGTGAGGTTGGTCAGGCATGATTTACCCTTGGTGAATCCATGCTGACTTTTCCTGATCACTCTATTTTCCTCCAAGTGTTTCAGGATGGATTCTTTGAGAATATGCTCCATGATTTTTCCAGGTATTGAGGTGAGGCTGACAGGTCTGTAATTCCCTGGATCCTCCTTTCTGCCTTTCTTGAAGATAGGCACTATATTTGCTTTTTTCCAGTCCTCCATTAGCCACGAGTTTTCAAAGGTAATGGCCAGCAGTACTGCTACTTCATCGGCCAACTCCCTCAGCACCCTAGGATGCAGTTTGTCCGGCCCTATGGACTTGTGCACATCCAGCTATTTTAAGTAGTCCCTAACCTGACCTTCCATCACCAAGGGCCTCTCTTCTTCTTTCCAATCTGCCATACCCAGTGTAGTGGGCTGGGAGCTGGCACTGCCTGTGAAAACTGAAGTAAAAAAAGTCATTGAGTACTTCAGTCTTTTCCACATCCTCTACACGAAGATACCTGCCCCATTCAGTAAGGGACCTACACAATCCCTGATCCTCTTCTTGTTATTGACGTATTTGTAGAACCCCTTCCTGTTATCCTTCACATCCCTTGCTATCTGCAACTCCAATTGTGCTTTGGCCTTTCTGATTTTACCCCTGCAATCCCGAGCAATATCTTTACATGCCTCCTTAGTCATCTGTCCAAGCTTCCACTTCCCCAGTTGATTATACACTTCCTCTAGTTGATTATACAGCTATTCTTCAGTTGTCAGCATCCCTTTTAAAAGCTTATGTAGCCTTGCTGTAAACATTGTTTCAGAGGTCAAGCATAAGCATATAATGTATGATCAATATGAAAGGACAAATAATGGAAATATACATCAAAATGGTTCAAATGATACCAAAACATGCAGCTTTTTAGTATTAGTCTCAGACACACAGATGCCCCAGCTTCAAAGCACTGGTACTTCTAAAATTAATAATAAAAAGCTTTAAGTTTTGGCAGATGTTGAGGGGACTGTCTTTAACTAAAATGTCTCTGAGAGAGCCTCCATAGTTTCAGCTACTTGAAAACTGATCTCTATAACAAGATGCTTATCCTGCAGACACTTACAGGAGAGGCAATTAATTTTGAAACCTGCCAGGGACAATATAAAGTCAATATTAACTGCAGTAGTTATGTCAGTTATGTTTAGAATTTGCTAGCTTTATATTTTTAAATTTGTGCGATTTTCCATATTTTCAATGTAGAACAAACAGTGAACATTCAGTTTAGACTGCTAAATCTTCAGGACAAATTCAGTGTTGATGTATTAAGGTGGTGTTGAATTCCAATACACCAGTTTACACCCTAAGCCTTCATACTAGTACTTACTAAAATATGAACTTAATTGGTTTTCATTCACACTATGAGGATATGGAAATTAGTTTAGGGCAGGGGTGTCAAACTTATGGCCTAGAGGCTGAATGCAACCTGCAAACATTTTCCATCTGACTCATGACCGCACTTGGTGGGACCACACTCTTTCCCTATCACAGAGAGGTCTTGCATACCCAGCACTCCACAATGTCAGGAGAGTGTCAGATCTCATGACATCACAGACTGCTGGGTATGCAAGACTGCGTTCTGCGTGATCACAATCTCCGTAACAGAGAGTGAGAAAAAGTGGTATCGCAGAGCACAGTTTCACTTACACAGCACTCTATGGTGCCATGAGAGTGCCATAGCATTTTGATTTATTGCATGTACAGCCCACTCAAAGTACATTTAAGTCAAATCTGGTTCTCCATAATAAATGAGTTTGACACCCCTGGTTTAGGGGGTTTCTGCTTTAAGCCACACATTTGTACACTCACCACCATTGTACTGTTTGTCTTGGTAAACTTCTCTTTTCTGACACTTCATTCTGAGTTACACCCACTGAGACTCACTGGGACAGGTTCAAGGTTGATGTACGAAGTGGAGGGAGGAAGGATGGTTTTGTGAATCAACTCAAGAAATGTGTTCAAATTTCAGCTGTGCGACAGCTGTTTGATTTAGGGAAAGTCACTTAATCACTTTGTCTCAGTTTCCCCTCTGTAAAATTAAGACAATGCTCCCCTATCTCAGATGAGTATTCTGAGGCCAAATTCATTAATGTTGGGAGAGACATGATAATGATGGTGGCCAAATAAACAATGGGGGAGACAGAGAAAGTTGCAAAGTGAGAAGTCATTGTACCACTGACTTCATTATTTACAAGCCAAGTTTTGAGCTCCTAAAATGGGGAGCTCCTTGTTCTCTCAGAGATTACTTTGAAAGCTGCTGTTACACGCCCAATAGTGAAGATTGATAGAGAACCTTGAGGGAGAACTGTGACTCAGAACAAGCGTAAATGGGTGAAGTTTTGGATGTTTATTTCTTTATCATTGAGTTGAAAGGGTGGAGGTGTGGTGTGTGGTTTTTTGGTTTTTTTGTTTGTTTGTTTGTTTGTTTTTTGTTTGTTTGTTTGTTTTTTTACTTTAGTTGGAGAGCTAATCATACTGTCAGCAAGAGAAAATGAAGGAATTTTGTGATGTGAATTGTAAGAGTGTCTCAGAGACTGACCTTGGCATTTTCCTCACATATTGCTTTTCTTTTAACAGACTGGCTTCACCTTATGTGTTTATAATCACATGCCACCATGTTTCTGAAATGCAGGAGCAGTTCCAAGTGGTGCTCAAGTTATGTGAACTGACGTTTCCTTATGCATCCTAAGTTTAGGTCTTATACAATCCAAACAAAGTGACATGAAACTAGAAAGTTGAAGAATGCAAAAATTTAACCCAAATAAACATTATGGTAATCTGACATTTATAAGCAGTAAAAGTGTGGGAGCTAGATAGCTAAAGGGCAGCATTATGTTTTGTCTCTCTAAAGTGTTCTGCTCTATCTTTCCTGCATTTATCATCCATTCTAAACTGTAACTGATGCTGATAGACCTTTCTGCCATTTAATAATTTTACTGTATAGTTTAGAAGTATGCAGTAACCCTAGGCTAACAGGATATTAATGCTTAGTGCGGCACTTGATCTGTAGGTTTACTGTAAAAAAATATACTAAAACACCCTCTTTGTAAATTTTACCTATATTTGTTACAGTACATGCAGTGTTTAGGATGCAAAATGGATAAGGAAAACTTGATGCAACAGGGGAAATGGGGCATCTGACACTTCCTAGGGGTACCCAAGGTTGTAAGACACTTCACTACCAGTTGCTTTAGTGCAAGCCAGATTTTTCTGTCCCCCTACCCCCACCTTGATCAGCTCCCAGACTCCACCACCCACAAGCACTCTCCTTTCAGGCTGTTATACAGGTTCTCATTGTTTTGCAGGTTAATAACTGAGACGCTCCAAGTTCTCTCCTCTGACCATCCTCCGGGAGTGTCCAGCTCTCTATTCACTGGACACTTAGGCTATGTCTACACTAGCCAATTAGTCTGAACTAAACAAACTTAGTCTGGACTAATTTGGTCCAGGTTTTTACTTGCCTTTGACTAGTCCAAACTAAAACATTTTTTAGTTTGGACTAGCCAGAGCTTAGTCCGAACTAATAAATTTGACCGCTTATTCTGGACTAAGCACTTAGTTTGAACTTAAAGTTTGAACTACTGTGATGTAGACATGGACTAATGGCTTAGTTCAAACTTTCTTTTAGGATGCACGGCTAGTTTGAACTAAAAAGCTTTGGTTAGTTCAAACTACCCCAAGGCTACTTCGGACTAACCTCGGGCTTTTTTAGTTTGGCCTAGCAAGTCTGAACTAAAAAAAGCAGGTGTGGATATAGCCTTACAGAATTACCAGATCCTCTAATCCCAAAGGGTTCACAGTGGCAGAGGAAATTCTAGTTAATTTTATCAGGTCTGACCTTCAGTAAGGTAGACGAAGGAACTAATAAACAGGCCAAAGAAAATGGAAAAATGTGACAGGGTGAAGAGAGATTGGATTACAGATTTCTCTAGTTAGGAGAGATGTGACTGAGGAGGTTGACATAATCATAGGAGAGGAGGCAAAATTTCAGATCAGGGTAAATTAAAACCACAGTGCCTTTAACCCCCATTGTATTAGAGTTGGAAATATCTAAAGGGTAGTTTGAATATGGGAATTTTTAAGAATTTACTAATAGGTATGTTGGTTGGAAATGACATAATATCAGTGCCCAAAGATGTTAATATGATGACCTAGAGTAGAAGAGAATACGTCTCTGAGTTATGAGACTATAGCTCCAGAGGTAAACTGTGAACAGAAAGGACAGCAAAAGCGGGCAAAGAAGCCTCCTATGCCTTCATCAGCAGAAACCAGCAATGTAGGTCTTGGGCAGTGGAGGAGGAGCCATCCCCCTGGCCTGAAGCAGCCTGCAGTGCAAGCAAGCCCTAAATGGAATTTTCTGGAAAGCAGAATGTAGACACCTCACTAAAAACTGTAAAGGATGCCATTCATGGTAAGGGGCCCAGAGAGAGAAAAAGGGTAGGTAGATCTATGGTGAATGGAAGGGTGAAGCACTTCCTTGATGCAGAGGAGGATCTGTCCCATCATGTTTATATTAAAAATTATAATTAATTTTAAAAAGAAAACAGGAAGTGAAATCTTTAGTTGCAATAATTTTTTTGCAAAACTTTTCAGAATTGGATCTCTAAAGTTTAGCACCTGATTGGCCCTTAAATAGTTTGATTTGCAGAGTGGCTGAGCTTTTATAGAAGCTGTAGGAGCTCACCAAATCAAGAGATCCTGATGAAGCTGGGCTCTGGAATGCAAAGAGGATCTGCAAATTAGCTTAGGTGGGTAAGGAAAGTTTCACATTCATATGATAAGTCCTCCATAGATGCTCAGTTCTTTTCTCTCTGTTGCTGGGGTCATAGGTGACAGCCTCCCTGGAGATCAGTAAAAGCAAGACAATCCTTGTCCTTTGTCAGGATTCCTGTAAACAGTACTGGCCAAGAGCACATTCTTTCAGAACCCCCCTTCACAAGCATTCATAATCAGAGATCCTACAGGGCCTCTGTGGGAAGATCAGATGGAAGGTGACAGGAGAGCAGACTGCTACCTCCTCTGAGGCAGCAGGGTCCTTGTTGGACAGACAGGTGTAAAGTATTTACAGATTTAGCAGGGGGTTGAACTAGATGACTTCATGAGATCCCTTCTAACCCAATGATTCTATGATTCTATTCCTCCCTGAGTCAGCTTTAATTAATCTAGCACCCAAACACAAATTTAACTAGTCTTTGGCAGGTGTAATGGGTTACTATACATTGCAAGGTACGGAATGTAACCTTTATTTTTTGGCTTTCTAGTGTCATTTTATTAATATGTTTTGCAGTAGGTCCGAGACAATGTGATGGGTTTAAACGGCACATGAAATATACCACACTTTGTAAAGAAAGCAAAGATGGGTCAGTGATCCTTAGTTCAGATCCAGATTGGAATTTAAACCTTCCCAGATTTAGATATTTTTGGTTTGAGCCCATCCATAGAAGGAAAGGAAGATAAGAATAACTAATAAGACAAAGCACTGAAGTATGCTTAGCACCCAATCTCTGTGAGTGGTAGAATTCACATTCTGTGCAATGATGTTAGCTAAGAGTTGTAGCTCTAAAATAAACTCAGTTAGTAAAGAAAATATTTCTTTACTGAACTCATACAGTAAGTTTATTCTGATCAGCAAAGAATGACTTTACTTTTTTCCCAAATAGAAAGAATCCCACTTACCGCAGGGACCCATTTTCAAATTCACATCAGAACCTTTGGGGAGTCTTGCAAGTGTTCCCAAAGAATCTTTGTCTGAATTATGCTTGAGGAGAGGAGAACTGTAGTCCATCAGGACACAGAGCTGGGAACTAGGCTTTGTGTAAGTGTTTATTGTACTTAGGAGAGCGAGATGTAGTCGACTCCATTACTCCATTCCCTGTGGATGAGATAAATCAGTATCAAGCCTTCCTTTCAACTCTGACTCTGGAAACTTAGCTGGAATGCCTGTTTCAGATACTAAAATCACTCCAGGTCGAAGGGAACAGTGAAACCTTTCTCTGGTGTGTTTATGTTTTATGTGTGACTTGGAGGCTTTAATCACCCTAACACTCAAAGGAACATTATGCTGTATAAGGGAAGGAATACATCATTCTGATCAGAACATAATGAAAAATGTTTTTGTGCTAGGTTAGTAAATCCTTCTGAGCTAAATGTACAGTACAGAAAGTGCAACCGTTGTTTCTTCTTTTTTTTTTTTTCCTTTTTAAATGTGTACCTGCTAAAGTCTAATACGGTGGTTGTCAAACTATGGGTCGGGACCCAGTACTGGATTGCAGACCCTCAGGTAGTACACTGCAGCGCTCCCTGCTGCAGCCGCTGCAAGACTGGAATACATTACTCAAAAGTGTAATTGTTGGGTCATGGGCATAAATGATTTTTTTTCAACTCGGTCCTGAGGAAAAAAGTTTGAAAACCACTCCTCTAATATCTGATTTAATGAAATAAGGTAACTTACTGTAAAGGTAGCTTATTGTAAGCTGAACAAAGGTTATATTGGAAAGATGAAGAAAGGTTCACAACCTCATGTATACCAAGTCCACTAACTCTTGTTTTCACGAAGTTAGATGCATCTGTTATGCATCATGACTAGGAGAATGTGTTATGTTCTATCAGTGAAGGCACTCAACTAAAGTTCAAGAGATCTAGGTTATATGTGCAGCTGTGCCACCGACCTGCTGTAAGAAGACACTTCAGCTCCCCTTGCTTTCAATTCCCCTCCCACTCTTTATCTGTTCAATGATCTATTTAAACTGAAAACTCTTCCCTGCAGTGACTGTTTCACAGTAGTGCTTGTTCAGTGCCTCACAAATTAGATCTCATTCTCATCTGGGGTCTTTAGGAGTTACTGTAAATAATGCAAGGTGAATAATAATGCTAATCTCCATTAGATAACAGTAAGGAAGGTTGCACATTGTTTGTTCTTAGTCCTAATACATTTTCACTCCCACCCCAACTAATTTATATTATTTGTAGCATCAATCCTGGAGCAAGGCCACAGCAATGAAATTTCATATTTTCTTTTTAAATCACTCTTAAAATTTTTTCATCGGAGACTCCCCACTCCAACATTGTTTTCATAGGGGAAGGCTCTTCTATAGCCTTTCAAATATTTTCCCTTTCAGTAAAAAGAAGCCTAACTATCTCAGATCAACATGAATGAGAGCCAACTATTACTCTACTGCATTATGAAGTCCCTCTAACTAGTTTGAGTCAGAGGGCTAAACAAGCTTCAAACTAGAGATGTAGGCACCTGAGAGAAGGAACTGTTTCCCACAGGCTGACTTTTTTTCAAATGTGTTTGTGCATTATGCATTTATTTGCACCTACATTTTCTGTGATTGCATACACATATCTGGTGTATGCATAACCGATGAGTGGATAAAAGTGTCCATTTAGACATGATTAGACATTTGCAGCTGCAGATGATTATTTTGCATATGCAGATGAGAAAATGTGCACTCATATTAACCACACAATTAATGTATATACAGAATATTTGACAATAAGGCCCTTCCTTTGTATCTGGAAAGTATGAAACTCTATTTTAAAAATCCTTAAGAAAAAGATTTTTTTTTTAATCTGGCAAATATCTATCAGTGAAAAACTGAGGAAGAGAAAGCAAAGTTAAAGCACAGAATTGGAAGTAAAAATGGTTGGGTTCTAGTACCATGTTCTGAAGACTTGCTCTGTGCCCTTTGACAAGTCATTTGCCCTACCTAATCTTTATATTTTATTACCATATATCCATCACTTTGCTATCAAGACTCTGTTTTATAATTCCCCTTTGCTGAGTACAAATAATGCTTAACTCCACAGGGGTGTTAGGAGGCTTAATTTATTAGGCTAAGATCCTTCTTACCTGCTCCAAAAGACTCCATAGCCTGAAAAGATAGAAAACTGGTACAGTTCCAGCAATCAGGGATTGGAGCAAGAAGGGGAAAACTTTAACAAATTGCTGCAGACTCTCTGTCCTTTGCATACTGTATAGCTGTGTTTTGTGGGGCTCTGTTCACAGAAATATTAAGTTTTGAGGCCACCAGTGGCTTGGGGAATGCCTTAGTGTAGTTTTGGATTAAGAAGATAGCTTGGTCATCTCCACTGGCAGCCAGAAGCTGCTATTCTACTGAACAGGAAAGATTTAGTCTCCCCTGAATCTTACAGAACTGCCATTGATAAGCTGGGCTTTGGAAGATTTGTGTCTTAACATTTGTAAAAAGCTTTGAGATCCTCTGCTCAAACATGCTTACAAATGCAAAGCAAGATTTTGGGTGACAATTGTGGATTTTGATTTGACATTTTCACAACAATATAAAAAGAACATTTGTTGCCTGCTTTTGACAAATGTCACGTTTACCATTGTTTAAATATCACAGTCATTCTATGAACTTGATAGACACATACGTTCATGTTCTCCGTTGTCTAACTTTCCCCAAACAGAAGATGGGACTAACAACAGGAAAACTATGTTTTACTCAAAACAATAACCACACTGACCCAAACTCTCTACCCCACCTCTCCACAAAAAAGACTAAAACCATGGATGTCCCTGAATTTCCCATTTATACTTTATACGTGAAATGTATCAGATAGCTGCACATTGATCATAGTAGAAGAAATATCAGATTAATAGTATGTCTTCTGTGAATGGGACAGATGTACAGGCTTTTGGGCATATAGCCCTGGACTAGACCCTGAAAACCTACTGTGACCTGCCAGAGTGGTATCCTTAGGAATTGGTCTTTCTCATGAAGACAAACAATGGATTGCAGATTCAAGGGTTAATTGTTAAGCAAGGTTCAGAGGCATGTGCAGCTAAGAGTTAATTAGGTGCAGCTGAGCCTGTGAAAGGAGAATGTGTTGCTCTCAGTGGATATATATAGACATAGAAGTTAGCATGTAGGTTTATGGTTTAATGACTGTAAAGCAGCATTGAGGGAATACAGCTAGAGACTTTTACCAAGATTGTGTTAATTTGGGTCAAATCTTGACTCCCAGCAATAAAATCCAACCTGGGGAGGTTAATTTGCATTCAAACCAGAGCCTGTGATAAATGTTATTTTTTGTTGTTTTCCTCTGGTCCTTCCAGCCTGATTTTGGAAGAACATTTCACACATAGTTTTTTGTCACTTGCTCTATTTGAGGGCGCTTCTACCCTTAGGAGTGCTGCTTGCTACATGTGTGCCAAAATGGTGCTGTCCACATTCAAAGCCTTGAAGCATGTTGCTGAAAGACAATCTAGTGAGTGAAAGCTAGCATTGACAAGGGTATATGCATGCCTCCATGGTGGCATGGCCCCATGCCCATTCTGCAGGGAGGTGTGCATAAGGGTGAGGTCTCAGATCAAGAGTATCATCAGTCCTTCAGGGCTACTCTCAGAATGTGTTGGTCTCTTTGGTGCCTGATCCTTATGCACTTTGCTATCAATAGCAATGAGCTGAGCTGAGCACCATGGAATAGTTCTGCTGAAGTCTATTTATCAGTATAAGGGTTCAGGAGCTGCCTCCTGATCTCTGGAGCACAAGTGGGTGCTAAACAGTGTTTCGCCAGAGTACTCTATCCTTCACAGTTTCATCTGAATCAGCTGGAATATTCACCAAGAACAGGACCATTAAAGAGGAGATGGACTGAGTGTTCTCCTGAGCTGGGAGTCTGGAACCCAAATTCAGTCACAGCCCCCTCTGCAACCCTGCTAGCCTCACTGTATGAGGGAATCACCACAGAGGACAGGAAGAGGAAGCAACTAGGGCCTCTGAGGAAGTCTTTCTTCTAGGACATGTAATTCTGCATCTGTACCCAGCAAATCCTTTGATAAAGACCCCTTTGAGGAGTCAGGTGCAGCTGGACTTTCTTTAGGGCAAGGGAGAATTGTGCTGTTAGACAGGATGAGGCATTCGTGAAAATGGAGAGACAGCACAGGCAATGGGAGTGTGCACAGAGGAAGTGGAACCCTGTAGTCCTTAGTCTGCTTGACAGCAGAATGCTTTTGAAGTCCATCTGCTGCCATGGCCATCATTCCTCCATTGGAATAGAGAGTATCTTCTCCTCCAGCTTCAGGATGAATACCATCACTACCCCCATTGGGAAGCGTATGCTGGACACCTGTGATGGTACACTCTGTTGTGACCTAAAACACCTCACTGGGGAATACCCCTGAAAGAAGGAGGGAAATGAGGAGCCCCATCCTATCTAAGTAGCCCAGTCTATACTCAGCCCCCAAACCCTACTCAGGAGACATCCCCTTTGCCACCATACACAAAATTCTGTGGGCATTCATCCCTTCTGAAAGAGAGGGGAAGTATGAGGTGATGTTTTCAAGGAAGGAATGTTTATCCACTTCTGAGGTAATTTTGCATTTTTGTTCTTTTGTTTTTCAGAAATGAATCTAGCTCTGTTTTATGTGTGTATGCAGGTAAATAAAAGTTACAGTTCACTTCACTTGTGCATGCACCTTTTTTATAAGTATGATCACCGTGACACTTATATAAGATTTGGAATCAAGATTCACAGTACCTGACTGTGATTTCTGTAAGTCTAATGATCATTCCTCATGTAAGCTCTTCACCACAACAATGAAGTGCGTGTGTGTGTGAGAGAGAAAGAGGAGATTTTCATGGCAATGACACATATTGAGAAATAACTGTTGCTGTCTAAAGTGCCACAATGGAAACCAGACAACAAGGTTAAATGAAACATCTTTGTCTTTGTTGTAAATTAATTAAGAATACAAAGGAAGCATAAGTAACAGTGAAAACATACAATACTGAGTGCTTTATTGTTTCTCACCCAGCAGTTACTAATGGAAATTATGAAAATAGTTGCATTATAGAAGCAAACATGCATATCATCTGGTATCAGATAGAATAGCAAGGAGAGAATGTATTAAGTTCCTGCACAATCCTTACATAACTGCTTCTTTAATTACTGTATCTTAGGGCTTGTCTGCACTGAAAATGGTATGTTGATCCCCACGGAGTGACACAGCAGGATTGACTGAGCAGCCAATGCAGACCCGCTCAATTGATCCTGGTCGTGCTCTCCTGTTGACGCAGTAACTCCAACCCTCCAAGTGGAGTAACACTGTGTTGAAGGGAGAGCACTTCAAGTGGATGCAGCCAAGTAAAGACACTGCAGTAAGTGAGAGTAATTAAGTTGACAGGAGATATGCATTATGCGGCACACAGATTGTGTATCTCAAATTGACTTAGCCCTGAAGTGTAGACAAGGCTAAAGTTTGTACACTCACCATGAACCAACTTTAAACAGAGCAGTTAACATAAAACAAAAATATTATTCAGTGATGGCTTTGAATTGCCTCATAGCTAAAGCTGTTAAGTTTGAGGGAGGTACTTCAGTTGTGCGGTCTTAATTAGTTCATTGACTGCAGGGCATCAAAAGCCAAGGAAGTATTTTGCAGTTGAAGTATGTGACAATACTTTATTGAACTTGTCAAGCAGCAATGCAATGTCATAATGAGTCCCTAGGCACGGTTTCATGATGTCCTGGCTTGCCACGGTTCCACTGTGAATGAGCACAGTGTCACAAATTTCTATGGCCTGCTTGAAACAATGAGCAGTTTGAACATCAGTAGGGTCAAGTTATCTGAACAGGTTTTGAAAAACAGTTGTCCTGTGCCCACTTGCTGTAGAAGTACTCCACTGTAGCCTCAAATATGTTACATAAAACACAGAGTGCCACAGTAATCAGAAACGTGTTGAGAACTCTAGCATCCAGAAAGAGGTATAATCAGCAAGATTTCAAACACCTGAAGTTGCACTCTCCACCATTCTGCAGCAACCTTTGTTTATGGTTAAACTTCCTTTTTCTTGGGTTGGTGATGTCTGGATAAGGATTCATGGACCATAGTAGGAACTGGTATGTGAAGTCCCCCAAAATAAATGTTGGCACAGAAAAACCATGCATGGTTTGGAGACTGAAGTCCCTTCTTCCCCCTCCTCTCTCAGCACTAGATAATTAATCTCCTGAATACCATGCTATCATGGACCTTTCCTGTGTGTCAGTGTTCATGTTCATGAACTGATCCCTGTGGTCCACTAAGTTTTGGAGAACTGGCATTGCAGTTGATCCCCGGATGGCCACGGCCGTGGCAGTCTCGTCCCCGGCTGGGGATCCAGGGCCTGGCTGGCCGCCCAGCAGGCTCCACCTCTGGCCAGGGATAGGGCCGGGGGGGGGGGGGGCGGCACCACTGCGGGCAGCTAGGGAGCTGGGGCCTGGCTGCTGGCAGCTGCAGTGGCCCTGTCCCCGGCCGAGGATCGGGGGCCTGGCCACCTGCAGGTGCAGGCCCGGCCTCTAGCGGCTGCTTCTGGCTGGCCCGCACCGCGGCCTAGCTGCCTGCGGCGGTGCGGCCCCCCCCGGCCCTATCCCTGGCCAGGGGGCAGGGCCTTCCGGCTGGGGGCGGGGCCTGCCCACTGGGGCTGGGCCCGTGTCTCGGGTCCCTCCCCGCCCCGGCACCGCCTCTGAGAAAAGGTAATTTGACTTAAGGCTTTCCATGGTTTGAACCTAACAACTGCTCTGATTTGCTGTTACTCCATGACCTGATCCTATGTTTTACATCCCCCTTGCATTTATTGTCATTCCATTCTGTAAGTTCACCCATCTTCAAAGCATCTGACGAAGTAGGATTTTCTCCCATGAAAGCTCATGCGAAAAATAAATCTGTTAGTGTTAAAGTGCCACACGACTCCTTGGTTTTTTTTTCTCTTCAGACAGTCTGACCTGCTGGGGAATATGTTATGTGGACAGGAAATTGTGAAGCCTGGAATAAAATGGCCAGAGGGAGGAAAGGAGGCAAGTCTCTCCACCCCAAGAAACATGATGGCTGGGGAGCTAGAAGCCTGAAAGTGTGTGTGCTTGGTGGATCACATAGGAGGAATACAGGTGCAGTTGCCCTGAGGTATGACACTTTACACCAGAAATGATAAGTGATCTGGTGCATTATATTCTGTATAAGTGAATTTGCTACATGATAGACCATCTACTTATTACAGGACAAACGTGTCTATGGAAAATTTGTAAAAATCTTTTGTGCGACATGTATAATATAAATTAACTTCTGTTTTCTGTTGATGAGCCCTTGAGAATATTTTCTATTTTCAATAGTAGGTTCTGTCTAAAGAGCTCAAAAGTTCACTACAATATTATTAAAGTATATTCCACAGCAGTTTTGTGCAGTATGGACATAAGCCCTGATTTTCAAAAGCACTAAGCACTCACCACCTGAAGATAAGGATCATTTTACAAGCATCTTGAACAGGGCATGCAAAAAGTCATGCCAGGTTTTGAAAGTTCAAATTCAGAATATATGAGCCATCCTTACATACACATGATACTACCAGCTCTTCCTAAATTAATTCCTGTTACTAAAATAAATTCATGTACTCAAACTCCCGCTAAAGATTTAATTGGGTACAGTAGTCTTCCCTTCCTTTCATAAATGGTAGCATAGTTTTCTTGTATGCTGTATTATTCTATCTCACCAATAGCTGCATTTTGTATAGAAAATTATCAGATTACTTGGGAACAGGGGTTAAAGTATAATGTGGTGAGCCCCAGAACCCACCCATATGAGTGCCCCCCACCCTGGTGTGGGTGGACACTGGTGGGCCCCCCAATACCTATCCCCAGAACCCATCTCCTGCCCCAATACCTACCCCCAGACACAGACAGACGTGCACCCACAGCCACCCCCAGACACACACACAAATCCCACAGCCCCCCCCCCCACCAAAGCCCCTACCTGGGCTGTTTGCAGGCTGCCTGGTCAACTGGAAGCTGTTTCCAGCCACAAGCTGCTCCACCCTGCAGGGGGAGATTCACAGTCCCCCAGCCTGCCACAGCTCTCTGCTGGTTGTTTGAAAGTGGAGCAGGGTTTAAGGTGGATCCACAGGAATGCTGTGTGCCCTCTGCCCATGCTATTTTTTAGCGGGGCCCCGGAATGCAGCTTTCCAGTGAATTCCTCTATTTTTAGGGGCCCCAAAATGCTGCCTGCCTAAAAGTAGGGGGCCCCAGAACTGCATTCCAGTGCATTCCCACTTACTTTAACCCCTGCTTGGGAACCTCTGGGATGAAACACAAATGTTGCTTTGTGACTCTCAAATAGCTTCAAGAATCTCTAGGAAGACATGGTGAAGATTGTTGAAAAGTCCAGTTCCTTGTAGAGAGAGAGAGCCAAGAGTGTAGCCAGTGCTGGTTTCTGGCAAGACCCCTGCAAGTGTAGGGTGGGCCTGGCTGCCCCAACTTCCCAAGGGAAGGGGAGAGCCACTACACCTGGACTGTCAGCATTACAAATTTCACCACCTCATGGTTGCAGCTGCAGGGCCAGGCAGTAGCCAGCAGCTGTGGATGTGAGTCGGGAGAGATGCTGGCGCTTCAGCTCTGCTCATAGCTGTGGCGCCCAGCAGCTTCAAGTGTGGTAGGTTATGTTCCTGTCACTCAGTTTTCAGCAGCTGTCAACATTATATTAAGTTAAGCAGAGATAGATAGTTCCATTGCTGATCCAGGAAAGGTAGCCTGTGGGGATATTTTATGTTGATAATAGCTGCAAGGCCTGTAGAGGAAGATCATGGTTAACAACAACTTCAGAAGATTAGCAAACATACAGCTCTAACAATAAGGATCTAGGTATTTGAATTTGTTTAAATTTGAAAATAATTGAAAATCATTGTAATTGACAAACAAGTTCAGGATTGTTATGCCACATCTATTAGAATAGCAGATAAATGTCTAGAAAATAGTGGTTCAATGAAGATTTGCAAAGGTAATGAAAAATGTTAGTAGGAATCAGAACGGATTAAACCAGAATTGTCAAGGAAGTACAGTACAAAGCATGTTTCAGGCTTTCGCTGTGCTAATCCTCATAGCATGTGTGACTGCCTCCTTTGCATTCCCTACCTGGTTTCTCTATTTGCAGGATTTATTTCCGCTGTCCTGCTTTATTTCTTCTTAGAGGAATGTTTAAGAGTGGTTGTATTACTACCTGGGAACAAGCAAGAGAAAGTCTAAAGTCAACTTCATTTGCTGGTTTCTGTCAGAAAGTGTTGCTTAGTGTGGTATCACAGCATGCAATGATTCTGCCATCCAAATTCACTCTTTTTTGAATACTTCAGACTTCCCTTCAACTGCCTTCTGATAGCACCTACCTCTTTTCCTCCTAACTATGCAGCAGCAGACAGAATTCTTTTATGCTTTCATTCTGTTTTTCTGAAAACTAAATGATTTTAAATAAAAAGATGATCAAAGAACAATAAGGTAATCATTTGAATCACTCTAAGTTTGTACACAATTTAATTGGTAATGAGATGGTTTGCAGTTTCTCTCTAGGCCCCCCCTAGGAATATGCTAAAATATATTCTGTACACTGTCGTGATGATGATATAATAGTAAATATGGTGCATCCATACCCAATTTAAAACTGGCTTTTTGCAATAGTATCATATTCTAATCAGATTGTTTTGTGTTATCATTTCAAGATCTTACTGTGAAGCATTGCTTTTTTTTTTTCTTTTTTTTGTTAACGCAACCAACCACAAAGGTCAATAGCTGGTCAATCTTCCATTCTTTGGGGCTGCTGTGAACATCCCACAGATGGCAAGTTGTGTGGGACATTACCTTCAGCAGCCAATCAATTTGCCTTTGCATTGCTCCTAATCCAAACACACACACATAAAACACAGCAGTGGATTTTCACTAGGATATGAGCTCAGAATTCCCACACTACACTATTTCCTCACTAGTCTGCCTGGCTAGTCCTTGATTGCTATGTTCTACCAGAATGCCCCCCTCCTGTTTTGATGTCTAGTTGGTATTATTTTCATTCCCTTAATCGTGTGTAAAGTCTAAATCTCATCATAGAGTTTCTCTCCACATTCTATTTTTGTCAGTTATTTAGATTGTTCATAATCTCCCTTTGTTCTTAAATGTCTTTGTTGTTTCCAATTGGGTATCATATTTGGAATTATTGAATGTGACTTATCTTTTCCTTTTCCAGAAAGAGAAAGGATGGGCCAGTGATTAGGGCACTAGCATTGAGTTCTGAAGCTCTGGCTTTATTTTTCTGCTCTAACTCAGTTTTCCTGTTTGACCTTTGATGAGTTCACTTAAGCACAGATCCACAAAAGCCTCTAAACCTCAGATTTTGGTACCTAGATTCCAGGTTCAGCCCCATGGCAATCTACAAAACACACATTTGGTTTGAACCTAATCCTGCAGGCAGGGTGGGATAATGCAGTGGTTGAAGCCACAGGTCCTGTGGTTGAAGCCAGAGGACTTAGCCTTAAAGGGGGGGGGGGCAAGCTTCAGCCCCTTAGTCTACTACTTGATCCACACCCCCACCATTACCTCATTCAGCACCAGCAGAACTGGGAGAAGGTCTGGGAGGGACCCTGCTCTGCCAGTACTGGAAAAGGGGCAGGTTCCTGGGGCCAGAAGCTGGGCTCTGTGTTCCCACCCCACCCCTGGGTCAGACCGACTGGATCCCCAGGCTCACCTTCCCATAGTGATGGCCTGCCCGCAGCCTGCTATGCTGAGGGGGTGGGGGCTGAGGCAGTGGGGCTTCAGGCATCAGGAGGCTGCAGTGAAGAGCAGCCCAGGAACCCCAGGCCAGTAAATCCAGCCCTCTCTGCAGGTGTTTAATCTCACTGTCCCTAAATTATTGCCATAATTGTTTTCCACCTAAACCCCAGTGTGATCCACAAACCAGGAAAATATAGTCATTCCTCCACATATTGGGGGTCCTTCTATATATACATAGACCTTGGATGTTCCTCCTCTCATGCTCTCTCTCTCAGGCTCCATAATAATTCAAGAATTTATAATGAAACCATTTTAACTCAACAAACTGGTGTTTAAGTCTGACTTTGTGGATCCCGTGTTTGTTTCAGTTATTTTCTAGGTGTCTATGAGTTAGGTATTATGCTCAGAATTGCAGTGCTGAAGCCCTTTGTGAATGCAAGCCATAGTCTCTAATATTGACTTCAATGGAGCAAAGATTTTGTCTTGAGTGCTTTTGTTCTATATTTATGAAATGGAGAC
Organism: Podocnemis expansa; assembly: GCA_007922195.1. Classification (NCBI taxonomy): domain Eukaryota; kingdom Metazoa; phylum Chordata; order Testudines; family Podocnemididae; genus Podocnemis; species Podocnemis expansa. The sequence continues at coordinate 11,709,577 of ML682066.1, forward strand.
TTTATGAACCAGGGAAAACATAAGAATAATGGGGTTGGGGGGAAACATTACTTCCTAATTTCACAAAGCTGTTGTTTGGTTAAATCAGTTGAAGGCTATGCTCTTATGCTATGATAATGAGGTCACATTAGCACCATAGATCAGGGTCTCAAACTCAAATTACCACAAGGGCCACATGAGGACTAGTAAGTTAGCCCAAGGGCTGCACCACTGAAGCCTTTTCATACAATGATATTGCAAATATTGGTAATGATAGTATCATTGCAGGCTGCAGAAAATAGCTTTAGGGGCCACATGTGGCCTGTGGGCCACACGTTTGAGACCCCTGCTGTAGATACTGTGTTCAGCTGACTGAGTGCTGCTTTGAACAGTAAAAAATAATTGCTTTGACATATCAGAGCATGTGAAGAAGTTATGAATAGAGGTATGTGAAACTTCATGAATTTCCCTCCTCAGTCATTTTCTGTTATAACATTGGGTGTGTTTGGTTTGAGCTTTTAAGTTGGAAAAACTGTAAGTAAACTACATCTCCAGATATTTACTTAATATCCTGTCAAAATCTTATGACAACAACTAAGTTCTACAGAATTTCTACATAAAATCATACTATGTTGACCAGAAAGATTCGGGGATATGAGACATTATAGATTTGTAATGAACTCAAATCAACATGTCCACAGTTTTAAAGGTGCTGGACTGGGTCGTCACCCCGCTGAGGTCAGTGTGAGTTTTGTTATTGACTTCCATGGTATCAGAATTTCATCCAATTATGTTCTGTCTGTATGTAAATAAAGATTGAATAATTCAGATAATAGTATCTATTTAAGTACACATCAATATTTGCTTTTAATAAATACGTTTGACTTTCCTTTGATATAATAGCTCCATTGTGGAAATGCTGTACAAAGTTAGAACCAATCCTTCCCCTCGCTGAGCAGCTTATAAGAAAAAGAGTTTGAAAAAGTAAGTCATCCCCTGTTCACAGATTGAGAACTGAGGAAAAAAATGATTAAGTGATTTCCCAAAAGGTCAAAGAAAAAATCACTGCCAGAGACAAGGCTGAACCCAACTTTCCAGAGTCCCAGGTTAGTGCCTCAGCCATTTGAGTATCTTTACAAAGACAAGTACCAGAGGGTAGCCGTGTTAGTCTATTTCAGCAAAACAAACATGCAGTTCTAGGCACTATTAAAGACTGACAAATTTATTTATCTCATGATCTTTTCTGGGCACATTCCCCCTTCCCACTCCCATGTATGAAATGGAAAATATTGCATCTTAATGGTAAATATATAGATATAGAGAATGGCAGGTCACAAGGTTAATTCAAACTGATCTAGAAGGACAAACCACTAGTCTATCTCTTTAAAGTAAATAAGCTGTTTGCATTCAAACTGTGGAATAGGAGGCAGGAGGTGAAAGCAAGAGCTGAGAACGGTGACTTAAGGGAAATCACCCTCTGTAATGAGTTAACCATTCAAGATCTCTATTCAAAACCAGTATGAAAGTATCTAGTTTGCATATGAATTCTAATTCTGTAGTTTCATATTCCAATCTGTTTTTTAAAATATTGTTTTCTGAAGTACTGTAACAAGCATGTTTTTTAGGGGGAAAAATGATTTAATTATGCAAACTAGATACTTTCACACTGCATTTGAATTGAGATCTTGAATGGTTAAATCATTATGGAAATTCCTTAAATCACCCTTCTCAGCTCTTGCTTTCAGCTCATTTCTCCTTGCCTATTCCATAGTTTGAATCCAAACAGCTTATTTACTTTAAAGAGGTAGGCTAGTAGTCTATCTTCCTAGATCTTTATGAATTAACCTTGTGATTCACCCTTCTCTGTATCTATATCTTTACAGCTAACATACTATATTTTCTATTTCATTAATCTGAAGAAAGGGTATTGTGCCCACAAAAAAATTCCCGAGATAAATAAATTTGTTAGTCTTTAAAAGTATCACAAAACTCCTCCCTTTCCCAAACAGAGTGTTTGCCTCTTTTCCTTTTATTTATATACTTTTCAAATTATTAATTTCTTTCTACACAATGATACACTGATGAGAAAAAGTCAGCTCAACTCTTCTGGAATTTAACAAAAGATTTAATATATGTTCATTCTTTGTGATATGATATAAAATTTACAACTGAGAATCAGTTTTTAATTAGCTATAAAAAATTGAGATAATTCAGAATAATTCCATGTACAAAGGTTTCATGGTAACAATTTCACAACAGGGTTTCTAATGAGGAAGACTTTCTGACTGTGATATGTTTTTATCTTAACATGAAATCTCAGGAAATGGACTGTGGTTATAATTGAATATATAATTGAAAACAAAACCTCATTCAATTCCAGGTGAAATGGAAAAGTTATTATCAGTATATTTCCTGTATTGGAATTAAAGTCAATAGTTAGAAAATGAGATTCAATATGGTAGTTATGTCTAAACTTTGTAAAGGTCACAAGTGATTGATGGTTGCAGTAAATTGCACTCGTCAGAAATATATTTTGTTTATAAACAGAGCTTTCCTCAGTCTGGCATAAGGAAATAAAGTGGTCTTTTCCTACTAACTGTTCCTGACAGAATTACAATGTGATATGGCATTGCTCACCTCCTCTCAGGATTTTACCCAATTGCTAGTGGAGCAAGCACACTCCAAATTCATTCTAGTGGCATCCCCCACTTTAAAGGTAAGGAATTTTATTGAAAATGGTAAGGAACTTTTAGAATATGTCCACTGTAACTTGTAGGCCTTTCCATATCTAGGGGAAGAGATTTAGATGCCTAGTTCCCATTAGAAGTTACTGGGAATCAGATGTCACAATCTATTATGCAGCTTTGAAAATGCCAAGCTTAAAGTGGACCATGGCACAGTGTGTTGCTCGCTATACAGACAAGGTGGACCCCAGCTTCTATTCCAACCCTTTTGTTTCATTTATCCATAAATTCCTCAGACATTACTTACAACTTTAAAAACATGCAGGTAACTATGTTAAATTTTCACTGCATTCACCATGTGATCATTTTAATAACACACTTTGGATGCCCCAGAGGCACGCTGTGTCACCTCATGACTCACTGTGCACCGGAGGTATCTATTAATTTGCAGTGCATCATGATTTGCCATGTGTTATTGCTTAATTAACTTTCAGGATGCTGGAATTTTCCAAATTGTCAGTTGAATAATTTCTAAGGTGATTATGCATATAGGTGAAGCTAACCCAGTGTCACCCCAGCTGTAAAATGTTGTCTTTTTTACAAACTCCTCAGTTCTCATCCAGAAGGGTAATGGAAGAGAGAGAGACCGAAGTGATTTGTAAATCCAAAATCTGGACTTTCTTAAATTTGTCTTCCTGTGAAACCCAGTCCTATACCTACTAAAGCCAATGGGAGTTTTGCCATTGATTTAGAAGTCAGCCATGTTGGGCTTCTGATTGGGGAAAGTCTTTGAAATCATGAGTTTTACTTTCAGTGTAAGTGTATAACTCCCATTAGAGTTCAATAAATGCTGAGGATGACAGTTATCATTGTTAAAACTGCTCATAAATCTTTATGCATCACTTACACTTCCTTAATGAGAGGCAACTGTCCAGAATCTGCCTCTCCTTTTCCCACTCCCCTAAAAGAAATGCCAAGAAAAATGTCAGAAAATGGAACCCTTTAATATCTTTCTACCTTCCTAAGCCTCTCCAGTGACAATCAATCATCTGATTCATTAGTATTGAATAGACTAAGGGGCATCTTTGCCTCAGATGGAAACATATTTAAGTCAATAGAGGAATTTGGCCATAAACTTTACTCCATGAGGGACGGGGGGTGGAATAACAAAACAACAGGAAACAGGACTTTCAAAGTAGATGTTGTCTTTAGTCAGAGACAGAGACCATCGTTTCAGTAAGATCAATCTTTAGTCATAGGGAGTTTAGAGAGGCTACTTTCTTGGCTGCATGTCTTCGCATTACTTGTTAGTTCAGTCTGTGAAGTACTGCTAGTATTCTGAGATGGCATAATCATAAAAAGGAGAGAGGGAGAGGGAAAGAAATATCAATGAGTGACAGGAATAAGTGATTGCAAATATGTATCAATATTTTACCACAAACACATCTGTCTGATAAAAGATAGACCTGAAACATAAAATAATTATATGAAAGGTAAGTAATAAGAATTTGATAACACTGGAAGCCTCGGCCATTTTACATGGCATGAGGACGTTGGTGATATAGGTGATGGAATTAAATTACAAACAACTATTTCTGTTCAGAATATACAAAGAAAACCCAGGAGAAGAGTAATGTATGTAATATTACAGTGTTTGTTTATAACCAAGCACTTACATATTTTTAAATATTATTAACTTTCTTCATCAAGTTGTTACACCCATACACTTATTATAATTGTAATTTTTTTTTTTTGTAAAGCTTTCATTTCACTAAAGCTATTCATGCCAAAATTTTCCTTGTAAAATTATTCTGACAGCAAGGAACATTTTCCTATACTATATATGAATTTAAAAATAATCGTTCCTTTCTACACTGATATACATTACTAAAACTTACCACGCAATATTATACACTGCTTTCTTTGCTGTGTTACTTAGATAGATCCATTAGAAACAAGAAGATAAATTTATTCATTCCTGGTATTATTACACGGTTGTTTTGTTCTAATAAAGAAAATAACCTGTCAGTACTGTACTTGTATATTAGCCTAGTATAAAACTTCTGATTATATATTTCAAGTAGAGATGGGTTCAGATCAGACCTACACATCCAGAAACACAAGGGAAAATTCAGATCTTGATTCTAAGTTCTGGCCTCTTTCTCTGTAATGTGCAAAACAAATAAGGAATCCTGTGGCATTTTTAAAGACTAACAAATTTATTTATCACATGAGCTTTCGTGGGAGGAAATCCCACTTTATTAGACCCTTAAAGATGGGGAATTTACAGAATAAGAGGAAAATAAATGCATATACTTTCCCCCCATCATGTAAATTCCTCATCTTCAAGGGTCTGATGAAGTGGGATTTTCTCCCACGAATGCTCATGTGATGTATAAATTTGTTTGTCTTTAAGGCTATGTCATTAAACAAACCAACCAAGCTTTTCTCTCAACTTTGTGGCATAATATTACTGTTCCTCATGCTGTGCCATTTACATTGACTACGGAATTTCAAAGACATCAACCCTACTGCCATTTGCTTCTCCAGCAGCAATCAGGCTTTATGCAGGTAGGCTGAGATTAAATTGGGGTTCAGGTAAAGGCAGAGCAGATAAAGCTCTAGCTGACCAGTGCTACCACTTTGCCTGCATATTTGCTGATGTGATGCTCACATCCACTTCGCTGTAGTTACATGTAAAACAAGGGCTGCTCATCTGACCCATTCCCGGTGACCTCTTCTGTGGTGGCCCCACATAATTTGGCACGGAGATCACTGCTTAAATGCAAAAAGCATGTACAGGAATGTCTGGACTGTCCATCTAAAGATCCCACATAGTTCCAGTTTGGTGCTTATTGTGCAAAGAGTCCTGTCTACTATGGGTAAGTTCACGTGTACAATGGTAACTTGCACTCAAAGGAAATTTCCAAGATCATGAGAAACAATAATGTCAATATCACAATTGCTGTTAACTATACTCAGACCAGCATATAAACCAAGAAGCAGCGCAAAGTGCAAGTTACCTAATGATTTTAATTTCTTAAGTGAGTACATTATCTGGTACTTTTTGACCCAATTAATTTACATTGTTTTCTGGGTGTAGAAAGTTGAGTCTTAAACATATGATCCAGAGCTCCTTTATCATAAAATATGTCATTTACAATGTGTTAACACACATTGTTGGGATTAAAAAGTGTAAAAGGATGACTATCTTTGGAATGTTTTCTCTTTAATTTAGAAACATATTAATCAGAATTACAGTGGGGGAAGAATATGCATTTTTTAAATCCCGATAGACCTGGGAACAACAACTAAACTTTGTTCTAAAATTATGAACAAAACAAGGGGGAAATGTTTATTTATGATACAGGCTGTTGTTCTCAGCAAGATGCCTTACCTGAAATGGCTGAAAGTGTACCAAAAAGTGATGGATGATGATGATCAGTAACTGTTCAGAGAGTTTGTTTAGATAAATTGTTTTATGAATGCAGCTACTGAACTACTATGGTCAGAAAAATTTCACCAGTACAACATGGTTTCTTGTAAGATTTTCAGTGCTATCTCTAGATTTATAAAAATCGTTGTATTTGAAATGGGGTGATATTTAGATTATGAAATAAAGTCATGTGCAGATTATATTTGGGAATATTTAACTTTGGAACGATCGAATGGAAATGATAGGATAAAATGTGGGCAAAAGATATATAGAGATAAAGATGCCTTTGTCACTCACAAAAGCAGTGTGGTTTTTTAAATGCATTTTAATCAAGTCCATGATTGCAGGGTGTCCATCTCTTATCAGTCATATGATTAAGGGTATTATTATGATTTCACCTACTGCAGTGTAAATCTGAATAAACTCAATGGAGTTTCCTTACTGCTGAGATCAGAATTGCATAGAGTCCTCAATGGAAACTAGTTCCAAATGCAGCCGTCAGAGTCCTGTCAGCACCAAGCTTTCAAAAATCCTGAGTCACCCCCCCCCAATTATTTGTCTTATAAATCACATTTTTTTAAAATAGATTTGGAATTCTTTGGATTTATTTATTTATTTATTTATTTATTTATTTGGCATTGTGGGTCATGGTTTCAAGCTTTTCTTAACAACTGGACAAATCTTATTTTTTATATTTTAATCAGAACTGAGATACACACATAAGCACATAATTCCAAAACAGATCAAAAGAAGTAGGTTGCCTGAACGCTCAACTGGGACGTCAGAACTGTTTCTTAAAGGGAGGTATAGCAGTTATACTAGAAAGTGGTAGCTCCCTTTTATTGTGTATTATGAAGGGTCGCACATACCACCAAGCATGTCACGAGACACAAAAAGTTGAGAACCACTGCTTTAGAGAGGAGACCAGTGTATATTCAATAGATGTCAAACGGGCTTTCTCCGTTTACCTTGACAACTTAGATTAAGACATTCTGGGCTTCTCCCAGACTATTGTATCATATGCAGGAATGCTGAAGGGATGACCTATTTCCACTCAGAGACTGTCAAAGTGGATTTTGGATTGCATTTCAAGCTGTTTTAACTTTTCCGGTGTGCAGCCCTCTCACAGAGTGACTATACTTTCTACAAGATTTCAGACAATGTTCATAACCTCACTGAAAGGTATTCCCATAACAAAAATGCGTAGCGCTGCAACAGGTTCTTTCATCCACACTTTACCAAGCATTACACCATTCCACTTGTTTCCAGGGATGATACTACTTTTGATGACACAGTTCTCCAGATCATCTAGGATTTGTTTCACCTCCTCACTGAGTTACTTTTTAGGAGTCTGACAGCGGAGTATGTAATGATGCATGTATTCAAAGAATACGGAGAGGTTGCTTACCTTTCAGTAACTTGAATTCTTCAAGATATTTAGTCCTGAAGGATGCTACACCTCCTGTCCTACTTCCCCTTAGTTGTGGAGACTTTGTTTCATGACTGAGAAGGAATTTATTGGCAGTGGTGATGGTGGCTTCCTATCTTCTTAGAAGCCCTTATTTGACTAGCATAAGGCACTGCTCTGCACAGAAGTGGGCCCGTGGATACTACTTCATATTCTCTAGTCAGCATGAGTACATACACTCCTTATGGTGAAGCCACAGGGTAAAAACATCTTGAGAACTGAAGTAACTGTAAGGTAAATGATCGGTTTCTCTTTCTAGCACAAGCACCTGAAACCTGTGGCTCCAGAGCCACATACAGCTCTTTGGATGCCACCTTGTGGCTTTGGGCTCCCTGCACCACCACCACCAGCAGAACCTGTGGAGGGCCTGCTCCTGGTTCTTGCCCCCCACCAGAGAACCCTGCCAGAGGAGGCTTTGTCCAGCTTCCCCCACTAGGAGGCTACACCCATTGTGGCTCATAAAACACTTTGTTATTGAAGGAATTTTAAAAAAGCATCTCCTCATATCTTCTGGGGTGCCAACCACTGTTCCAGCATAAATTAGGAAACATGTCTCCTCCTTCCTCCATGCTATTGTCTGGCCCTGCAAGAGTTGAGTTGATCCTGGTGGGACCAATCAACTAATTAGACTTCAAACAGTGAAGCTGTAGTTTGGAGGCTGCTAATTAGAGATACTCTCCCTGTGCAGGAACAGTTGGGGCCTATAAAGCCAGGTAGCAGGATACAAACTGGTTGGCTGGGAAAGGCCACTGGAAGGCAGCTAGAAGATAATTCTTAGAAAGAGTGTTTGGGGCTGTAGAGACAAGTTACTTTGTGCTCAAGAGGGGTGAAGACACTGGCAAACATGGAGAAGGGGAAAGGCCACAGGAAGGCAGGCAGTAATCAGTTCCTGGGAAGAGGGTGGGTAGTCTGGGTCAACAAGTGTTTTGGACTGGGCTGCAGAGAAAAGCTGCCTAAACTTACTCCCCAGGGAGAGGGACTGAAGAGACTGGCAAACATAGAGTAGTGGAGAAGGTCAGGGGGTACAGAAACAGCTCAGGGAAAGCTAGCGAGGTATAGGGAATGGATCCTGGCTACTGTGTAGAAGATTGGTGAGCCAGAACCTGGAATAGAGGATGGGGCTGGGTTTTTCTGTGGGACAGTGAAGCAGAAGACTGCTGCAGAACTGGAACCTTGGTGCTCACTCTCTGAGATAGGGGAACCATAATCATGACCTGGCTAGAGGGCTGAGTCACAAAGTTCCTGAAAGCAAGAGAGGGGCTGCAGAGGAGAAACTGAGTGTAACTGTGGGAAAGAGCCTCAGCTTTCCAGAGCTAATCCTCAGAACTGCCAGGAGGCAGTGCTACCTTAGAAAGAAGTAAAGCACCCTCTGACAGTAGACTATTGCAGACTTACAAGTAGGGTCTCACTCATTTCAGTCAATACGTTTCCCAAAAGAAGCTTTGCTAGGGTTATGAGTGCATGTATTACATTTCACAAATTTTAGAGAGAGATAAATAAAGCTAGAAAGCCAGGAAATACAGTTAAGACAAAATTTTTCAAATTCTTGGTGTTGGCCAGATCAGAACTGCAAAAGAACAGATTTTGTAGGGTAAATTTTTGGCATCCTTTTCAGTCCTGGTTGAGAGCAGGAAATGCTGAGGCATATTATGGAAAAACAGATTACTTTAAATTTGCAGCTGTAAATAAGGGATAAAACATGATTCAAGTTTTGGACAAAGATTGGAGATGATTCCTATTTTATCCAAAGTAGGTTGTCTGTTCCTAGCGAGGGCCCTTGAGATGCTGGAACCAAACCAAAATATTCTAAATTAAAAGATATATTTGATTCAGTTCCCCTCCATCAGTTAGGAACAGTTGGTGCTGGGGGGTGCATATTTTTTTAGTTCCATTTGAGAATGGGAGATAGATTAATAGTCATATGGGATGGAGTAGCTGAATGTCTACTACATATTAAGATCTCAGATATTGTGATCTGTATTTGAATCTCAATTTGCTCCTCCACTCTTAATGTATTCTCAATGGCTTTATACCATTACTGCATATTGCATCCAAGAAAGGCAGAAAGTGAATTCCATAAACCTTAACCACAAGCCAAAAGCAAAATGCACATTTTGATTATTGACTCATTTAAACTTCAGTATCCTTTTATTCATCTTTCATGAGGTGTAGGTTGATACCTACTGTAATTGTTTTCTCTCTGTTTTCGTATGGGATAACATGCATCATATTGTTGCATTACTTCATTTTCTCTGCTATAAGTGAAAGACAGGAAAGCATTGTTTAGGCTATCTTTATGCTCAGGTTGCTGCTTTGTCATTTTAAACAGAGTCTTGTTTATTTTCTTTTTAGAAAAATGCTGCTGTTATGCACTGGCGTACTGACATGCATCTTTCTTGTTATTGACATATGGAATATATGAGATGGATGTCTGAAGAGCTTGTAACAGACTACCAGTTCCTGAAAGCTTGTTTTATCTAAAACCAGTAAAAAATGAACAGAATATATTTAAAGGGATTATATTTTTGCTCTTTCTCTTCTGTGAATAGTTCACAAAAGTCTGTGCAAGTGAATCTCTTTTCATTGTAAAAATTAAGATTATCTTCAAGTGATTGTTGTTTGGAATCAATATCAGGGTAGCTCTCTGACTGTACAATAGAACAGAAGTAAGCTGTTACTTTTCCATTGCCAGGGATAAAGTTTAGCATAGAAAAAAACAACAAAACCTTCATTGCCACCATGCACAAAATCCAACATGTCTAACATGTCATAATTTGGTTTCTTTGTATGATAAATAACTGGTCTAAATATACACTATAAATCAGTATCTAATAATAGACCAGACATAAAAAACCCAATGGGTTTTTTTTGTTTTGTTTTTTCCCCCCTCAGGGAAGGGTGCTGTAGCATACTTAAAGTTAGTATGAAATTACATATTTATATTGAGAATGAGGTTACAGTAGATTATTTTACTGAACACTTTTGTTCTGTAGCCTGCTGTCTTGCTGATAAAAACCCACACTTTATTTCTACAAGCTGAGCCATCATACATTTCATTTCCATTTAAAAAAAAATTCAGCTGAGTGAAGGTTCCATAGCAAAAATTTTCATTAATTATAGTTCTGTCACACACAAATTCATATGCCACCTGTTTGCAAACAACATATTGGTTCTTTGGAAGTGGATATCATGAAGTATAGTGAAGAGAGGGATATCATAGTCTTCCTTCTGCACTGAATCACTCAGAAGTTTTGGTGGACTCAGGAAAAGATCTAAAGCTGGGTCCCCCCCCATCCTTCAAAAACTTGCCAGTGCGGGAAGACTGAATTGGAGAGTGAGCCCACTCCCACACTCACCCCACATAGGCGGTTCTTCTCATGCAGTGCAGGACCTGCCTCCTCTCTTCAGGCATCGAGATCTGGGAAATGGAGTCACAGCGTCATTTAGATTTAGTTTAGGTGTCACTCCATCATGACAAGAGGCAACTGATGCAAACTGAAATGGTGCTGTGACCCCGTGCACCAGGTTACAATGCTGTGCAGTTTGGCAGCCTTCTTCAGAGGCAGCTTATATTTTCACTCATTTGATAGCGCTGCTGCCTAAGGATAATGAAATTGGCCTGAGCTTTGACACATAAAGAGCACAATGCACACTTAATGGGTCAAGAAATGAATACAGTGTTGATATAAGTGGCTGTGTAAGTTACACATTGGTAGGTAAATGTAGATGTAAACTGCATTACACACACCTCAAGAGATGGCAGAAGGGAAGGGCTGCAGCAGGAAAAGCAAAAAGACTATAAAAGATGTAACAGTTTCTTAAACCCTTGTGAAAGTGAACTTTCCTCTCACAAACTTTACTTTGTGCCCTTTCAGCAGCTTCATAACACCAGTGGTGTCAGCCACCAGATGGAAGACTCCACTTGTGGCTCATTTCACACTGTGGTCTCCCCAATCAACAGGCACATTAGTAGAACCAACTCAGAAATGTCCCATCCAATGCAGATGGGTAAGCCATACCAGTGCTTTCTGTTCTTGGAGATAAGTAAAATGAACTAAGTTTACAAAGATTTTGTTTTTCTGATTAATTGTATTTGTTATGAAGAATAATATGTAAATACTAACCACTCTGCAAAAACTCTGAACAAGAATACATTATGGATAGGCTTGCCATAATTTTATTTTACATTTTTTTAATAATCTTGATGACAAATATTGTTTTATAAGCATTTTTATGCTATTTAAATTTTCACAAATGCATGAAATTATAGATTAGGTCTGACAGTAATTAGGAGATATGCATAAGCATTCATGTCACACTCCTCAGAACCTGGCCCATACTGGGGAAGATAATGGTCCAACCAGTGGATCAGATTCAATGAGGCATCCTGGTCGCTGCCACTGGAGACATGTTCACATATGCTAAGAAGAAGACAATAATTATGTAGTGACCATAGACATCAAGATTTTTTAAAAGTTAAAGCTCTTAAAACACAAATTGCACGTCAAAATATGCAAAGAAAATATTCTTAAATCAAACTAAGCTCTCAAGTAGCTTTTTTATTTTCCTTAGTTAGCCTCATCTGTACTTTTTGATTACTTCAGGAAATATTTTTTTTGGTCTCAGTGTAAGTGGTACAAATGGCATTAATCACCCTGTAACAGTAAGAATAATCCTATTCAAAGCTTAATGATGGGGTAGCAGTTTCAAAAGATGTGGTTGAGCAACATTTTAGAAGTTTCATGAGTTTTAAATAGTAATGAGAATAAATGGAGTGAAAGGTTAAGCAGACAATGTATATCTAATATCAGTGTTTTTTTGTATCAAGTAACAGTACAGGGGACTAGACTAGGTAACCTATCAAAATCTCTTCCAGTCCTACAGTTCTACGACATAGCTTCCATTATTATTGCCACAGAAGCTACTTTGACAATGACTGTATTAAATTATTTAAAGAAACTTTGCTCCATGACCAACGAGTAGTCCCCAAATATACTTCTTGTGGGTCTTAACATAATAAAAATAAGCAAAAAATATGGTGAGGATGGAGGGGGATTGGGAATTGTGATCCCCAAGAGTACTTATGAGTTATTATTTATGGTTCATAGATTTTTTTTGAGGACAGGAGAGACATAATCTGGTCTGACTTCCCGTGGAGTGTCACCCAGTGAGTCCTGCCTCTAGCCCAAAAGTTCTGAATGAGCCAGTGATTGTAAACAACTCATTGAGCTGGAAAATGTCATTAGTATAAAGTACAACTTAGCCAGGAGGAGAAGGAAAAATTCTACCTACTTATGAAACTATTTGCTATGGTAAAACTCATGATGCTATAGCATAATGTTCCAGTCTGGCTGGGGAGTTACCCCACAGAGAATAGGGACTTGACACTGCTTGAAGAACTCTGACTCCTCTGAGGCACTACGGCATCATATGTATATGTGAAAACTGAAATATTCCAGTTTTCAGGTGAAATATTTTGGTTTCTACCAAAAATGGAAAAGTTTTCAGGTGTGTTTTTTTCCAAGAAAAAAAGAAACAGAATTCTATGTGAATTTCCTTTTATGTAAAAGAATTGTTTAATTGTAACCTCATTTCTTCCACTGAATAGAAGTTTTGAGGGAAAATTTTTGACTAGCATGTTTAACAACTGTCTGTTTAGGCAGGCTCAGTGAGCCACCTGTGGCTGCCTGAACATCCCTTTCTGCATCCCTGGCAATCTCCTCCAGGGAGCCAGGTGTGCTCCGGGGACTCCCAGCTGGCCCCAGCATCCTGGCCAAATCAGGGTCACCAGGGTTGCCCCTCGCAGCTGGCTGTCCCTCCCAAGAGCAACCAGTGGAGAGGTGCAGCTTGCAGAGGTGGGGCCATAGAATGGCCCGCTCTGCAGAGTTCAGGCCGCTTCAACCAGGCCGCTCCAGGCCTGAACAGAGGCGGCCTCGCCCCCAGGCCCTTGATTGGGCCCATTCAGCCTTGGGGTGGCTGGGTCAAAGTGGCCTGAACTGCACAGAGCGGGCCATTCCAGGGCCCTGCCTCTGCAAACTGCAGCTCTCCCCTCTTGGGAGGGCAGCACTGCTCAGCCCTGCCAGCAGAGGGAGGGATGGACGGAGTGAACGTCACCCGCAGCCCCCCTGCCAGCTCCAGGGGCTGCAGCACAGCGCTGGGCTGGCTTGGGCGCATGAGGTTGTGGTGGGAGAGTGAGGGGAAATGGCTCTTCTGCCCTTTTGAGTTGTCAGACCCTGGTTTAGGTTATAATTTAGTGCACTGCAAGTGATTCAGAGAGCCACAATGTAAGCCTGGCACTTTGACAAAAGGTTGTAGTTCAAATTTGCTTTTTCTTCTTTTCCTTGAATTATTACCCAACTCCTTCCTTTTACATCACTACGTGTACTGCTTCCCTTACCTAACATATATTGAAATTTCAAACAGTTTCTTTGGGCATAAGCTTTCGTGGGCTTCAGTCCACTTCGCCAGAAGCCCACAAAAGCTTATGCTTGAAGAAATCTGTTAGTCTATATGGTGCCACAGGACTCTTGCTTCTTTTGCTATACACAGACTAACATGGCTACCCCTTTGGAATTTGAAATTTCTGTGTGTTTCAAGAGTATGTTTACAATTGTGCACCACTGCTTTGGCATAATCAAAAAGGTTGACTGATTGAGAGTGTGGTGTTGAACAATCTGTGTCCACAACAGAACTATAATTCATAGGTACTGTTTATGAAATGCAAAAGCTATTTCCTGTTGTATTTTAGTCTCCTATTTATTACTCTTGCAGAGACAGAACTGCCACTGGAAGGAGTTAGGCAGAGGCTCTTTCTATAAATATAACTGTTTGCTGTAGTAGATTACATCTCCTAAAATGCCTTTTGCCTTGAGAGTTGGTTCTGTAATCATTTCATAAGTAAATTTCTGAGTGAAATCTAGTATAGGTCTGAGTTTAGAGATGCTGCATATTCAGAAACCCACAGTGAATGGTAGCTGCAAGCCAGCCCATGAAATTGCAGTTGGACCTTAGTAGAAAGTTCAGTGTAATCCTAAAGTAACAACACAGACACAGTGATAACTATAAGGGGAAATGCTACATGCTCTTGTGAAGGTGTGGGTGCCCTTCCCTAAATAATGTGTTATTTCTGAGCCTGCTTCAATATGAGTTCCCTTTGAACTTCAGCCTGTTTAAGCCTTCTGAGTCATCCGTGGGCCAGAGAATGTGAAGAGCCCTAAGAGATAGTTAGATGAAGATCTTGTGACAGGGCCCAGGCCATTCAACCAGGGTTCAGCCAATTCACAAGGTGCACAAACAGTGGTGATCCCAGGACAAACATAGATCCTTGAGGGAAACAGCATCTCCTGTCCACTCAGTGGTTGGAACCATCCCTATTGCCAGTATTTCCAACAGACTGCCTTGCTTTTGCTCCAGGCATGCCTGTTTCCCTGCTAGCTGCCCTGTCCCCCACTTCAGCCTGCAGCTGCTTGTCTCAGGCAGCTGCTCAACCTGTATTGTTTTGCTATGGAGAAAATCCCTTGTGAACCCTGCAGTCCCACTCCATTAGGATGCTCAGCCTGGTGCTGGACAACAGGGATTTTGTTGTGAAGCACAGGTTAGCTGGGCTCAGTGGATTTTCCACCGGATATAGGATATACTAGTTATTCCCCCTATGGAACTGGCAGAGGTTTTTAATTTGCTTGTGTGAAACTCTGGCTATGAGATGCTTATCACTCACTCTCTTGCCATTTGGATGAACTGTGTAAGGTGTGAGATTAACTCATAAAAGCTTTTAAGACAATTATTCAGAAAACAGGCATAACTCCAGTAAATTCCATACAAATCAACAATCTCTAAAATGAGTTGAAAATAGTTATAAGCATGACTCACTTATTTGGTTGTGAGAAATGACATAAGGACCACTCTGAGTTTTAAAAATATTTACATGCTGGTTGCTTACTACTAATATAGCAACCACAGATGATTAACTTATTCAAAAAAATTTACTTATACACACATTGGAAATTATACTATATAATAGATGGTTATTTTCCCAAAATATGGCTGAACATATCAACACAGTCATCAAACATAGATAGACTTCTAAGGACTATTCCATCAGCCAGAGTGATCATGGCTGATGACATTTTATGGGGCATTGAATAGTGAAGTTCCCAGATCTGACTCAATCCAGCAAATTTACAAATTTCTGAGGCTCCCCTGTAGTGGAGCCAGTTAAGGTCTGGGCTTTACGCACCTTCAAGTATTGATGGAGTGTTGGAAAACACAGTGAACTGGTATGTTGGCAAAATGGCAGAACATACAATATTGGTTTTGAATAAAATGATCAACTAAAAGTAGGCCAGATCTTTGCGAGTCTGATATTTTGCACAAAATTAAACCATTTTTATGCTCAGGATTTGGCACTGATAATTTGCCTGTTTGTTGGAGGGTCCAGGTTTCTGACATGTACAGCAGTACAGATAGGTTTGATTGATCTTGAATTTGATCTCAGTGCAAAGATGTTTTTTGCATCCAGAATTGAGACGTGGATTTCATACACGAATCTGTAAGACCTAATAGTCTAATTTACTGTGACCGTTTGAGTTCTGCATGCAATCTCATAGACTCTAAGATCAGAAGAAACCAATATGATCATCTAGTCTGACCTCCTGCATATTGCAGGCCACAGAATCTCATTCATCCACTCCTGTACGAAATCTCTTATCTATGACTGAGTTACTGAAGTCCTCAAATCATGGCTTAAAGACGTTAAAGAACAGAGAATCCACCAGTCCAGGAAGATTAAATTGCCAATATCATCCAAAGTAGTTGACCTCTCTTGTACCAAGCTGACCCACCTTCAACTTCCAGTCTTTTTCCCATGGAGTGTTCAACTTCAGAGTACAAGTGGTGTCATGGAAATCTTAGAGGGCAGGACTGAAATTAATTGCTTTCTACACGAGTCAGTTGTTGGGACTGTCTTGTTGGTAAACCTTGATTCCAATAGCTGAAGCAGCTTGCAGGAGATTGGGTCACAGGCAGTAAAGCCTAGTGGTCAAGGGAGTAGTCATGCTTAATGTTTGGAGTCTGAATGCCAAGACCAAGAGTTGAGATGGAGTCAGAACCAACAATGAGAGTCCCAGTTCAGAATCAGATTACTTGGAGTCGAGGAACATAAGAGCAGGGCTGGTTGCAAGGCAGGAGCATGGGAGGAACAAGACTAGAACAAAGTAAGTGGCTAGCCATGGTCTAAGATGGAGCAGTGCAGGAGCAAGAAGAGAGCACGGCTTGGAGTAAGGCAAGAGCAGGGAGACAGAGAACAGTGATTCATGTGTATTGAGCAGCTGCTGACCTGTTGTAATTGTTGGTCATAAGGTCAAGCCACCTGACTGATTTAGTCAATCAGGATGGTCTGCTGTGACCCAGCTGCAATCATTGGCTAGGTAGGTGAAGCTGCAGACCCTTATTCCTGACAGCAGCAAATCTTAATAACTGGTCAATAACTCAAGAGAACAGTGCTGGGACACACATACCTCCCTGCTACAACTCTAATGTCATGTAGAAATGTGGCTAAAGTCATGAACCAGTGGATTCTCTAGAACCCCTACTAGTATGAAGATTACACACCAGACTTAGCAGAATATTGGGAACACAAGCTCCTTTTAGTCAAAATCAATTGCTTCTCTTCAAGTCTAAAGCTTCTGGAAAAATGTGTTCTTAAACCCTTAGTTGGTGTAATTATATGAAATGTATTAGCCTCAGCAGGTAGAATAGATACATCAGATTTATTTTTATTCTCTCTTTGCCTCTCCGAATACCGGGGAAGTGGTTTGCATATCCATTAATCTGTACTGAGGAATGTATGCTGTTTTTTTGTATAAATCATGAACAGGGCCCAGAGGTGTCTTGTTTTTATACTGCCAAAGCTGAAGATTATTGTACTCATGTTCCCAGGTCTCCATGGTACATATCAGGGAAGCACTCAGCTACAAGGTGAGTGAAGTCTGATGCAAAATGGTCCCCCCCCCCGTCTTCAAGTGAACACTTTTCAAAGGTGAGGGGGAGTATTTTCTGAAAGAGATCTACACCGTTTTCTTCTCATGCTGGAAGTAATAGGAGGTTCTGCTCAAGTGAATTCTCAGACATTTGTAAATAATTCTTACATCTTAATATCAAAAATGTCAAAACCACAGCAACTGATACATGAGGGAACCACTGCAGTGCTCCTTTGATAATCTGTGTCCCAGAAAATTAGATTATGCCCAGAGAGCAAATCTGCCCTTTTGTCTGCATGTATTATAACAGAGATTGCCTACTTCTCCACCCCTGAGGATCTGAGCCTTACCACTGTCTGCCCACACATTTAAGCACAAACTACACCCACATGCTGCTGTCTCCTCTGGCCAGCCCTGATTTTCTAGTTCACCATTGACATTTTCAGTTTCATTTTCCCATTGTTATTGATTTTTATTTATCATCAGAACTTGCTTTTATAAGGTTCTCATCTCCACAGTAACCAGGGGCTCTTACTATAATATCTGTTCAGAAAATAATGTAGCATATTCTTAATATAGTATCAAAAGAAATAAATACTCTCCCCAAATATGGTGACTCTCAGCACTTGAGTCAGCCAACTTTGAGTCAGAATGACACCAAATGACTGCAATGGGTGTTGAATTAGACCTCAAATGAGGAAGATGGAGGAAATCAGGTAGAGATTGCTGGTACTCTCCTTAGCTTTTCCATTTGCCAAATAGCATCACAGCTCCATCTACATTTGTCTGAACTACATTCTCACTTCTGTCTCTGCTGATTATATATTCTTTACTTTTTGGGAGTTTTTAGATCATGCATAGGTAGCCAGTAACAATGAGGAAAAGTAAAAATGAGGGCTGAGGCAAAGTTAGAGGGATGTGCTAATCATCAGATTGGGAACTAACAAAAATTATATCTTCACTAAGTGCTTTGTCTGGTACAAAGAACAGGATTTTTGACATAGCCCTATGATCAGTTGTGCAGCAATGTTATAATGGGGTCCTCCCAAAGAAGGCATATTGATTTCTAAATCACTCTTCTTATTACATAAATCACTTCATATAGAAAAGTAACTATTATAGTCTAATCACATATCCTGAATGGCATTAAAATAATAATAAAAAAAACCCTCTAACAAAACTCAGGCAGATTTATAATCTGAATTATCAAACTATGGCTAGGTAAAATATTCCCAGATTGGGATAAATGTTAATAGTGCAAGGAATATTTGTCTTCTTTTGTTATGGGACAAAACAAATAATCTGTCATGTGCCATAAATAACCTCCTTGCCTTATTTAGCAGACAAACAAGATGGTCTCGGCACAGAAGAATAAATGGACACATGTCTCACATCAGGAATCACAACTTTCAAAAACCAGTTGGTGATCACTTAAGTCTTCTTGATCACTCCATTGATGATTTCATAATAGCTGTGCTCAAACAAATGAATAACAAATCAAGGCTTCAAAGAGGAAAGAGCACAATTGGAATTCATATGTAAATTTGACACTGTTGCTTCACGGCTAAATAAAGACTTTGGATTTTTTTTTCCTCATGTCAACAGGTGAGTTGACCTGATCTTCCTCTGTACATTGTTCCCCAATGTTTGCTTTACTGGAACAATCAGACCTGATCCTATGACTTACACTTCCTTGCATTTATCTTCCTCTCACTCTGTAAGTTCCTTGTCTTCAAAGCATCTGATGAAGTGGGATCTTCTCCTATTAAAGCTCACAAAATAAATTAATTTGTTAGTCTTTAAAAGTGCCACAAGACTCCTTGTTTGTTCCACCCATGTAGACTCAATCAAGGTAGAATAATAATCTCTGGCAAAGAAAACATACTGGCCTCAAAACAAAGATATGGAAAAGAGACCCAAAATGCTTGCACCCAGAATAAGAAGGTAAGCATTTAACAAAAATAAAACCCACATGAACATCAGCTCTGGATATTAAAGCAGTAAAACAGATGTTAACACTTGCTGTAAAATGTATATCGGGCATAGAGGTTAACTCTCATTTGCAAAAGAAGTCTCAGATTATATATCTTTCTGCTGAACAGACACCTGCAATTAGCCAACAAGATGTTGTAATGTCTAATCCAGTCTGTGGTACATTTATTTATACATACAGATCCTCCACTGTATTCTGAAATTCTTCCTCATCAGGTAGGTCAGCAGTGAAAAATCTGATATTCCTGAAACCCTCCTGCTCTTCAGTGAGTAGTGATAGTGTTTGCTATTTTCCCCAAATCTTGGCTATGTCTACACTTAGAACATTAGTTCGAATTAACTGAATTCAGACTAATCAAGTTGAACTAATAATGATTAGTTTGGATTCATTCAATTTGAATTAACATGGCCACAATAGGAAAACCAATTTGAACTAGCATGTCCATCGACAGGATTTGCTAGTTCGAATTGGAAGAGGGGCATCGTGGGTAGTGTGGCAACATGGCCCACAAGAAGGGCCACACCACCACCCAATTCCTGCCTGGCTCCAGCCTTCTGAGCCCAGTGCAAGGAAAAGCATCCCCTGCCCAGCTCTAGCCCCGGTGGCAGATGCTTTTCCTTACACTGGGCTTAGAAACCTAAAGCCTGGCAGGGGAGGTTTTCCCCTCCATGGGCTCTCTGAGGTCAGGGCAGCCCCAGTGCTGACCAGGAGGGGGGAGAAGGGATCCCTTTGTGCAGCTCCAGCCCTGCTCCCCAGGTGGGGAGAAGGGATCCCTGCATGAGGCTCCAGCCCTGCTCCCTGGTTGGGGAGAAGGGATCCCCATATGGGGATCCCTTCCTTGCGCTGGACGAGTGCGGCTCCAGCAGCCACAGGCATTGTTACCCCCCAGAGCCCTGCGCCAGGATCCCTTTCCCACGCTGGCAAGCCGGGCTTCTGCCAGGTGGGGGTTCCTGTCCACACACCCAGCAAATGGCTGGAGCCATATTTGGGGCTCTTCTCCCTGTGCCCAGCTTCAGGGCTCTGTTGCCCAAGCTCAGCAAGCAAGCTGGGAACCAGCCTCAAGGGTCCCTGTCCCCGCCACCCCAGCAAACTTTCCCAGAGTCCAGTGGGGGGATGCCTTTTCCTTGGTTGACAAGCGAGTCTGGAGCCTGGGAGGGGGTTGCATTCCCCACCCCTGGCTGGCACTGCTGGAACCAGGCATGGGTCCCTTTCCCTCCTCCCAGCCAGCACAGTGCAAGCCGGCTGCAGGGATCCCTTCTCCATGCCCGGCAGGCTGTACAGAGGTGGCAGGGAGTCCCCTCCCCCTTGCTCAGCCAGGGGACAAGGAGCCCACTGCCCCCCTGGCCAGATCTGGCTGGGTGGTGGGAGGCATCTTTGGCGCTGCTTGCCTCAGGTGCTGGAGGGCTGGTCTTCTTTCCAGGGTGCCACGCACCCTGGGAGGAAGGTCAACCCATGTTAATTTGAACTAATGTTGGTTCGAATTAACATAGCTACACAGCATCAGCTCGAACTAGATGGTTCAAATTGACAATCACTTTGAAGTTACATGAGGTTTTGGAAGCTCTGCCTTGACATCTCATTCTTCTCTGCTGTGACTTGCCCCTCTCTTGACATACTTTATATGGGGTTGTATTTCCTTTTAGGTTTCAGTTATTAATAGAAAGGAAAATGTTGGTTGCCACAGATGATTGGTTTGAACCATAGTTTATACTGAGTTTTCTATTGGTAAGGTTTTGAGGTGTGTGGATTCACATTTTTTGTTCCAAGCATTGTGTTAATGATTAACTATGAAATCCAGGTGGCTATCAGGTTCAGATTTTTTAATCCTTCAAAGGCTCAGGGAGTGCAAATTCTGGATTTTGGTTCAGACTTAATCTTTGTTTCTCCCCTAAAATAAAATATTCTACAAAGGGTACTTTTACAAAAATAAATAAATAAAACCTCCTCCACTGTACATACCCACAAAAAGTGATGAGTTCTATTAACAGCTGTGATTGACTGTATTTTAACTTTAAAGCAACTTTTTATTGAGGTTTACAGTCAAATATCTATTTAAAATCTTTCCTATGTTATGCATAGGTCTGATTTGTTTATCATATGTAACAAGATTTTAGATCAAGAAAAAAATGTAGAATACAGTTTTGCTATCTCATCTTTCTCCAACATATAAGAGTTTTCTCTAGGAGAATTTAACTTCCTTTGTTTACTGTTTAACCTATTGAGCAGATACAAAAACAGCATCAGGGATAACTCTTGTTTGTACATTACAATAGTATATTGAACATATGGCCACATCAAGCAAACTGATCTTTCGAAACTCAGAATTTCCTTATAGTGTTAATGGTTTTCAGTGGCGCAAGGCACAGAGAGCTAAGATGATCATAAAAATTTATGTAATTTTTGGCAAGTGAAGGACAGCGTTCAAAGTGGAAAGTTAATCAAAATAAGTTATGCAAGCAATGAAACTCTGATCCAACAACTTGACATGGAAATAAAATTCACAAACACATGAGGAAATTTGATTATAGCCATAAAATGACCTATGCTATTAACAACTTGTTCTGCCTTATCTAATGTAACATATCCATCAATGAAACATACATGCCACTGATGTTTCCAGATTTCTAAATCTATCAACCCAGAAATGCACATAGACTTCACATGAACTCTAGGAAAACATTCAATAATAACAGTGACCTATGCAGTCATTCAATTTCAATCAAGTGTAGCTCTGTCAATAAAGAAAACATTCTGTTGATGACACTCAGTTGAAAGCAGATCATGATTCACCAAATAATTGAATTGAAAATACAAAATCAGATAAAGCAATAGTCATAATTTATAGGAAAAGGAAAGAACAGAAACATGTTCACTCAAGTGAATTGTTTATGAATATTCAAGGTTTATGCATATTTATAGTTTGTTCTGAAGTGTATGAGTAGAACACAGTGAAATGTTCTCTTCTTGAATTATGAATGTCTAATTTGTTTAAAAAAAGGATAATTAAATGGCTCAGTTATTCAATAGTTACAGGATGTACGAAGTTGATATTAATAAGGAGACAGTTTGATTTAAAAGTTTCTATTTCATTTTCAACATTCTATTTGTTGACAAAAATAAAAATTGTGACACTGCAAGACTTCTTTTTGTCTGCTGATAGACATAGATGTCAAAACTAACAATTGGTTGATATGCAGATGATTAGACTAGGACTGCCAGAGTTCAGCTAAGTTCCAAAAGGGTAGCTGTGTTAGTCTAGTTCAGCAAAACAAACAAAGATCTCATGACTTACACTTCCCTGCATTTATTTTCCTCCCATTCTCTAAGTTCACCCGTCTTCAAAGTGTTTAATGAAGTGGGATTTTCTCCCACAAAAACTCATGTGATAAATAAACGTGTTAATCTTTAAGTGCCACAGGACTCCTGGCTTGTTTTGCTGAACTAGACTAACACAGCTCCCCTTTGAAACTTGAGAGTTAGATGCCTGTCTTTCATTAACTCTCTCTAAAAAATGTGATAGAAACATACTGGTGTGTTTAAAATTTTCAAGCACTACTATGGCTTGTTTTGCATAAGAGGTATTGCCACTTTACGTATGCTTGGTCTGCAAAAAACGTTCCTTTCACTAGGTGCAACATATTTATAAGAAAAACTGAAGTTATACAAACTCTGACTATTTGGGAAGGACATGACAGGTTGCACCTGCCTAGACCCATGTAATACGATCTATGTAATTTTCCTGTTCATCTTTGCAATGTAATTGTATAGTTGTATAATGCAAAATATGTACCAACAGTCTTTTTTGAATGCTCGTGCCATACCTTGCAGTATTTTTATGGTATCAAATTTCCTGCAGCATCATACATGTGTGCAGATAAGAAATGTGTCCTGAATGTATTTCACATGGCTCAAGTAGGAGCAAGTAATCAGGGAGGGAAACCCATATCCAGAGAAAATATACATAATAGTGAATTAGCTAAATATCTATAGCACTCTGATAGGAGAGGGGAGATCGCCCGCCCTTTCTGAATAGAGAAAATTGCCTGACCCCAGGGGTGTTAGAAGAAAGGGAAAAAGTCATACTTTAAAACTGTTTTGGGGTTTTTCCTGCTTGGATATCCATCTTGCAAATAGCTTCTAAGACTTGTACCTATCTACATGGCCAGAGGGACTAGGCTGCAAAACCATCAGTAGCCAGACAAGTGGGTAAGCTTGAAATGGACTACAACAGTAAACTTAAGGTTAGATTGTGAATGATCATTTATTTGGTAATGATAAACTCCTTGATAGATTGCTTGTGCATTGATTTGCTATATATCCACTTAAAATCATGTTTTAATCAACAAATTAATGCTTATTTTATCTATGGCAGTGTGGATTTTGGACAGAGAATGGATGTATGGATGCTTAACTTAGAGCAAAGGCTAACTGCATAGCAGCTTCTTTGTTAAACTGATGGATTGGAGTATATGAGCCTGTAGTGATCAGGGAAGGGTGCTGATCTTTGCAGGGTGGAAGTTCCTGGTATGGCCTCTAAGGCTAGGGGTGCTCACTATGTGGCTAGTGAATGCATTTCCACTGCCTGGGGCCAATTACATGCAGGCAGCTGGTGTGGGCTGACCAGTGAGTGGGTGTCCACCATGGAAAGTAGGGTGAGTCAGAACCCACGAGTGGGTGACTGGGGAGGCACAGTGGCACATCAGACCAGCCTGTGAGAGGGAAACATCGCAAAGGTTGTATTGGGTTGGACTATATTTCATAAAAAACTAGAAAATGGGCCAAATATGCCATGTTTCACAACTATTTTCTTTGAAATAGTTCCATTTTCCCAGTGGAGGAAAAAACAAAAAAACAAAAACAAAAAAAAAAACCCAACCAACCAACCAACCAACCAAACAAAAAACAATTTCTGAATGAAAAATTAGGTCATTCTGAGCACATGGTAGCTTCAAAAATTTTTTTAAAAAAATCTTTTTTCTGCATTTTATTAGATTTTTGTGGAAAGGCAACATTTGAAAGGATTGAAATTGCTCTAAAATATACAATCAAAATTCTTGTGTGACATTCCACATTTAATTTTTCACTGCTTTTAATAACATTACCTAAGAGGGCCACAAAATAAAATATTAAGGCTGAGTAAATCTATAATACCAATTCCAAGGTTCAGTTATCCAACTTTTATCCATTTTGAAGGGAGAGGGAGGATTAAGCTTTTGCTATTAAAATAGGGATGAATCCTAGGTGGCTTTGAGAAGTGAGGGGACAAAGGTGGCAAATCATCCATTATGTGGCTAAAACAATGACTTTCTTTATCTTTTTTTGGTAACAGCTTCGAATTTCAGCCTATGCCTCTGCCTATTTAATACTTTAAAGCACAGTTTCCAAAAAATAAATCAATACAAAGAATCTTATTTATCTGATGTTATGCTTACATCTATCCATCTCTCTGGTGGTCTTTTAAACTGATGTTGTTATAAAGTAGATTGATCCTATAAAACTACTTTTAAACCACTCTGTGAATTCTGTTTTAAAAACTCTAGGTGTAGAAAACTGCTCAAGATTGTTCCAGTTTTCTCTTTAGTGCTTAACTAATGTTTGAATGTGTGGGTGTTCATTGTATAGGCTGACAAAGAAGTACTGTAAATCACTATTTTTGTTGAATAAACTACTATAGATGTTCGGTACTCAACATCTGAATTAAAAAACCCCTTTCTTAAAGGTCTGAGTTGATGATACATGGATATTGAAATGCTTTACTTGTAAATGTGTCAGTAGATAGTGTAAAAATCTTACATTAGCACTGTTCATCCCTAGGCACTTCAGAAACTTAAAGATATATACAAAGTGCTGACTTATCCACCTCTTGAATAAAGGATGACATCTGTGCAGCACTGCACAGCAACACTACATCCAATTTACATCAGGAAGTTAGGATGGTTACAGTTTAGCTACTGGAAGTTAGAAAGAATAATATTGAAACTGTTGAGGAACTTGATGCTTCTAATTTAACTCCTACTTTAATAGTTGTGGGACAAACACCATTGACTTCAAATGGATCAGGAGCAGCTGTGCCATTCAGAAAGATTGAACTCCACAGTATATTTAATTATTCTTTTGTTAGGTAGGAGGCATTGGTCTAGATTCTCAGGACCTCAGAAACTGAAAATTTTCATCTCTTCCTCCAGCTGTGTGGAGCAGTCCTCTGTACAGACTATGGTTCAACCTTATCAATGTGTATTTGAATTTTTTTAATGTATTCACCAAAGAAAATAAGCAATTCACTTCCTCTACCAGAGGGTGGTTACATAAACAGGTATTGCTGTTGTAATATTGTATCCTAATGATGAAGGCTAATCCCACTGGGAATAGAGATTTCAAAATGTGATTGATTTATGTCCTGAATCCCCTTCCAACCTACTTATCTGTGGAGTTAATAAATATATCTAAAACAATTTAATTTTTTATCTGCATTTTGACTGTCTGCTTCTAAATTTTTAGACTCTCAGGGTGGGGCTTGACTCTGCAGAGGCTCTCACAATGTACGTAACATACACAGCTGCCTTTGAGCCTGATCTTCCTCACTTAAAGGAGTGAAATTAGGGTTTTGCCAGTGACTTTGGTGGGAGTAGAACCTGGCCCACTGCAAACACAATACTTTACGAGAGACCACTTGCAGGACTGGACCATTTTAAAGTCTGTCTGTGTGATGCTGTCTGGATCTAGGGGACTGTTTATGATTATTTTTCATATTAATATTTCATATTTGCAATGATCCATATGTGATAGGCTGTAATCTGCTAGGAATGATTGTGTGGTTTATATGTAGGTATCATATTTGTATTAGAATCTATGGGTATGTCTGCACAGCACTTTTATTTTGAAATAACACTGGTTATTTCAAAATAAAAGATATTTGGTCCACATGACGTTTTCTTATTTTGAAAGGACAGATCCCGTCCTTTTGAAATAAGAACTGCTGTTTCAAAACAGGTTAAACCCCGATTGTTTCGAAAAGTCTGTTATTTCGAAATGGTTATTTTGAAATAAGGCCGTTTGGACATGTTGTTTTGAAACAATACCGTTGTTTTGAAACAACAGTTTCAAAAAAACATGTCCAAATGGCTTTATTTCAAAATAACCATTTTGAAATAACAGCTGTTTCAATAGCAGGCTTTCCCTTAATTTGAATTAACTTATTTCAAAATAAGGACTTTATTTCAAAATAACGATGTGTGTGTAGACATTTGAACCTGTAAACTGCTCTGATTTGCTGTTACTTTATGACCTTATCCTATGTTTTACACCCCCTTGCATTTAGTTTCATTCCTTTCTGTAAGTTCACCCATCTTCGAAGCATCTGAGGAAGTGGGATCTTCTCCCACGAAAGCTCATGCAAAAAAATAAATCTGTTAGTCTTAAAGTGCCACGCAACTGCTTGTTGTTTTTTTACTGGACTAGACTAACACGGCTATCCCTTTGGAAATTGTGTAGACATAGCCTATGAAGCTTATTTGTTTTATGTGTGCTCCAAGTTGTTTGAGCTGAGGCAATCCCAGACTGGGCCTCTGCAAACTATTGTCCTGTTAATGGCCCATCAGAAAGGGACTTCCAGCTACAGTGGGCCCAAGAGAAACCTGTTTGACCAGTTACCCAGACTGACCATGTGGCCCATCTGCATTTTGAACTGGCAAGGACACTGAGATAAGAGGTCATAGCCCATTCTCCACTTTGTGTTTAGTCTTTAATCTTCAGTCTGCAACCTGCAACCAACACCCTCTTCTGGAACTATCCTCCTGGGACTGAACAAACGTCTGAGACCCACCCAGCTGGTGCTGCTGGTTGTACACCAGAGGAGAGGGACTAATCTGCAAACTACAGGATCTTCAAGGATTTGTTTTCTATTGGCTCTAAATCATTTGTATGTATGTGATCCACTTTGACCCTTTAACATCTCTCATATTTTGTTTTTCCTTTTATATTAAACCTTTAGTTGTAGTTGCTAAAGGATTGGCTGGCAGTGTGGTATTTTGGGTAAGCTCCAAGCCTATATTTTTCTGGGTGATGTGGCTGGCCCTTTGGGGTCAGAAGAACCTATTTCTTTAAGAGACCCAGGGGCTAGAGGGGACCACAGGAACTGATGTGCAGTAAGGGGGCCGTTTCTGCTTTGTTATGCTCAGTGATGACCAGAGTGGGGGGGAATCAGGAGCATGTTTTGTTACTGATGGGAAGATTGGTTTAAGTACCACCCGTCAGTGGTTTGAGGGTTTTGGCCCCTGGTTTTGCAGCTTGCCCTGATTTTGGCACATTCAGAAGGTTATCGCAGGAGGCCTGGGTCACAGTATGGTTAATGATCTAGTATAGCTACAGCATTCGTAATTATTAGCCATGACACATTGGCCATGCCGCATGAAAACATGGATTGGACAGCCAATGAAAATGAAGAGTTGCTAATGACTGCTTTTTACAACTGACAGTGAAGACCAGATGGAGAGAGAAATCCTGTGTGACTCTAGAACAAAGAGACATAGCTAAAGTCCAAATTTTTCTTTCAAACTGTTTCTCCAAAATAATGAAGGTCTCTCTCTAGGGAGGGCTATGAGTTTTTATAGCTGCAAGGACACAAAGATTAAAAAAAAAAATCCTCTTCCGAGACAGCAAATTATGTCAAGCTGTGATGGATCTAATATTGTGATTAAGGGATATTTTTGGTAATTAGCATCTTACAAGGTCTGTGGCCCAATTAGGAGCCAATTAGGGCTGTCATATAAATAGCTTGAGATGTGGAAAATTATATAGATATTATACTTCAAGACAGGAACTCACAGAGCAACAATTTAGATCAAAGATTTATTTAGTTTAATTTGAAAGGGTGTCAAATAGAAAGTAGTAGCAAATAGGAAAAAGGACAACAAGCTAAGCATCTGTCTTCAGCTAGATGATGTTATTGTAGCCTGAAATATAGACTCTCAGGTTTGTTCATAGAAAATGTACCTGGACTATTTTTGTGTTGTCCACATTTAAGGATGGATTAAACCAATCTATAGGTTTATACATAACTGTATGGAAGTGTGGGTCAGAATGATATTGAGTTTAGGCTTTTGTGTTAGCTTCTGTGATCTCCAGGTGATGGACACCACTGTGGCTGGGATACTTGCATTCCTACCAGCACTGCTGCTGAAAGCTAGGTTGAAGGAAATTACATCAATATGAGAAACACTGATTGCCTGTAACTCTAAAGTACTTGCTGTCCTCCATTTAATTAATACAAGGAGTAGCAAAATGAGGCAAATTATAGAGGAAGGAAGGGGTGAGATAAAGTGTCAACTTCATTGTTCAGTTCCCTTTCTTTCCAAACATTATGGATACTGCACCACCTGATTGGAAAGCTGTGATTCTGAGGAGACAAAGTGCAGCTTGGGGAAGAACTAGATAAAGAAAACTATTTGGACTTCCTCTTTCAAGGTCAAATCTGCAGTAGCTACCTTATATGGGTGCAAATTGACCCAAGCGGAGGTTTTGACACAGCTTGCAGAAGCCATATTGTCATAACCTTCTGACAGGGGTATCTGATTTTAATGTCCAAGCTGATCTCTGTATTTAAATTTAATAAGGAAGACTTCTGGGAAAGCTACTCTCAAACACTTGTCCTAGTAAGTTAAAATAGGAGTTTGTGCCATTATGAAGCAATTGTGTACTGTACAGTAATGTTGTATGCTACTTAAAATATTCATGTATCTCAAGGGATATGGATTTAGTAGACCTAACTAAAGCTATAACAAGGTATAAAGAGAGCTTACAAAATCTAGTGTAGTAAATGTGTTTCTTAAATTTTAATGGGAAGTATTTTTAAGTGTCATGTCCTCTTTAACTCATTGATATTCAGTGTAATTACACTAATCATAATGAATTCATCTGGAATTAATGTGGATGTCATGCCAACTTCCATAAGAATCCCATTGAAATTCAGCACTAATTTAATGTACCATT
The DNA here is from genome assembly GCA_007922195.1 of Podocnemis expansa. NCBI lineage: Eukaryota > Metazoa > Chordata > Testudines > Podocnemididae > Podocnemis > Podocnemis expansa. Next base: position 11,739,101 of record ML682066.1, read on the forward strand.
AAAATCAAATGGTACTGTCTTAAGTTATTTAATAATACTGTACTACAATTCTGTAAAGATTAAAATAGTATAGATACTCTCTAGAGAGGCTTGATGATCTCAATAGTGACAGTAGGTGGGTTGTAACAGTCATGTTAGTGCTGTGCTAAACCTTCCCTCAGGATAACTTTAGGGATGGGCAAACTGAATGTTCAATTTGCTGAATAGGCTGTATACTGTACAACATCTTTCTTAGCAAGGCAAATATTGTCTGCACATGAGGATAAGGGATTTCCTTGAGGCCCAGTGCATTCTGTGGCTTTCACAGAGTAGGAATTAAGGGCCAGTGGAGCCAAATTTATTTTAATTCTACTGTTGCCCAAAAAGATGTTTATCAGGAGGATTCAGAATGGTGACCAGAGCTATCTTGCTAATTCCCTCAAAAACGTCAGGATGAAAGAAGCAGGTCTGCTAACCATCCCTGGAAAATCTGAGATGGAGAAACGAGCCAACTAGCTATCTCCCCACACTGACAGAGGAAGAGGAATGAAAGATAACAAAACCTGGTAGGGTGGGGAGGACATAAGTTCCATTTCACAAAGGATTTGAAATTTGGTTTTGTTTGAAATTGAAACATAAACTAAAACTTTCAACATAATCTAAAGACAATTTCTGAAGAAAAATGTTGATTGAAATGTTGTTTGGACCAAATTAAAAGTTTTCTTTAATTTTGGCTTTTTAAATGATTTGTACAAATGACTATTTGTGAAGTTATATTATTAAAAGTAAGTGTAGTTGTTTCAAGAAGAAAAACAGAAATGTTTGGTTCCAAATAGGCTGCATTGAGACATTTTGATATTTTGGAATTTTCTTTCCTCCAGTTTTCTTCTCAAATAAATTTCAGATGAAATTAGCACGATTTTCTGAACCATTTTGATTTTGAAGGAATATAGTTCTGCTGTAGTCCTGGGGCTTATTGGAAGGATGGAATCCTGAGGATTAGGTTGATATGATGTTATGATTCATAAATTCAAATGTATCTTCAATACGAGGCTGTCATCAAATATAGGGGAGAGGATTTCTGAGCACAAATTTCTTCCAGATTCAGATGCTAGTTATCCACTGTCACTAGAGAGATTTGTTTTCTAGTAATAATTCTGGTAAAGAAGTTGCCAAATGAGCCAAATTCATTGACTGTGGGAAATTGACCATTTTACCCCTTCAGGTGATTTGGCTCATTTTTCCTCTGGGAAATTAGTTCTTTCGTGGTCTACTGACATTTTATAGAGTTTTTTGTGCTTAGAGCTTCAAATAGGCTCAATTGGAAAAATGTTGAAATTAAGTTAATAACATATCTGATTTGCATAGCCACCTCCATTCCAATAATTCATAACTATACCTATCTTTATAAGCAATCCCTGTCTTTACATATCCTGTTGATTTGGATGAAGCTACATAAGATCTAACACCATAATGGTCCAATAGCCTCAAGCTCCTAAAAAGACACTCTCCCATCATTCCCTTACATTCCCAATCAACCCCATTTTTAGTATGGACTGGCTGTGCTATTGCTTGTGTGAAGCCTTTCAGTATTATCACTGTGAAGGAGCTGTTTTCAGAAGCTACAGAAGAGTCAGACTCAGATGACTGTTTATGCTATTAATATTTGTATTGTCTCTTCCTTCCAAAGTCACACTTCTGAATGCTGACTGAACATTTCCCTAACTATGTAAGCAAACCATTATTTCATGAACATATGATCTAGAAGCTTCAGGGTTACAGAGACTTACTTTAAAACTTTGCAGATTCAGTTACATGGAACTCAGTTTGAAACAGCAAAACTTTCCTGAGAAATCTCTCTTTCTTTTTTGGCATAAATGTAATGGCTGGCTTGCCATTTTCATCACAGATCCCTTCTATTTCTATCAAAGTCATCATGAGTCAAGCATATCACAGGAAGGAATTAGAAATAACAGGATCAGAAACTTAGACTATAGAAGGCTCCTTGTCAGGCAAAAAAAAAAAAAAAAGCCAGATTTAGACTCAGTGTAGGTAGTTGCACCTCCATTGCACCTCAGTATTTTGAGCTTCAAAATAGATGTTCTAACTTGAACAAGAACTGATTTTTAGCCTATAGTCTAGAATCTTATTATTTCCAAAGCTTATATTATCAACCTATTCTTATCATCTTGGATTTTCAGCTGAAGTCTGTAAAGAAAGGGGCATTTTTGCTATAAAAACAGAGGAGCTTCTTGATGTAAGAGATTGAACTGGGAGATTATAAAAACTGTGCACTGCAAGCCTTCTGAGGAACTGTGATGTTAACGTGAGAGCTATAAATCCCTGCTGAGGATAGCTTCGGAACTCCAATTTCTGTGTACTGTCTTTATTTCCTTTATTTCTTATTCCTAGTTTTTGTTCTATATTTCTTGTCTGCTCACTCTCTCCTTATTATATTTTAGTTTTTTCCATAACACAATCATACATGAACTTTTTCATGTTCACACTAATATTTTATCTACAATAAAACTGGGTTGTTTTTATTACAAGTTTTGTGATAACCATGTCAGTGCTTTAATCGGTCTTAGCAAAAAGCTAGTAATTAATCAGTGAAATATGAACAGTGAATTGACTACTGAAAATGTGATCATATTACCTGTTTTGAAAGTTTGAGATTACCACATAGTCTTTATTATTTTAAATAAATAATAATGGGAATAAAATCCCAGCAAATAAAACCCCAGAGTGCTACAACAGGAACTAACATTATGGAAAGTATGTAACTAATAACTAACGAGCAATGATGCTTTGTTGTTTTATACTATCGCCTACATTTTTGTCATTAATAATATGCTTGTGAATTTTCTGACTATTCACAAAATAAGTGATTTGCCTCTTCAGTTGTGAAAAAGTCTAAAAATATTAATTTTTCTTTAAAAACGTTATAAGCAAAGAAAAAGTTTTAAGGAAAAAATTTGCATGGATAATTTGCCTGACCAGATTCTATATTCTGGCTATGGTAAGTATAGTATAGCCATCATGTGTATCTCCCCTGGGAAAAATTAGCCTTGGATCTGATTTCCAGAAGAAGTTGTGCAGAAAGGAGGGGTGACAGAGTCACTAAAGTCCCTTTGTCACCTGCAGAACATTATACAAATGGACATCACAATACAGGGTCTAATCTTGATAAATAAAGCCATCTTAATGATGGCTATGCCATACTTATCCTTTTTGACTTCTTAAAGGGTATAGCTGGGAGGAAAAGTGGATGTCATTGACCTCCTGTTCCTCACTGATTGTAAATGTCAAAGGGTACGACTACACTGGAGCCTTAGGTTGACTTGAGGAAGGTTAAATCAACCTACAGCCCCCTGCGGCCACATTGGACTTTTATTAATTTGACTTAATACTACCACTTAAGGTCAACTTAATGCTTAACTTGACCTTATTAAGTCTACTTAAGCCAGTGTAGATGGGAAAAGCCCTTAAGTTGACCTAATTGACCTCCAGGCTCCCTCCCAGAGGTGGTGTGCTACCCACAATATACCACTCCTCCGTTAACCTAGTACCTGCCAGTGTGGGCACAGGCAATTGATAGGAGTTTCAATGTGGACTGTCTAAGTTGACTTAACAAAGTTGGCTTTAAGTCGACTTAACAGAAAGTTGATTTTAAGTCGACTTAACAGAACATCCAGTGTCGATATACCCAAACAGCTCATTGCAACTGTATATGGTAAAATACATCACAAGATTAGCCTCATTTAAAGCATCTTTGCTCCCCTTTTGTTAGCTGTGCCAAATGCTTCTGGGTCATAGGGAAAGGAGCCAGCCATAATACTTCAGAATAATTTTTTCAGACACAGAATAAATAAAGTTAAGAGTAAGAAAGTGGGCTTTTTGACAAACATCAGTATCACTTCTAATGCTTTGATATGATGCCCTGGAAGGATGGATTGAAGCTTATATTACAATAAACTAGTCAGTTTCCAGTCACTGACAAAAGCCCACCCTTTAGCATTTTCTCTCCCTTGAGTGCCAGCTGGATGGATTGCTGGCATTTATGAAAAAAACAAACTAGTAACACAATAGCATGTATACCCATGATGAGGGAGACTGTGTTCAAGAGGCTACTGTGAGAGTGACTGACAAGCTTATTTCTCACCATCTCCACTTTCAGAACAGCCTGCTTTGCCCTTGAACACATTTGAAATGGAATTTCTACTCAGATTCATCTCTGAAGGGGACAAACACTTGCTGAGCTATTAGTGCATACTACACTTGTTATGGAAAGCCAAAGGCCAACAACACTGTTCCAGCATTTCTTCCTCAACACAAATCATTATTAAGTACAAGACACCGAGAAAAGTCTTGGCATTCATTTAAAACTAATAGTATCAGTTTAAAAATGATGCACAGTAATTGGGAATTTACCAATGAAAATTCACTCTGGAAAGACAAAAGTGAGGCAAACATATTACTTTTAAAGGAATGAGGCTATGCAATTTTTCTGTCTTTTAACTAGGTTAACAGAGGCAATATATTCAGGATCATAGTTTAGTGTGTATTGCATTTGATCCATGCTTCTGATGGGCTCATTTATCTACAACAAAAATAATTAGGAAGCATATTTGACATCAATGTAAAACCAAAAACCCACCTGCATTTTCCATACAACCAGTAGATTGTTCATTTTAGTATCAATAGGATGCACGGAAGCAGTGCAATAATAGTTTTCATTTATTCTAATATGTAAGAATTTTGAAATGCATAATTTATATTTGATCCTGGAAGCTGTTAACAAAAATCAAGCAATATTGCTTATCTGTGGTGTATCGCCCCATACAGCATTTAGAAACATATCTGTTTCAAAATCTGACAGGTAGCAGTTCTAGCTGGAGTTTGTCTGCCTCCTTGTTAACTTTTTCAACACATACCAATCAACACATTTGCCTCTGGTGACCCATAGTGAACATATGTAATAGCAATGGCTGAAACAGACTGAAATGTTATATCTTCAGTATCATAGCAGTATCACAAATGTATCATGGAGAAGAAGAGTATATAACTTACAATTGCTTCCCATCGAACATTAATTTTATGGCCCACAGACTGGCTCTTTAACAGCACTGCAAGAGACATTTATTGGTTTATACACAGTTTGTTAGGCTATAGTTATCTGTTAAGTAAAAACAGGACCTTTGTTTTGTATCATTAATTCTGCTAACTGCCATACTATGCAGCCCAAGCAAGAGGGAAAAAAAGTAATATTAGTGCTGTGAAAGCATGGGGAGGTGAAAAACCTTTTACCTGGTAATAAATCACTTAAAAATAAAGTTAGAATCAGATCTTTGTGATTATATTAGCTTTAATTTTCTTGATTAAAACTACTCTTTGAAAGATAGACGTTTCAGGGAGCTGTTGCACTAGTTATTTGGGGCTCCAGAAAATGAGGCTTCAGTGGTTTTGGGTATTAAAATGAAAAAAAGTCTTTCAATTGTATTATCACAGTTTTTAGTATGTTCTACACAAAAGATAGCCCTTATACAATCTGATCCCACTTCAGTTCAAACTAGTATAGTCAGGGGTTAAAGGATAATTTGGGGAGCCCTGGAGCCCTCATAAATTGGCAGGTCTCCCTCTCACTGGTGCAGGACCCCCCCCCCATGCATTCCAGCTACTGCCCCCAAACACCTGCCCCCAGCCCCAGCTACTGCCCCCAAAACACCTAACCCATCAGACCCTTTTCCCCATATCCTTCTTAGCCCCAATCCCCACTCCCTAAGCTCCATGCCTCCATTCCAGCCCTCCTAAACTCCCACTCCCTTCTGCCGCCCAGCCATCCCCTGTCCACCATCCTGAACCCTTCTTCCCCCTCCCCATGCACCCTCCCTGCCCCCACGCTTTCCCTGCCGGCTGCCTGACTGCCCCCTCAGCCCCCTTCCCAGGCTGAAGATAAATGATTTGTTAATGACCGTCACCAGAGATGTGACAGGGACATCAAGACTTCAAAGAGAAACAGCTGAACTCAAATTAATATGCAAATTAAATTCTGTGAAAGCAGAATTGAATGGAGACTATGGGTTCTTTTCCCATTACAAAAGGTAATTTGACTTCAGGCTTCCCAGTGTTCGAACCTAACAACTGCTCTGATTTGCTGTTACTGTATGACCTGATCCTATGTTTTACACCGCCTTGCATTTATTTTCATTCCATTCTGTAAGTTCACCCATCTTCGAAGCATCTGACGAAGTGGGATTTTCACCCACGAAAGCTCATGCAAAAAACAAATCTGTTAGTCTTTAAGTGTCGCACGACTCCTTGGTTTTTTTGCTGGACTAGACTAACATGGCTATTCCTTTGATAATAACAACAGTACTTCATTTTTGTGCATCATTTCTCTTTCTTTCTTTATTCAACTCAATAAAAGATAATCTTTCTTCTGCCTGGTTCATTAAATAATTCTGTGAGTGAATGAAGAAATAGTTCAGTGTAAAAATAAAATGAATTATATTCCAAACACATACCATTTTGTGGTACCTATATCTTTAGTTAGTTTGCTAGTTTTCCAGTTTACTACAACTCTTATTTTTGCATTGTGTAGTTTCAGCAATGCAGGATGACTCATTCAGACTATAAGACCATCTCTCATCTACTCAGAGGTCAGTGTTGCTGAGATCCAAACACTAAAGTCTCATCAAAAATTAAAATTATGTCTCAAGTGGGAACTGAAATAAGGGCAGAAAGGGTCAGTGAAGCAGAGAGTATGGTTCACTGAATTGCTGTGCTGGCTCTATGGGAAAGAAGAGTTTGCAAATATGGCAAAAAAATCATTAATTTCCACTTAAAATATTTAGTAGTCCCTACAGAGATATGAGATTGACTGTGGACATGTAATATTCCTAAAGTTCCCTCTGTGTAAATGGAGATTTATTTTAATAGTTCGATTTCTCTAAACCTTGAATGATAAAAATCCACACTGATGGGAAAATACATCTGTGATTTGAAAGGATACATTTTGGTGTTCTAAGGAAACATTATACACCACATATCCCTGGGTGTTAAACACACTTTTCTATAGAGGTTATACCATAAGCAGCCTCAATCCAGAATAGGATTTCTCTTATTTATTTATTTTTCTGGTCAGTAGCACTGTTTCATTATCAATTTAACATAACTATGGTAACAATTATGATTGTCTGCTGACATGAAATCAATTTGTTACTAATTGCTAAAAATTTTCCATTCACCTCTAGGTTAATTTTTTGTATTGAAAGATGGTGATTTTTTTAAAAAAATTGAAACAAAAATAGTTATTCTCACACTGTCTGGAGTGGCTCATAGCTGTGAGTGACTACATCCGGGCAGACTGTGAGAAACCTGGGTAGTCGCCCCATGCTTGTGGTGTGCTCTATAATTTGTTACCATTTTGCTGTTAACTCCCAGATCACAGAACCAGTCTTACTATCGAGTCATAGAAAGTTCCTTTAGACCAGGGGGCCTCAAACTCACAATCTGTGGGCCACATGTGGCCCCTAAAGTTATTTTTTGTGTCCTGCAACAACACTATCATTATCAATATTTGCAATGTGGTTATATGGGACGTTTTCAGTGGTGTCGCCCTCGGGCTAATATAGTAGTTCACATGTGGCCCTCATCGTGATTTGAGTTTGAGACCTCTGCTTTAGACCTTCCAATCTAACTGGTTACACAGACACTAAACTTCGTGATAAAAGGTCACTTAAACCAAAAATCACATTACATCAGGTTGCTCCCAGTACTCAGAGACCAGTCGCCTACCTCAGATCAATTGGTACTTGTTTCTTGAGATTATATATTGGGAGAGGGGGACCGGGGGGGATAATTTGCAACCCCAGTATGATTTTCATAGAATCATAGAACTAGAAGGGACCTTGAGAGGACTTCTAGTCCATCCTATACACTTATAGAAGGGCTAAGTATTATCTAGAAACCATCCCTAACAGGTGTTTATCTAACCTTCTTTTTAATTTATTTCAGGGCTTAACTACTGTGATGGTTAGGAAGATTTACCTAACATCCAACCTAAATTGTTCTTGCTGAGATTTAAACTCATTGCTTCTTGTTTTATCTTTCGAGGTTAAAGGGAACTATTTTTCTCTCTCCTTGCAACAATCTTTTATGTAGTTGAAAACGGTTACCATGTTCCCTTTCACGCTTCTCTTCTCCAGACTAAACCACCCTAAGTTCTTCAATCTTCTTTTATAGGTCATGTTTGCTAAACCTTTACTCATTTTATATATTATTTTATTTCTTTGTCTTTCTTTATATAACAGCTGATGATGTATATGCTTTTTCTTTATTTGGTTTGCCTAGATTTTCTGCTCTGTTGTACTCAGTAGAAGAAGCAGTTGGTGGCAAATAACACTGTAAATATGTAGTATTCACTATTACTTATCAATTTAGATTAAATATAGAATACTGAAAATGCCCACTGACTATACTGTATATTTTTCTTGCGCATGATATGGATGGAGGGGAGGGGAGGATAGTGGGGGGGGGGTGGAAAGAGGAATTTTTCATGAACATTTTTACCAAAGCAATTTCCATTAACTATTCTAATTATTATGCAAGCAAAATCTTTCTTTTCTCATTCTCATTTAAAACATTTCCAGTAGATCTATAAGTGGTCAGACGCAAGCATGCACACACACACAAATTGCAAAAATATCATCCTACATTTTGGACAAAGTTTGAAATTTTGCCAGAAAATTCATCAAAAAATCAAAATTTGAAAAAAATTCAACCTGCTCTAACAAACATAGAGATGGATGAAGCAATTTTGTAAAGGTAATAAGGGGTGATATTCACTGCTGGATACAGTTTATGAGGAAGGCAGATTCTTTATTTACTTTTTAAGCTGGTTATTTATCATATAACATCACAGTACTCATACTACCTCTCTTTCACCTTCTTTATAAATGCAACTGAAAAGGACCCCAAGATGGTGATATAGAACGAACCCTTATATTCTAGGGGAGTTTCTAAATAGTATTTGCCATATTATTAAACACTGTGGAAATTTGTAGTCTTCTGGTTTCTTTGTGCTTTGTATGTTAACAGTAAAGAGAAATATAATGACAGATGTCTGCGTGATACCCCCTGTCTTCAAAACAGATTGAATCTTTCATTATCCCCATTTACAGCCTATTATGTTCAGGCAGTTCCTATATAATTTCCAAAAGCATACTACAAACTTGTTTATCACAGATTTGTGTGGGTGAAAATGTAATTAAAAAATCTTGATACTTGCCCCCTTCTGCTTTACCTGTATAAACTTTTATTAAAAGAATTATAAAATGGAATCCAGTACATTCTTCTGATGATTGCAAAACTGTCCTATGCCAGTAGTCAGTTGTTACTCATAGCTGTCCCACTTGTTGTTTTTACTGCAGTTTAACTTATTTAGTTGCAAATACAAAAAATAAAAATAAAAACAAACAAACAAAAAAAAGATAAAAACAAAACAAAAAACCCTGATCCTGAAAAGACAAATTCATGTTTACCTTTAGTAGCCCTGTTGAAATCAAATGAGTTTGCTTCTGTGAAAACAATCTTCCTCCACATGAACATTTTTTTATTGTTATTCAAAGCTTTAAAAAAAATTACGCACACATTAAAAAAAAGAAGTCTGGTAGGAAGAGTTACATAACAAGCAAGTCTGAAAAAAATCTGGAACAAGCTGTTCTAAGATCCAAGCCCATCAGAGATCCAACTCTTGAACAGCATAATAGAGTTTGATATGTTTTTCCTGGCAATAAAATAAATTCATGTTCTGGGAATTTCAGGTCAAGTGACCTATGCATTTTTATGTTTGTTTGTTGGATGTTTTGGTTTTTTTTTCACTTTTAAGTAATTTTTTCATCTTTTACTTGTTTCATTTTTCAATGAAAAATCAAAATTTTCAGGAATAAAAGAAATTTTCTGATCAGCTTTAGTAACCAGATTCAATAGATTACATTTACACCATATATATATGATTTTGAAATGACAGGAATTGTCAAATTGTGAAAGAGTATTGCTACATCAAGAAAAGTGCTTTAGCTTTCGAAGATGAAGAAAAGCAATGTGAATCTAAGAGCACTCCACATACTGGTTAGAGCAGTGGTCCCTAACCTTTTTGGCTTGAGGACTAGAGATATAATTTTTACAACCCTGAAGAGCCACTGGTCTCTGCCAGCAGGACCCCAGCACCTAGGGACCCAGGCAGAGCACTTTGCTGATGGAGCCACCAGAGAGAAGCACTGATCTTTCCTCTCTCTGGCTCCAGCAGGGATCCCAATACCTATGGACCTAGGTGAAGCGCTTTGACATGCTTCTTGCTACAGTCGGGGGAGACAAACACTGATCTCCCATCCCCTTGGCTGCACAGGTGATTTAACTCCATGGAAACATGCTAAGCATGGAAACATGCTCTCCCGCAGCCAGCTGGAGGGTGCTGCAGGCTGCTTTGAAAGTTGTCACAGGACACTTTTGGTCCCTGGGCCACATGTTGGAAACCCCTGGGTTAGAGCAAGCATCTGTGGATCAGAATTTCTAGTTTCAATTTCCTTATCTGACACAGAATATCTGTGAGATAACAAATGTATTTAGTCTTTCCATGTCTCAGCTAACCCACATGTAAAAAAGTGCAATAACTATCCTCTCACAATGGTATTGCAAGTCTTAATTAATTTTATTAAAATAGTGTAAAATCTCGAGATGAAAGTCCCTAGAAGTACAAAGTGGTGGTGCTATTATAATGAAATGGTAAGTCTCTAAGGCTATGTCTACATTAGGAAAAGTTAGAGCCAATTTGTTAATTCAAACTAATAAGTTCAATGTTAGTTCAGCAGCTCTCAAAGTGAAGGTAAATATAGGGGAAAAGATCCAGATAGTGAAAATGAGGGACAGAAAGAAAACATATTAGAGGAAAACATACTCCTATTACAAAATGGATTGACACTGAACATGATAATTTTAAAACAAATGATCCTGACTGCTGTCCAGCTATCCAAACTCCAACTCCTTTTTTATAAAGTGTAACAGGCATCTGCTTTTTAAGATTTTTTTTTTCTTTTGCCATTCATGCACCAGGATACTCAAATAAATATCAGTGTGTCTAGAAGAATCACTTCTGTTTCAAGGAAGCATTTACTTCCCTTGAACATGATCAGAAGAACTCACTGACATCAGGAGAATGTGGGTCAAATTTGCAAGTTCTGTCAATGGAGGCTACCTGCTTTTCTTGGAGCAGAATTGGGACCCTCTAGGGATCATGTTGGCCCAGCTCCTCAAAGGTATGTAGGTGCCAGAGTCCTTTTGAATATGAAGGGTAGAAGGGAATTAAATTGAGCATATGGCCTGAATGATAATTACTACAGTAATGGGGTTACTACTGACAAGTTTTGCTGTCCTGTAAATGAGATTCTACTTAAAAGTTATCTTTTTTTCTCTCTAGTTTCCCCTTCTACATAAGATCTAGATGGGAATTTCCCTTATCACCTTTCTTCCCCCTCCTCCTTGCTTGTTAAGCACTTTGAAGTAATTTCTGTTGTAGAAAATAATAAGTCTGAAGGTAAAGCATCTACACAATATATTGCAAACACTGTTAACAGAGGTGGAGATAATTATATGCACCATATAATCATCAATATTCATTGTATAGGTGTTAATCTAACCATATAACGGTCCATTGAAAGTTGCCAGTCATGTATGTATTTCCATTCTGATTTGGATAAAAGAATTGTAAAGCAGCCCCTCTTCGCTCACTCGAGACATTGAGAGGAATGAGCTGGCAATAAAGTACCACTGAACCAAAGCCACCTCTGGGACAACCTGTTTGTTTATCTAACATCCAACATGAAGATGCTGAGTCTTTTGGAAGTATGATAGGAGGAGACTGCAGCCTAAACAGATGAACCATGTTTCTGTGTCAGGACTCTCAAACCAACTAGAAAACTGGTAATCAAGTCAGATTAGTCTAAAAGTTCAGATGTATGATCTAGTGTCACTAACTAACTCTCAAGGTAGCTCACGTTCCCACAGTGCACAAAACTAGTATTCTTACAGAGCTCTGATACAGGTATTCCTAGGTACTCCCTCAATAGAACTGGAAATCATTTTATCTTCCTGATTTTTACCTGGGCCCACTAAAAGTGGTATCCAGCTTTCATACTACAGAACCCTAAGAAAACTTCACAAGTATTTTTTTTCCCCTTTAGGGAAAAAGAATGTCACATTGAAAGCAAGAGAAATTTTATTGAATCTGTCCCTTAGGGGATTTTTGTGGATGTAAGAAAACTACAAATTGAAGCTAAAACTACAGTAAGTGACATATTTTTCTAATCCACAGTCATGCTGACATTTGAAAATGTTTTTCTCCCCCTCAAACACAGCTTCACATACTGCTAAGTCATAGGCACTAGATTTCATCAATGAGCTGTGATTATTGTATGAAAGAAATTAATGTAGCAAGAATTAGGCAAGTTCTCTTTCTGTATATGTTCATTTAGTGAAATTAAAACATTAAATGGAGCCTTTCTAACTTACATCTGCTGAAGTTCTGCACCTATGGGTTGAATTGAAGTCAATAGGGTTATACAAGTATAAATGAGGATAAAACGTGGCCCCAAAGATTAAGCAACTAGTTTAGTATGTGAAGGATTGTATTGGTCCCAAACTGGCAAGGAATCATTAACTGCAGATTCAATCAGCACCACCTCACTATACAAATAGCAGATGTCAGGTTTAGAGGGAGGAATTAAAAGGCAAACATAGAGGATAATCAGGGGTTGCATAGGGATACACGCAGAACTCTGTTCTTCCATCTGTGAGAGAAGTCTGGCTGAGATGACTTGCCAGTTGGAGGAGTTTCCTAGTAATTGGGCTAACTAGGGCCTTGGACACCGATCAAAGGGCTGGTTGTTTGAAGACAGGCTGTGATTAGAAGTACAGGGTCGTGGTAAAGAATTTTGGTGTGATGCTGGCTGGATTAGGTGGACTATATATGATATTATTTGACATCAATATGTCAACATTGCAATAATTCATATAATACAGGCCATGTCAGGCACTGTTAAAAAGGTTACAGTTTTGCTAAGTATAAAATTGTTTATATGTATGTGTCATATTTGCATTAGAGATTTTGTCTATGTTTGATGAATCTGTATTTCAACTTGTTCTGTGTTTCTGGAAGATACCTCAGATGAGATGAGAGCAGCTATAAGCTGCTTAATGGTCCACTAAGAAAACTCATAGGTACTATGTGTCTTGGAGAGAAGACAGGGCTATACCTGATGATATGCCAGGACTTAATCATATGACCCTGGACTCCATCTTATTTCTGTAAATTAAGTTTGTTTATAGTTTGTTTCTTTTTACAATAAACATTTAGATTTTGTTACTACAGAATTGACTAACAGCATGGTATTTTAGGTAAGATGTAAACAAACTTATATTATTGAGGTAACGTGGCTGACCCTTTGGGATCAGGAGAACTGTTTTGGTGAAGAGCACAGAGTTTTATGTAACTTGTCTCTTTACTGGACTTAGTGACTGATTGGAAGCCTGAGTCTGAAATATAGTAACGAGAGAGACAGCTGGTATATTTTGTTTTAGAGTCTTGATAACAACTATGGGAAATCAGAACCATTGTCTGTGGCTTGTTGGAAAGTCAGACTTCCAACATCATCCACCAATGCTAGAAGAATCTGCTTTCCTTTTGTAGCTTCCCAGGTCTTTGCATTTTCAGGTGGTTTATCCTAGCCATGGATGGCTCATACCTGGATGAGCTTATTTTGAATTATTTTATACTTCAGTACCCTTGAAGGTACGAGACTGAAGAGTGCCTTAGATGGAGGTCTAATGCTCCAGTGAATTAGTCTTCATGAGTGGAGGCAGCTGAGCACTGCAGATCCTGTGTCAGGGTAATTATTGTGCTAATGGGCCATGGCTGGGTTCAGTGAAGGCTAACCCAGTAATAATAAGACCAATGGTCCGGAGTTCTGTATGTGTAAGTAATAAGGCTACTTAAGAATTAGTTCCCTGAGAATGAGTACCAATGAAAGAAAATAGGGTTGCATGCAGTCACAGCATCCAACTTTCAAACTATTTAGTGTCATGGATTAACTAGTAAAAAATGGATCAAAAACATCAAAACAATTGAGTTGCATTAATACTCCAGTAGTGCACATAGATCTCAGCCCAAATCAACTAACAAAATAGTCCCATTATGATAGGTATTGTACAAATGCATAATAAGCAACAGTCCCTGTCCCAAAGAGCCTACAGTCTAAGAAGTCAAAACAAGGGAAGACTGAGATAGGACATGGGCACAGACGTAAAGTGGCTTGCACAATGTCACACAGCATGTTGTTGACAAAGCTGGGAAAACAATTCAAGCCTGACACCCACTACAGTGTACTGAACCCAAATGCTGTTTTTATTCTATATTCCTAGTGTACCTTCCTAGTAGGAGTTTACAAATTCTGTACTGAATACAGGTAGAAGGGAAAGGACAATTTTCTCTCTCAGAAAGGCAGTCTGACCACACCTCAAAACAGCTGCCAAAATTACCAGTCATAGATATATGCACCAACAGGTGGAACCAATGAGGAAAACAAGCCTAGCTATAAAGGAAGGAGAAGAAAGAGGAGGCAGAAAGTTCCTGGATAGGGAAGTATAGCAACCCTATGTCAAGCTACATATAATAAGTTGATAGGCAGCCAGAGAGAGATGGTAAGCCCTGGAGTTTAAGGCTTGATTGTCTCCAGTTAAGTTGGTGAGCTAGTTTACCAGTAATGTTAAATGAATAGAGAAACACCAGTTATGAGAGACCTGGGATTTCTAAGATGATTGCACCAAATGAAGGTGATGGTTTTGCACTGGGTACTAAAATAGATTGATGTTGAATGAATAAGCATTTAATAAAGGTTTCCTATTTTTACCGGGATAACTTTATTTCCAGCATTCCACATCTGTGTTCAATGTTGTTATTATTAATTTTGCATCTTGCAGCATCTATGTCTCCATTGTGCTAGGTTCAGTACAACAGTGGTCTCTGCCTTACAGAGCATAAAGTCTAGGTCATTTTACCTGGTTTATATATGAGAGCATGATTGTGCCCATAATCTGTTCTGCCTGCTAAGCTAAATCTATTGTGCAATCCTAAATGTTTAAATTACTATGACTTTATTGGGGATAAAGCTAAAGCTTCAAGTCACCTACAGAAATTAACTCTAATTATGAAAATGGGAAGAAAATATAGCAGTCTAGGTTTGATGGAATAGAGGGCAAATTATAGAGGAATGATATAATCTCTCATCCATAAAAAATCTATTGCTCATGATAGAATATTTTGGGCTTATCTTTGAAATAAAAGAAACATAAATTGGGCTGTGTTTACTAAATTAACTTTAATAGTAAGACAGATGCCTTTTTTATTTTTCTAGTTTATTTCCTGAAGGAATATTTTTCTGTTAGATTTCTTTCATTAAGAAAACAAGATAACATTTTATTAAACCTTAAAATAATTTGAAACATGCCACACATTTCACTTTTCTCACCCATAAATTCATCATGCTGATTTACCCAAATGCTAGTAACACAAATATTTCAAATGTCCTTGACTATGTTCATGTATAATTCAATCACAGATGTTCTGTAGCCACAGGATACAAGTACTGAAATGAGTACATTTAGTTTCTGTTCTAGGCAGTACCTCTATACGGAAATCTAATATCAGATAACTAAATGAAAAAGTTGAAAGCAAGTTTCAAAGATTTCTTAGTAAATAAACACTAAATGCCACTTTGCAGCCCTTGATTTAACAATACAGTTCCTCTAGATGCCAATGGGAGTTGTCTGCAAGAGTTGACAGTGTAATATAAGTAAGGATTTGGAAATGCTAATATAAATTCATCTGTGAATTATGAAATCTAGTTAGTGTAACAACTGTAACTAGTGTCAGTGCTCAGCATTGATGAAAGATGCTTTGATTTGGTTCTTGGTCCCTGTCTTTTGTAACCTAACAGGTGAAATTTAAGATGTTTCCCACCTTAGAAACTTAGAGAGCATTTGTATTTAAGCAGTTATTCCTTAACTGGTTATGAAACAGTAATGAACTCTGTTGACTAAGAAAACCATTTCTGCAATGCTATGGAGAGTCTTAAGCAGTAGCTCATAGGCAAATGCATGACACCTCTAATAATAGTAGAATTTGTCAGTTGACTTGCATATGTATTCCTCCATGTGCTGCTGTCCTGGCTCTGGACAGAGAGTGGGATCAGCAACTCTGGATAGAACTGCCCAGAGAGACCACAGAATTGGTTTGGTGGTGGAGGCGCATGGTGAGGTTTATTATCAACAAAGCATGGTCTTAAGTCCATGGATCACTGTCTACCATTACACTAACACTTCTATGTCCTTCACAATGGACTCAGCTCAGTCAGTAATGTGACTGTCCTGTCCCCTTAGGCTGGACAAAGGGTTAAGGTGAAGTACCTTGACATTTATAGACTGAGACAAACAACTGGCTTAAACAACCTATGTACCACCTTTGCATGTTTCATAGCATCTATTTATTGCCTCCCTTTGTTTCTGATATCTTGGACAAAACAGCCCTCTTCATTATTTTGTCACACCACTTTTATCATGTACTAGATTAGGATGTAGCTGCACAAATGTACAGGTAGAATATATTTACATAAATATCTAGTACTTACTATACTAGGAAAACTTTGCCAAGTGCATGTACTGAACAATGAATTTGTAAGTGTGTGTAATATATGTATTTGTAAGCATTTGTAATACATGGCCTGATTTTGGTTCACAAACTTGTTCAGGCCTCTGATCTTGCACAAGGTATACTTTTGCTACTACATTGGGTACCTACTGGACTCAACAGTGATCTGAATGCTTAATTTTAATAAAACAATATTATAAATTCTGAAATATGTGCTTCTTGGTGATATTATTCATGTCTTAAATACATTGTTTTAAAGAGTCATAAAATATGTATCTACATTTAATTATATCCAGGAGTATGTACAGTATGTTTTACGATTTAGACAACCTGAAAAAGAATAAATTCTTTGATGTTTAATAAAATATACACAACAGCACACTTTGATAACTCTAAGATATTTCTTTTACCTACCAGCGGTGATTATTAATAGATCTGACTATGTTGAAATCTGCTCCTTCTATTTTATTTTGTTTTGTGATGCATAGTAACATAGCCTCTACTATTGATCCCACAAAATATCTTTTTAAAGATTTGTTGGGGGGAAAAAAACTAATAAATAGTCAATGCACACTATTCTTTTATCACATCATAATTAATGTGATTACCCATTTATAGGAAACAATTTACCTGATGTATGTTCTTACAACGCAGCAGATGAATGGTAATGGTGTAGTCACATGGAATAAATAAAACATGAGCAGTCAGGGGCTATAATTTATTAGCCAAAATATTGGGTGAAATCCTGACTCCATGGAAGTTGATAGATTTTTACTATTGACTTCTGGGGGTCTTCACCTAGTCTTTTCCAAACAAAGTTTACAATTAGTCCTTTCTCCTACCTAGAACACAAAGTGTGGTTTGAATAACTGTGAAAGAGAAAAGAAATAAACTGAAAATATAAAAGACATGAGCTTTTATGGATCTTATCATATTACTCTGGTTAAATTTTAAACAATGCTACTTACAAAATGGGAAATAAAGAATAGTTGTTAAGTTACACTAAAATAAAAAAGATACATTTTCAAGGGATTTGCCCATCCAGGGTGGGATTTTACACATGATAATGTGCAGCATGGAAATGTGTTGTACACACAAAACATGTAATATGTGCAATCATACTTAATAATTGCACTTATTTATACTGAAGACTGAAAAAGAAGTCACCTTAACAAAGACTCAAGGAACCATGACATTTCTTTAACCTTAGAATGATGTGATACATAAATTACCCTGCTGCATTCAAAGACAATAAGAATGTGAACAAATTAACTCAATCAGTCAGTAATTCAGATATCCTCTCAATCTCAAAGAGAAATGCTCCTTTACATCTCATGGAATTTACCCTCAGCCTTCTTTAAAAACCCTGTTAAATAAATGTGATCCTTGCAGAAAGGACTACTGTTATTGCAAAGGGCCTTTTTCTTTTTCTTAAGCAAGATTTTACATACACTTAGTGAAACTATACCTGATGCATGGATATATTGTCTTATTGCATTAATAAAAGAAGCCATTTAGCATTTTAGCATTACAGAATATACATTACTTACAAGCAGGCAGATGAGGATTAAATGCTTATGCTTTTTTTGCTGACTTCTTATTTTTTTGTATTTGAGGGCCTGTAGTGAGCATTGTTTCAGCATGGGGAAAGCTCTGGGTCCTCCACAGGAATTGGGGTCCCAGGTAAGGCTGCTGCTCAGGTGGGCACTTTTATTTTTTAATATTTAATTATATATACTTCTTTTAAGGGTAAATGTGTTTCCAGAGTAGCTCTGACAGATATTTTATAAATAACACTTTCAAGATTAGTTGTTTTTTTTTAGCCTACTTTGTAGCTGGAGTGGCTTTAAGCCAATTTAGCACTCACTTAATTTGTAGCAAAAGCAGTCTTTAATTTGTGCAGGGGTAATCAGTGGTTACCCACAATGCTTTACCCCTTGTGTTCCTAGCAGAGCCACACTAGGCGGGGATGAAGCCAGGGCATGTGTGGCTTGGTGGTATTTTATTAATAACTATAACTGCTGGGCCAAGCACTTGGTGTAGCAACTTAAGGCCACCCCTAGCACTAGGTTGACTCCTTACCACAACTGAGGCAATAACAATTGGATGCAGCATTAAGGGGAAAAAAAAATCAAGGCTTTGGGAGACTACTTTTAAAATGTGTTTTACTAATGATAAACAGTTAGCTTTGACTTGGCGTTAGCCATGTGGAGAAAAAAAAATTGGCATATGCTATTTTAATTTGGGTTTGTGTGAGCATTGCATTTTATTTAGCCAGCAGTTACGTGACTATAGGGTACTGCTGCAAAAAATACTTTAAATTATTAAAGGTTACTTTAAGCTTTACAGAAACTATTTAGGGCCTGAACTTGAGCTATTGATTCTAGTTGCTATGTGAGGTGGTTCAGTAAACAATATTCATGGTGAGGTTATCTACGTGGGTAACATTGCAATCACAAAGTTTTACTGGGGGCTCCTTTTTTTTTTTTTTTTTTTTTTTAGCAATGGTTTGGAGTGACAGCACACACGCAGCCCCAGCTATTGTTATAGACTCATGCATTATTGTTAGCTATTGACTGCCACACACAAGGCTGCAGGGCTCCAGAGTTGGGGGGGAAGGGAATTGTGAGCACATCCAGGATGATTTCCACAGCTTGCACCTGTGGGTTATATAGGTATTACTGATGCCAAGCATTACTTTGTTTTTATGGAGCTTGGGAACTTATAAGATCGTGCCAATAATTCGCAGCAGGGCCACAGAGTCACACCACACTAATGGAATTTGATATATGCATGCACAACCTGAAGTTGGACATGCATGCACCTGCCCCCCCCCAAAAAAAAACAAACCCAATTTTTTAGTGCTTTTTTAAAAAAATAAAGGGGAGCATTTGCCTTAACTCAGGGTGTTTTTTGCAAAAGGGTTGGCTATAGCACTTTTATCTGCATTAAAGCCAAGATTTATTTAATTACACATAATGCTATTAAACCACACTTTGCAAAATATTGGTACTAATGCGGGCTGTTTTTTAACCAGTATGGTTCAGGGCTTGCTACATTTGCTATTTTTTTTTTTTTAAATTTAGGACTAAAGCTTGCAAAGTAGGGGAAGCTGGTTAATTTACAACTTAATTACTTCTTTATGAAGGCCTACTTAGGGCCTTAACATTAACAATATTTTAAAGGTTTGTTTCCTTATTTTATCGTGTTTATTACTTTTTTTTGCTCTTTTGCGGCAAAGGGAACAATGCATGCTTTTTATTACTTTTATAAATTATTTGCTTAAAACTAACAGCTTACATTACAAAACTTATCTCAAACTGCACAAATATTAATGTTCACATTAATTACATTAATTTGCAGTTTTAAAATAACCAGGTTGCTTGTGTTTGGCAAATTTATTACATGTAGGTGGTGCTTGTTACCTGGAATTTTAGGAGGCTAAACAAATATGGTCATCCCAAACTGGTGGTACCTCTTAATGGGAGGGAGGCTGAATTTCCAAAGCCCCAAATTTGGCCAGGGTCTAGTGGAGGCAGTCCTGTCCAGTTGGTGCTCTTGTTATGCCTTATTGTTATTTAGCCATTTTAAGATAAATTTTTTGAACATAATGAAGGTCACAGTACATGGGATCAGGCCAACACATGCTCACAGAGCAGGTTGCAAATTGCCGTAACTTTACAGGCCTAATTGGCAGGACAGGTAAGGTTCCCAATGGTACGGTTGGATCACACTGGTTGGAAGTGTGGACTGTAAGGGGATAGAGAACTGGCTAGATCAATGATTTCAGCATGTAGGAATCAATGACTCCATGTCTAGTTGGCAACCAGTAACGAGTGGTGTGCCCCAGGGGTCGGTCCTGGGGCCAGTTCTGTTTAATATTTTCATTAATGATATGGATGATGGGATTTATTGCACACTCAGTAAGTTTGCAGATGACACCAAGCTGGGGGGAACGGTAGACACGCTGGAGGGCTAGGAGAAGATTCAGGAAGACCTTGACAAATTGGAGCAGTGGGCCAATAGAAATCTCATGAGGTTCAACAAGGACAAGTGCGAAGTCCTGCACTTGCGACGGAAAAAACCCCTTGCACTACTATAGGCTGGGGAGCGATCAGCTAAGTAGCAGCAGTGTAGAAAAGGACCTGGGGTTCCTGGTGGATGGGAAGCTAGATATGAGTCAGCAGTGTGCTCTTGCTGCCAAAAAGGCCAATGGCATACTGGGCTGCATCAGAAGAAGCATTGCCAGCAGATCGAGGGATGTGATCTTTCCCCCTCTATTCGGCACTGGTGAGGCCGCATCTGGAATACTGTGTCTAGTTTTGGGCTCCCCACTACAAAAAGGACATGGACAAATTAGGACGAGTCCAGCGGAGGGCAACCAAAATGATCAAGAGGCTGGAGCACAAGACCTATGAAGAAAGACTGAAGGAACTAGGCTTATTTAGCCTGCAGAAGAGAAGACTGAGGGGGGATTTGATAGCAACCTTCAACTACTTGAAGGGATGCTCCAAGGAGGAGGGAGCTCGGCTGTTCTCAGTAGTAACAGAGGACAGAACAAGAAGCATTAGTTTCAAGTTGCAGCTGGGGAGGTCGAGGCTGGATATTAGAAATAACTTTCTTACTAGGTGAGTGGTAAAGCATTGGAATGGGTTACCTGGGGGGGGGGGTGGAATCTCCGTCTTTGGAGATGTTTAAGGCCCAGCTGGATAAAAGTCTAGCTGGAATAATTTAGTGGGAGTGGTCCTGCTTTTTTTGGCAGTGGGTTGGACTAGATGACCTCATGAGGTCCCTTCCAACCCTATGATTCTATGAAGAGCGGGTGAATGATGCCTTGCAAGGGATGATACAACTGCAATTATTTAGCCCTGGTCATTTGCATTTTTTCACTTTATAAGAGCACTTTGTACACACTAAGCATGGCTGCCTTCATGATAGTTTGCCCCTATTGAGACACACAAAATTATTAGTTCCATTAACTTTGATTTAATAGGTGTCCCCAGGTCTTCAGGTGATGACATTCTTTGGCTGGAGGCACCGCCCAGGGTACCATTTCCAAACACAGCTACCCTTCTTGGTTGGTACATTTGTGGACTTAAATTTTCTTAATTTAAGGTGGTCTCTAGCATTTTGGATGTTTTTTTAAACTTTGCACCTCTAGGGGGAGCAATTCGCTCATAGAACAATGGTGCTATTTAGTTGCTGTGCTACACCTGCATAGGCTTCATTTTTAAATTAAACAGCAGCACCTGCACCTTTTCTTGGAGATAAGGGTGCACCACCCCTGCCTACATGCACTTCCACAAGTAATGCCAGCCCAGGATGACAGCTACCCTTTTGCAACCATTTTTTAGGTACCCATACCCATGTCACTATAGGATTAATTTTTGCATGCTGGAATTAATAATATTCAAAATAACTACACACAAATTTACCCCTGCTGACTTGGGCATTCCTCCATTCAGGAGGCATGCAGCAGGGAGCACCAGCGCAACTTGCAGCACAGCAGGATTTGGCTACTTCAGGTTCTTCACAGCATTTGTCTGCTTAGTTACTGGCTACACATTCACTTTGCCAGGCTGGTATTTCAATGGTATTAGGCCATAGCACTGGTGAAAATTCTACTAAAACCAGCTTTCGTTAATACCCAATACTGCCACCCTGAGCATGTGGTCCGGTGACAGGAGCCACAGTAGCTAGGAATCAGTTGTAGTAGTCTACAACACCTGCTTCTTGGCGGTAATGAGGGATTTGAAGCATCCAACAAATGCCCAGTAGTGTGTCCCATCTGGATGTAAATATACTGAATGGGTTTGTACCCAAGAGGCAAAGAGAGAGAAGCCCTCCCCTTCCTCAGCAAGGGCTTCTGTGCAGTTGGCAACATGGGCCAAATAGTCTACTGCAAAATTCCAGTTGTGGTCCTGGGCACAATTGTAGTGGGCATCTACCTGGAATACATAATTCTTCTTCGAACAGTGTCCCTGCATGCTCCACAATAGGTGTGTGGTCGCACCTGCACCTAACATCAGAGATTTTTTCAGCAGAGCTGCATGGTGGGCACGCATGCCTCAGGTAGCTTGCACTGCCTTTTGCAGCTGTTTGGAATGCGTGCTCCCCCTGTCACCCTTCAGTTCAAGGGCATTGCTGCCCCAGGGACAGGGTGGGGAGCAGCAGTGGTGGCCACGGGGTCACCCGGCCGGAGACAGGGCTGGAAGTGGCCACTGAGGCTGCAGGCGGCTGGGCCCTAGATCTCCAGCCTGATCCGGACAGAGACCGGGAGAGAGGGGGCCCCCCCAGGACCCAGGGCACTGGCGCTGGCATTTGGGGCATGGGCCCCATGTGCCAGGCACCAGCGATGCCCCCGCTTCAGTTCCTTCTCAACTGCCTCTTGCTTAGCACAGAATTTCAGCAGCTTTTCAGAGCTGCCTCAACTGTTCTCTCTATTTACCTTAGAGTGTTTTATTTTAGGTTTACTTGACTGATTTTATTTAGTTAGCTTTAGAGTAGGTTTTTGTTTTGTTTTCAAAAAAAAAAAGAAGAGAAAAATGAAAGAGAAACCGCTGAGAGTGGAGATGCTGAATGCCTCAGGCTTCAAGTGCTGCGCTGCTTGTAAAGAGCTGATGGCCATGACAAATGTACTAAATGTCTTGGTGAGGGGCACTCATCTCAGAATTGCTCCCACTGTGCCAATTTGAAATCGAGACTGAAGAAGGACAGGAGTATGAGGATGAAGTTCCTGCTGATGGCTTCAGACCCCAGCAGGTCACCTGATAAAAACAGACCTCAGAAGAGGCACTCTTCCTTGTCCTCTCCAGTGACTGCAAAAAACCCTAAAGCAGTCACAAACAGCTGGCTATGAAAGAAGCTTCAGGTTCCTCAGCTACCCCAACCCAAAAAAGGCAGCACAACACTCAAACTTGGTGCCAGAGCAGGAGCTTACTTCAAAAGCTCAATACTCAATCGGTGCTGGTTCTCCCAGCCATGGCCGTGGCACCACAAATGACCATAACAGCCACATCAATGATGCTTCCCCTCCTGCCACCAGCTCCAAACATCACATTGCTAGCACTTGTGTTACCAGCACTGCCAAAGCTGGCACCAGAAATACTGCTGCCAGCCCTGATGGGGATTTCCCAAACCATGGGACTGCAGCACATTCAAACGATCACTCTGGCACCTACTGACAAGGCACCGCAACATCAAATCACAGCACTAGAGGGGGCTCAAAACTCACACCTGTCACCTAAAAAACATAAAAGAAAAACTCATCAGTGTTATAGAGAAGAACCATCATGCACCTCCTCTCCTTTATCTCCCTTATACAGGGTACATTCATCCCCTAAGCATTATAGCTCATCATCATTCTCTTCAGGGGAGGACACTAGCTTCGAAACTGATCAATCAAACATTACAGATAAAGATCTCCTGAGCCAAACCAATCAGGCTCCACAACCAAATCCTATCTGGTGCTGGGCAAATACTCCTTAGTATACAACCACCCCAAATGTGATACCATGGATAATGTGGGGTAACTGGCCAAGTTACGGAGTACCACAAGCTGTACATTCCACATCAGAGGTAGCAGCTCTCCCACAATCTCCTGTCATCACATCGCCTCCTCAGCTGCATCAGCATCAGCAAGCAGTGCTACAAAACACTATTCTTAATTCACCAGAAACCAGTAACACAGACAATACATGCTCAACAACTGACAACAATAAGCAATTCCAGGAGCTATTCAAAAGAGTCACTGGTGGTGAACATGCCAGTACAAAGTGCTTCAACATCCCAACACAAGTTATGCAGAATTCTGCAATCCTCGACCACTTCAAAAGTCTTGTTGCCTATAGATGAGGGTATTGTGGAGCCAGCAAACAATATCTGGCAGACATCGGCTTCAGCCACACTAACAAATAAGACAGATAAGAAATATTTCATTGAACCTAAGGACAATGAATTCCTATTTACCCATCCTCAAGCTAACTCCTTGGTCATTGAAGCGCCCAATCAATGCTCTAAACAAACCCACAGTAGATCGACATCAATTGATAAGGAGGATAAAATGATGGACCTCCTGGGTAAAATAGTCTATACTTTGTCCACATTGCAGTTAAGAGTGGCCAACTACACCACATTATTATCCAATTATGACCATGGCAATTATGTTAAGATTGCAAACTTTATTGATTATATACCTGAAGACAAAAAAGAACAATTTAATTCACTCATACAGGAGGGCCAACTAATATTGTAAACTGCCCTGCTCTACATGTTGCAGATACTGCGGCTCAAACTATCAGGGCAGTGGTGGTAATGCATCAAGCATCACGGCTGCATTCAGCAGCTCTCCCCAAATAGTTACAGTCCTTTATAGAAGGTCTGCCATTCAATAAAAAGAAGCAGTTTGGGGAGAAAACAAATTAAATAATACACATGTTGAAAGACTCAAGGATGACTCTCCAAACCTTGTTCATCTTTACCTACTCCTAGAAAGAGAAGCAATAGGTATCAATATAACACAACAGATACTCATTCACAACAGAATAGGAGGTTTGATAATTCCTGCTTGAGCTCCAGACAATCACATTCAAGATGGGGACAAACAAATCAACCTGTTTTGAGGGTTTTGTCGAGGGTTTGCCTAACCACCTTACTCCAGTCTAGAAGGTTACCGACAATACATCTTGGCTTCTCAACAACAGATTGCTCCAATTTTTTAATCAATGGAAAGCCATCACATCTGACAAATGGATGCTAGAAATTATCAGCAATGGGTATTTGATCCCATTTACATCCAAAACCACTTCCCAGTGCCCTTCCCCATCCCTCTCATGTACATTTGCTACAGGAGGAGATAAATAACCTTTTGAACATCTGGCTGGTAGAGGAGGTTCCACCACGTTTCACAGGGAAAGGGTTTTACTACCATTATTTTCTCACACAATAGAAGACGGGGGGATGGAGACCCAAATTAGATCTAAGGGGGCTCAACAAGTTTGTTGAGATGCACAAATTCAAGATGGTAATACTTTCAACAATACTTCCAGCTTTGGAGTATGAGGACTGGCTGGCTTCCCTTGACCTGAAGGATGGATACTCTCATATTGCTATCTGCCTAGCATACAGTAAGGTTTTCCATTTTCTCTTCCTGGACAAACACTATCAGTATACTGTCCTAGATTTTGGTTTGTGCATGGCCCCAAAAGCATTTTCAAAGCTGATGGCAGTAGTTACAGCCCACCTTTGTAAACAAGGAATCACAATATTTCCTTACCTAGACGACTGCCCATTAAAAGCACGATGGTATCAAGCAGCTCAAATAGCAGCAAAAGACACAGAAGAACTCTGCAACACACTGGGCCTGGCCTTACAATAAACTCACTCTGCCTCTCCTAAGAGATCCAGTTCATTGGGACAAGGATACATACCCCATCTTGCAGGGCATATCTCACGAAAGAATGCTTAGACACCATAAAGAACTCAGTACAAAGCACACACAGCTGTCCCACAGTGACGGCGCATATATGAATGCAGCTGTTGGGGCACGTGGCAGCAACAGCTTACTTAGTATGGATGGTGAGACTTCACATGGGGCCACTGAAAAGGTAGTTTCTCAGAAATTTCAAACCATACAGGCAGTTAATACAGCGAACACTAGTGATTCCACAACCTATAAAGGATACAGTGGTGGCACAATTGTAGTGGGTGTATACCTTGAATACATAAATCAATAAATTCTGTGCAGCAGAGTAAAAGTCTTGTCAAGTAGGGTCACCCCACAAGGGCTTGCCATGGATGGCCCAGTCCTGGGCCTTCCAGCACCCACCCCATTGAAGCAGCCAGTCCCTGAGACATTGCTTAGGAGTTAATGTAAAATCTGGGGGCATTGCTGGCACTGGACACACAGGGGATGAGCACTGTGTATTCCTTTCTAGTGCCCTGAAATCAAAATCTCAGCATCAGTTCAGGCGCAGTCTGCCTGTCCAAAGCAGTAAAAGGAGCTGCCAGCCCCCCCTGCCATCTTCCCCCACAGCATGCAGCCAGGTGCAGCTGTATCTTTGTGCGGGGTGGCAGGGGGTGACGACTTAGCTCAAAAGCATGGGTTGGAAGGTGGGGGGGGGTGTTGACCTTCTGCAGCAGTTGCTCTGTCATCCACCTGAAGTAATGGAGCAGACCCTCAGCTTCTGGGACCAGGTGCACTGCATCAGAGCCCTGTTGCTAATAGCAGAGCTGTCAGGATTTCACGCCTCACCCGCCCTCTGGTTGCACTACATGCAGAGCCCTTGGAGCTTTGTCAGGGTATAAATTTGCATGGTTTGTTTTTGTTGAGGGGCTACCCCAGGGGGTCTCTTAGCTTTATTTGTACTTAGGGGTTGAACTTTTTTTTGCAGGCCCTGGCTTAGCTTTTTGCTTTTTATTGTTATTGCTGGAATCTTACACATCTCTGTCCCATGTCTTGAAATCCCCATCTGATGCTATCAGGGCCCAAACCTTCACTTGGGACATGGTGGGGTGGGGGTTCTGTAGAAGGCGGTGATGATGATCCCAGGCATAAAGGATTACCACTGCTTCAGTCATTTCCTGTTGTTTGCAGGCTCTCTACTGGGCAGCTTTTAAAGTCTTAGCCAGCATAGTATTTCTTTCTAAAAGAGTGGACTTATTGTCCGTCAGGATAACAGCCTGTTCCAGCTGTTCAACATCAGTTGTTAACTTTTTTAGCACAATCAGGAATGACATCCCCACTCCCAATCTCTGCAGAGCTTATTGTGGGTTATAGCTCCAATTTTTTTCATCCCTGTCCCCTACAACCTGATGCCCGGTACAAAAATCTGGCTGCTGAGATTCAGCAGGACAAACTGTCCCAAAATTGCTTTCTGATCAGTGGTCACAATCCCACTTCGAAGCATCTGAGGAAGTGGGATCTTCTCCCACGAAAGCTCATGCAAAAAATAAATCTGTTAGTCTTAAAGTGCCACACAACTCCTTGTTGTTTTTTCACAATCCCACATCCTTCCTTGCCCCACATCCTGCCTCAGGTTAGGGTGCCACCGAGTGTACCCTGCTTGCTGCACCAAGTGTTATGCAAAGCGCCCTTTTCTTAGCAGGGTTTTGAGTACAATTGGTGAAACCATACCTGTTGCATGGATATATTGCTTTATTACATTAATAAGACATTTAGCACTTTAGCATTACAGAGTATACATTACCCACAAGCAGGCAGACAAGGATCAAATGCTTATGCCTTTTCTGCTACAGGACAGCTCCTGACTCTTATCTTTTTTTCTGTACCTGAGGGCCTGTAATGAACATTTCTCCAGAGTGGGGAAAACCCTGGGCACTCTGCAGGGATTGGAGTTCCAGGTGAGGCTGCTGCGTGAGTGGGCGTTCCCAATTCTCTTATACCTAACCTGTACATCCTTCCCCTCTAGGGGTGGATGTTTTTCCAGGGTGGCTCTGGCAGAAAACAACCTGCTATCGTATAAACAACACTTTCAAGGTTACAGTAGCTGATTACTATTCTACTTTGCAGCTGAAGTTGCTTTAAGCTATCTTAGCTCTAGGAGCAAAAGTGGTTCTTAATTAATCTGTGCAGGGGTAAGTAGTGGTCACCCCCAACAACTACCTATGCAGAAATGATAATGAAACTGTGTCAATGATTGTCCTCTAGGACAATAAGTGATCATAAATAGAGTCCAATAAACTTAAACAATGCATTTGGTCTTTATTGTGCCTTCAGAAACCTGCAGTGTGAGATAAAACAGGTATTGCATATGCAAAATTTGTAGTTATAAAAAAGTGTCTGGGTGTGTTCAGTTGCATATTTTACATGTGTAAGTATTTATTTGTACAGACATATAAATACAATGAGTTTAATTCCCTTGTTTGCAGGTGTCTCTGCTTTTGAAATTATAGCTGTAAAAGCCAGGAAAACCTTTACTGTCAGTTATGTTTTTCAGCATTTTACTAAATTGAATTTTGGTATAAATTTTAAGTAAGCATTTGTTATTTTGTACAAGACTTTATAGACCCAAAAAATAAGTCTGGTAACCAATAATATATCAAAAATACAGTATTAATAATATTTATTTTTAGATTAGTTAGTGCTAGTTCCAGTTGCCAATGGGATGTTTTTATACTGGGTTCTCACTGGTTCTCCTAATACAGCATTCAGATTCATGACACCAGTTTGTTATATGCCAGTCTTAAACTGACATCAAGACAAGGAAAGCTGAACTTTTCATTGAAAGAGTGGGTGGTTTGAGATTTCAAAGTAAGGGTGGTAATAATTGAAACTGACTGTGGAAGAAGTAAGCTGATCTTTGGACTAAAATAATTTCATACAAGTTTGAAATTCCATAGTAAAATATAATAAACTGAAAGTTTATCTCAAGTAGGAGAAAGAAGAAGGAACTGAATGTAAAATTATAAATTTTTCTTGATGAGTGTGTTTTGTACTACGACAGGTCACTAACTTCAAGATTCTGCTCTTATTTACACCTATAAAATTCCATTGGCAATACAGATGTTAACATCATCCGGATGGGAAGTAGTAAATATCCTAAGATTGTAGATCCAGCCCTGAACCTAAGCCATAAGGATCTGGGTGAAATGGAGAATTGAATCTAAATTATCCCTGGGCCACATTCAACTGTGTATATGTATGGTGTTCCAACCTTGAACCAGCTGTATTGCTAAATATTATCTCTTATTAATATAGAAAATAATCAAAAAAGGAATCATTTGTAAGTCTCTCCATTATTCTTTTTTACAATGAATTTAGCAAAACCAACATTTCTTACCATTTCACCAATCCCTAATTTATGCTAAAGGAAATAATATGTGATTATTTGCAGAGATGATTACCAGAGTGAAAATAGAAGACATAAGGAAAAATGGTTCCTGTATTCTTTTTAAGGACATGTATGATAAGTTGAAAGGGTAATTCTGCATTGGGAAAATGCTGTAGTGATTATTTTAAGTCCATTGTGCTCTGTTTGTGTACTGTAGCAATGATAGGGAAGTATATTCAAGTATAATGAACTATAATAGGCTGATTAGAAATATGTCAAGTAGGAAAAAAATCTGGTATTAGGACTTCTAGAAGTTAATTATACTGTTCTGACTAATTGTCTGTTAAGGTTTTGTTATAGAGCAACTGAACTGAGCATTGTCCTGGTAAGTTATAATTTGTTGCAAAATCTTAGCCACACTGAAATCCATGGCAAAACTCATAGCCTCTGTTCACACAAGGTGGGCTTGTTTTGAAACAAGACATTTCGAAACAAGCTGTTTTGAAATAACTCTTTATTTCGAAACAACTTATTTCGAAGGACAAAAAGTTTGTCCTCGAAATAAGGGAGCAAAATAGCATGTCCACAGTGTGGACATACTATTTCGCTTGGGGAGGGGATTGCAGGCACCCGCAGGGTGCAGCGCAGAGGGCCGCTGCACACCACGGGTGCCTGCAGAGGGCTGCAGGCACCTGCCAGGTGATGCGCGGGGCTGCGCCTCACTGGGCGGGTGTCTGCACAGGGCTCTGCAGGCACCCGCTAGGTGAGGCACAGCGGGGCACCTCACCCTGGGGGCTTTAAAGCCCCGGCTGTCCCCAAACCTGGCGGCGGTCCTGAGAGCCCACTGGAGCCCGCTGCTGCAGGAGCCAGAGTGAGCGCCGGTATCCCTGGCCATGCCCCTGGCAGGAGTGGCTGCGCCGGGGAATCCCGGGGCCAGTGCTCACTCCAGCCCCTGC
>ML682066.1:11769985-11826845 GCA_007922195.1 Podocnemis expansa
GCACAGCCCCGCGCCTCCCCCTGCAGGTGCCTGCAGTCCCCTCCACCGGCCAGCAGACACCCCACAGCACCCTGCCCAGGGTGCTGAGGGTTCCCTGGCCAGGGTGCTGAGGGGGTAGCCCTTCATCCCAGGGTGCTTAGCACCCTGGGAGGAAGGTCACATGTTGTTTTGGAACACTTTGTTCCGAAACAACATGTCCACACAGGGTTGTTTCAAAACCACTGATTTCAAAACAACCCTGTTTTGAAACCAAACAAGGTTTTAGCTGTTCTGAGAGAACGGCGGCCATTTTGAAACAAGTGGTTTGCTTGTTTCAAAATGGCCGTGCGTCGTGTGGCCATGGCAGTTCTTATTTCGAAACAACCTCTGTTCTTTCGAAAGAAGAAGTGTGTGTGAACATACCCATATTGAATAAATAGAGCCAAGATTTCATCTTTATTGCTTTAAATACGATCATAGAGCTACCCACATAGCTACAAATATTTAGCTAGTCCATTAGCCTAATGTTCCTATCAAAATCTTTATTATCTAAAAAGAAAGGCAGACCATGAAGGATACACTGAAAAACAGAGCAGACATCAAGCCCTGATTATGCACTGTTTTCCATTGCATAATAAAAAGACCACTCGTTTCAAAGCTTCTGTGAGGTAACACGACAAAGGTAAAAAGATGGACTCCTCTGTAGGAAACATGGTGAATGTGTTATCAGATATATGTTAAACATTCAAATTATAGCAAATAACAAAGGCTGAGGTTTCTAAACCTGCCCAATTTGCATTAACTTCAATATCTAGTGGTGATATTCTGGTGAAATTGAAATCCATTGGTATATTTATATGTGGGTTGGGTGTGAGGAAAAAAAAAAGACACACATAGATTCCTACACATCTGAAATGGTCAGTCCCATATTTGCTATTAGAACACATAAAATAATATATTCTGAAGGTTATTTAAAAGTAACCTCCAGACGAGAACTAATACAAACATGTAAAAGAAAGAAGATTAGAAAATCTTGATGTATGAATGTGTAATTCTCACATGCTGAGAAATAGGAATCGGAGCTTTAGGAATTGAAGTTTACTTGAGATAAGAAGATACAAAATTGGTTTAAGATCAAAGTTGAGATAATACAAAATAGATTTGTGTTCTTATGAATTAAACATTACATGCAACCCTTTATTTTGAGAGATTGTTGTAATTTGGGAAGTATATGAAATTCAATTAAATTAATCTCCTCTTGAAGTTTATTTTGGGGGATTTAATTTGCATGACTTAACAATGTACATATGGAAAATTAGTTTTTCTGTTCGAGTCCTCCCTCAATGAAGGCCAGAGGATAAGTACAAAATCGTAAAAACCTTACTTACTCAAATTAGGTTCAATGGAGTAAGGATTCCAAATCTGGTCTCTTGTCCCCAGTCCTGATTTGCCCTTACCAATGGTGTACTTCTGAATCTATGCCAAGCCCTACTGACATCAATGTGGTGGTAAACCCACCC
This sequence comes from Podocnemis expansa, assembly GCA_007922195.1. Taxonomy (NCBI): domain Eukaryota; kingdom Metazoa; phylum Chordata; order Testudines; family Podocnemididae; genus Podocnemis; species Podocnemis expansa. The sequence goes on from ML682066.1 coordinate 11,771,485, forward strand.
AGAAGACAGTGCATAATCAGGGCTTAACGTCTGCTCTATTTTTCAGTGTATCCTTCAGAATTGTGGAAGAAAAAAGCAGAAAGAACAAAGAAAGGGACAGTGTTGCCAAGGAAACCCATCCAATGGCTAGAAGAGGCGGAGAAGCAAAAATGAGTTGCAGCTTTGAAAGAGAGGAGTTGATTCTAAATAGATATGTTTGTAAGCCCGCTCTATAAAGGTATCTTGAAATTTCTGCAACTTCGTCTTGACTTATAAGTACACATGGTAATATTTAACAGTCTCTCTCCAAGGAAAGCCTCCTTTGTATCTTGATACTTACCATCCAGGTCTAAACAGAGCAACTGAGAGGAAAAGTCTTTAAAAAGAGGTGGAAACTAGCTGCATTCTTTTCTAACTTCATCAGTACACATCAGGTTAGATTCCAACCTAGGTTGAATACTTTCTTTGCTGAGGGGTAGCTGTGTTAGTCTGTGTACAGCCAGGGCCGTCCCTAGGGGGAAGTGGGGCCTAAGGTGAATCACTTTGTGCGGGGCCCCCCATTTTAAACTTTGCAGCGCAATGTTCCCTCTAAGCCAGTGGTTCCCAACCTGTGGTCCAGGGACCCCCAGACGTCTGCAGACACTTTAGAGGGGTTCTGCAGAGCCTCTCCGTACCCGGGGCCAGAATCCAGCTACAGCCCTGATGCTCCCTGTCAGGGCTGCCTCTCCCCATCTGTGGCTGTCTCCTGGCAGGGGGGATGAAGCCACAGCAGCTCCCCAGCAGGGGCAAGGGCAGGGGACCACAGCTGCCATGGCTCAGCTCCCCGGTGGCACAGGCAATGGTGGTGGCAGCGCTGCTCACCAGCTGTCCCACTGGTGCAGGCCAGAGTCTGCCCATGCAGGCCAGATTACATAATCAGGTGGGGCGGTCTGCAAAGATTTTTTTTTTTTTTTTTTGTTACAAAGGGGTCCCCAGCCTGAGAAAGGTTGGGAACCACTGCTCTAAGCTGATGATGCAGCTGAGCAAGTTCCCTGCTGGTTCTCCAGGCCCCAATGGGCTTCTTCCCTGCTGCCCGCTGGCTCCCCAATAACTTGTGCACCCATAACTTGTTCAGCTGCATCATCAGTTTAGAGGGAACACTGGGCAGTGTCATAATTTTTCTTTAATAAAATCATAAATTTCTAGCCCTCAGGCTAAAAAGTTGCAGAAGAAAGCAGAAAAACATGACCTGACTATTCTAAAGGCTCAAAACCTAGAAGTCAGAGAAAATAGCTCCCCCCCATTTATTATTTCTTTAAACATCTCTTTATTTTTAAGTGAGTTTTAATGATATATTTAAGCCAGACTTGTGACTATTTTTGATGTTTAGGGTAGGCAGTACTGAATATGTCATGGTGATGTTTCATCAACCTCACAGCCAAGTGGACAGGAGCATCTGGAGGTACTCTTCTTTGTGGGTCTGGTTTTCTGTTCAAGATAGGCACACAATTTTACAAGTTTAATAATTTTTCTTAGAACAAGTTTTTGTTAAATTGAAAATTCAGAGAGAGGGAAGCTATTTTTGGATGATATCAAGAAATAAATTCTGGTCCTTTCTCACCTTAAGGCACTGGATTCCAATTGCCTAATGTATGTTATTTCCTTTATGCTGCCTGACTCTCTCCTTTTCCATCTTATTGTAATATATGTATTCATACATTCCTCATTGCTTTGCAGGTGATCTAAGTAATGAAACTCAGGTACTGTTTGAGGACGAGAGGAAGAAACAAGGGACCTTTAGCCTCCTCTCAGATAACCTGATTTAAAACAAACAAGGAGTCTTGTGGCGCTTTTAAAAGCTAACAAATAAATAAACTTGGATTCCTTGTTTTTTTTCGCTAAACTAGACCAATATGGCCACAGTTGCTTTCCTCTTTGCCATGCTTTGGGACTGGTGGTCTGACTGCAACCAATGACAATGGGGCTTATTTATAGTGCAGAAGGAAGGACAAAAAACTTCTTTAATGTGTTGATTGATGGCAATTAACCCTAAAAACCCAGTAGCCTGGGGTCTTCTTTCTCAGGTATAATAGATCATTATCTGCACACAGTGAAGTTTGCTCAAAAAGACATCCCTGAAGACTGAAAAGTCTTGTTAAATGTAAAAGGAAAAAAAAGTTCTTTAATATCTGAGAACACTTTCTGGAGATGCTGATGGAAATTCAAAGAGAAGGTCCTGTTTTGTAAAGGTCGGGATGTGACATTCTCCTGACTTTGTCCCTGTTTTGCTTGACTGAGGCTGGCTCCATAAGTTTTATCTCAACACTTGCCCTTTTTCTTCCCCTCAGGGAGCAGTTGTGGGAAGGTGGCTACTTAAGTGAAGAGTTCCTGTAAACAAATGCTGCCTGTCCCAATTCCTTTCCCCTTTCCCTGACCAGCCGGAGCTGCTCCCTAGTCCCACAGCTTGAAAAAGGTCCCTGCTTCCTTACTCCAGCCGGCTGCGTGGGATCCCCCAAAAGCGTGAGGCTCCCCAAAGCGCGGGGCCTAGTGCGGTTGCCCCTTCTTCCCCCCCTTAAGGACAGCCCTGTGTACAGCAAAAACAGTGAGAGTCCTGTGGTACCTTATAAAAGACTAACAGATTTCTTCAGGTGTAAGCTTTCGTGGGCTGCAACCACTTTTTCAGATGCATGTTGGAAGTGGGTTGGAGCCCATGAAAACTTATGCCCAAAGAAATCTGTTGGTCTATAACATGACACAGGACTCTCATTGTTTTTACTTTCTTTGTTGCTTTTTGTTCAGACTGGTTTGTTTTTCTCTGCCACAAACACCCTAGTTTATTTAATTGATCTATGGTACTAGTTCTTAATGGCTGTGTTCAGACGAGAGTTTTATTTCAAAACAACCGCCGTTGTTTTGAAATAAAATTTCTTATGTCCACATGATGTTCTGTTATTTTGAAACAGTAAAACCTCGCTTGAAATCGAAATAGCCGTTGTTTCAAAACAGCTGTTTTGAAACAACAGCGATCGGACATGGTGTTTCAAAACAACACCATTGTTTCGAAACAACATGTCCAAACAGCCTTATTTCGAAATAACTGTTTCAATAGCAGGCTTTCCCTTAATTCGAAATAACTTATTTCAAAATAACAGTTTACATGTGAACATAGCCAATATGTGATGAGAGATCTAACCAACTATGACTGCATTTAATACAACCTCATGGAGAACACTTACAGATGATTTAATGTTTTTATGTGGTTCTCTGCTCCAAATGATTTTTCCATGTACTACACACACAATTTAGAGCAAGGTGTTGACTTTTCTTTTTCTATGATACCAAGATTGGCATTTTCTTATGCATGTCTGTCTGTAAACAGTCAGTTTTCTGGCTCAAAAGGGCCTTTGCATTCTTTTTCTTTCTAAGAGTTTCTTTTACTGTAACCTGGTTATAGTTCAGACTCCTATACACAAATAAATAAATTAAAAGCCTAGTAAATATTTTAATTTGTGTGTGTGTGATGCTCAGGAACAGGAAAGGTGGATCTCCTGTGTGGAGTATCCAGGCTGAGTTTGATTGTGGAGTGAAAATTGTTGAAATCTCTGTGGAAATCTTCACGGGCATCCATAGCAGGGGTCCAAATGATGAAGATGTCATCAATGTAGCATATGTAGAGGATGGTAGTTGCTCTTTGAGAGGGAATGGACCACTTCTTCTATGTTCTTGAAAGAAAGCTGAGCTAAGGCCTTTTCAGAGACTTCCTAAAAAAAGCCCTGCTTAAGGGCAGATTATATTCAGAGGTTGTTACACATTAGAACCTCTCTGGAGCAGGTAGATCAGGCATGGGACTTTTATATTTGCCTTATGTTGTATTACAAAGTTTTCCTTTTAGACCTGGGAAATTCTTTTTTTGCCTTGTCTGGGCTGTGCTTAAGGTTGGAATACTACTGCAGCAACCAAGAACTATCAGCCATAAACTGATCTTTATTTGACTCTACTGGTGTCTACATAGCAATTTGTCATGTGACTCAAAGGGATCCAGTCACAGCACAATTCACAACTGTCTCAGCATATAGCTATTGTTAATATTTTCTATTTAGTTAGAATATAGTGTGTGAGCAGGTGGAGGGAGGAGTTTATTGAACACTTTTTGTAACTTTTTCTCTTTTAAGATTATATTAACTTTAAAAAAAAAAAATCCTGGTCCTTCCATTTATAAGTAGAAAGGGGGAATATTCTTTGGAAGGAATAATTTTAGCCCACTCACAACATATTTTAATGGATTTTTTATAATATTATACTTGTGACAGTATAAGTACAGTGAACAAAGGATTGTACATGATACATAAAACTTGACTTTGACTTGACAATTTAATGTCTATTGTTTGCATTCTTGCAGTTGTCTTAAAGGCATCACAGAATTAAAGAATATTGTGGCTCAAAAGAAATAGATAAAATATTTTACAGTTATCACTTATTACTGAGTGTATTTAATTCTTACTTACAAAAAGAGCTAATTAAGAATAAAATATTTTCTTGATAATTTATGGTACATATTCATTCAGCAAAGATACGAAAACATTTTGAATGAATTTTATTGAACTAGATGGTGAAAACCTACTAATGGCCAGCAGTTACTCAAGAATAGTCCTATTGAAGTCAATAGGTCTGAGTAGCTGTTCCTTGAAGTGGCCCTTAGATTGGTATGTTACATGTGTCTCTTAGGGTATGTCTACGCATCTCTTTTATTTTGAAATAACATTGGTTATTTCGAAATAAAAGAGATTAGGTCCACACGATGTTTTCTTATTTTGAAATGACGGGATCCGTCGTTTCGAAATAAGAACCATCATTTCAAAACAGCTTAAATCCCATTCATTTAAAAATGGCTGTTATTTCGAAATGGTTATTTCAAAATAAGGTCATTTGGACATATTGTTTCAAAACAACTGTTTCAAAACAACATGTCCAAATGGCCTTATTTCAAATAACAGTCATTTTGATAGCAGGCTTTCCCTTAATTTGAATTAACATTTTCTAAATTTGAATTAACTTATTTCAAAATAAGGACTTTATTTCAAAATACTTATTTTGAAATAACGATGTGTGTGTAGACATAGCCTTAGATTTGTCACAAGAATTCATAGAGTTATTTAATAGACAATTTTCATTTACACCATTGGTATGATTGCAAATGTTGTAACTGATTCATTTAAGTAATAAAAATTAATTTTCATTTAAAAGATAATTATTTGAATTAATTATGAACAGTTTTTTGTGAATATTTTATACTGAGAATTAGTGTGAATTTCAGTGTTGGTTAGTCGCCAGTACATAAGGCATGTGACATTGTTCTAGCTCACTGATTGGATGACTTATATGATGAGCCAACAGCATATAAGCACTGCATTTTAAATATTATTACTGACACATGATCTCAATATTTAATTTTTAATGAGTAGTTAACATTCCAGCTTTGGTTTCCACATGCATTTGCCTGATTAATCATCCAAAATGTTGCAGAACTGAATACAAAGTAGCAAATTTACACCACCAAATATATGCTTCAATTTGTGATTCACAGAATTTTGTTTCACTTTTCTAAGCTATGCCCAAGAATTGTGAGTTATACCAGCTTTATGCCTGTGTATCAGGGTAGAAATCAGACCCCTGTAACCCCTATAACTTTTGATTCCCGTAGCAATTGTTGGTGTTGAGTGTAAAACTGTGTAATTTACACACTGAACAGACAAAAAGTTTACAGTCCAGCATAAAAAAACCCCTCACAAATAGAGCTGATTGGAGAACAATGATTCTGTTTTTGCAAGCAAAGCTACAAAATTTGACTTTGTTCTACACTTGTCCAAATAAAGATATATATAAAAACCCAAAACACAAAGCAATCCACCTGACAATTGCCAGCTGTTAGCGCACTGAACTAGCATGTGGAGACATGAAGTTCAAGACCCTCTTCTGTCAATTTTAGTACCCTAACCATTGCACTGTAAAGCCATTCTTGTTGGCCCAATATTTATTTATATAAAGATAAGCAGCTCCATATAAAAAACCTATCATATTAGTCCAGTGTTCAGAGCATTCATCTGTCCCTGATCAGAACCAGGTACACCAGCAACTTAACCCTAGATTTTCTACATCCTAGGTCAGATCATCTGAGCAGTGGTGTTATTTTGATTTTTGTGTGTGGTTTCAGCTAGACATTCCATGATGGACTTGAAAGAGTCATTACAACTTATGTCTTCAAAAAAAAAAAAAAAAGTGAATAATTTGTCATTTTATGACAAAACACCCAGAAGAGGGTATAAGAAGATAAAGTGTGTATAGGGCAGCTGTATTATGTTACATACTAATGCATAATAAATGTTGTTTATTACTTATTTGTTTTAGTATTACATAACCAGGAGTACTGATGCTATTCAAGAAAGTGTTTAAGCATCCACTCAACTTCACATACGTGCTGAAATACCATTAAATATACTGCTGAGTATGTGCTTAAATGTTTGCTGAATTATTCCAAAATGGTGTACATTCAAATTGCCAAATGCAACACCATTTAAACTAAACATTGTCTAATAGCTGTTTACTTAGGTCAACAAGTTCCAGAGAGGTAGCTGTGTTAGTCTAGTTCAGCAAAAATACAAAATGCCACAGGACTCCTTGTTAGTTTACTTAGGGCTTATTGTCTTATTCTGTATACCTGCAATATTTCACTGGTTCCTCCTTTCTAAAAGATACTTTCATGACATTGTGCCCCCCCCCCCCCCGCCAAAAAAAGGCAGTACACTGGCCATAATTTAAAACAAACCACTACCACCCACTTCTGGCCAGCAGGAAAGAAAACTAGTATGTTTGTTTTGAGACTGATTTCTAGTTCTGTAAGGAACTGAAATGAAGTTACATCCCCTTCATTCTTTCCCTGAAATATCCAGTCATGGATTTGGACTTTTCCTGTATTGTAATGTCCTTTCATAAATATAATTGATTTTTGTTTTTAGGACAATATTCTGTCACGTAAAATGTATGCAGAACTTCCACTGACTTCCTTGAAGATTTTGTATTTAAGTAGATAACAAAGCATGTCTTTAGGAACTCGTTAAGGATCTTGTTCTCAAAAGTGGTAAGGGGGAGCTAATGTCTCCATTTTTGGCTGTCTTGGCCTTTCAAGTGGTCTCACTTTCAGAAGAAGAGATTGGGATTGTTAAGGAGGTCTAAAGGGTCTATGTTGTCAACTCCCATTGATTTCCAGTAAAGGTTGGATACCTACCCCCCTGTAGATATCTCTGAAGACCCCATTTCGGGTGAAAATATGGCCCTTTTAAAGTGTGCGTTGTTTGAACGACTGTTGAATTGGATTTGCTGGGCATTTGCTCCTTCTCTTCTCTTCTTCACAAAATTTTCATTGGGACTTTAAAAGTGACTAATAAAACAGGTAAAAAAAGACCCTGCATATTTCTGTTTTTAAAATAAAATAGAAACCAGGTTACATCAATAACAACAGCTTCTGTGAAGAGTCTGATTTATGTAGGCAGATTAATAGATTTAGCCAGGGAGTATAGAGTCTGTTAAATGACCATTTAATTTAATAAAGCATTAAACCAAAATCACAAAAATGAGAGGAAATAGAAAGCTTTCAAGACAATCTATTATACATCTATAGGCATTCACACAGAAAGGTTGTATAAAAATACCCTAGAGCCAAACTATTAAATGTCTAACTGGCTGAATTAATTATAAATTTTATCATTAACCCCCCCAACCACAAGAGACCCCATATGACCACTTTAAGCAGAGAAATTAACACAATAATGCCAATTCAGGCTATTTTGTCTTTCAAAGTATCTTTATTGCACTAGCCACTAACAATTAGCATTCAGTAAATTGCTTTTTCCAACAATGGAAATCTTATCATTAGCAGTACATTTCTGTTTGTGTCCTTAGGAATGTGAATATGTCTTGTTAGTCAAGTCCTTCACATAGCTCATAAATAGAAAGAAGTCTTAGGAAGTATGGAAGTTATTCATCAGTATTAAATGAGTGTCACATAAGTCTTTGAGTGGATTTGAAAAACGTTATAAAAAGTAAGAGAATAAAGATAATTGGCTATTTATTCACTAGTGCCAGATATGCTAAAGTCATCACAATTATGTTCCACAGGAAAAGAAAGTTTTAATTCTGTGAGCATATTTCTAAATGAAATGATTATTGTAACAAATGAACATGTTTATCTAGTAATTGCCATTACAATATTTTACAGAGGTAACCTATTTTAGCCAGAAAATTGTAAGGCTTGTCACCTATACAATTCATGATTCTTATGAAACAATTAGTGTGATATAAATAAAAACCTCCACCTAGAACAGAATCTTCTTTTAAGCCTGAGTAGCAGATGGATAAATTGGGGCCCAAACCAAAGCTAGACAACATCTCTTCTGATCATAGCAACTGTAGTGAGGGGATATGGCCTCTCTTGCTGATGGACAAGGAGGTACAGCCTGAATCCTGGTGAACAGGATCAAAGTGACCTTGTCCACCCCACTGAAAGTTACAGGGCAGGTATAAAAGCTGGGCCAGCTGGCTGAGTTTGGAGGGAGCTCCTGGAGGAGAAGGATGGCTTCCTACTGCTGCCGCCATCCCCAGACTATGGCCCTCTTGGGAAGCTGCTCCCTGCCTGGGGCCCAGGGAAGTGACCAGAGCTGCTTGCCAGCAATTTGAAGGAGCTACTGCCAGCCTGTGGCCCAGAGGAGCTACCAGAGCTGACTTTAGGGAATGACCTAGAGGAGCTGCTGACAGCCTCCTACACTGAGGGCCTATGGACACTATCCTTGGCTATGTATTCCAAGGGGACCGAAGGTGCTGTGGAAGCACAGGTATTACTGAGAAAGGGAGGAGGAAGTATCCCAGGTGAGCTGGATGACTATCTGGTTATACTGTTTCCTGCAACTGGATCTTTGAGCTGCAGCTGGAGCCCCACTGACTCAATGACAGAGCCCTCTGCCAGTGACTGGGAGCCTCTATTGGGATGCAGTAGAGTTGGGTGGGCCTGTATTCCCTGTTCCCCTTTCCATACAACCCCTGGAGTGGTTGTCTCCTCCTGACCCATGAAGCCTTGGACACCTAGAGGCTCTGTTTGCCATGCCCAGGGATGGCCGACCCTTAGCTGCACTGCCCTACTTGCAGGCTTGAGCTACAGATGGCTGACTTGCCCTGCACTGAGGTAGAGCCTGCTGGTTCACCCCACACTGCCTGAAGGGATGGAGCTATAGATGACTGGCTTGCCCTTTTTGGGCTTGAGACTGCATAGTCACCACACACTGCAGGAGGGCCTGGATATAGACTGCACAGATGTCTTTGACCTGCAGAAGGGGCCAAGATCCCTGGCCCAATGCTAATTTCCCCTTCTGGTATTGATGCTCACAGGAGCACAAGGAGGGTGCAGGGCCTCTCTCCATGATGGACAGAGTGAGACAGCCTGGTGCCTTACAGCAATCTATGGTAAATCAAAAAGCACTGCATAAATTTCAATTAGTGTATTATCTTGGTGAACAGTATTTCTGCCTGTTTCAGGTGGTTATAGTTACACACAGTAACACATAGAGTAAAAACTACAAAAGTAAGGAAAGAGAAATCAAAACACAAATGTCATCTTTGCATATTAGTGGTAAATGTGTCAATGGCCTGTGTTGGGATATTAGATGGGATGAATTTAGAATGAGTTCAGGGGTGGATTCTGACTTTGTGAGAAGAATTCTTTTTGGTGTATCTGGGTGGTGAGTCTTGCCCATGTATTCAGGGATTAGTTAACGGCCAAATTTTGGGTCAGGAGCGGATATTTCCCCCAGGACAGATTGTTGAAGGCCGTGGGGTGTTTTTGCCTTCCCCTGTAGTGTGGGGCATGGGTTGTTTACTGTTGGCTTCTGTGTGCTTTGAAGTCTTTAAACCATGATTTGAGGACATCAGTGACTCAATTATAGGTTAGGTGTCTATTGCAGGAGTGGGCAGGGGGTTCTGTGGCCTGCATTGTACAGACAATGGTGATCATATTGGTCCCTTCTGACATTGACAGCTATGTTAGGTTTGATTTTCAGAGATGCTGAGCAGTGATCTCAACTGTAGTGGAAGTTGAGGGTATCCATCCTCTCTTAAAAAAAATCCCATAATATTTTCTCATGGAAGAAATAGGATAGAAATAAAATACTCAGTCTACTGCCTGCTACTACCAAAACATTTTCTGTAGCTATATAGCTCACCTGGAATACTCAGTACCATAAAACTGGAACACCACCAAATTTATTACCAAAACCTTTGTGGCTAAAGCGATACTATGTCATATCACCATTGGGGACTTGTCTATACTTGAAATGCTACAACAGCATAGCTGCTTCAATGTAGACACTTATTCTGCTGGGAATAGGTCTTCCTTCATGGCATGTAATCCACTCCCTAAGAGGCACTAAGTAGGTAGATAGCACTGTCTACTTTGGGATTTAGCTTAACCATGGGGAATTCAGTTTACCCATGCCCTGCAGTGGATTTTTCACCTCCAAGCAGTATATTGAAGATGACCTAAATTTTCTAATTAGCACATTACATTTGCAATGACCACATTATTACACTGGTGCCTTCTTGATGAAACCATGGGATAAAGAAATAGAATGAGAGAATGGAATTTAGATAAAAACTGAGCAATTAAAAGGTACATTGAAAAGTATCAAGTCACATAAAAGATGAAACACAAGATATAGTTTTTCCCTTTAGATAAATGTATTTCCAACCTACCCAAAATAAATGGATTTATGAGATGGTGAAAATGTTAGACAAGCAGTAGCAAATGCCTGGGTCTAAGTTGTTTCACTTTGTGTTTGCCAATGGTCATTGTGCTTTAATTCCTGATCTTGCAATAAGTTACACATGACTCTGTGTAGAACTGGGGAGACAGGGAGTATAGTCATCACAAGTTAAAAAAAAAATGTTTACTACTGTGTTGTCAAAGAAAAACAGCTGAACCCAACTTGAGTGCAGAATCAAACAGCTAACAGTTTATTACAGAACAAAACAAAAAGACACACTGCAGTGGGGGGGCCAACAGTTAGGTGCTGGTCTCTGCCCCTGTGATGTATTACAGAAACTTTTATAGCTTAACAGCAACATTAACATACAATGCATATACATAAGTAATAATAATAAGATCTAACATTTTCTCATTGGTACAAACTAATATTATTCCATAAAAGGGACCAAGGTCAGGAGGGGTAAGAATCTCACATAACATTGCTGATAATGTCAGGATTGAGGCAGCTCAGACTGGTATGATAAGACAGGATGATTATGTGTCAAGGATATTTGGTGTTTGGAGCAAGGGGGGTACAGAGAGGCATCAGTTAATATGCCTTAGGCTTGCACTTTATTACAGCATTCTTAACATTCTATTTATCATTGAGTGCATTCTTTTACAACCCCCACCCCCGGCCCACTAACCCATCTGTGTCTCAACGCTGTCAGGCCTTAGCTATGAAATTCTTCCACGGTGTGATTCAGTGGTTGACTGTTTGACTTGGAATAAAATAAGCACACACACACCACAGTATCTGCTACACCCAGAGGATTTTTTTCTCAATGTTTCTCCATCAACTATTTCTATTCTCCAAGAATGTCAGTAAAACTAGAACTAAAACGTCTTACAAATTCTTCAGTTTTCACTTTCTCTCTGACGAATCTTGTTCTTCATAAATTTACTTTTCATAGGATTTGTGTTTATATTCCATCTTCAATACCATCTTTGAAAATAAAAATAGAATAAAAGTACTTTTTTTCCTGTCCTTTTCTTCTTCTAAACATTGATTTCTATTGTTCACATCTCTTTTTGGTTTCACTTTGCTTTTTTCCTTGTTTTCACATCAGTGATACTGACAGCGGGTTTTTTTTGTTTGTTTGTTTGTTTGTTTTTTGTGATCAACACAGTTTTGGTCAAAAGATCTGTTAATTCAGAAAGTATTAGACAAGAGCAAAAAAACAGATTATTTTCAGTGTTTGAACAGCTACTATTTTCTTTTTTCTCAGCAGGAGAGTGGTAGTTTTTCTTTTATTAAATATCTACAACCAAGAGGCCTTATGTTACTAGACTGTACAGGGTTACTATAGATCAGCTTTTGGACCTTGTCAATGGTTCTGCAGAAGACTGCCTAACGGAGGAAAGAAGGGTTATAGTTCCTTAGTATAGTTCAGTGAATTTTTAAATTACACATGAGACACTTTCCCCAAACACTATCCTTTCCTCTCTTGGATGGGCCAGCCACAATTATGAATTGTGAATTATGATTATGAATCACAAGAGTCCTCCTTTTATTATGCTTTGCTAAAAGGAGGTACTTTTCTTTAATAGTGTATGCTTGTGCACCAACCACAGCCACCTAGCTAAAGAGGAGACATGGTCATCTGCCCCCAGTAACCAGCAGAATCAAATTGCTGATACTCACTTTGTACACTAACAAAGACATATCTCATTTGCTTATTGGTGAGTGTCCAGAGGCATGATGTCTTCTTCACAGCCTCCCTTAGGAAGACCTCCTTTCCATTATTATTCCCCCCGCCCTCCAAGAGGGTTTCCATCACAATATGGACCTGTGACTTTACAGTACCATTTGGCCTAAAGCTAATATTACAGCAAGAGAAGTATTTTATTCCTGCTTAATAATGCAGCATTTTACAGTTACTTTATAGGTCCACTGCTGCTATATTGCTTTTGACCATACCGTTCTGTTTGAAAAACTATTGTACTTTTCTAATTATTAGTAGGTGAGAAATTTTACTGCAAGATGGAGCACTCTAATTTCAGAAACCCAATTTACCAAAAGTAACCAAAACCAAACAAAAGGCACTTTAAGTAATTACTGTCTAATGCTGATGTAATATTTTCATATTATTGTAACAGGTTGAGGGGCACACCTCTTCTCTCTTAGAGACAGCCCAACCTCAAATGGATATTCACCAACAACTACAGGCCATACAACAGAAGCAATAAGGGAGGCACATAACCCTGCAACAAACTCTGCTGCCAACACTGCACACATATCAACACTTATTACAGCATCATAGGACATAATAAAAACAGCTACTCCATCAGGGGCTCATTCACTACTTTGCCATAATTTATACACTTTGAAATTCTAAGTTTTAGAGGTCAACAGAATTTCAAATCTCTTTAAAATGCCTCCAACTTGAACTGAAGAATTAAGTCCATTAACTGGTCAAATCAGTAGGCATGGTCTATAGATAGTAGAGTGGGCTTCAAATTATCTATCACATTATAAAAACAATGAGAGTACCGTTGTACCTTAAAGACTAACCAGTTTCTTTGGGCATAAGCTTTTGTGGGCTCAAAACCACTTTGTCAGATACATGACCTATATGAAATAGAAGCTATTTCAGTGATTCCTAACATACCAACGATGGTGGGCAAATTTAACTGTCTAGTATAGTTTCAAGTACTTCTTTCATCCACAGTGAAGTGTCAATGTTCCAATTCACTTAAATACCAACTGCTGTGGTCTGCTGTATCACAGTGCATTAGCTACATGGATTAAGCTAGTATTACTCATCAAAAATATTTCTTCTTTTATAGGCTGGAAAACAACTTTTACAAATATCTATAAGAGGCAGTTTAAGAAATCATAACTCATTAAAGAAAGTTCTGTCGTGATGAGTAACATCCTTTCAGTATTTTTATCCTGGTCATAATAGATGCAAAAGCCATGAATTCTTTGGCAGCTCAAAAAATCCTCAGCACTGTTTAAAACATTAAAATTGGAAAGTTTATACATGATGAACAACATGCAGACAACTTCATTTTAGTGGGAATCTGTAACATTTAATAGAAGTTCAGTATGATTAATCATCCAATCTTTAAGGCTATGTCTACACTTACATGTGAATTCGAATTGATTGTCATCAATTCAAATTCAAATAAGTGCATGGACATGCCAGCTTTCTTCAATTCAAACTGAGGCATTCCTCAGTTTGAATTGAGGAAAGCAGAGTTCGACAAACCTGTTTTTCCATCAAAGTCAGGGTCAATTCGAAGTAGAGTAATTCAGATTGACATAGTGTGGCCATGTCCATTCGAATTCACTGTTAGTTTGAATTAGCCACAGCTTGATTTTTCCCTATAGAATAGTGCCCCTTACTGAATTCGAACTAGCAAGTCCTGTTCATGGACATGACAATTCGAATTGGATTTTCTAGTGTGGCCATGTCAATTCAAATTGTCTGAATTTGAATTAGATTCAAATTGGTCAATTGGAATTCAGTAATTCAACTTGAAATGCTCAGTGTAGACATTATGGGCATGTCTACACAGACCGTTTTATTCCAAAATTGGTCCTTTCGAAAGGACCGATTTCGAAATAAAACCCTTATTTCGAAAGGGCTCCTTTCGAAATAAGGGAAACCACAGGATCGAAAAGACCATTATTTCGAAACAGATGTTTCAAAATAATGGCAATGGGACCGCTGTTTCGAACCGTTGTTTCGAAACAACAGTGTTGTTTCGAAACAATGGGTCTAAAGCCGTTATTTCGAAACATCCATTTCAAAATAACGGTCTTTTTTGGGGGGGTAGGTTTTACTTTTTCGGAAGGACGATCCTTATTTCGAAAGGACAAGGTCCGTCCTTTCGAAATAAGGAAATGTCATGTAGACTAAATTTTTTTTATTTCAAAATAATGGGTGTTATTTCAAAATAAAGGAGCCGTGTAGATGTGCCCAGTAAGTGATTGATGAACTAGAAATGAGAACTTCAGGGTGCTTCATTTCCAACTTATTGGAACAATACATGTTGAAAACTTCATCTTGAATGTTGATGTTTCTGGGTTTGTAAGGCCAAGGAGAAAGGAGCACATTCTATCCTGGGCAATAATTCTTATCCCTTATTACATTTTAATCAAAGAGGGAGTCCTGTGACACTTCTAAAAACTAAAAAAAATACATATTGGATGAACTTTTGTGAGTGACTCCCACTTTGTCAGACTCTAAAATGAAAATATGCGTGTGGAAGGGAGAAATAAAGGCAGTGAAGAGCAAGTCACATGATCAGTAAATCAAAACAATTTGTATGATTTGACTAAATAATCTTTACTGATTGTGTGACTTGTTCTTCACTGCCTTTATTTTCAGCCTCTATCTACACTGTACATTTTTCATTTCAGCATCTGATGAAGTGAGATTTGACCACAAAAGCTCATGCAATAAATAAAATTGTTAGTCTTTAAAATTGCCACAGGAGTCCTTGTTTGTTTTTCTGAGCTAGACTTACACAGTGAAAATTTCCAGAGGGGTAGCCTGTGTACAGTGAAAACAACAAGCGTCCTGTGGCACCTTAAAGACTAACAGATTTCTTCAAGCATAAACTTTCATTGGCTCCAACCCACTATGTCTGAAGTGGATTGGAGCCCACAAAAGCTTATGCTCAAAGAAATATGTTAGTCTTTAAGGTGCCACAGGACTCAGATTGTTTAGACTAACACAGCTTCATCTCTGGAACTTCTCTACATAATAGTTGAGCTATTTTTTCCCAAGGAGGCTACCTAATACAAAGACCTATGATAAAACTCATTGCTGAATAATAAGTTGACACAATATTTGTAAATTATCAAACATTAACAATTCTACTATTGCATTTCACTGCCAGCATCTAAAGATAAGATGTAGGTCAATATAATTATATGATACCATGTTGATACTTGCCTGTTATCATTCCTCAGAAATGTCACATAAAGTGGCTCTGTCCCTGAATCAGTACTAATTGTCTTGCAATATTGTTAATAGTAATTTAATCAGTCTGTGATACTTTAATGACTTCTTTCAAGTTGTTTTGTACGTTTAACTTCCTCTGGGTTATGTCTATGCTATGATAATGTGAAGTCCAATATTAATCACTGTGAGGTTCTCTTGTTATTTAATATGGTCCATAAAAGATCAACACAAAAAGTTATTAACTGTAAAACATTATTATCTGCTCACAAATTATGGTTCTCTTAATGGGAAACAAGCTAACCTTTACTTATGAAAAGAAGCATTTTCATTCTTGTATGCCAGAGAAAAACTCCAGTTTGCTGGGATGGGTTTTCACAGATGTACTGACATGGAACAATGATTATACTTAAAGTCTAGACCGCATACAAAATAAACAGAGAGAACATTTTATAGACAACCTCTGAAATATTTCAAGGTCATATACATCTTTGGAGGTGAAGGCCTTTATCCCTCAGGGCAGTGGGTGTGAGAATAAAGATAATAAGCAATTATTCAGTAATCATGTACCTTTTAAATAATCTTGCTTGTCCTTGAAAATGACCTGGTACATGAAGATAACCTTTCACCATTCAAAACACTAATCCCATTTAAATTATTTAGATAAACCTCAAATGCAGAAACAGCCCTGCCTCCTCTTTCAACTTTATCTGGGGATAATGATCTCTGGATTCTTTACTGGTTTCAGTTCTTACTTCTCTTGAAAGCATTCAGATTAATAAGAAAAGCTTCCTGGAATTTAAGTTCTAACGGAAAAAAAATGCTCCGTAATTACCTGCTGCCACCTCACCTCAGTCGCAATCACAACTGGTCTGGTGTGTCTTCTTCACTTTGCAACCCAATGCATTCCAGTAGCTTCTGAGAGCCCTTTGTGTCACTCAGTCTGAGATTCTGATTCATAGAAGCATGCAGCTCTTTTTCTGCCTTCCTCTTCTGCTTTTTTTGCAGTGTGGGATAATTGCTTGGCTGTGTTGATAACATTAATGTTCTGTAGAAAAAAATCTATTTTTCCCAAATACACAGAGAGCTATTGCAAATGGTTTTACTATGGCTTTTTGGCTCCAGTTAAGTTTACGGTCTGCCTTGTACTTCATCTCTAAAGAATAGCTATTGTTTGTTGTATTTTAGCTGCTACTTTGATGTTGCTGGATGTCATCGCCAGAAGAAATTACATTAGAAATGTCAGAGAATTAATGACTGGAACTGATCATAAGCAGCTTCAAGGCTGAATCAGTTGTCAAACCTATCCTGCTGCCCAGTTTTTACCTAATATGCTACTTGATGCCCAAGGGCAATCAGTTTTTTAGATACTGTTAAACAAGCAGCAGACGTAGGCTGAATTGCCTACAGCAGAAAAATAGAGAGGACTCAACCCCGCACCTGTATTGAATTTTGCATAACATCTGTGCCAAAGCAGTAAACAAATATCATTAAGTTATTTGCCTAAATTGTTTTACATATGCTCATGGGAAATTATATCAGATAATTTTATAAATGTGTAAAATATCATAGCACATTTCATAGGGGCATATTACATTTGTCCATGTTTCTCTCCATCACACCACCTGCTGTACAATTTGGAAATAGAAGAATAAAATAAACTGATTTTTAATAATGATGCCAAAGTAATGTCCTATGACAAACCATTAAGAAATCTGTAACAAAAATTACATGGAATGCTTCTATGCAGTATCTATTCAACAGTTCTTCTCATCTAGTCTTCAGGAACTAGAACATTAGAAATAATGGGACTATGCCAGAAAATTATTTATTTTTTTAAAAGTGACCTTGAAATCCTTACCTTTTATCCTTAGTTTTGGGAGAAGAAAATACCCAGAGAAGAGCTAAATTGGAAACAATATAGTTTATCTTATGTATTCAGAAATGGGGGAAGAGAAAGAAAACAATAAATAGAAAAAAGGAAGCTCTTCTAAACTAAGAATTGAAATCTAAAAATGGGACAGAATACAATTTTCACACAACATTTTTGGTTTTGAATGCTTTGCAAATATTTCCAATCAACATTTTAAAATTTTGACAGCCCTCTGTGGAAGGGAGAGTAATGAGGAACCATACTGATATCTAATAAAATCTTGTTCTAATTTTCAGGGGACAAAGAAATTACAAATTCTCCTCAGTTATGCTTGCTGTCACTTTATGGATTTTCCAAAGTCAGAGATCTGCACAGTTATGGAGTAAACTGGATTGTTTTTCACTCCAGCTTGTTAGATCAGTACTTGCCTAATTCAGCATGCTTAACCCGAATTACATTCTAGCCACTTCTGCAGATTGAGCCCTCAGTCCTTACTTAGGTAAGGAAAACATTGACTGGAATGGTTTTTGTCTGAAAAAGGACTGAGTAAGGATTTCAGGATTGAGAGAATAACAGTCATAGATTAGTGGTTTATTGCAGGAGTAGGTGGGTGAGATTTTGTGGCCTGCACTGTCCATGATATCAGACTAGACGATCATATTTGTCCCGTTTGACCTTAAAGTCTATGAGATCATAAACACTAACAGAAATCAATGTCAGTAAAATTATATGTACTTATTGCTTTACAGGATGACTGAGCTGTGGCAGGCAGTCTATATATATAAACTTAGAACATGAACCATGGCAGAAAATACCTTAAGTGATTCTTTCCAATGAAAAGCTTCAAACCACTATCATATTTAACAACAGATTGTTTGCAAATAAAACTGTTACTCTACGTATGTGGTTGATTTTTCCCTGCTTCTAATATTTAGCTGCCTCTGTGTAGAACCAGTTAATTAATTAGTGCTTCCATTCCAACAAATAACTCCAGACTCTCAGTGTTGTGAATTTCTCATTAGCGGCTCTTGAAATGTGAATGATGACACTGGTACAACAAAGTATTTGTGCTTTCATCATAAATGATGAACTGAATATGTGTCCCATAGAAAATGCAGTTACACAGTGGTAGGTTCCAGTGTTAATGCCATACTCTAAGGTTAATGTCTACATGGTAGCTGTTATTTTGAAATAACTCATTTAGAAATAAAATCCTTATTTTGAAATAAGTTAATTCAAAATAAGTTTCTTAATTCAAATTAAGGGCAGCCTTTCAAATTGAAATAGCATGCCCTGTGTGTGGACATGCTATTTTGATTCCAGGTGAGGGGCAGCATGGGAGGTGTGGCAACATGGCCAGCTCACTGGACCATGTTGCCAGCCATGTTGCTAGCCAATCACTTAAAAGCATGAATGGACAGCCCCTCCCTGTCCATCGTGACCCCCAAGCACTTGTGAGAGAGATGGCTAGGGATGCCCCCTGGCTCCCGTACCATCCTCAAGCACCTGGTAGACCCGCTGGTAGCCTGCAGAGTATCGCCCTGCTGTGGGGTGCACCTTCCCTGAGCCTGATGAGCCTGGAGCTGAGCCCCAGACGATTATCTCAGTGGCCCTCACAGCACTGTGGAAGAACCCTGTGGCTGAGGCCTAACAGCATTGAGACACAGATAGCTCACTATGCCTATAAAGGGGCGGGGGGGGGGGAATAAGTGTGCACTTGCTCTGCCCTACAAGCAGGCCTGGAAGAGGGCCAGTAGCAGCCTCTAACAGATAAGGTATGCCAGAGGACCCTTGCTGTGATTGCCTCCATGGTTCAGGGACAGAGCACATATTGGAATTTGGAGACAGAAGTGATTGGATTTTACTGGCAGAATGCTAAGGTCAGTCTACCCGGATAAAGGGCAAGCTGTTCAGGCCAGTCCGACTAGGCCAAAGGCCCCTGGCGCGGATGACTATGAGCCAGGCAGGTCAAAGGAAGGGGCTGCAATTCGGGGACTTCTAGTGCAAAGAGGCCGGGCCCAGAACGTAATTCCCTATATAGCAAGAGCTTATGCATTGTGACATGTGTGCTTATGTCACTAGACAAATATCGTACACTCTTGTTGGGGCCCTTGGGTACTTGCCTTTGGGCCCACAGCTGTGTTGAAATAAAGCGCTACACCTCACTAGGTTGTGCCCACCGCTTACTGAGGATCCCTCCACTGCACCAATAGCTCCTCGTCCCCCATCTCGGCACCGGACACCAGCACAGGTGGTAATGGGTTGTCCAGGGAACCTGGAGCAGCAAGCACTGGAGGAGGAACCTCCAGGTTAGCAGGGGGACTGTTACCCCTCGTCACCGAGCCCACCCCAGTGCTATGCCGAAGGCATGTGGTGTCAGGCATCCCTGTGGTCAAGAGCGTGGCCATCACTCTCTGGAAGATGGCCACTCCCGAGTCCCACAAGTCTGGTGCCCATCTCATCAGCATCAGGAGGTCCACCATCAGGGAACTGCTGCTAGAGGTCGCCCACACCATCAGCCAGTCCTGTGGCCACACCTTGTCACCCTGGGAGTGCTGCAGGACAGCATTGCCGGCCTCACTGCCCTGGGCTTTCCAATGTGTGTGGGGGATCATTGATGCCACCCACATTGCCATGTGAGCCCCATCACACCGCCCGCTCCCCCTTTCTGCCCCAGCCAGCCAGCCACCACCCAACCCACCCACACCCTGAAGCCAACCCAATAAAACACACAACAACAACTTTGAACATGAGTGAACTGGATTTATTTCACTAAACAAGGGGGTTGGGGAAGGTGGAGCTGGGGAGGCAGGAAGGGTCGAGTGGGGGCACAACTGGGGGCACTAAACTGGGACAGGGGATGTGGGGTGGGGGTTTGGGAACAACTGGGGGGCAGTTTACGGGGGAGCCATCCCTGGGGCATGGCCCGCAGCCCCATGGCCTTTGCTGAGGCCACCTCGGGTCCAGGGGGACCGGCAGCGAGGGGCAGCAGGGACCCTGGGCACAGCAAGGGTGGTCCCAGGCCGGGGAGCAAGGTTTCCACCAGTCTGCTGCAGTGTTCCCTGCACGCCCTCAAGGGCCGTTGCCTGGCACTCAAGCGCCGTCGCCTGGTGCTCCATAGCTGCGGCCTGGCACGCCAGGGCTGCCACGATGCAGTCGTTGGTGTCAACGGAACGTTCAAGGTGCCAGACTGCGGCATCCTGCCGCCTGGTTTGTTCAGCATGCCATGCCCTGGAGGACTTCTTGGCCTGCTGCCTGAGCTCCAACATGGTGGTGAGGATATCATCCCAGGTAGGCCAGGCTCTCCTCCTCCACCTGATGGCCAGTGGCGGGCTCCCGGGCAAAGGATGGCGGGTGGGCGGATGAGCTGCAGGGGCAAAAGAGAGAACGGTTAGGTGTCAGCCTACTAGCCTTGGTGTGTGCAGCCTGTGAGCTGCAAACACCCCTTCCCTGACAGCTAGCAGGATTCCAAATCTGTGTGGGCTCTGTACACTGCACTCAGGGGGCACGGGGCCTCGTGGCCCATGGTAGATAGTGAGCTGTTCTTAGGAAGTCTCCTGGGCCCATGTGATAGCCGTGCTGGCTTAAGGCTCTCTACCCTGCATGCTGCCAAGTCTGCCTATTGCCACCCCTGTGTTGAGGGACCCCCCCCATCCTGCTTGGGGATGGGACCCTGTCTCCACATGCCTCCCTGTGGCATGCATGTACGGGAGAGCCTGTGCCCCCACCCCTGGGCATGAGCCCCACCATCCCAGGGCTGTGCCCCCCTCAGGACCCATGTCCTGCACTCCTGGGCCTGCCTGCCTTGTGCAGGGGACACTCACCAAGTGGGACGCCTGATGTCCGGCACAATGCACCCTCCAAAGCAGCTGCCTCCTGCTGCCCTGGGTGCTCCTAGGGGCTGCTGGTCTGGGGCTCCCCTTCACTGATGTGCTGCAGGCTTGTGGGTGGAGCTGTGCTTGGCCGGCTGGTCTCGTCACCCACATCAATAGGCTCCTCTTTTTCAGATGGGGCCTCCTCTGGCTCCGTCTGACTTCCCCGGGCCTCAGCCGAGTCCTTCACTTGCTCCTGGTGTGGTGGGCCACCGGGCTTCTGGCTGAGGAACTGGTCGAGCTCCTCATAGAATGGGCAGCTGGTGGCAGCTGCTGCCCCATGGAGCTGCCTGGCATCATGTGCCCAGGCATAGTCCTGACAGCCCCTTGACTATGGAACGCACCTGCTCCATAGTATGCTCAAAGCCCTCTTCTGCCAGCGCCTGGGCGATGTTGGCGTAGACATCAACATTGCGATGCCTGGCCCTGAAGCGCTGGAGGATGTCCTCCGTCGACCAGATGCGCAGGAGGGCAAGGGTCTCTGCCTGGGACCAGACAGATCCCCTATGCCGCCCCTGCGACCGAGCCACTCGTGCATCAGCCATGGCCCAGCTAGACAGCCTGGCAGCACGAGGCACAAGCCTAGAGGGCACTTCCTGGCCTAGGGCACCCTGGGAGGAAGAAGGTCACCTCCAAGCCGCTTTCGAAATAGCATTTTTTCAAAACAACGGTTTTTGGACCTGTTGTTTTGAAACAGCCAGTTTGATCCGTTGTTTCAAAATGGCCATTTTGAAACAACATGTCCGAACGCCGTTGTTTCGAAACAGCCGTTTTGAAACAACGGCTATTTTGGAAGTGGACTAGGTTTAACTCTTTCGAAACAACGCTCATTATTTCGAAACGACGGAGTCCCCTCATTTTGAAATGTCATGTGGACCTGACACCTTTTCTTTAGAAACAACAGCTGTTGTTTTGAAAGAAAAGTGCCACGTGGACGCAGCCTGATAGCCATTAAGGACAGTTTGGAATAGTAACAGCATATATCTATAACTGATGGATTCATGACTTTGCTTTTTATTGAAAAACAGTTCAAATATCCTTACTAGAGTAGTCAGTCATTTCAGTGATCTCCTAGATAATTTCATAGTCAGCAGAATCAAAGAAAAGTTTACAATTAATGAAGCAGAACTATGCTCTGCTGTGAAATTTGAAGAGTTCTTTCAGTAACTATTCTAGGGCTAAGATTTGATGTACAACTGGGAAGCAATCTGCTCACTCTTTGTGATGTTTGAGTAATGTGACAGAATATTTGCAAAGTTCTTGCCAATGGAGCACGGAACAATGCCTATGGTTGTCATATTTATTTTAGTGCTTTTCAAATTTCCAATAAACTACCTTTCACAGAAATTGGCAGTCATGTTATATTTTTACAGCTCTATACCCTATACCATGCACAGCACCTAAAAGGTGGTTCCACTGTGAAGAGTGATGCCAAAAATGGGATACTAACGTTCTATATTTATAATTTCACTGATTAGCTACCAAAGTTACAACATGGAAGTTGAAAATGTTGTTTTTCTGACTGTTATCCCTTAATTTTGGTTCTTAGCATTGGGCTTAATTCCTTCTTCCTCATACATTACCAGTAAGTGTTAATACTTAATAATAATTCTATAGTCCCCTTGAAATATCAGTAGGTTGCCCACATGCAACTGAGGGCATAAGCTGAAGGCAAAGAAGTTGTGCAGACTGAACGAGGGCCTTGCTTGGACTGCTACATTGTTGTTATTAATAAGCTGATGTCAGACCATGGAAGTTTCAAGCCATGACTATGAGGTTTTCTTGTACTCCAATCCTCTGCCCAGAAATTCAAAAGCAGCAGCTGGGATTGCAGGCCATAAAGCCCAACTGGATCACAAATTCAGCCCCCACACTCTGATTGGGATTGCTCGATGGATCTTGTTTGGGCCACAGACCCTATATATATTACAGCAGAAAACAGGAAACTGTGTATACAGTGAGACTTCACTAGCTATAGGGTAATGCTCATCTGTTCCTGACTTCCTGATAGTCTGCTTTAGCCTGATTTTTCATAACTTCTTACTCAGTCCCCTCTGATTTGTCTCTGTGTGTTTATCCAAGCTGTCTTGATTGCTAGTTATTGGCTTCTGGTCTCTTCACCCTGGATTTGTTCCAGATGATCCCCAGATCAGGCTGCCTATGCCCAGCACTGAAAAATGAAACGCGAACAATGTTGAATTTTCATGGATATTTTTTTGGCAGACTCTTTTCCTTGTTTTTTTCATTAGTGTTGATTACTGGCAATGAGTGAAATGGAAAGAGCTTAACAGGATTTTCAGAGTTAAAGTTGTTAGGACTAGTAGGTAGAAAACCGGGGTCAAATTTTCTGATGGTATAACCCCTCAGGAAGTGATGGGGTTATGCAATCAGAATTTAGGCCTTTATCTTGTATATATAAAATGTAAGTCTGTAAGAAATACAAAACATCCTCTTGAGAGTAGAACTGAACTTTATAATTCTACTGTTGGGAGCTTAACTTGATTATTATTAGCAAATGCTTACAAAACATATTACCGAGTCTCTTTAAAATTGATATCTTTGCCTTGTTTCTACAGCTTTCTATTGTCTTTCCCATTCACTGACTGGTTCACTTTTAATGGATACACTGTGCCCTGTGACATTGTTGGCCTCATACCAGTATAAAGATATAGAGCCCTTCCATCTTACACTTCCTTTACCTCTAAAAATGTAAGCATTTTTTGTTACACTTCTTTAGTAACTGCTGCTTTGAGCTGTCCATAAAATACTCATCTTCTTTGTGTTTAACCATTCATCTTGATGGTTATTGATGAATTCTTTCAACTATCCAGCATAAAGGTGCAATAAATGATGCACCAGAGATTCAAATGCTAGCACAAGTCTCTTTGGATAGCTTTGTGAAGCGTAGTGCTTAGCTATACTTCATCTGCAAGTCTAGGAATGAAGACAGAAAGTATGTTAACAATAATATTTTTAATGTGTTCCAATCCCTCTTGAAATCCAAAATTATCTCTTTATTTACTACCTCCTTTCTCCATGTGAACACAGCAATCTTATGTAGGCCAAACTTAACATTAAGCAACAAAAGTTCAGATGGCTGAAGAAAAAAAAAAAACCCTAAAAATAACTGAGGTAGATTTGAGCAGAAGTCATGACTTGGCAAAACAAAAGGTCACATAGAATCAGCTGAAATATTTCAAGTCAACCTACATTTTTTTGGAGGGAGTGAGGGAGAGGAGTGGTAATTTCTATCTGAGTTGACCAAAATGTTTTTGTCAGTTCAAATATTTTTTTCCTCATTTAAATATTTTTCAGTATTCCCTTATGTACTGCTTCCATGTTTGTGTGATTTTTTTTTTAACATCGGCCAGATTTAAAGCATAATACACTTCAAAACAAAGATGTAACAAATGTTCTGAGAATTGTGAAGTTTTGAAATGAAAAGTCAAAATAAGATACTTCAAACTAGTTGAAATGAAATATTTTGGCTTTATTTTTCTTTTTGGCTAAAACTACTTGAAGTTGACCAAAATGCATGAATATTACAGCCCTGAAGGATGTTGATTTTCAACAAAAAATCCTCATGTATCAAAACATTTTCATTTCCAGCTTACATCTCTGTTTGCTGCAGTCAACAGTGATCAATAGTTTGGATAATAGTTTTTCTGTTAATATTATAATTTATAATGTATGATTGTTTTTAATGTGTTGAATTAGAGCCAATTTCCCCTCAAATTAATATTGCAATTGTGGGATCACTATTTCTAATGTGACTTTATCTTTGTTTCTAGTTGTAGGCTACATGTGAGCAAAGGTCTCTCTTGTTTCCATGGCTTCACATCTATCACTTACCACTTCTCTGCCCATATTCCCGCATCCTGTGTAAGATCAACTGTCAGCAACAGAAGTAGTAGAAAAACTAGTGCAGCTTCTTTCCCTGTCCTCTACAAGGAGCAAAAAAGAATTAAACTAAATCATTAAAGCATTGTTAAGGGATGCATTAGTGAGATGAACTAAATGATGGAACAGAGGAGAGTGGGACCATTTAGTTCTTGGAGCCTGGGCAGCTACTGATCTTGAAGCACAGCCTGAAGCTTGCTAAATATAAGCACAACTTATTCTAGAAAAGATTTTTATTTTTCATTTTAATATGGGTCCAAAGGTATTCATTGGTGTTTTAGCAATAATTCTGAAAGATAGATTTCTGCTACAGGAATCCTACAATAGCATTGGATTTATTTAATTAGATTTGCTTCATATTTGGAAATGAAAATCAGCTATATTTTTAATTTCATTCAGAGACTTATAAAGCACGCGCACACAAAGGCCATAGCAAAGTCATTATTAAAATAGATAAAACACAATATCCTGCTATCTATTGTGGAGTAATCCTTCAAATAAAACAGTCTTTCTAGTAAAAACTTTACACCTGTGTAATTCAATACAATTCTGGAAATATTTTCCCTGATGAGCATCAGATCTACATGATATCACAGCTCACTTATTTTACCTGCTAATTTAGGCCATAGCAAGAGTCTGCCTTGTGCAATGCCTCCACCTTTCTTTGATCTGTGTGTGAAAGCCCTTCTGTCAACAGAGTCCCGTCAAACTCAATGGGACTCTATGTCAGTGAGTGTAGAAGTCAATCCATATTTGTCACATTGTAAGAGCAGACAATAATGTGGATCTGCATTATTATATGTACATTAACTTCAACTGATGTTGCATCTCTTTTATGCTCACTTTTTACAATTAACCAAATAAAATATTTACAAGGAATTGTCACTAAACGAAGATGTTACAGCTGCAGAAAGCTCCTAAATGGGGATTTTGAATTTATAATTACAAGTATTTGCACCAAAAACTCAATTAAAATTTATTGTTACTAATCTTGAAAGAGCAACTAACCCAGGATCTGTGACCAAAAACAGCTACAGACAGCTAGTCACAGAAATGACATCATCAATAATATTGAATAAAGTATGTTTAATAGGAAGGATTGATCTGTTTAAAGGTCAAGAAATCTGTATACTGCCAGCTTCTTCATTCGGCCTCACCTCACAACAGCTGCATAAGGTATTGGAATTCAGAAGAAGAAAGTCTTGTAGTTTGGGGGTGACTGGACAGGATTGCTACCAGACGATTTCCTCCTATGTGGGGCAAAAAGCCTGCCTTGGACTAAGAACTATCTGATGTCTCCAGCCTGCTAAAGGCCCTGGTAAAAAGGTGGACCCTTCCTTAATTGTCCAGTTGATTTGGACTCCAGGAGAAAGAACTTAGTCAATAAAATATGCTGTGGCTGTTGGGTCCACTTGTAAGGAAAGAGGCTGAAGGCTAAGTCCAGCTGTGTTGGAGATTCTTTGATTGTTCATTCCACATTCAGATTGAGAGACTGTTACCCTGGTAGAAGTGAGACTTCAGCTTAACTGTTTGAAGGGGTGAAACCATCACCCCAGTCCACAGGATCCCTGAGTGAACTGAGATGGAGAGATTACAATACTGGATTTAGGCACTGGGGTGCTCCAAAATGAGGAGTCTAGTATAGGCAGCTTTTTTGACTGCTACTGCATGTTGACAAGATGGTTTGAGGACAAATCATAATGCCAAGATTTTCTTCAGGGCCAGCAGCTTATGCCCTATCATTTTGTATGTATAATTGCACTTATGTTTTTCAATGGGCATTACTTTGCATTTATCAACATGCTTTCCTATGCCATTTTATTGCTAAATCACCCATTGTTTAAAGATACTTCTGTAACTCTTTGCAATAGGTATTGGGATTAACTATTTTGAGTAATTATGTATTCTCTTCAAATTTACCTCTTCCGTGTTTACCCTTTTCCACGTCTGTTTAGAAACATGCTGAAGAGCACTGTTTCTTGTACAAATCCTTCGGAGAATCTACTATTACTCTCTCTCAGTGGCGGGTTGGTGTGTGGGACATTTATTTAACCCTTTTTCATCTTTGAACCAGTTACTGATCAATGAGAGGACCTCCTCTCATCTCCAATTACTGATATCTTCATTTAAAAGATTTCTGAACATTCTAGTATGAGGGTCTGCACTTGATCATCCTTGTCAACATGCTTGACAGCCTCCAAGAATTCTAACAGATTGGTAAGGCATGATATCCTTTCACAAAAGTCATGTTGATTCTTCCCCAGTATAACATATTTATAACTGAATTATAATTCTGTTCTTTCTTACAGCTTCAACTGGTTTGTAAAGGTCTGAAGTTATGTCTACCTACCAGTAATTGCCAGGCTTGGTTCTGGAGCCTTTTTAAAAATTGAACTCATAATCTATTTACTGATGATCTGGTACAGAGTCTGATTTAAGTAATAAGTAACAGTTGGTGGTTCTGCAATTTCATCTTTTAGTTCATAACTCTTGGGTGAACACTGTTTGGTCTTGGTGACTTACTTAGTTCCATTTATCAATTTGTTTCAAAATGATCTCCTAATGAGACCTTAGATTTCTCACCTAAATAGAATGGGTCAGTTTTGGGTACTTCCCTGGCACCCACTGCAATGAAGTCTAATGTAAGTAATTTGCCTGCTCCACAATGCACTTGTCTTCCTTGACTGCTTGTTAGCACCCAGCTGTCCAGGGTCCTACAAGATGTTTGGCAGGCTTCCTGCCTCTGATATAACTTTAAAAATGCTGTTATTGTTTTTTTCTCTCTGTCTTTCTACTTGCAGTTTAAGTTCTTCTTTGCCCTTCCTACCTTTAGTTTTACACTTAATTTACCAGTTTATCCTCACTTTTTTTTTTTTTAATATTACTCACTAGAATTTGGGTTCTACTTTTTAATGGATCTGGTTTTTGGCTTAGTCTGTTATTCAATGGTGGCTTTTTGGTTTTGTTCTCTCTCTCTCTCTCTCTCTCTCTAATTTGGGGTATACATTATAGCTTGAGCTTCTTATTGAGTGTCTTCAAAGTTTCCATGGAGACTACATACACGTCATTGCTGATCTTTTCATTTCCATTTAAATACTCTCCACATTTTTGCATAGTCCCTCATTTTATTTTTATTTTTTTAAAAATGCTACTGTAGCACCTTTACGCTCCCTACAAGAATGTGTAATTTAATTACATTATGGTTGGTCACACTTACTGAGTGATTTATCTATATTCACTCCTTGGACCAGATCCTGTGTGCAACTCTAGGATTAAATCAAGAATTTCCTCTCTTCCTGTGAGCTCCAGGAAACAGTCATTATGGTGCCTAAAAATCTGATCTCTGCATTGCTTTCTGAGGTGACGTGTACTCAATCAATATGGGAATATCTGAAATCCCTGGGAAGTGTTATGGGCTTCAAAGGACTATTTGAAAATCTCCAGAGGAGGTATATCCAAATGTCACTTCTCCCAGTAATGTGAGAACACACACTTTTGAAATTTTGCCCTCAGGAGGGGATCATGGGCTGCTGAGTACCTCTTATATAGAGACAGATCACAGACCCAGACTAGATAAAGGAGTCAGTAACCAATTCATGAAAACTTACTATGAGCCAGGGTGGTTATTAACATGTAGTGACAAGGAAACCATGTTTGGGTTTGAAAGATTGTTCAGTTGCCTGAGTCCTTGTTGGGGCTAGTTACAAAGTTTATTAACATGTATGAAGGTTTTTATTTTTAATGTGTTTAGAAAGACTTGTGCATAACTTAACTGTGAGCAATTGTGCCAGTTAGCATCTCTGCAGAAGGAAAGCAGAGTAGGCCTCCTGAGCCAGTTTGACTTGTGAAGAATTCACAACATAGGTAGGGAATTGTGCAGCATGGAACTATCACAGTGAGGAAGGGAAGAGATGGATCTCTGTCTGTTAAAGGTCATGGCCAACAGATTCAGAAGCTTAAATGTGTTGCTTTATTGGACCACAGAGGAAATACAGGTGCAATTGCCTTGAACTGTGATAATCAGGAACAGAGCTGATCTAATAGAATTCACCAAATGCAGAATTTGTTGAAAGCTGTTTTTTTTTTGGTTTTTTTTGGTTTATTTTGTGAAGGGCTTACAAATCAGTCCTATTTGTTAGAACTGTTTAAAACAATTTTCTTCCAGGCAATGCTGTGCTCTCATAATAAATTTTACTTTAAATTATTTTAGACAAAAATGTAGCATATCAAAATGAAACACTTTGGATTTATCAGCATATTTGGATTTAGAAATATGGTTTGTTTTTAAAAAAAATTCATGCCTCTGACAGCAAAATCTAGGTGTCCCAGTTTGGGACAGTATTTGCTTGTAATCTGTTTGTCAGAGAACAATTTATTTTCTGACCAAATCTATTACAAAGTTATTACTAAAAATTCAAATAATATTGTAAATAAAAAATAGCATGTCAGTGTCAATATTTGCCTACTTGTGACAAGTCCTCTGAATATTACAAATCTCCTATGTATTCAAAGGATTGAATCATAAAGCTTCTTTTTTAAAGCACTTTAGATCTAATAATTGTTAATATGTTCAAATATTGTTGGAAGAAAGGCCTAAAGTGACATTATCCAAAACACAATAAAGTCTGTTGAAAGGTCTCCTCTTCACTTCAGTGGGTTTTGTAATATTCCCTCAACATTGCTGCTCCTCACTTCCAAAGATTTGAGCAGATGTATTCAAGAATAACACCACTGAAGTCAATGAAACTGAGTGTAAAAACTGCTGTAAATTAGATCTGAATGAGGTCCCATTTACTGCAACTTGAAGATTACTTGGTTCTACCTCTCTAACAGTTTATATTGTACACAAATCTGCTATGATCTTCCTGGATGGTAGCTATCGTGAATATGCTGAATTTGTATGAAACACTCAGAGGAAATGTTGTAAGGGGCATTAATTGTGATGCCATACTTTGGTTTCATAGACAATTAAAAAATACAACAGTTCAGATAACAGATTTTTCAAATGTAGGGAGCAGAATTTATATCCAATCAGATAGTTACTGGAAAAAAAAAAAGATGGTTAGGCTGCAACGTTCAAAGAAAACTATGCACGTTCCCCATTCTGTTGGTTAGCAAATGTAAAAAGTACATTTTGGGGTAATATTTAAACCAGGATTCTACTAGCTTTACACATTTTATGTAAAAAGAAAAAACTGTACATTTATTTTATAGTCATTTATTTTAATCAGTGCAGAATAACAGATATTTGTGGGTTCATTCCTTGCTACATTAGTGAGTTTAATAAAAGAATGACTTAACAAAAGCCATTCCTTTTCATCACTGTTTTTCCTACATAAAGCATGCCCTCTTAATAATCCTGGCCTATTTAAGATTTTCTTTTTCTTTAGCTAATTTATCTGCAAATTAAAGGCAACATTCAGTTGCAGCCCTAGATTTTTTCCCAACCTGCAAAACAATAAAATCAACCATTTCTCTTCCAAAAATGTCTGTCCAAAGATGCATTTGTGTGTATATTACCCCAAATAAAGTTCAGAAGTATTTATTGAATACTTCTGCCTTTTTCTTATTATTGATAATTCTACCATTTCAATTTTGTAAAAGACCAATACCATTTTGAGAATTCTTCATTCTTAATCTATTAAAATTTTTTTTATTGTGCTAGACAGATATTTGCCCTCTTCTCTGGTTTCATTTATCCATTTTTTTCTATGATTTCTAGCTTCTGAAGTATATTTATTACAATTAGCTTCTTCTTTCTCCCATTTGTGTTATATTTTGTAGCTGTCTTCACCTCCCCTCTAATCCAGGTTATATTTTAAAAAAAATAAAATAGCACAGTCATTTTTCTCAGTTTTGGGGTTGTAGATCTCAGGGTATCTGGTAAGGGGTTCTTAAATGATTTCCAATGATCATTCACATTTTTCTGATTCAATCTTCCACCTACCTGATTTAGCGCATAATTATTTTCAGGTTTTTTTTTTACGATTAGCCATGTTAAAGAACCACAAACATACTACTAATATGGATGGTGTTCTGCTTGCATCTTATAAATGTGCTCACAACTTATGGAGAGCCACCTTGGACCTCATTTTCTCAACTGTCCCAGGAGTACTGAAATCAAAGTAGCCTCTTAAAACATTGGGACTGTCACCAAAAGACAAACAGCCCAGAATCCAGGGAAAAGAGTGGAGTTGAAATTCAAGGCCTGATTATTGATCCTACAGACCAGCTACCTGGCTTCACCATATCACATGAGATAAATCACTATCAACTTCACACAGAGATTGCTGTTACCTTCAGAAATTAAAAAAAAAAAAAATGAACAGTCCAATATGTGATGTGGAGAAGAGCTCTAATGAACACTGTTTTCTAAGACCATGTCTTCACAAGAAATTTGTTACGCAGTAAGTCTTTGTACTATAATAAACATGGTTTATTTGTAATGCAATTGCATGTTCACAGTGCAGTCCTTATAACACAAAGGTGTGCCCACACTGTTTTTTGTATTGAATTTTGGGCACCTATCCCACCATGCCACTTATCAGCTTCCAGTGCTCAGAACTCTGGGTAGAAGGAGAAGATGGCCCCCACATCATGCCAACATTTTTATGGCTGACTTAGAACAATGCTTCCTCTGGCCTCAGTCCAAAGTATCATTCCTCTACTTGCACTACATTGATATCCTAATCATTTGAACCCTTGGAAAGGATGCCCTTGAAGATTTCCACAGAGTTCAACCATTCCCACTTTGTGATCAACCTTAGCCTGGAACACTCCACAAAGGAGATCCACTTTCTGGACACTACAGTACCACTTAATGATGGACACATAAATCATCTTATACTGTAAACCTCCACACTGCTGTAGTTACCTTCATCTCTTGAGTTCCCATCCAAGATACACCACTTGATCCATTGTCTACAGCCAAGGCCTAAGATATAACCCCATTTGTTCGAATCCCTCAGTCAGAGACAGGCACCTTCAGGATGCCTATCAAGCATTTTTAAAACTATAATACCTACCTGGAGTAGTGAAGGAACAGATTGACAGAACCAGATGGGTACCCAGAAGTCAACTACTCCAGGAGAAGCCCAAGAAAGAAAATGACACCACTAGTCATTACCTAGAACTCCCAAGTCAAACTCCTACAGCACATCATTAAGGATCTGGCCCCTGCCACCACCAGCCATCAGGAGGTGGCCCAACCAAGAGCTGGCACCTGCTGGGGCAGGGCCAGAGACATGGTGGGGAGGTGCAGCCCCTCAGGCCCAGTGGCAGCTACACCCCAGATGGGGAGACATTCAGATAAAGGAGGCAGTGAGGGAGCATTTCCGTAATAAGAACCCATAAGAAAGGCACATTTACATTACTACATAAATGTGATGCTGAAAACCTGTGGGGTACTGCAGAGGCAAGAGGAACATGGCTTGTGGTTATATGAATAAACATTGTATATGATTTAACTAGTTTTGGTTCTGTAGGAATAAAGTTTCAATGTACAATGTAAGCATCTTTTTTATTATTAATGGAAAACCTGTAGTCAGTACCCAATGGGCATGCGAACTTTTCACTGTGAAGGCCACTGAAGGTGTTGAAAGTGCGTGTATGTCCGGGAGATGTTCCCCCAAATGTGTGAAGGGGTATATGTCAGATTGCACCAAGAGGGTCCTTGATTTTCATAGAAATGCTCATTGGGAGTCTCTTGGGAGGATATGATAAAATGTTTTTGTTCTGAAGGAGGAGGAGAGATTGTAGGTGCTGTGACTGGAGACTAACCAATGTTCTAAGGAGATCTGTTTGCTTCTTCAGTACCGTAAGCAATTGGTCCTTATGCTGGTGTCTTTTCAAACAGTTCTGATCGCAATCTTCCCTGTATTCCTGCCTCTGAGCTCTGTCTTGTAACATGTTCTCCTTGGTTTTGCAAGGACATTTCCTTATCTATCTGAGGCAGTCTGCAGGCATAGGCCACTGCCCACCCCTCCCCCACAGCTCATTTCTAAAACAAAAGGAAACATAATGAATAAGGCACTTTTTTTACATTCCTCAAAGAAAAGATATAACAGTTATCAAGACACATTACACTCCAACCATCACACTGTGCATACTGCATTTCCCACATTACCCTAGAAATGGTGAGTTATGTATAGGGGACATGAGTGCTCCTTTAATCTTGCTTCTGGTAATCTAGGGAGGGAAGATCTCTTGGGTAGCCACAGAATGTGTAACCTGAATATTAATTTTAATCTGTGGCCCCATTTCTCACAAGAGGTGGCTGTAGAAGCTGATATCTCGCTGCTTACAGTAACCTGACAAGCTAGACTGCATCTCCTCCATGCTAAGTGATGTAAGCCAGGATTTATGGTGCAGCACTGTGTGATGCTGTGGTCCCCACTGATGTGCTTTGCAGCTGAAGAGGAAGAGTGTCCTTCCAAGGGAGAGGAACTACATCTGCTCTGCCAATGGAACCTCAGGAACAGACTCCGGGTATACATCCGGCAAACTTTCAGTGAGCTCTCAGTGGAGGAAGGCATGGGAATCAGTGCATGCATTAATGCTCTGATAATGAGTGCAGAATAGATGCACTGCATAGGGGCAAAGTAAATGCAGCAGTAACTACTCCAGCAGACTGTCTTCCCCTTATAACATTTTGTTATAAAGTAGAAGACTTAGGTACCAAACACAGCAACATGGGCTCTGCAAATCTCTTACCACAGCTCCCCTCCGCCTCTGCTGAAGCACTACAGTTGAATGCCTTCAATTGGCTGCATGTCTCTGGGTGTGAAGGGGAGTGATAGGAGGGGTTGACAAACAGCTCCTGGCTCCCAATATCCACTGCACTTCTGCTTTCCTCCAGGTCATCCTCCATTTCTACTTCCTCATCAGTCATCTCCTCATCTTGGTTTGCTGTGGGATCTGGTTCCTGCACAGATGCTGATGTGTCCATGGGAGTCTTGAGAGTGGATGTGGGGTCCTTGCAGAAGATGGCTTCCAGCTGCTTGTTAAATCAGCATTTTGCTGGCACTGAGCCTGACTGATGGTTTGTCTTCCTGACTTTGTGGTAGTTAAGTTGCAGCTCCTTCACCTTGGTTCTGCAGTGCAGCGTGTTCCTATCATACCCCTTCTCCAACAAGGCTTGAGAAATCTCTCCATAAGCATCAAAATACTACTTGCTGCCACATAACTGAGCCTGCATAACAGACTCTCCCCAGATGCTGATCAGGTCCAGCACCTCAGCTGTGCTCTAGGCAGGAGAGCATTTACTGCGTTCAGCTGGCATTGTTCCCTGCAAACATGCTTACTCTCCACTCTGAAGAAACAGGAAGTGAGAACGGGAAAAAAAATTCAGAAGTTCCCAGGACTCACAGGAGGGAGGAGTTAGGCATGTCAGAGCTGCAGAACACAAGTGGAACACCAGAGTGGTCGGGCTTGAAATTCTGGGACACTTCCACAGGCCATTTATTTCAGAAGAAAATTCCATCAGCATTCACAGACATTTCATAGCGCGAGAGCTGTTCCGCAATAGGTGTTATGACTCTCGCACAGGTGGTTTTATTGTTCTGGTATCAGAATGCAACAAGCAATATTCAGGTGTGTATGGTGAGCTTGTTATTGTGCCATAAAATGGCTTATTCTGCAATAACTCTCTAGTGTATACAAGAGCTAAGATCCTTCTTTGCGAGTTCTAATTCATTCCATGGCACTAGAAGCCATAACATGTCACCACACCTTAAATGGTCCCATAGAATATGTGCTATCTCTTTGACCTTGCATTTAGCGTTCCAGTTCCATTTTCTATTTCTAGAGGCCCCAGAACGCTGAGCCCCTAAAAATAGTAGGCCTTGGAACACCATTCCAGCAGAGCAGGGGAGAGCAGGGAGGTGTGTCAGCTGCCTGAGCTCCCCTGCTCTTGTGCATGCTGCGGTAGAGGCAAAAGTTTTAAAGTGCAGTCTGCAGGGAGGGGAGTTAGGAGTGATTCTTCCTCGCCCTGGAGCATGGCTGCTGGTGAGAGTTGGGGGTGGCCCAGCTGTGCTCCCCTTTGGGAGTGGGAAGCTCATGCTGGGGGGAGTAAGGGGAAACCCTGTCCCCATCGCAGGGTACCTGAGCTGCTGTTGGGTATTGGGGGGCAGGGTGGGGATTTTGGGGGTGGGGGTTGGGGGGATATTGGGAACAGGGGATTAGATAGTGGGGGCAGTAGCTGGGGTGGGTTAAGGGGGCCTGAACCCATGGGGGGGCAGAAAATTTAGGAGGGTTCTGGGAGCCCCAAATTATACTTTAATCCCTGATATATATGGCTGTGTGTATAATCACTGATAAGTTGAAGGTCTAACTGCTGTTGTCTTGGTTAAAAATGACTTGAACAGTAAAACTGTGATCAGCATAATTATTACAGCAATACTGGCTTTGGATGCTAACACTAATGTTTACTAATAAAATTCCATCTGCTTTGGTCATGCAGTAGACCACAATCAGAGATAGCATATAATGCATAAATGCCATGGCATGTTTTTTGAAAAGAACAAATACATGATTTTGGCAGATTGTAGGTATTAAACTTATGTATATTTTTAAATTATCCTTTTTTTTATGCATCTGGCCATTGAGGCTGTAAGGTTCATTTCCCCAAATCTTAGATAGAGAGCTCTTTAAAATAGCTACATAGCTATTATCCTTCCATAGTACCTATTTTTAGTCTAACTTTTTAATGAGCTAAATAAGGACTACTGACCCAAAGAGGTGAGGCCAGTGCAGCTATTGTGAAACGATGATTTGTTTTTCTTTTGTCATTACATGTGTGCGTGTGTGTGCGTGTGTGTGAGTAGAAAAAGTAAAACCTTGTCTGAAGAGGCAAATGAAGTACCTATAAAATATAAAGCTGAACAGCTCAGCATTGTGCTTCAATGTATTTTATACTGTGGTTTAGTTCAATTAGAACAACAATAAATGGTGAGAGGGTACAGAGGCCCTACCTTTAAGTGGTCAGAATGGGAGTTACCGGTAAATATCTGTTACCAATGCTACACCTACACAGGTAGAACTCTGTGACATAATGACTGATAGCAATTTGGAGCTATAGGTCTACTCTGAGTCCTGAAATATTGTTAATTTGACAGATGGGGAGAGAACAGAAGATGATAGTGAGCAGGCTACTATTCAAGGAATTATGGGAAGACAAACAGTAACAGACAGATATAGATGACTTATTTGATTGTGGTCTGAGAATGATCTTCTTCAGTGTATGGTTACCTGAACTTTGTTGTGACTGACGTTTTTTGACAAGTCACAATCTTGACCATAAAGACTTGAGAGAAAATCTTTCTGAAAGATTTTTGCTGTTAGCTAATGGTCAGTTTCAAGCAGGGGATGTTTTATGTTTCACAAGGTTTTATATGTAAATCCAGTAATTTAAAATGTTATCAATTTGCAGACATGGAATAGTTATGGTGAAGTCCATGGTAGCTGCTGTCCTAAAATGTACCTGGAATTGTAAGGTTATATTCTGAGTGTAGAGTAATCTGGTTTTAGAGCCATGCAGAAGAGTAGATACACATTATTGAAACATGCTGGCTTCTAAGATGGCTACACTTCCAGAATCTATCTACTTTTGTTAATAAGTTACATTTTTGTTAAAGAAATGATTCTTCGGCAGACAACTGCTGTTCTCAACTTCATGTCTCATATAGAAATTCGAAGCTATTTCCTTTTCCAGAGAGCAACTCCAGTTTTCTTGTATTTTGTATTTCATACGATGTATGAAAAGAGTCAGAAATCATTATTTCCACTAGCAATACATTTGACCCAATGTCTCGGTACTAATATCCTTAACTTATCATTCTGTCCATCTTCAAAGTCAAAGTCTGACCTTAAAAAGTGTTTACCATCTAGATCACTTTTTAACTGAATTCAGTTCAGATTCTGGTGCGAGAATACAGGAGTATCCTAGAAGCCTTCTGAAAATATTGCAATAGTATTCCATAAATAGAAAAAAACAAGATAATACAATTATTACAAGGACATAAATAGGAGTGCAGCTTCATGCTGGAAGAAATGATAGACCAAGAAGAAGCTTGCTCTACCCCCAAATTATTTAACCAGATCACCAAATAATAACAAAGACCAACAAAAATATCAAACCAATTTAACACCAGTGTTTTGAGCATGTTAACTATTGTATCACTTGAGTGGGGTTTCTTATATCTGTTGCTGGCTTTCCACTGGTAATATTGATTTATCTCTGCATTTAATATACACTGAAGTAATTTTCCTATTACCATTATATTTTTGGAAGAATTAATAATTGAAACAAGGGGAAAGTATTTTTTCACTTTTTCTATATTTTCTCTATTTTTCACTTTTCTCTGTATTTTTTTCCCTACAAATTTCATGGATACCTTTACATTTACATTAATGTAGGCCCTTTATTAATGTCAAGGTGACTGAAGCTCACTGTTGGTGAGACTGGACTAACTTTGTTTGCATTTTTATTATCCACAATTTCACATAAAATATTGGTTTTGGTTAAAGATTGATTGCTTTTGTGTGTGATGACAAGTATCCTTGCTATATGACAGAGAAGCATAGAAACATAGGGCTGCAAGTGACTTCAGTCATCAAATCCAGTCAAGGATGTTGCCAGCATTGGCCATGGGCCTCAGATGCACAGGCACAGACAGCCTTTGTGTGGCCTGGTGCACCTGGGAGAAGTGAGCTGGGCCAGCCCTTTTAAATCTTCCGCTCAGCAGCCTAAGCTAACACATGCTCCAGGTTGGCAGAACAGGGGCTGGAAATTTAAAACTGTCATGGCCCCAGCCTGGACAGCGACACCTATGTTTGTTCCTTGCTGGGGTTTGGTGGGACCTTTCATCCATGGGCGGATAGCCAGTCCTGTGCCGGGAAGCTGGTGCCCTGAATCTTTGGGTTGTAGTGCCCTTGAATCCAGCCCCTTATCCTTTGCTGCAATGCCCCTCCAACATCCCTGATGGGTATTCACTAAAGTTGTTTTTAAAAGCTTCCACCATGAAATATATTCCTGAGTTTAACTACCCTTTCAGTTGGAAAGTTTGTGGTGATATGTGTTTTCCCTAATACTAACCTAAATCTTCCCTAGTGCAGACTAAGCTCATTACTGATTATCTTCAGTGAAATGGAGAACAGTTCATCATCTTCCCTTTTTAACAGCCTGGAAGAGTATCAGGTCAGCCTTTCTCATAGGTCATGTTTTCTAAATCATTTTATAATTTTTGTTGCTCTTCTCTGGAGGCTTTCCAGTCTGTGCTTTTTTCCTAAAATGAAGTGCCCAGCACTGGACAAAATATTCCATCTGGGGCTTCACCAGTGCTGAACAGAGCAGGACAATTACCTTCTTTGTCTAACATACAACTCTCCTGTCAACCTTCTTTTGTAGCTTCATCATATTTAATATTCATATTTAGTTTACGCTCCACTAACACCCTGAGATCACTTTCAGCAGTCCTGCAGCCCTAGACAGTTCCCTGGTTTATGGAGCTGTGCATTTGATATTTTTCCTTTGTAAGTGAAGCACTTGTCTTTATTGAATTTTGTTTTAATGAATTCAGACTAATTCTCCAATTTCTCAAAAATTTTGAATTTGAAACCTGTCTTTTTAAAGTGTTTGCAACTCCTCCCAGATTGGTGTCATCTGCAGCTTTTATAAGCATACCCTCTATTCTGTTATCCAAATAATTAATGAAAATATTGAATAGAACAAGACCCAGAACTGACTTGTGCAGAACTCACTAGAACTGTCAGTACTAACTGTTGAGTATCTTGTCATCATTAACCTTTTTAGTGAAGATTGAAGCAAAATAGGCATTAAACACCTCAACTTAACGTGTCTTCAGTTACTAGCTCTCCTTCCCAGTACTTTCCTTCATGTTTTCCTTGCTTCTACTGTATTAAAAGAACTCTTCTTATTGCTTTTCGTGTCCCTTCCTAGGTGTAACTCACTCTTTATGTCCACACATATCTTTTAAATTGAAATAACACTGGTTATTTTGATTTAAAAAAGATTAGGGCCACACAATGTTTCCTTGTTTCAAAATGATGAGCTCAAAAGTACCTTAAACTAAAGTAGCTTAAACGTACTTTAATTTGAATCATCTGTTAAAACGAAATGGTTATTTTGAAATAACCCTTATTATGAATGAACACTTTTGTGCTTCTCCTTCCCAGGGTGCCTTCCTTTTTTCTATATATTGGGTGGGGGAATGGCCCAGGGAGGGGGCCATGTTGCCATACCTCCCATGGTGCCCCTCTCCTAATTCGAAATAGCAAGTCCTGTTTCTTGTATTTGCTATTTCAATTTGAGGTTTTTGCTTATTTCAATTTAAGTTAATTTGAAATAATGATTTTATTTCAAATTAGCTTATTTCAAATTAACTTATTTAAAAATAAGCATCTACGTGCGGACATAGCCTTTGTGTCTTAGTCTTTTCTGATTTTGTCTGTATATACTTATACATCTTTGTACTTCTATTTATTGTCAAATTCGATATTTTCACTTGTTTTGAATTTCTTTTTATTTTATTTTTTTTCCAGCTCCTGGAGCAACACTGGCTTCTCACTGTTCTTCCTATCTTTCCTTTGCATTGGATTGGTTTGCAGTTGTGCCTTTAATATTATCTCCTGGAGGATCTCCCCATTCTCCTGAGCTCACTTTTTTTTCCTACCATGATTTTTCTTTCCATCGGATATTTCATTTCTGTTTCTGAGTTTGAAGTCAGTTTTTTTGGAGGGGTGGTTGTTTTGTTTTTAAGTTTATTATCTTTATTCTGCTTGCTGTCACTCCTTCCTTTCTTTAGACACATTAATTTATTATTCAAGATCATTGTCAACCAAATTGCCTGAAACCTCTTGGAGCTTAACAGTTGTGCTAAATATTCCACAGGTAATAGGTTACCCTAACCAAGATTTCCATCATGTATGGCTGAGAACTTTACTGATAAATTGTACAGTTCATTTCCTTGACCACATTTCTGTTCATTATGAAATATACTTGAGACTTAAATAGCCAATGTCCCTGAAATTTATAACTAGAAGCCAATGAAACACATTACAAAGAAGAAAGTTCTCTGTCTGTCTAGTGCCAGTTTCCAGAAGCATTTCATGAAGTAATACAAAAAAAGGAGTTTTGTGGCACTTTTAAAAACTAATAAATTTACTTATGGCCTGAGCTTTTGTGGGAGAAAATTCCACTTCATCAGATACTTTGAAGATGAGGAACTTAAAGAACAGGAGGAAAATATATGCAGGGAAATGAGTCAAAGGATCAGGTCAGACTGGATTGGAAGTCAGACAGAGACAGACACCTTGAGGATCCCTATCAAAGTATTCTTAAAATTACAATACTCACCTGCAGAAGTGAAGAAATGGATTGACAGAACAAGGCAGGTACCCTGAAGTCATCTACTACATGAGATGCCCAAGAAAGAAAACAGAATGCCACTAGTCATCACCTACAAGCCCAAGTTAGACCTCTATAGCACATCATCAAGGATCTACAGCATATTCTACAAGATGATCCCTCACTCTGTCAAGCCTTGGAAGACAAACCTCTCCCTGATTACAGGCAGCCCTCCAGCCTTAAACAGATAATAATCCGCAACTACAGACCAAACAACAAAGCCATTAAAGCAGACACATCTCTGCAACAAACCATGCTGCCAACTCACATATTTGCACAAAAAGCATCATCACAGGGCATAATCAGACCACATACTATATCAAGAGCTCATTCACCTGCTCATTTACCAATGTGATTTATGACATCATATGCCAGAAATGCCCCCTACCTTATATATTGGACAAACAGGACAGTCTTTGCGGAAAAGAATAAATGGATACAAATCTGACATCAGGAATCACACCATTCAAAACCAGTAGGTGAACACTTCAATCTTTCTGGTCACTCCACTGATGACTTGCTAATACCTGTGCTCAGACAAAAGAATAACAAATCAAGGCTTCAAAGAGAAACTGCAGAATTGGAATTCATATGCAAATTTGACAGTTTTGATTTACAGCTAAATAAGAACTTTGAATTTTTTTTCTCATTACAACAGGTGATTTGACTCACCTTCCTCTAGATGTTATTCCCCACTCTTTGAATCTAAGATATTGCGTTGATTTATTGAAACAAACTGACTTGATCCTATGACTTACACTTCCCTGCATACATTTTCCTCCTATTCTGTAAGTTCCTCATATTCAGAGCATCTGATGAAGTGGGATTTTTCTCCCATGAAAGCTCATGTGATAAATAAATTAGTCTTTAAAGGTGCCACAGGACTCCTTCCTTTGTTTTGTTGAACTAGACTAACATAGCTACCTCTTTGGAACTTGTCATCATTTAGGCTATGTCTACAAGATGCTTTTAAATTGAAACAATGACAGTTGTTTCGATTTAGAAGTTGTCATGTCTGAACGACATTATGTTATTTCAAAATGATGAGCCCTGTCATTTCAAAATAACAGACCTTATTTGAAAATAGTAAAACCTGGGCTGAAATCAAAATAGCTGTTATTTTGAAATGGTTATTTTTGAAATAATGCTGTTTGGATGTGTTATTTCAAAATAACCATTATTTCGATTTAACACTTTTGCCCTTCTCCTTCCCAGGGTGCCTTCCTTCTTCTATATATTGGCTGGCAACATAGCCCTGCCAGGGGACCATGTTGCCACACCTCCCATGCTGCCCTTCTCCTGATTCGAAATAGCAAGTTGTGTGTCCAGACTTGCTATTTTGATTTGAGGTTTTTGCTTATTTCTATTTAAGTTAATTTGAAATAATGATTTTATTTTGAATTAACTTATTTTGAATTAATTAAGCATCTATGTGTGGACATAGCCTTAGTGATGTTACATTCATCTTAAAGAGTATGCTTGCTCTGAAATTTTACAAGTCAGCTGCTATTATTTATATGATTTTACTAATTACCCAGTACTAAAATCCCCAAATGCTGTTCCTTCCTTACTTTGTTCTGGATACTAGGTTTTTTTAGGAACTGGTTCATTATGAGACTTCCCTAGCTTATACTAAAACATAAATCAAGGATATCTTTATTTCAACAAGTGTTCTGTCTGCTTATACTATAACTTATTTACAATAACGCAGGGTGTTATAAGAAACCTGCCATGAGAGAACAGGATTCCAATAAAAGTATAGGCCAATTTAACATTATAACTTCTATACTATTTGTGATTAATACCTACTGTGGGTGGGGGAGGGAAGCAGGGGGCTGAAAATCACATATTATAAATCTGAAGTTCAGGGTATCATATTTATACCGG
Organism: Podocnemis expansa; assembly: GCA_007922195.1. Taxonomy (NCBI): domain Eukaryota; kingdom Metazoa; phylum Chordata; order Testudines; family Podocnemididae; genus Podocnemis; species Podocnemis expansa. The sequence goes on from ML682066.1 coordinate 11,814,161, forward strand.
TCGAAAAGCAATGGAACTTGGCTAACAAGACATGGCAGGGAGGACGCCTTCAAATTTCCGGAACTGTTCTTGATTCCCCAGCTCAATAGCTAGCAGCTTGAAGAATTTGCATGAAACTGACAACAGAATAGAGTGGAATTGAGTTGATTCTAAAAGGAGGCCTGACCACCTCCATGAATAAGAATTAATTCTCTGAAGAGGTGAAGCAGACCACCAGCATGAATAAAAAGCCTCTGGAGAGGTTGGACTATGGCAAAGAGGACCTCTGTCAGGGACTAGGTAGACCAGGTGCTCACTGGACCTATGGCAAAAGAGGCTGCAGAATGGTGAAGTAGATTCCACAATCAGCAAAGCACAGATGAGTCCAGACACTTTACAGCGACTTGTGTTAGCTCTGCAGTTATTGCTGAATGCCTATACTGGAGATGCAACCAGAAAGGATTTTACTGTCTGTATTTGGCCATGAGATTATATCTGAAAGAAATGGGAGAAGATTTTTGCTACTGTGATTGTGTGTCTATCACCTCAAGACAAGATTATCACAATTCACTCTAGATGGGGCTACACTTCAAGTAAATCTGAAAATCTTGACTGGTGCAGACTACAGCAGCCTGCCAATCTAATGGGTCTTCATGAAATCAACAGATGTCACCAATGCTCCCTAGTCTGCCCTGGCTCCTTACTGATCTCTTAAATTCAGTTGTGGTTATTGATTTTCATAGAATCATAGGGTAGGAAGGGACCTCATGAGGTCATCTAGTCCAACACCCTGCCAAAAAAAGCAGGACCACTCCCACTAAATTATTCCAGCTAGACTTTTATCCAGTCAGGCCTTAAACATCTCCAAAGACGGAGATTCCACCACCGCCCTAGGTAGCCCATTCCAATGCTTTACCACCCTCCTACTAAGCAAGTTTTTCCTAATATCTAGCCTCGACCTCCCCAGCTGCAACTTGAAACCACTGCTCCTTGTTCTATCCTCTGTTACTACTGAGAACAGCTGAGCTCCCTCCTCCTTGGAGCATCCCTTCAGGTAGTTGAAGGTTGCTATCAAATTCCCCCTCAATCTTCTCTTCTGCAGGCTAAATAAGCCTAGTTCCTTCAGTCTTTCTTCATAGGTCTTGTGCTCCAGCCTCTTGATCATTTTTGTTGCCCTCCGCTGGACTCTTTCTAATTTGTCCGCGTCCTTTTTGCAGTGGGGAGCCCAAAACTGGACACAGTATTCCAGATGCAGCCTCACCAGTGCTGAATGATCACATCCCTCGATTTGCTGGCAATGCTTCTTCTGATGCAGACCAGTATGCCATTGGCCTTGTTGGCAGCAAGAGAACACTGGTGACTCATATCCAGCTTCCCGTCCACCAGGACCCCAGGTCCTTTTCTACAGTGCTGCTACTTAGCTGATTGCTCCCCAGCCTGTAGCAGTGCATGGGGTTTTTCCGTCCCAGGTGCAGGACTTTGTACTTGTCCTAGTTGAACCTCATGAGATTTCTATTGGCCCACTGCTCCAATTTGTCAAGGTCTTCCTGAATCTTCTCCCTGCCCTCCAGTGTGTCTACCGTTCCGCCCAGCTTGGTGTCATCTGCAAACTTACTGAGTATGCAATAAATCCCATCATCCATATCATTAATGAAAATATTAAACAGAACTGGCCCCAGGACCGACCCCTGGGGCACACCACTCATTACTGGTTGCCAACTAGACACGGAGCAATTGATTCCTACACGCTGAAATCGTTGATCTAGCCAGTTCTCTATCCACGTTACAGTCCACACATCCAACCCATACTTCCTTAACTTGCTGATGAGAATGCTGTGGGAAACCGTATCAAAAGCCTTGCTTAAGTCAAAGTATTTCACATCAACAGCTCTTCCCGCATTCACAAGTCCAGTCATCTCATCATAGAAGGCGATGAGGTTGGTCAGGCACGATTTACACTTGGTGAATCCATGCTGACTGTTCCTGATCACTCTATTTTCCTCCAAGTGTTTCAGGATGGATTCTTTCAGAATCTGCTCCATGATTTTTCCAGGGATTGAGGTGAGGCTGACACGTCTGTAATTCCCTGGATCCTCCTTTTTGCCTTTCTTGAAGATAGGCACTATATTTGCTTTTTTCCAGTCCTCCGGCACCTCTCCCATTCACCACAAGTTTTCAAAGATAATGGCTAGTGGTACTGCTAACTCATCGGCCAACTCCCTCAGCACCCTAGGATGCAGGTTGTCTGGCCCCATGGACTTGTGGACATCCAGCTTCTTTAGGTAGTCCCTAACCTGACCTTCTGTCACCAAGGGCCTTTCTTCTTCTTTCCAATCTGCCATGCCCAGTGTAGTAGGCTGGGACCTGGCCCTCACTGTGAAAACTGAAGTAAAAAAAGCATTGAGCACTTCAGCCTTTTCCTCATCCTTCCTCACAAGGATACCTGCGCTGTTCAGTAAGGGACCTACACCAGCCCTGATCCTCTTCTTGTTATTGACATACTTGTAGAACCCCTTCCCGTTATCCTTCACATCCCTTGCTATCCACAACTCCAATTGTCCTTTGGCCTTTTTGATTTTATCCCTGCAGTCCCTAGCAAAGTCTTTATATGCTTCCTTAGGCATTTTGATGTACGAAGCCCTACATGGTTTGGGACCTGGGCTAGAAAGAGACTACTGGACTACTCCCTTCATCCCAAATTGCCATCTACAAAGATTTTCAAGGTGTTTTTTCTCTCTTCTCTCCTCGACACTGATTTAAGAACAAGGGAGTGTGACTTTCATTCCCCTCACAGCCTGGACTGGTGGATAGCTGTATTACCCCAGTTCTCCACTTCTGGGCCCTGACTTACCCAAATTTCCTGTGTGAATCCCAACTCTTAGATCAGTTCACACCCAGCCTCCTCATGTAATTGGTCCCTTACCTGGTGGAAGAGCACTCTGGCTAGCTACCCATGAGACAGACCCCTAGCAAACACTCAGGGCCCAGATGCAGTGGTGGGAACTACAACCTTGCAGGGTCCAGTGCTGTCCATCACACCCTGAAAGCTTGTTTTACACTTGTCTACCAATTTATGCAAGAAATTGATATGCACCAGCAATGTCACTCCAAGTGATGTCTCTGCACATGCTGAAGCCACATGCAGTCTTTTAGATGAAAGAAACAAGTCTGACTACAGCAAGATTTTAAGTGATTATAAATCACAATACTATATATCAATGGATTAACAAATCATGAAGACAAGTAACTAAAAGGTAACATAGTCTAAACTAAGATTAATATTCCAGACCCTCTTTAATCCATGATGTTTACCTCTGTGGCATCAGTTTACCACCCAGGCATGTTGTTATGTATCTGGCAACCAAACTGCCCCTCCCTATGGGAAGGTTCTCAGTTTTTGGTGTTGCTTGGAAGATTGATTCCAGGGGAGAGCCAAGAGATAAAGATGCCTCCACTTTCAATAAGTTTCCCTGACACCCTCTGGGCTCAGGTGATTAGCCCTTTGCAGCAATGTACATGATTCCTTCCACTTGACGCCAAGTGCTCAGAGGTGCAACATTCAGTATGTCACAAGCAGGCAGAAGCCTCTGATGTTTAAAGGCTATTTACAGCACAGCTAAAACTGTTTTGAGGATTAGACTTAATGCTATAGAGGGGCAGTTACAAAGGAAACATCTAGAATAGGCAAAATGGCATTATTTAGATGTGATCAACATTTTACATTGGGTAGGGAAAATATTTCAGTGGAAAATGGCTCTAATAAGTTTACTAATCCAAAAATGTTTCAAGAAAAAATTTTAAAAAAATGTTTGAATTCCCCCATAAAAAACTGACCCTTTTCATCCACACTAGATAAATTTTGTTTGTTTGTTTATTTTTTAACAGAACTTGGTATCTAAAACATGTGGCTGCCTAACATTTTAAAACACAAACATTGTTCTTGGTCTTGGTCCAAATGTTGTCTAAATCAGTGGACATAGTCAAATATTGATGGAGATAGTAAGACTGTTTAAGGAAAGCTTCTTGCTTTTCAGATGAAGATATACGTGTTTCTCTAGTGCTGTGTTCTCTGAGTCAGAAATAAAAATATAAACAAATCTTGAACTTGCAGTTGCAAGGCAGATAATGAGCCATTTGGGATCTTGCTATGCATGCTTGGGAGGGGGACGGGGCAGAAGGTTTTGATTGTTTCAGTATTAGTTGTGCCCTCTCTTGATTATGTAAATATCTTATTGCAGGCACACACAGCATGGCTATGTCCACTGTTCCCTCTAAGCTGTGCGCGTGTGCATATGCACACGGGTCATGAAACCTGCGCACACAACAAAATAAAGTGTGCACAAAAAATTCAATAGTGCTAATATTGGTGCTCACAAAGAAATGTGTGCGCACACAAAAAAATTGTTTGCGCACTCAGTCAATGAGTAATTAGAGGGAACATTGGCTATGTCTACACTACAGGGCTTTAAGCTGGCTTAAAGTAGACTTTATTAAATTGGCTTAGAATATCCACACTCAAAATACCAGAAGACTGCCCATGTTCACACTGGCAGCTGTTAGGTTGCCCTAGGAGTGGTACATTGTGGGTAGCTGGTCCACAGTGCATCGCAGGAGAAGTGCCCCTCTCTCCTGGCCACCCGTTTACTACAGGAAGGGAGCCTGATGTGGCCCAGCAATGTGCCAGCACAGCACTCCACACCCTCCATGCATTGCCCAGACTTCTCTGGCTCTGGACTAGGCGCTGCAGGGCAACTGCCAGTGGAGTGACAGGGTGCAGCAGTTGTCAGGATGCAAACAGCACATAGAGGAAGGTGATGTCAAATCACCTGTTCTAATGGGAAAGAAATCCATAGTCATGATTTAATCCTGCTTTCATACATTCTAATCTGAAAAAAACTAGCAGCTTTCTTTTTCTTTCTTTCTTTCTTTCTTTCTTTCTTTCTTGCTTTCTTTCTTGCTTTCTATGTGCTATTTCCCAGTGTTTGAAGCTTAACAACTGCTTTGATTTGCAGTTACAGTGTGACCTGATCCTGTGTCTTACACTCCCCTGCATTTATTTCCTACCATTCTGTAAGTTCCCCATCTTCAAACCATCTGACAAAGTGGGATTTTCTCCCATAAAAGCTCATACAATAAATAAATGCGTTAGCCTTAAACAGTGACTCACGACTCCTTGTTTGTTTTACAACAATATCGGAGGGCTTGGCTGAGAAGGGGAGACACACGGGCTTGGGCAAAGAAAGAGAAGTGAGGAGACACATGGGTTTCGGCAGAGAAGGGAGACATACAGGGTCAGGCTGACAAGGGGAGACACACAGAGTCGGGCTGCAGAAGGCAAGGGAAAAGACACGGGGTTGGGGTGGAGAAGGGCAAGGGGCAGACACACGAGTTTGGGCAGAGAAGGGGAGAGAGAGACCAGGTCAGGCTGGAGAATGGGAGAAATGAGGGGTCTGGCTGAGAAGCAGGGAGAGATACGGGGTCAGGCTGAGAAGTGGGGAGATGCCGGGTCCAGCTGAGAAGCGGGGAGAAATGCAGGGTTGGGCTGAGAACAGGGGAGATGTCGGTCGGGCTGAGAAGTGGAGAGAAATGCAGAATCAGATTGAGAAGTGGCAAGATGTGGGGTCTGGCTGCAAAGCGGGGAGAGATGCTGGGTCAGGCTGAGAATGGGGAGCGCTGCAGTGTTGGGCTGAGAAATGGGGGAGTTGCTGGGTCAGGCTGAGAAGGCAGAAAAATGCCGGATCAAGTCAGGGAACATGGGGAGTTTGGATGATGTGGTGCACACAGCTGGGAATGTTCCCAGCTGTGTTGTGCCTTCTCTCCAGCCCCCAACCCCACATTTTCTATAGTTAGGAGGCCAATTAAGTCAACTTAAGGCAACTCCTGGGCCATATTGCGTTAAGTTAACTTAATAAAGTTGACTTAACAGTCAAGTTGACTTTATAAGTGAAAGTTATCATGTTGACTTTAGTGATGGGGAAAGTCAACTTTGCTGGCTTGCATTGTGGCCTGGGCTTTATTTAAATTGACTTAAGGGCCTTGAAGTCGACTTAAAACCACAGTGTAGACATGGCCCATCAGAGCTATATAGAAGAAGGATTCTAGCCCCCGTCTATATGGCTAAGGCAGGAGCGCTGACACAATCGACACCTGGATATATTTAGATGCTTTGCTGGGAAAAAGAGATACTAGAAATCTGTTTGCATTCCATGAAAAGATCTCTTTTAGATTAAGAAACACCAGAAAGACACTGATGGCACAGAGTGGTCTTAGCCTCTATTGGTGTGTTCACACAGCCTCCTTATTCCGAAACAACAGAGGTTGTTTCAAAATCAAGTTTCGGCTGTTCACATGACGCACGGTTGTTTCGGAACAACGGTTCCCATTGTTCCGAAACAACTGCTTTGTTTCGAAACAAGTTAGACCTAGTCTGTGGGCGAAACAACATTGTTTCGCAACGGTTGTTTCGAAACAACGCCGTGCGAACATGTTGTTTCAAAACAGTGGTGGTTTCGGAACGACTTGTTTCGAAACAACCGTCGTCTGAACATGTTGTTTCGAAACAACGGTGAGTCATTTTGAAATAACTGTTGTCCGGAATTGCTATTTCAATTCCGGCTTGTCTCCTTATTTTGAAGTGACTTTTTTGCTAATTCGAAATAAGTCATTTCGAAATAAGACGGTATTTCGATACAAGTTGTTTCGGAACAACCGTATCGAAATAACCTCCTGTGTGAGAACATAGCCTATAATACCATTTATTATTTTTCTAAGTAATCTAGAATAGAACTGTGTTAGGTGATTTATGGATCTTTCACTGATCAGTGGTCAACTTCCAGGCCAATCTGTTCCTGCAATCAGTTTTATTTCATGGGGGGGGGCAACTGTCCTAATGTAATTCTTCATCTAGTGCCTTGACTCTGAAAACGACAAGGACAAAAGACAAGTACTATCCATCACAGTGTTAACAGAGCAGTCTGCCAGTCTAATGGGTTGAAATCTAAAGGCTAAAAAATATTATGAGTTGTGTATTTGAGATCAATGAATGAAGAGAGGAAAAGATCACTAACTACTGTCCATAATGATAGAGGCATCAAATTAACTAGCAACTACTTATTGAACTTTGCCAACTTCAGAAAAATCAGTGACCTAAATAACTTAAGACTATAACATTAGCCATATCATGAAAAGAATGATTCATAATACCTGTTGAAATAAGAGTCTATTACTACAAGCTTCAGGATTGCATTCATATATAGGGAAAGTACTCTTTTTATCGCTTGCTAAGGGCTGATTGTCCCTTGGGTACATATGTGCTCTATGTTTAAAAACTGTATATGAAGAATTTACTGATGGGGTAGACTAAATTGGAGGGATGAGTGTTTCTTATTCTGCCAACGAGTACCATAATCTTGGTCTAGTTCCTGTGAAATTACTTCCTCCTGTGCTCCAGGGTCACACTCTCATTCAAGAATTTCATGCTATTCATACACACATACAGTGAAATATAGTTGTCATGGATGGCCATGGCTGCAGAGGGAGAAGTAATCTCTCACCTAGCTTGTTCCAGTCCCACAGTGGGCCTTGACTATCAGAGCAGAGACAATGAGTAGGACTGTGTGTTCAGTAAGAAGGTCAGTGCAGAGGGCAGAGCATGGGATTAATGGGTTCACAGCAATCTGTGTTCCTAGGCAGATGGAGTGTTGCAGTTGGAGTCTTTTCAGCATAGGTCATGACTTAACATAATAGCTGAAATTCTATTCTATGCCTCTAGGATAGGCAACACAAAAAAACAAAAACAAACAAACCAAAAAAAAACAAAAAAAACAAAAAAAACAAACCACCACAGCCATGGAACTGAAGGGGCAAACCTGGCTTTAAAGTACTTTTGTGCCCTCTCTCTATTTGGGATGCTAGGGCTGGTGCTGATCTGACCATAATTTAGAGCAGTCAGGAGTGTGAACCCACTTATCCCTGCATCACCTACCCTCAGTGTCGTTACCCTGTGGGTTGCTGTAAAATGCACAGAAGATGAATGTCCCCATACCCGGGTAAACTATAGGATTTTCTTCCTGCTTTAGCACAAACTCTTCCAGGCCTCTTCTTGAACTTTATGAAGGGGGTTGAGGGATGCCTGCACAGGGCAGTCTAGAGTTTTCTTAGAAAGTGCCTGCATAAGGGGGATTATCCCCTGGCTGGCCAAGGTGGTGGGGTTTGTTTTTGTTTTTTTGTGCCCTTTATAGCACTGAAATAGTTTAAAGGGTCCATAGTGAAAGAGAAATCCTCTCGCAAACTAGTGACTATTCCTGGATATGGATCACTTATGGTCACTTTTGTGTCTGAAATAACGGGGCAAAATTGTCTGCAGCTAGTTAGTACTTTTTGCAACTGTTTTTTCTAATAGAATTGAGGAGTCCAAGAGGAACTCAATATGCAATCTCTCCCTAGAGCCCTCCAATTCAGACACTGAAGAGAATTCACTTTTGACATATAATAGACTTCAGGAAGCTAACTGTGATAAAATATACCAAGGGGGAAAAGATCTGTCTTCTTTTATGTGTCTCTCAGGAAAACTAGTCATTCCTCAGTGTAAGGTCACTCCACTCAGTCTTATTAAACAATTATGCATAAATAGCAAATCTTACCACATCTTTTAGGGTGCTTGTGAAGAACTTAAAATACTGGGTAAACAGAATAATGTAGAAAATTTTCTGGATTCTAAATGCAAAATAATACTTAAGTGCCATAAGACTGTTCATAATTTCTTTTAACCCTCTTCAGTAGCAAACATAAGAAGGTTCCTTCTGCTGTGTTTGAAAAGAATATGCAGTTTAGAGCTAGCTATTATCTATGGATTCTTAATCTACGAAACTGATTCAAATGTGATGTGATTTTAAAGGTAGATTTATCTGTAAAGTTTTAATATCTGCTGTGTTTGGAGAATCAGAATATTTGTTTAGCTATGTAGATAACTACTTGTTGAGAACTATGATTTCATCATTTGAACAGGGCCTTTACATTGAGGACAATGTCAATTTTTCGTCATTTGTGAATGTAATGTATACTTTTATTTTTCTTCTTTCTCTTCAGCTTCTTACAAGTGACCATTCAGATTCAGACTTTTTAATGTAGAAGTTTCTCAAAAATCCTTAATGACAAGAAAGGGTGTCAACTGTAGGGAGCATACTGAGTGGTGTAAGTAATCATATATTGCACACGCTGGCAAATGGTTGGTTGTAGATTTTTTTTGGCAATTATTTTAAAGTGGATAGATTGGGTCCCAATGCCCCCCCCCTTTTTGAAGTTTAATGTATTTATATAAAACCTAATGGAACACAGTTGCATGTAAAATATAGCTTATTAAAATATCCAGGGTGCAAGAATCAATGTCACACAGTCTCTCAGACAAACCATATAAAATCCAAAATAGCTAAAATCCTGCAGTGGTAGCATGAAGACACCCAACAGAGATCATGGCACCATTGTACTATATTGTGAAATAAAACTTAAAAAAAAAAGACTTGAATGCATCAGCAAGACTAATTCTTTATTTCACAAGAACATTCATGGGGAGAGAGCAGGGCTGATCTCTGCCTGCATGATGTATTACAGAATCTTCTACTACATTAGCAACATGTTTAGCTTTGCCTATATTAGGGAGGGCAGTAACAAAATCTGGCAGCTTCTTATTGGCACGGATTATAATTTCTTTTTTTATGGCAGCAAGGTCATGATATGGTTTGCAAGACGCAGGCAAGCGGTTTGGACTGGTTAGAACCAACCTTCAAAGTCTATGTGCCATAAACAGCTTTCGTCTTATCAGGGGTTCCTAGTGGCTTCAGACACACAATCTGCAGCTACTTGTATCAGGGACCCCTGGCTGCATTCTTTTACAATGTGCTATACACAAAGTAAGACAATAACTGCCTCAGCAGCTTTCACTCTTCATACAAAGTGTGGTGGGAGGGGAAACAGAGGTGAAGTGCTCAAGATCAATTCAAATAAGAGGCAAGAGTTTTCATGGAGATGAACATACTGAGAGTCTATCACAGAACTCTGAGGCTCCCAGCTCTGCGTCAGGGAATCTTTTAGTCCCTGAATCTCTGGCATGGTGGGGCTGCTTCAGAGCTGCAATCAGTGGAAGCATCAAGGTCTTCTGACCCTAAACTGCAAAATGGGCATCCTACTGGGCCTTACAGACCTGGTGCTAGCCAGGGTCTAGTGAGTAGCATGCTTCCTGCTATGGAGTTTGGATGCCAACAGATTTCCGATGGAAATCTTCATGTGTTTGGGCAAAAGTTTTCTCAAATTTACAATAGAATTGGTGAAACATCAACACAGTGAACTGGACTTTTTGACAGAATGAAGGAGTGTTTTTTGTTTTTGTTTTGTTTTGGTCAGAATTTCCAGCCAGCTTTATATCGTGTCTGTCTGTGCATTCAATTGTCAAGATAGCACAACTGACCATTTATTTATACATCTTTCCACAGGAAGGCTGTGTTCCCACATAAACTGTTATTTCGAAACAAGTTATTTTGAAATAAGTTTTTCGAAATAAAATCCAAACACAGCCAAAGGTGGCACATGGGCATGTGTTTTACACATACATACTTTCCATATTTGACTCTTCTGTAAAAATCAGCAACACAAATAGCCTTCTCTCCAAATTTTTATGGGGGGAGGGGACACATAAAGCTGGATCAACGGAAGCTAAAATCTGAAGTTTATTAATCTGTTCTTCAGCACCTAGTGTATTAGTCATACACATTGCAATATAACCTATAAAATGATTAACAGTTTTGTGTTAACATCGATATCCAGTAGGGCTTTCACTCAAAAACATGAGCAGTTACTCATGAGATTGCTTGAAGGAAATCAATTCTATATGGAGATATCTCATTGCGAACAGAAGTTTAGTCAAATGCATATTTTTCATCCTGGACTGAGTTTTCCATTTCCTCTTCTGGTTACAGGGTACTCCCTAGTCATTTAGATGTCAGTGTAAAATATTTATCATAGTTTCTGGATTATGTAGCACATGCCATTTGCAATGCACAAGAAATTTTTAGTCATCCAATTTAACAATTCCTGTCTCTCTTGCAATCTACATAAATAGCTTCATGTGTCAAAGAGAGGATAAAGGTATCCATGTATAATGTTTTTTTTCATTTATAATTTTTATTAAAATGTGACTGCAGATCTCCACTGGAGAAGATAATCTTTCCATTTAATATTAGCAGAGATTGTTGCATTTCTTTTTAAATTAAAAAAAGAAGTCAAAACTTTTTTGGGTCAAACTCCCATTTTTTGTGCAGGGGTGTGGGGGGGGGAGGGGTTTCAGCACACACCAGAAACCAAAGCACAACCAAACAAAGCTGGCAAAATTTAGACAAAATATGTACAACTGCATTTGCAACACATCTTTAACATCAGCTAAACAAGTTTGTTCCTCATCAGGAATCCAAACCTAATCTACACATAGCCAGTCACAGAAGCGATGATGATCTATTAAAAAAAAAAAAAAAAGCCCTCAGCAGGGGCAGAAAGTCAGACCTTCTGTCCTGGTCATTACTGGAATCCTTTTCTCTTGTTAATATGTAGCTAAAGCATTGCTGAATCCGAACTTTACACTTACAGAAAGTCATTTCTTACACTGAGCACATCTTCTGAGTATACACAAGAGATGCAGGCAGCTCACATACTGTACTTCACACACAGCCACTGTGTTAATACTGGTTACAATTCTCCCCTCTTCACCTACAAATTCCAAATAGAAGACATAACCTCACTGTCCTTTTAATAATAGTTTACTTTCTCTCACTATTGAGATATAATAAAACCACAAACACATGCATACTCCAATATTAACTGCAGTACATTGGGTTGTATTAGTCTTGGCTATTCTGTTTCTAGTTCTCTAAGACAGAGCTCTTTACTGCTTCATTAAAACATTTATTTTAAGAGGGAACTAAAAAATATTAGCTGCTACATTCCATATCAGTAAAGAGTATATTGGTGTTTCAGTCTCTGTTAGAAACACTGAAGGCAAGAACAGGGTGCAGGTTTACCTCATTACAGGGGTAGTAAAAATAGAAAACAACTGGTATAATCAAGCATCATCATTCAAGGAAGTGGGGGACAGATGCAGTGATGCACTAACAGCACCAGAAACAGCGATTAAGAAGTTGCAGTATTTCAGTGAGTGAATAACTAATTCTTCTATGTTCTGAACTTATCCCTCTCCTAGCCTGCAGCATATTTTGGAGCAAGTACATTAATGTTGTGTTTATAAATGTCTCTGCCCTAAGAAGTGTTTTTTTTTAAACATCTCATGATACAATCTAGTAAAATGGAATTCTAAGACAAGAAGGGACCACTGATCATATAGGCTGTGTTCACACGCACAGGGTTATTTCGAAACAAGTTGTGTCGAAACAACTTGTTTCGAAACAACACCTTATTTCGAAATATCTTATTTCGAATTAACAAAATGTGAATTCGAAATAAGAAAAAAAGCGGGAAACGAAATAGCAAGTTCACTGTGTGAACATGCTATTTCGTTACCCCTGGGGGTGAGCCGCTGCTGGCTCACCCTGCAGCCCCAGAAAGGGGGCTGCAGGCACCAGCAGGGGGTGAGCCGCTGCGGGGCAGCTCAGCCCCCCCGCCAGAGCTGCCCCCAGACCCCGCCGGCGGGTCGGGGGCGCGGGGC